>JAPDEN010000005.1:0-600000 GCA_027569145.1 Aspergillus funiculosus
ACCCCCCCCCCCCCCGCCCCTCAAACAAACCCCCCCCACCCCTGACCCCCCCCCACCCCCCCCCACACCCCGCCTCTTTTTCATTTGGCCCCTCACCCCGCCGGGCCCCAACCCCCGTTTTGGGTCCGCGCGCGCGCCCCGCGCCCCCCCCCCCACCCCCCCAAAAAAAAACCCCCCCCCCCCCCCCCCCCAACACCCCCCCCCCCCCCCCCCCCCCCCCGCCTCCTGCTAGTGTGTGGCAGCTTGCTGCACTGGCATCGAGAATACCCACCGAGTACATGTGGCAGTTCGACTAGTTGTGACAATGAAGGGTTTCAGACAGAGAGTGGTGAGTCTACCGTCACTCCCTCTCTATTGGCCCTTTAAAAGAACCCTATCATTCCGCCTGTCAACTACCTAGCTAAACTTCCCAGCACGAGCAGTTGTCGAGAGCAAAAGATGCGAACAAGTCCTCGAAGAAGAAAGAATCCTCCAACACGTCATCCCAGACCCCTGCCGCCCTCGGCATCCACCATGGCCAACAATCCCCCTCCCCCAACCAGGGCACGCCCACCTCGTCAACAACATCTGTGAACGATATTAGAGGCAAGGCTCCAGAGGATGTCTCACAGGCGGGAGTGTATCCCCCTGGTCAGTATTATAGTATCCCACCGGGCGGAGGTGTCGCTGGTCAACTGGTGAATAACGAAGGTCCAGGAACTCCTACAAAGCAAGGGCAGCCCATGGCTCCCAGTGTTATCATTAGCCCAAGCGCACCAGTGAGTTCTCTTCATCTACTCAATCAATTCCTTGCCCGCGTTTGGAAAAGACGAAAAAAATAAACCGTTCCTTTTCTATTCATTATTTCTGACTTTATTTTCTTCTTCTATTCTAGCATGTCCCTCCACCCGGTGCCCCCGAGACCATGCCCGGCGATTTGGCTCCTCCAAGGAAGTCCCATGTCTTCGATCGTCTCCAAACCACTCCTAAAGACATGTCCGAAGGAATCCGAACCCCTAAGCGCCAACATTCGTCGCGATTTGATATCTCCGACCAGCGTCAGAGGGAGTTGGAGAAGCTTCCGGGCTTCCACGAGGTGCCACCGAACCGTCGTCAAGAACTCTTCATGCAGAAGATTGACCAGTGCAATATAATCTTTGATTTCAATGATCCCACCGCTGATATGAAGTCTAAGGAGATCAAGAGACTGGCTCTCCATGAGCTCCTGGACTACATTGCCAATAATCGCTCGGTCATCACGGAGCCCATGTATCCCCGAGTGGTCGAAATGTTCGCCAAGAACCTGTTTCGACCAATCCCGCCTCCAATAACACCGCAGGGTGAAGCATTCGATCCTGAAGAAGATGAGCCTGTCTTGGAGGTCGCATGGCCACACATCCAGGTTGTCTATGAATTTTTCCTTAGGTTCATCGAAAGCCAGGATTTCAATACCAACATCGCCAAAGCGTACATTGATCATCACTTTGTGCTGCAGGTATGTAGACTTTTTGAGCTCTGCTGCTGAGCAGGCCTTATGTCGACTGCATGATATTGACAATTTTGTAGCTCCTCGAGCTCTTTGATTCCGAAGATCCTAGAGAGCGCGATTTTTTGAAGACCACTTTGCATCGCATCTACGGCAAATTTTTGAATCTACGCTCATATATCCGCCGATCTATCAACAACGTCTTCTTTCAATTCACATACGAAACCGAGCGTTTTAACGGGATTGCGGAGCTACTTGAGATTCTGGGATCCATTATCAATGGCTTTGCTCTGCCTCTCAAGGAAGAGCACAAGCTTTTCCTGACACGAGTTCTTCTTCCGTTGCACAAGGTCAAGAGCCTCAGCATGTATCACCCGCAACTAGCTTACTGTATCGTCCAATTTCTGGAAAAGGACTCAACTCTGACAGAAGATGTATGTGTCTCGCCTAATCCTCTTATGGAAAAAAAAAAGGAACTAACCAGCTCTAGGTTGTCTTGGGTTTGCTCCGATATTGGCCTAAAACTAATAGCACTAAAGAAGTCATGTTTCTAAATGAAGTGGAAGACATCTTTGAGGTGATGGATCCGGCAGAGTTTGCAAAGGTCCAGGAACCATTGTTTCAGCAATTGGCGAAGTCGGTTGCAAGTCCGCATTTCCAGGTTCGCCCTTCGTCGCCTTTCCCTTTGGATATCATCATGATAACGTGCTAATCTATCTTGCGGTAAGGTTGCCGAGCGTGCTCTTTACTTCTGGAATAATGAGTATTTCTGCAACTTGGTCAGCGATAATGTCGAAATTATTTTGCCGATCATGTTCCCCCCGTTATTCGAGAACTCCAAAGGTCACTGGAATCGGTAAAGGACCCTTATCTTTTGCCCCTGTGTTACGATATTCCGCCACTAACATATCCCACCCAGAACCATTCATAGCATGGTTTACAACGCAATGAAGATGTTTATGGAGATCAATCCTCAGCTGTTTGATGAATGCTCCCATGAGTATAATGAACGGCAGAATAGTGCCGATCTTCGTGAGAAGGCTCGACAGAGTCGATGGGACAAAGTAGCCGAACAAGCCAAGGAAAGGCGGAATGGGGTGGCCCCGACTCCTCTATCCTCATCTGCGGATATTCCACTGCAACTGGATGACATCGATGCTATCACCCAGGATAGTCAGAATAGGCTTCATTCTTTGAAACTGGATGAGACTGTCGCTGCAAAGGATCGAAGACCACGGGAGGGCTCCATTACCTCGGTAAGTGTTGAATATCCCTGATTCCATTGCTCGCCATGCTTCGTTGATGCAATTTTCATGTCTCTCGAAGGAGTGATTTCTCCCCGTGTTGTCTCGTTATCCTTTGCTAAGAACGTTTCGCGTTTGATGTACAGAAAGCGTGATTCTAACGTCGAAGCGTTCGCTTCTCCAGAGACGGCGTCGCGGCTCTCTCGACGATGTGCGGAGGCGACGAAGCAACAGTGGCAGTGAGATTCGGCCGCGTGGTGAACGGCGGCGATCGGTTGGGTCTGCTTCTGTAACTATTCTATCACGAAGCAACTCCACCAAATGATGGTTGGTTGGATAGGGTATATCCTCTAGACTCTGGATTTTGAGGCGTATTGTTCATTTGCTGCTGCTTTGTTATTTGGCCTAGCCTTACTTAGCCTTGTGTCTTTCCGCCCACCCACTTTATTATCACTCCATCATCTCCCTCCATCTCATTTTCTTATTTCCCCTTCTTCTTTTTTTTTTGTGTACATGGCTTTCAATATTCTTCTATTCATCCGCGTGGCTCGTCGGACGTGTGAGTCAAGAGTGGACATTTCAGTTGGACTATTAGAACTATGTTCGGGTCAGGAAAACCGGTGCAAATGGCGTTTCCCTCGGTCGACATTGATAATCGACGACCTCTTCTGAGCTATAAAACATGAAATCCTTATGGCATAGCCTTTTAGCCGCTTACTTCAATACCATCATCCTATTATCTGTATTCTGGGACCTATATCTGTACTCTGCTACCAGGTACTAAGCTTGGCCGGCCACGTGCCTTAATCGGGATGACCGCGTGCCAGGGCTCTGCACACTACAATTGGTGAATGAGCCGCGGTAGCCGACATACACGCGCGTCACCCGGGATGGAACAACTAGCCACCGGAATTACCTATTCCGGACTAGTGTTTAGTTCGGGGTCTCTGCGATACCCGCGTTTCTGCTCTCAGGTTTCTGCTGCTGCTGCGGTTGAAGAGAGCAGGCGTGATTTTGCGCGAACTCGAATTTATACTGGAGGTTGTCTTCACCCCCCTCTCCTCCTCGAGTCCCTCTTACATACACTCATTCATCTCTTCTCTTTCTTTCTCTCCTTCGTCATTTAATTCATTTTCATGCAGAGCGATTAATGTCCTGACGATCTTTGCTCCCCTGTTTTCTCCCTCCTCTTTTGAGCCGCCTGCCGTTGGCAATTCGATATCGAGGCCCTTCTCCGGCGTCGCTTTCCCCGCCTATGAATATCGCAAACAAAACAAACGGCGCTGGCTTCTAATTCATAGCCGGCCTTACGGCCTGGCGGCTATTTCTGTCTTCTTGACTCGCTGTGAACCCTTCTCTGGAGGGCCTCAATAACCATGGAGCGGAATATCGATATCTATGCGACCAAGCTTGGGGACGACAAGCTCGGTACGTTCTCCCTTTGAATTCGCCTGTGGTTGTGTTATTATCCTTGACATGGTGTTGACTCTCGCTTTTCTAGATATTAAACTCAGAGCCAACGTTGCGGTCGAATTGCGTGATAACATAGAACCCCTTTGCTCGGGAGCAAGCTACCCGATCTTCCTTTCGAAGCTATGGCCGGTGTTTAAGAATATCCTCCGAGGTGAACCGGTGTTTACAAATCTGTCTCTCGAACAGGTAAGTTGGGGAAGCTCCACGTTGGCAAATATCCGTTGAGCTTTTGGTTCGAGGCTGACCATGGGGAAAACTAGCAGAAATTACGAAATTGTGTTCTCGAGACCTTGCATCGACTACCAATGGGATCCCCCGATGTCGAACCATACGCTGCCGACATGGTTGACCTGTTGATGGACTTGGTTCGGATTGAGAACGAAGAAAACGCAGTGCTTTGTATGAAGACTATTATGGATTTGGAACGGAACCAGGCAAAGGCTACTGCTGCGCGGGTCCAGCCCTTCCTGGAACTTATTCAAGAGATGTTTCAAACAATGGAGCAGGTTGTTCGTGATACCTTTGACTCATCTAGTCACGCAACCCCATCGGGCATGCCCTCTACCCCCAGTGCCTCCGCCCAGAACTTCCAGTCGCCGCGTCCGAGCTCCCCTGCGGCCTCTGTGCCCGATCTCGTTCCTGACCAGCAAGTTGCGAGTAATGTCCTTCTCAAAGGGATGCACTCATTTAAAGTTCTGGCAGAATGCCCCATCATCGTTGTCTCCATCTTCCAAACACATCGGAATTCTGTCTCCGCCAATGTGAAGCTCTTCGTTCCTTTGATAAAAAGTATCCTACTCCTTCAAGCGAAACCTCAGGAGAGAGCACATGCGGAAGCTGCAGCACAGGGGACCATTTTCACGGGTGTGTGTAGAGAAATCAAAAACCGCGCTGCCTTTGGTGAATTCATTACTCTTCAAGTGAAAACTATGAGTTTTTTGGCCTACCTGCTTCGGTTACAACCTCATCAACTCCAAGACTTTCTTCCCACCTTGCCGTCGGTCGTCGTCAGGCTTTTACAAGACTGCCCTCGGGAGAAGTCTAGTGCTAGGAAGGAGCTTCTTGTTGCCATTCGCCACATCATCAATTGCACATATCGAAATATCTTCCTCGATAAAATTGACCAGCTTCTTGACGAGCGGACCTTAATCGGCGATGGTCTTACAGTGTACGAAACAATGAGGCCCCTCGCCTACAGCATGCTTGCAGATCTAATTCATCATGTTCGCGAACACTTGAGTCGGGATCAGATCCGGAGAACTATTGAGGTATACACCAAAAACCTGCACGATGATTTACCCGGAACTAGCTTTCAGACCATGAGCGCTAAGTTGCTTCTGAACATGGCGGAGAAGATATCCAAGCTGGAGGACAAACGAGAGGCTCGTTACTTTCTCATAATGATTCTTGATGCAATTGGAGATAAACTAGCGTCCATGAACTACCAGTTTGATAATGTCGCGAAGCTCTACAAGGCATACAAAGCTAACAAGAAGGACGAACCGGTTTCAGAGAAATACCTAGCGGACAAGGAGCACCCTCCTGATTGGGACGAGATTGATATTTTTTCAGCCTCTCCTCTGAAGACTACCAATCCCCGAGATCGAGGAACTGACCCAGTCGCTGACAATATTTTCCTCTTCAAGAACCTGATTAATGGGTTGAAAAATATTTTCCACCAGCTTAAGAACTGTAACCCGGACCATATCCAGATCGACTCTAATAACGTTCCAATTAATTGGTCTGAAGTCTCTTACGGGTACAACGCCGAGGAAGTAAAGGTTATCAAGAAACTTTTCCACGAGGGTGCACGGGTGTTCAGATACTATGGCTTGGATCAGACCGAGCCTGAAGTCAATTATTCTTCACCTTTCGATTTCCTCACCAGCCAGTATACGGCCCCAATGTCACGGGAAGAGAAGGAGCTTCTGGAAAGCTTCGGAACAGTATTCCACTGCATTGACACTGCCACATTCCATGAAGTCTTTCATTCTGAGATCCCGTACCTCCACGAGCTGATGTTTGAACATGGAGCATTGCTGCATTTGCCCCAGTTCTTCCTTGCAAGCGAGGCAACGTCCCCAGCTTTCTCCGGCATGGTCTTACAATATCTTATGGATCGCATCGACGAGGTCGGAACTTCAGATATGACCAAAGCAAAAATTCTATTGAGGATGTTCAAGCTATCCTTTATGGCGGTAACGCTCTTTTCGTCCCAGAATGAACAGGTCTTGCATCCTCACGTTACCAAGATCGTCACGAAATGCATAGAGCTTTCAGTTACTGCAGAGGAGCCTATGAATTACTTCCTTCTTTTGCGCTCGCTGTTTCGGAGCATTGGTGGAGGCCGCTTTGAGCTTCTCTACAAGGAAATTTTGCCTTTACTGGAGATGCTTTTGGAAACATTCAACAACTTGCTGGTCGCTGCACGAAAGCCGCAAGAACGTGATCTTTATGTTGAGCTTACACTTACAGTCCCCGCTCGCCTAAGCCATCTTCTTCCCCACCTGAGCTATCTCATGCGCCCTATCGTTGTAGCGCTGCGGGCAGAATCCGACCTTGTAGGACAAGGATTGAGGACGCTTGAGCTTTGTGTCGACAATCTCACGGCTGACTACCTTGACCCAATCATGGCTCCTATAATGGACGAATTGATGACTGCACTCTGGGACCATCTCCGACCGCACCCGTACAACCATTTCCACGCTCATACAACCATGAGGATATTGGGGAAGCTAGGTGGTCGAAACAGAAAGTTCTTGAATCACCCCCCAGATCTCACTTTCGAACAATTTGCAGACGATTCGCCGAGTTTCGATATTAAGCTCATTGGTCCAAGTGAAAAACGGCCTTTCCCCATTTCCATAGGCATCGATTTAGCAATCGCGAAATTGATGGAAGTTTCCAAACACTCTTCTGATGGGTACTACAAGCAGCAGGCTTTCCACCTGATTTCCTCCCAATTGAAGCTGTATATTGGATATGAGAATCTCCCAGATGACATGGCAGCGTTATTACGGCTCCACGCGAATGACCTTTTCGATAGCAAAACTACCGCAATGACGGACATTCTCGAGAAATCTGAACGGACCAGCTCTATTCCGAAGAAGCTTGCCCAAGAGGCGTCAATGAAAAAGCTTCTTAAGGCCTCTATATTTGCAACCACGCTGCCCAACCTTGCAGAAAGTGCTACTGCTTTCGTAGCTGATGTCTGCAAGCATTTTGCTGTGGTAGAAGTCGGCCGTGCCCTTGCACAAGCTAGACATACTAGACGGCCTTTCGATGTCAATAGCGGAGAAGGTCAAGTCTATCTTGATTCACGAGTTCTTGCTGAAGCTGTCGTTGAATCTCTGTCTTCAGACAACCCGGAGGTTAGGGACGGGGCTCAAGCTGCTATGCAGGTTATGAAGGAAGCTGCAGCGGTGATATTTGGATCACCCGAGCGAGTAACCAAGTTGCCTTTCTTCCAACATCTTGGTCGTGTTTTCTGCCATAGCTGCCACAGTGAGGAGTGGTTTACCAAAGCCGGTGGTAGCAGGGGTATACATCTCTTCGCATCCGAGCTGGATCTCGGCGACTCCTGGCTATTCGAAAAGCAAGTAGAATTTGTTAGGGCACTGATGTATGTCATCAAGGACACACCGTCGGACCTTCCGGCCAGCACACGGACCCGGGCACAGCAGACTCTGGACTTGATCTTGCGGAGGTGCTGCAAGAACGTCACCAAGGACGACCTCAAGAACGAGAAGAGCCGTTTGTTTTCGCTATGTGGCTTTTTTGTTTACGAGCTTTCCCATATGAACAAGCACGTTCGTGAGGCTTCTCGCCGCAGTTTCTCGACTATTGCCGAAGTCCTGGGATGTCAAGTACATGAACTCATTTTCCCAGTGAAAGATCGCCTTTTACAGTCAATCTTCAACAAGCCGTTACGAGCTCTCCCGTTCCCAACCCAGATCGGCTTTATCGATGCCATCACTTTTTGCTTGAGCCTACGCAATAATATTGTGACCTTCAATGATCCCCTTAACCGTTTAATGCTTGAGTCCCTGGCCTTGGCCGATGCCGAGGATGACAATCTTGCTGCTAAGCCGAATGAATTCAAGAACGCTGAGATGATTGTGAATTTGCGCGTGGCTTGTCTTCGGCTCCTGTCAATGGCGATGAGCTTTCCGGAGTTTGCCAACACACCACAGAACACCAGTCGTGCTCGTATAATATCTGTCTTCTTCAAGTCTCTTTATGTGCGCTCGCCGGATGTTATCGACGCTGCCAACGCGGGGCTGAGGGATGTCCTCACTCAAACCAACAAACTCCCCAAGGATCTCCTCCAGAATGGATTGCGTCCTATTCTCATGAATCTCCAGGATCCCAAGCGCCTGAGCGTCGCTGGTCTTGACGGGCTCGCGAGGCTTCTCACCTTGCTCACCAACTATTTCAAGGTAGAGATCGGAGCTCGCTTACTGGATCATATGAAGGTCATTGCGGATGATGCCATTCTCCAGAAGGTGTCGTTTAGTCTTGTTGAACAGAGTCCTCCCATGAAGATCGTCGCTGCAATTTTCAATATCTTCCATCTTTTACCCCCAGCAGCCACATCGTTCATGGAGCATCTCGTGAACAAAGTTTTGGATCTGGAAGACAAGCTTCGCAGGACGTCCAGTAGCCCCTTTAGAAAGCCGCTCGTAAAGTATCTCAACAGATACCCCAAGGAAAGCTTGTCTTTCTTCCATGCTCGCTTTAAGGATGAAAGGTTTGGACGCTTCTTCGGTCAGGTTCTTTCGGACCCAGAAAGCGAGGCACTCCGTGCTGCTGTGGTTGCAGATACGGATGGTTTTATGGCTGCGGCGTTTGGGCCGGAACAAGCTGACGGTAGAAACACTGCAGCTATCAATGGAATCTATGCAGTGCATGCCATTTCGTCATATAAGTCAACAAAGCGTTGGCTGACTTCGCATGCCGATTTGAAAGCCAAAATCCTTGCCTCCGCCAGGGACCTCCAGAGGAAGCTACACAATGATAAACTCCTTCCTAACGAGCGTCTAAGGGTTGAGCAAGCGGAAGATCAAGTGATGGAGATATTCACAATTTACCTCTCGGAATCAATACAGGACCTTGATTTCCTTTTTGAAGTGATTGATGGATTGTCTGTTAACGAACTTAAACGGACACTTGCTTTCCCGAAGTTCATCTACCGCCACATTATTACCAACGAGTCCATTGACTACAGACGCTCCGTGATCATGCGATGCCTTGACCTTTATGGCCAACGCTCCTGCTCGCAAAAGATGAAAACATATGCCTTCCGCCATTTGGTGAACCCTGTATTCGCCATGGATGTTCAGCTCACATGGAATAGCCCTCCAGATGGCCCGAAGCTCATGGACAAGAGCATGACTGAATTCATCCAAAGTCGTCTATGGAAGCCACAGGTAGCAGATTTGAGCGAAGAGTCCAGCCAGGCAGGTGTCGATCACTCCCGCATGGAGCTCCTGCAGTTATCAGCGATGTTGATAAAGTACCACCATTCAACAGTTCAAGATTCGCGCAAAGATATTATCAAATTTGCGTGGAACTACATTCGTCTTGAAGACATCATCAACAAATACGGTGCCTATGTACTCATAAGCTATTTCATTGCTCACTATGAAACACCGTTCAAGATTGTGGTGCAGGTCTATGTTGCGCTTCTCAGGGCTCATCAAAATGAGGGCAAAGCACTCGTAACTCAGGCGCTTGATGTACTGGCGCCTGTTTTGCCTACAAGGATATTGGCTGCGGCAAATACCGCCCAAACCCAGGATACACGGTATCCACTGTGGGCTAAATGGCCCCGACGGATTCTTGCCGAAGAGACCGCAAATCTACAACAGGTCATGAGTATCTTCCAGTTTCTTGTCCGACAGCCTGACTTATTCTATGAGTCTAGAGAGCATTTTGTCCCCCTCATTGTGCCCTCTTTGATCAAGATTGCTCCGCCGCTAAATAACCCCTCCCATGAGAGCAAGAGACTAGCTCTAAACCTGATGAATTTGATTTGGCATTGGGAGGAGAAACGAGTCAACCATGCTCAGAGTGCTATCCCGAATGGTGTCCTTGAATCACCGAACTCGAAGAAGCGCAAGCTTGAAGAACAACAAAGCACAGCATCCCCGTCTCCAGCACTTGCACCTCCGAACTCCCGTGAACGGTCTGAATATATGGTTCCCCCGGATCTTCGAGCAGCCTTGACCAAATATCTGATTACTTTCATTACTACTTGTCCCGAAAGGTTCCAGGTTCCAGCTGCCCGATTCCGTGAGCTTCAGTCCTCCAAGACACAGCCCCCTGTGCACACAGGCGAGATGATAAAGAAAGCCGTCGGTTTGCTGAGAAATCTCATGTCGCCGGAGTACTGGGGTGACCTCAATATCGAGCTATACCAGAAGGTGACGGAGCCCATCCTTACACAAGATAGGGGCGATAAACCTATTGAGAAGTATCTCACCAGCATAGTGAATGCCTTGCAGGTGGTGCGGATTCTGGTCGCATCTAAGCCAGATGACTGGATTATGGCTCGCCTTCCTGTGATCCAGAAACTGTTTGAGAAGCCCCTTCGTTCGGACAACCCGGAGGTCCAGGACTCTCTTCATGGCTTGGAGACCGAAATGGATATTCACCCCAAGCTACCACCTCCAGTGAGACGAGTCCTTGATGCTCTTCCAGAGGACCAGCCGGAAGACGAAGATGCCATGGATGTGGAGAACTCGACCTCAGAATTCGTTACGTACCTGTCTGCAATTGCCACTGAAACCCTTTCTGCCAACAACTACGTCTCCAGCTTGAATATTTTATGGTCCCTTTCCAAGAACAAGCCAGCGGAGATGGATACCCACATTCCTCAGGTTATGAAGGTATTCTCTCAGAAGCTGGCCAAAGAACATGTTGCGGCTTCTACGAACAACCAGGGCCAATATCCACCAGGTGCTAAAACCGCCGAAGGCGTTCCAGACCCCCAGGAATACGAGATTGGCGTCGATCTCATCTTCAAGACCATTGAGTTGATTTCTGTTCGCATGTCCCATCTAGGGGAACAAAGACGCCCGTTCTTGAGTGTTTTGGCGCAGCTGGTCGAGCGCTCTCAGAATGAAACTCTTTGCAGCAAAGTATTGGGCATGGTTGAGGTATGGATTTTTCACTCGACTGAATCATGGCCGACTTTGAAAGAGAAGACAGCTGTGCTACACAAGATGCTTCTTTTTGAGTCAAGGCAAACTCCAGCTATGCTGCACAAATTCCTTGATCTTGTGATTAGGATTTATGAGGACTCTAAGATTACCCGAACAGAGTTGACAGTACGCTTGGAGCATGCATTCTTGATCGGTACACGAGCTCAGGATGTCGAAATGCGGAACCGTTTCATGACTATCTTTGATAGGAGTTTGACTCGTCTCGCTAGCTCTCGATTAAGCTATGTCCTGACTTGCCAAAATTGGGATACACTCGCTGACTCGTTCTGGCTTGCTCAAGCATCTCATCTAATCATGGGATGTATTGATATGACCTCAACAGCTCGACTTCATCCCGATGACTTCACTGTCTTTCCTTTGTCCTTCCTTTTCAGTAACGCTGAAAAAGACCCAAGGAAGGGAGAAATTACGGTTGAAAGCCAATTGGAGACATTTATGTCTGACCGCAGACGCTTCTTGGGCGAGATTGGTGAAGTTAAAGCCCGGGATTTGATTGAGCCGCTATGCCAACTCCAACATACGGATCCTAATACATCATATAATCTGTGGACGGCGCTCTTCCCAATATTTTGGTCGACACTGTCTCGGGAGGATCGTATTGACTTGGAGAAGGGGATGGTTAGTCTTCTAACCCGTGAGTACCACCAGCGACAGATCGACAAGCGTCCAAATGTTGTCCAGGCTCTGCTTGAAGGTGCCGTCCGCGCTACCCCTCGTTTCAAGATCCCACCCCATGTCATGAAGTATCTTAGCCGTACCTACGATGCCTGGTATACTGCTGCCACATACCTGGAGGAGTCGAGTATCAGCCCGATTATCGATACCCCAACCGTACGTGAGAGCAATCTTGATGCTCTAGTTGAGGTGTATGCTGGCCTGCAGGAGGATGACTTTTTCTATGGCACTTGGAGACGTCGATGTAAATTTGTTGAGACAAATGCTGCTCTTTCCTATGAGCAACAAGGAATGTGGGATAAGTCGCAACAGCTATACGAAAACGCTCAGATCAAGGCTCGCTCGGGGGCAATGCCGTTTTCCCAAGGTGAATACTACTTGTGGGAGGATCATTGGTTGATCTGTGCACAGAAGCTGCAACAGTGGGAAATCCTCAGTGACTTTGCGAAACATGAAAATTTGAACGACCTTCTTTTGGAGGCGGCCTGGAGAAACATCGAAAATTGGCAGAGTGAAGGCAACAGAGAACAACTTGAGTCTCTCATAAAGTCTGTTTCCGATGCGCCAACTCCTCGCCGCACGTTCTTCCAGGCCTTCATGGCCCTTCTTCAATACCATAATAAGAAGGAGAACATTCAAGAGTTCAATGGTGTTTGCGACGAGTCGATTCAATTGTCAATCCGCAAATGGCTTCAACTGCCTAAGAGAATCACAAACGCTCATATTCCAATTCTAGAGCATTTCCAGCTCTTGGTTGAACTCCACGACGCAAGTCACATATGCGCTAGCTTGTCGCAAACTAATGAGCGCAATCTTGACACCAAATCTGCCGAGCTCAAGTTACTATTGGGAACCTGGAGGGATCGCCTTCCCAACCTTTGGGATGATATCAACGCTTGGCAGGATCTGGTCACCTGGCGCCAGCATATTTTCCAACTCATCAACGCGACCTACCTTAGTCTCCTGCCTCCGCAAACGAATAATGTCGCTAGCAACTCGTATGCATACCGTGGGTACCATGAGACGGCGTGGATCATCAACCGCTTCGCCCATGTTGCTCGGAAGCATCAAATGCCAGAAGTTTGTATTAACCAGCTTAGTCGCATCTACACCCTCCCTAACATCGAAATTCAAGAAGCATTTTTGAAGCTGCGGGAGCAAGCCAAGTGCCACTACCAGAACCCCAAGGAACTTAATAGCGGCCTAGATGTGATCAACAATACAAATCTCAACTACTTTGGTGCGCAGCAAAAAGCGGAATTTTACACGCTGAAGGGCATGTTCCTTGCGAAACTTGACCACGTCAACGAAGCAAACGAGGCATTTGGCGTCGCGCTTTACTACGACTTGAGATTAGCCAAGGCTTGGTCTGAATGGGGACAGTATAGTGACCAGCGTTTCAAGAGCGACCCAGCTGACTACGAGTTGGCCAGCAATGCTGTCAGCTGTTACTTGGAAGCTGCGGGTCTCTATAAGAACGCTAAATCTCGAAAGCTGCTCAGCCGCATCCTCTGGTTGCTCAGTTTGGATAATGAAGAGGGTCAAGTTGCCGCAGCTTTTGAAAACTTCAAGGGCGATACACCTGTTTGGTACTGGATTACCTTTATCCCGCAGCTGCTTACGAGCTTATCGCATCGCGAAGCGCGTCTCTGTAAGGCTGTTTTGGGTAAGATTGCCAAGTTATACCCACAAGCCCTGTTCTTCTTGTTGCGTACAAACAGGGAGGACATGCTCAATATCAAGAAACAGCACGATCAGAAGCAAGAGAAGCTCAACCGTGCTCGCCTGCAAGCGTCATCGCCACATACCAAGCCTCCGCAAAGTACCGTAGACAGTGCAGGTCCAACCTCTTCTCCAGCGCAGGGTAATCCTAGTCAGCTAGGCAACCAGCAAGCTGCGCAGAACCAGGTCCAACCCCAACCACAGGCCCCAGCTCAAGGACAAGCTCAAGCCAATGGCCAATCTCCTACCCAGAAACCCGGTCCTCAAGGTCAGCCTCAAGGCCAGGTTCCAGCTCCTATGCCTGCTCAGGCCCAGGGTCAAATTCAGCAACTACAGCAAGGCCAACAACAGAACAATCTCCAGGTTCCGCGGCAAAATGGAACACCTCAGCAGAACCAGACTGCTGGAACGGAGCCTGAAAAAGAGCCTCTCAAGAAACCATGGGAGTACTCTGACGAGATTATGTCTGGCCTTAAGACTGCTTTCCCTCTTCTCGCGTTGTCGATGGAGACCATGGTTGATCAGATCCACAAGAACTTCAAGTGTCCTCCTGATGAGGATGCGTACCGTCTTATCGTAGCGCTCTTGAACGACGGTCTGGCGTACGTTGGTCGCATGCCCGGCTCATACGCCCAAGACTTCAAATTACCTTCAGCAACGGAAGCTAATATCACGCGCTTTGCTGAGACTATCCTGCCAGCACACATCCGCAAGTCATTTGAGGCTGATTTTGTCGTTAAAAAGCCAACGATGTATGAATACATCCAGAAACTGCGTCGATGGCGGGATAAGTTTGAGGAGAAGCTTGATCGGCGCCCACAGACCCAGTTCTTGGAGAGCTACTCCCCACACCTCAGCGAATTCCGTTTCCTCAAATTTGAGGAAGTTGAGGTTCCTGGACAATATCTCCAGCACAAGGACAAGAACCAAGACTTTATTCGCATTGACCGGTTCCTGCCTGATATTGACCTTGTTCGCGGCATCGGCGTGTGTCACCGTCGTTTGAAGATTCGTGGTCATGATGGCAGTGTTCATCCTTTTGCCGTCCAACACCCTGCAGCCCGACACTGTCGGCGCGAAGAGCGTATCCTACAGCTTTTCCGCATTTTCAATGGACTTCTAGCAAAGCGAAAAGAAAGCCGACGACGAAATCTATACTTTCATCTTCCGCTCATGGTTCCTGTGGCGCCCCACATACGCCTAGTCCGTGATGACACTTCCTATATGTCGATACAGGGCATCTACGAGGATTATTGCCGAAGAGTTGGAATCAACAAGGACGAACCGGTGCTGTTCACGATGGAGAAGATGAGGGCTTTGGCGGAAACAAAGCAAAATGTAAGTCACTTGATTTTGTCTACAGATGTGACGGAGACTGACCTCTTCCAGCGGACGGCGGACCAACAGCAGGTGCTACGAACTGAGATGCTCACGGCTATCCAGGAGAAGTGGGTTCCTAGTACGATGGTACTGGACTACTTCCAGAAGACGTATCCCAACTTTGCGGACTTCTGGCTCTTCCGTCGCCAGTTCGCTTATCAGTATGCCGCTATTGCGTTTATGACCTACGTGATGCACATGGGCAATCGCTATCCAAACAAGATCATGATCTCTCGATCGACTGGAGACATCTGGGGCTCCGAGCTGATTCCGACGGTCAACCCGACCAAGGCTTTCTTCTACAATCCGGAGCAGGTGCCATTCCGCTTCACTCCCAACATCCAGACGCTGATGGGACCAATCGCAACGGAAGGTCTCTTTGCCTGCGCGCTCATGGCCATTGCTAGATGCTTGACAGAACCACGCCATGAGCTCGAACAGCAACTCAGCATCTTTGTTAGGGATGAAATGATGTTCTGGGCTACTGCGCACCACCGTGGTGTCCTGCCTCCTCAGCAGCTTCGCGACCTGGTTTACAACAATAGTGACATTATTGTCAATCGGGCAGTCAGTCTTGCCAGTCCACCAGAAGGCAACCTACCCGCGAACCAGACGACGATCGATCTGATCTCCAAGGCTGTCAACCCTCAGCATCTAGCTTCCTGTGACGCCTTGTGGATGCCATATCTTTGAGGGGCGGTCTGTCTTATGATGGTTGCTTCTGCTGTCTTTCTTACGTTTCTACGGTTCTTGGCGTTCTGTCTGCTTGGGTTGTGGAAACTGGGCTTACAGACTGTGATAAGCTGGATGAGGGCAGGTTTCTATACTCGATTTCCATTCTAGCGTGGCGCTTTGGGGGGCAAACATATTATGGGCATGATGATAAGCTTCTTTCTTCTACTCCTTTTTTATTACAATTTTTCTTCTTTTCTTTTCTTTTCTTTGCTCCTCCTTATCTCTACATGTCTTAACACATTGCTTCTTTTATGGTATCAATGGTATTGGATGTATCATAATTTAATACCTCATCTCATGTACGACATGCTCAACGATGGTTGCTTTGTACTGCTATTAGTCTGGATCCTATAATGCTTGTAATAAATAATAGCCCACGCTCAATTTCCGTAACACCTGCAACAAGAGGGAGAGAAAAGTAAAAGAAGATTAGAATGTGTGTAACTCGTTAAACCAACGACGGCTTGGCTTTCTTTTTGATGCCCAGACTGTTGGTCAGTGGTTTCTTGGGCTTCTTAACTCGTGCAAATGACGGCGGAGGAGGCGGTTGCGTCTGTGTCTGTTCGGAAGCAGCATCGTCTTCAACAAGCCTCTTCACCTTTTCTCCCGTATCCGTCATGAACGCTCTCCGCGCTGCCTCGTTGTCTTCCTCCTCGGCCTTGAGATACGCCTCATCAACCTGATCTTGCACATGAGCTATGACAGCCTCGTCCCCTCGAGCCTCATTGCGCTCGATGCGAGCATTCCGAGTCCGAATCTCGTCCAAAGCATCAGCAATCGCCATCTCCCGCTTCGAATCCAGCATCTTCTCCTCCAGCTCAGCCATTTTGTCCCGCTCCAACTGCTCCTGCTCCTCATTCTCCTCGCGCTCCAGACGGTCCAGCGTCTCCTGCTCCGTCTCATCCTGATTATCGGCGTTGGAGTCGCGCCACGGCTCGAAATTCCGCTTCGCGCCCTTCTCCGCCTTGTAGTCCATATTCTTCGGGTCCGTGGTGAAGGTTATCTCGCCACTGCATCGCGTACACCGGATGTAGAAGCGGTAGATCGGGATGGAGAAGTATTTTTCCTCAGTGGTCTCCTTGCGGGCGTTGAACTTGCGCCCGCGATAGATGTATTCGCCGCACTGGGTGCATTTCATCGAGAACGGGGCCATCAGGCGCACCGTGATCACCTTCGGACCCTGTTGGCGCAGGTGCTTCGGCGTCCGGCTGATCGCGGACGGATCGAAATCCGGGGGGTAGTATTTCGTGAGGACCTTTCGTTCGGACATGGCTGTGTGGGGAGGATGAGCTGCGTCTTTCTCTTCTTCTTGACTGTTTCTGCTGGGGATTTGGAGCGGCGGAAATGCATTTATATGGGCAGGTCACGTGGTTTGCATTTGGCGGCGGGCGAAATATCGAGCATTGCTGCCACTACTTCTATTCCGCTAGGTACTACTATCACTATTTATTATTGTTATTATCATTATTATTATCATTATCATTATTCTTAATACTGTACTGCTACCCTCAACTCCAGCTCTCTCGCTGTACCTGCTGCGATTGGAGAGATCACGTGATAGGCACCTGCCGCCCAAAAAAAAAAAAACAAAGCAACAGAAACAACGCGGGGAAGAAGAAGAAGAAGAGAATAAACTCCAAAGAACAGGATAACCAGGGCAGATTCGTGCTTGGTGCAGCTGGCTGGCGTGTCCCTGGACTCGGTATAGCCCGTCTACGAGCCGTCACTCCTCTCCGACCGTGCATTATCTGCGTTTGGAGATCCCCCTTCCGACGTCCTTTGTTTATCTCCGACTCGCCTCATGCCGCTTGCGAGACAGTCCAGCCCTCCTCCGTCTTTCTCGCCCCCGTCGACCCTTTGGTGATGGAGAAATTTTTACGGTCCTGGCGGCAGGATGCTCTAAATCGCGGCCAGCATGATGCCGCTGTTTATATCGGGGACAAAGTGCTTGCATTGACAAGTGAGCTCGCTCGTTCGTCCCGTCTGGAGAGCAAAGCAGGAGAAACTAACCAAGCTTCTATGTCTCGCTAGACACTGACTCCGACGCCTTCTGGCTCGCTCAGGTGCATTTCTCGAACAACAACTACACGCGAGCCCTTGCCCTCCTATCGCGAAAGGACCTCATCTCTCGCAGCACCTCCTGCCGCTACCTTGCCGCCCATTGCTACATCAAACAGAGCCAGTATGAGCAGGCCCTGTCGGTGCTGGGCGACCAGAACCCAACCCATCTGATCCGCAGTAATAACAGCCGGCGCAAGCTGCAGCACCTCAACGGCCAGAGCCATATCACCCTGCGCAACGGTAAGACCGCCGCGTCCCGGATCGAGCGTATGGACGAACGAGATCGCGAGGACGCCAATAATGTGCGCTTTGAGGCGGCGATGTGCTATCTCCGGGGGCTTTGTTTCGCAAAGCAGAATGCATTCGACCGCGCGCGGGACTGCTACAAGGATGCCGTACGGATCGATGTCCAGTGTTTTGAGGCGTTTGACCAGCTGATGAAGAACTCGCTCATGTCGCCGGCAGAGGAGCTGGAGTTTCTTGAGTCGCTGGATTTCGACTCGATTTCGGGGCCGGACCCGTCTGTTGCGCAGGAAGCAGCCCATTTTACGAAGATGCTTTACACCACTCGTTTGTCTAAATACTCGTCTCCGTCTGTTCTCGCCGATGCGACCGAGACACTCTCCACACACTACAATCTTGCGGACAACCCAGACATCCTGCTTTCCCGGGCGGAGGCGCTATACACACAGTGTCGCTTTGCCGAGTCGCTGGAGCTGACCTCGTCGATCCTTTCTACCTCGCGGTCCTCGTCGCTCTCGTCGACGCACCTGACCTCTGCTGCCCAGAGCCATCTGGGCCATCCTCCGGCCGTGTATCCCCTACATCTGGCCTGTCTGTACGAAACAGGTGCCACCAATGCCCTCTTCCTTCTCTCTCACACACTTGCCGACCATGCGCCCGAGGAATCATACACGTATCTGGCCATTGGGGTTTACTACTTGTCGGTGTCTAAGATTGCAGAGGCGCGTCGCTTCTTTTCGAAAGCATCTTTACTCGACCCGCATTCAGCGCCTGCTTGGATTGGGTTCGCGCACACTTTTGCTGCGGAGGGTGAGCATGATCAAGCTATAGCTGCATACAGCACAGCAGCGCGACTGTTTCAAGGCAGTCATCTGCCGCAGCTATTCCTCGGAATGCAGCACCTGGCACTGAACAACATGTCTCTTGCCCAGGAGTATCTGTGCGCAGCCTACGCCATGTCCACAGGCACAGCCGCAGGATCAGTCCCGTCGATCCCTTCACTTCCGTCGTCTGATTCATCGTCCTTGGGTGGGGATCCTCTGGTTCTGAATGAACTTGGGGTTGTTCTTTACCATCAAAATCACCTAGAGCCTGCAGTAGAGCTCTTCCGCCAATCGCTAGGACTAGCGACGTCCCTTCAATGCGAACCGAGCGCCTGGGTTGCGACACGCGCGAATTTGGGCCACGCACTGCGACGTTTAGGGCGATTCGGCGAGTCGCTCGCTGAGTTTGACGAGTGTCTACGGATTGGATCAGGCGGCGCCAGCTTTGGGTATAGCCCGTTCCTTGGGGGCAGTGGAGGGAACGCGTCTGGCCTTGCATCATCTGGAGTTAGTGGCTACGAGGACCGCGGTCTGATCGGATCTCTGCATACTGCCCGGGGCCTTGTTTTGCTCGAATTGAATCGTTCCATGGAGGCCGTCACAGCCCTTCACGAGGCAGTCCGAGTTCTTGGTGCCAGTGGGGGTGGTGATGCCGCTGGAGGAGCAGGTATAGCAGGCACGCTTCTCTCCCGAGCACTGGAAATCTGGGCTCTGGAAAGTCGCGAGGCAGAGCCATCTGTGCTATCAGAGGAAGGTAGCCGAGGGGCGACCGGAAGGCAGAGCTCTGTGCGCTCGTCGCGCGACAAAGGGAAAGGGAAAATGTCTCGACAGCGAGGAGCAACGACTGCGGATGACTCTTATGCAGAAGAGTGGACGGACGAGGTTGCGCAAGTGGATGCGGCAGCACTGACCGGAGCAATAACAACCACAACCACAACCACAACGACACTGGAGGAGACGATTGAAATGGAACTAGACAATGAAGCGGAGCAGCTACTTCGACAAACCATGGGTCAAGTTCGCGGTAGTCGGGGACGAGCACGACGAGGACAGACCGGGGTCGACAGTCCTGAGCTGGAGACGACGACGACGACGACGACGACACGACGGAGGGCAATGCGGACACAAACACGGACCTAAGACGATTTCTCTTCTATTTTTTTTTTTTTCCTTTTTCCTTACTGTTGTCCTTACATGGCATTAATTATAATTGGGGGGCGTTTCCTGCGGCTGGAGTCTGGAGAGCCATTACGACTACTGCATGGTTGGCGCAAATCAACTTATTAAGGGGAGAATCAGGATTTGGAGACAGTTTCTTGGTTTCTTATTAGCATCTTTAGTTAGCCCGACAGCAGAGTTCTGATAATGCATCATCACGGTCCCTGTGTAGGTTGTTTTCTTTCAGCGACTGATCGCATGTAGCACCTTGAACTCCAACCACGACTATTTCATTTATCTCACTAGCTTTGTTGAATTCGAGTCGTCTTCTCGGCGGGGAAGATATGACTTCTAACACCGGATAGACCTGATAATATCTGCTGCTCAGGACTAGAGAAAGCGAGAAGTGAGAAACACCGAATAACTGGCGATATTTCCCAAAGCGGGAATCCCAACAACACAACGACACAACAACAGTCTTCTGCAGCAAAACACACTCAGCCAGCCAACTCATACTATGCAGTATACTATCAAAGTCACTAATGTCCACTTGAAGTTGATACGTCCATCGATACGCAAGGATGCGGACGAACGCATGCTCTATGCGACGATCTCCTTGGCCAGCCAACCAGCCCGACGCGACGTGCAGCGCGACATGCAGCAATGGCGGTCTCTCCACCAACTATTGAGATTCAGCTGAACAGACGGGGCGAATTACAGTGAGGGCATTCGTATTTAAAGCAGTCTGTCTGTTTCTCCAGTTTTTCGGATTCTTTGCTTTCTTCAGTTTTTTAGTTTTTTCTAGGTTACAGGACGCTGTACACTTGGCCACAATGGCGCCTATTCCCCGTCCCAAGGGTCTGCCACTGCTGGGCAATCTGTTCGATCTGGACTCGAAGAATCCGTGGGGGTCGTTCAATAAGTTGGCGACAAAGCACCGTATTCTCTCCCTCTCTCTCTCTCTCTCTTCTGTCCTCGCGTTACTTCTTGGAAAGGAGTGTATCCAGGTATTGTCGTGTTGTGCTGATAATAAAAGGCCCAATCTTCCGAATCACCATCCTCGGCCATGACATCGTCTTCATCACCGGCGCCGCCCTGCTCGAGGAAATCTGCGACGAGACTCGATTCCGCAAATGCGTGACAGGCCCCATCGTGGAGATTCGTGCTGCGGTGCACGACAGCCTCTTCACGGCGTACCACAGCGAGATGGAGAGCTGGGGCATCGCGCACCGCATCATGGCGCCGCTGGTCTCGCCGCAAGCCGTGGAGCAGATCTTCGACGACATCCTCAAGACAACAGACGAGCTGATCGCCAAATGGACGACGTCGCCGCGACAACGCGTAAACATCACCAATGACCTGGACCGCGCCAACCACGCAGCCAACATGAGCGCCTTCTTCCACCAGCGCCTGCACTGCATGGAGGGCGAGGAACCGGCCATCATCGCGGCGATGCAGGAGGCGACAACGGAGTCGATGCGTCGGGCGAGTCGCCCCAAGTTCTTAACCTGGTTGTTATACCAGCGCAAGTACGACGCCGACATCAAGACGATGCGCGACTACGGGGCGGATATCGTGGCTAGACGTCGCGATGAAGAATCCTCCTCTTCTTCTTCTTCTTCTTCTTCTTCTTCTGCGTCAGCGACACCAAAAGACATGCTTCACGCCCTCCTCCACGGCACAGACCCAGAGACCGGCCGGTCGCTCTCAGAAAGCCAGGTCCTCGACGAAATCATCAACATCTTCATCGGCAGCGCCACAGCACCCAACCTCGTCTCCTTTGCACTCTACTACCTCCTCAAGAACCCAGACGTTATTACCAAAGCGCGCGAGGAGCTCGACGTCGTCGTCCCTCGAACTACATCTACATCTACAACTACAGCTACAAAACTCACACACGCCCATCTCTCCCAACTCCCCTACTGCGAAGCCATCCTCCGCGAAACCCTCCGCCTCTCAGCCACAGCCCCAGGCTTCAACATCGAACCCATCCCCTCGGCCAACCCAGAAAACGACAAAAACGAACTCATCCCCCTCGCAGGAGGCGAATACCAAGTGTCCCGCACCCAACCACTCATCGCCCTCCTCACAGCCGTAAACCGCGACCCGGCCGTCTTCTCAGACCCGGAGGCCTTCCAGCCCGAGCGCATGCTGGGCGAGCGGTATGAGCGGTTACCGGTTGGTGTGAAGAAGGGGTTTGGGAATGGGAAGAGGGCGTGTTTTGGGACGCGGTATGCGTGGGAATGGTCGTTGCTTGTGCTTGTTCGGATTATCGGGGAGGTGAATTTGGAGTTTGTGGATGCGGGTTATGTTGTTGAGAATGGGGGGAGGAATTATAATGGGGCGTTTAGTACGAGGCCGGTTGGGTTTTTTGGGGTTGCTAGTGGGCGATAACATATATATCTATATATCTCTCTATACATATATATATAACTAGGTATATATATATATGGAGAGGGGATTATATGGTAGGCCACCCGTCAACCCAAGTCAAGGTATTCCACCCAAACTGATACTGACTCGTCGACAGCCCAATAGACGTATCTGCATAGTGATAATAAAGAACCAGACCGTGCAAACTGTCCTCGAAAACACCCTGTCCACCGGGGCCGTAGACATTCCCATGCGACGCGAGGAGAGTCGTGCCTCCACTCTGAAGACACGGAGTCCCGTCTCGGTCGACCTAGTAGAGAAACATTAGTATAACAGAAGATATATATATAGATAGAAGAGAAGGAGAAGAGAGAAACATACAAAATCACTCCCCCCCCTAGACCGACAAACAACAATCCTATACTCCTCCCCCATCGCCGGAAACGCACTCTCGTAATTGCCCGCCCTGCCCGACGAAAAAGTCAAATAGTACCATCCCAATCTATAAAACACAAACGAGGCCTCGATGTGATGGTTCCCCGTGGCATTATACGCAACATTCACTGCCGCAGCGTCTGCGACTTTGACGGCGCTGTCCAGCTGCACCTGGTACAGACCTTGCCAGTAGGAGCCAAAGTAGAGGTATGGCGATCCGCCGATGGAGACCCAGTTCGGGTCTATGGCGTTATACGACGACGACGACGACGACGACGACAACGACGACGACGACGAAGAAGAAGGAGAAGAGAGGACAGCGCCGTGGTCTGTCCACGAGCCGGTCGTGAGGTTTGGGGACGAAGCGACGCCAATGACGCTGTTCTGGGAGCCGAGAGTTGAGACGGAGTAGTACATGTAGTAGAGGTTTGTTGCGGATTGGAAGTGGACATCTGGGGCCTTTCATCTCTTCAGTTAGTTTTAGTTTCTTCTTTTCATTTTATTTCATTCTTTCTTTCGCGAGATACCCAGAGATTAGTGTTTCCTGCATGGTCAATGACAGATCCCCCAGGGAGAGCCTGGCCTGCAGCAGTCCACGGTCCTGTCAGAGAGTCTGCAGTGTGGATGTAGATTCCTGCGCCGGTTGAGAAGCGAAAGTATTTCCCATCGGAATTGCGCTGGGAGAAGCCTGGATCGTGGGCCCAGCAGTCGCCAGAACAAGGGCCTGGATTGGAGTATGCGGCGGCCAGAGTGGCAGCGAGGAGGGCGAGGAGATACATGTCTTAGACTTGTATATAGTATAGTATACAGTATGTAGAGTATAGAGTATAGAGTATGTAGAATGTAGATATGTAGAGAAGAATTACAGAAATGACAGAAGATGAGATTATATACAACAAAGAGTGATCCTGGAAGCAAGGGAGAGACGATAGTTGTATACCTGAGCTCAGCTGGATTTTTCTTTGTTACTACCCTATAATACTATACTATTAAGGTATATTATAGATATATAGTAAGAGTATATAGAGTACATAGTAAGAGTATATAGAGTACATAGTAAGAGTATAGTAAGAGAATAGTAAGAGTATATAGTAAGAGTATGTAGTTAATATAGTATGTTGATATTATCACTGTATAACGATATTAGAGTATAGAGTAGAGAGAGAGAGAGAGTGTGGAGTTCCCCAACTCAACTCCACATCTATTATATTATCATCTATTATCATCTATTCTATTAATATTCTATTAATATTATATTCATCTATTATATTATATTCATTATGTTATTACCCCAAGCAGACCATCGCCGAGACTCGGAACGCGCGCCCCACTGAGGGGTGAGGAGAACTTGAAGTCACTATAAGTAGTCCACTCTCTCTATACAGATACTGTATACTACAGAAAATCATTGAATCAGAAACTATCACAATGTCCTTCCCCGTCAAGCTCAACAATCCCGCCCTCCTCGACTCCCGCGGCCTCGTCGCCGGCCAGTGGAAAGAAGCCTCTGGAAACAAGACTTTCCCCGTCTACGAGCCCTCCAGCGGCGACGTCCTCGCACAATGCTCTGACTTTTCTCGCTCGGATTTCGTCGATGCCATCGAGAGCGCCTACAAGGGCTACAAGGAGTACTACGAGAACACGACGGCCAAGGAGCGCGGCGCCCAGTTGCGCAAATGGAACGATCTGATTCTCGCCAACATTGAAGATTGTACGTCCTCCTCTACTCTCCATACTCTCCATACTCTCCATACTCTCCATACTCTCCCTACTCTCCCTACTCTACTCTACTCGTGAGAACTAATAATGTAGTAACCAACATCCTCTCCCTCGAAAACGGAAAGACATACGCCGAAGCAAAAGGCGAAGTCATCTACGCCGCCTCCTTCGTCTCCTGGTTCGCCGAAGAAGCAACCCGTTCATACGGCGACTACATCCCCTCCTCCTACAAAAACACCATGGTCTTCACCATGAAGGAACCCGTCGGCGTCTGCGGAATCATCACCCCCTGGAACTTCCCCGCCGCCATGATCACCCGTAAGATCGCCCCCGCGCTGGCAGCAGGTTGCTCCGTGGTGATCAAGCCACCCAGCGAGACCCCCTTTAGCGCCATTGCGCTGGCCAAGCTGGCTCTCGAGGCCGGAATCCCCAGTGCTTGTCTGCACGTCGTGCCAACCAAGGACCGGACCGCGTCATTGGAGCTCGCAGAGAACCCAATTGTCAAGAAGATCAGCTTCACAGGGTCGACGGGCGTTGGTAAGATGCTCACCAAGGTTGCGGCTGGGACGATGAAGAAGGTTAGCATGGAACTGGGAGGAAATGCGCCGTTCATCGTCTTTGAGGATGCGGATTTGGACAAGGCTGTTGATGGAGCATTGATTTGCAAGTTCCGGTCTGCGGGACAAACTTGTGTTGTAAGTTCTCCCTTCTCCCCTTCTCCCCTTCTCCCCTTCTCTATTTCTAATAATAATGTAATAATTATAGTGCGCAAACCGCCTAATCGTCCACGAAAAAGTCCTCGACCAATTCACAGCCAAACTGGTCGCCAAAGTCCGCGCCTTCAATCTCGGCCGCGGCATCGACAAAGAGACAACCCAAGGCCCCCTGGTGAACGCCTCCGCCGTCCAAAAAGTCGCCGAACACGTCGCAGACGCCCTATCCAAGGGCGCAACCCTCCACACCGGCGGCGCCCCCCCCAAGCGACCCGGCTTCTTCTTCGAGCCCACCGTCATCACGGGAGTCACCAAGGAGATGATGGTAGCCAGCGACGAGACCTTTGGGCCCCTCGCACCCATCTTCTCCTTTTCGGATGACAAGGAGGCGTTAGAGCTGGCCAATGACACCGAGTTTGGGCTTGCCGGGTACTTTTTCAGTCGGGATCTCAGCCGGGTTATGAAGGCTGCGCGGGCGTTGGAGTGCGGGATGATTGGCGTGAATACTGGATTGATCAGTGCCAGCGAGACTCCATTTGGAGGAATCAAGGAGAGTGGTGTTGGGCGAGAGGGAAGTAAGTATGGATTGGCAGAGTATCAGAATATCAAGGCTGTGACGATTGGAAATTTATAACTACGATAACTACTAACTAACTCTACTATAAGGATATACTAAGTATATCCTATCCAAATGCATATATTGATACGCTGCCATGAATATTAATAGTAATTTAATAATCACTACATATCACTTCCGTTGTACACGAGGTCGGTGGCCGGTCCAGCACATACTCCTCATCTCACCCTACATCTCTATGGAAAGAACTGTCTCTCCAGACATGACAGACAGACTTCCGCCAGTCTCCATAGAATGTATAATGTATAATGAACAAGAGACCGAGTGGCCGATTCCAATCTCGTCTGCTGCGGCTGACCGTCAGCGTTGTCGCTCATGACCTCACGAACACTATACAACTGCAAGACAAGCGAGGTCGAAGCAAGGATCTAATCTTAGCACAGTTGAGTGCCGGAGTCCATTGTCGTCCTACTTCGGAGGCAAGTACGGTTCTATAAGTATTCTGCTACACTTATTCTGCCTACACCTATTCTACTGCTAGACCACGACAAGAAGTGAATAGAAGAAGAGAAGAGATGCCTACAAAACACCACCAGACCCAAAACAAGACCCAACAGAAAGAAGAAGACTGCAGAACCGCCTCTCGCAACGAAACCACCGTACTCCATCCACATCCCCATCATCACTCAAGAAGATACTAAGAATATACTTACAGGCCGCAAAATCAGAGACCGCATCGCCAAACTCCAAGAACGCGTGATCGCCAGCGAACTGCGCGCCGCAGCGACGCTGAACGACTGGAATGCAGTCCCATGTATTCCCTACGAAGTCAAGCCGTCGTCTTCCTCTTCTTCATCATCGTCGTCGTCTTCTTCATCTCTTCTTCAACCCTATCTATAGAGCTGCCCCTTTCCAGCGGCGTATGTTCATCATGCAGTCTCACTCCCCTTCTTTTACAGGCCGAGCATGAACCACCGACAGCCCCAGTCCCAGGTTCTACTAGTACCAGCACTACAACAAACCACCTACGCATCCCGGCTCTCGACACAACAGTTCAATTATGCGAGCAATGGGGGTTCCAGGGATGCGTCTATATGGCTACAGGTACTTTCTACCTTCTTACACTCTATACCCATATCTCTATATCCTCATATAAAATATGAAACCCATAAAATGCAAGATGGTAATATTCTCAGAAACCTCCCTCCCCCAGATTATACAGACGCTAGGCCCGTCCTCGAACGCGATCATCCTTCTTCCGAGTCCTGGGTTTGCACTGGACCTTGGTTTCTCACCGGGGATAGGGATGTCACAGAGTCTGGATGTTGGTGTGGATATGGCGATGAATGGACCGTGTCGGGTTCAGTCTCAGAGTCAGTCTCAGAGTCAGTGTCAGTGTCAGTGTCACAGTTTAGGGTGGATGGCTTGTGCAGTGCATCCTCTGATATAAACAAACATCTGAATAGTATTAAAGAGGTTACGCTACTTCGCATCTACTTCTCCCCAAGGTACTCCATAGCAAAGCAAGTAGAAGTGAACATCCTCCCTAACACCCTTGTTGATAGAGCAGAGCTTCCTCAAAATATACGACGAACAACACGCGGACTTACATATCTCCCAACTAAATCGTACATCGTTGTCCAGAAGTAATGAATACAAATACAAATAACAAGCACGTCTAGTCGATATCTGTAGCTACCCGCGTAAAGCAGAGTTACTTCCAATTCGTCCATCTCACGGTGGTATTCGGTGATTATTGAATTTTTTTTTTTCTTCTTTTCGTTATTTGGTTATTTGTTGATGGTCTCACTAGGTCTGAAGAAGTAGACTGATACATATCTACTATGTATAGCAGTGCTTTGGTCATGGCCTTCTTCCTTTCTAAGGACTTGATGTCAGGATATTGTTGGTTTAAGAAGTGGAAGGGTGTTTTGGAGGCAACTGAAAGGGATCAGAATCAGAATATTAATGAAGAGTTTAGGGCTTGGGAAAGCGAGAGGTTTATAGTAGGTACCCTAAGTATGGACAATACTGGAGGCAGCCCGCAAAGGCAGATATATATCTTGAATAATAAAAGGTAAATCTATGAGAGTGATTTCCAGATAGAAAAGTCATAAATTGTCGAAATGCACGCGCAAAACGCCATCCAGCCGTGGGAAAATTACTAGTACAGAATGAAATCCAGTGTCTCCGCAAACAACGCCTTCCACCATTTACATCATGATCAATATGATTCAGGAACTAGCTCCACAGCGGCGGATGGATGTACTCCGCCGCTCGGTCGAGGATATTGGGCATTGTCCACTCGCCACTCGTCGAGCTCTCTGGCGTCGGCGGAGGGAGAGATCCGACGCTGGGCGTCATGCCTGACGACACGGGAACGATGGGCCCCATGCCGACAGTGCCTGGGCTGAGATATGTCGGCGACCCGGCATTAGCTATGGCCTGCGCAGCTTGCGTGTGGAACGCTGCTTCCAGCTTTTCCAGCGCACGGAGCGTTTTGGCTAGCGGCTTGGCCCATTGCGTCTGGGTGTCGACTGTGGCAGCCGCCGCCGCTGGGGAACTGAACGTTGTAGCGGGCTGAGGCGAGGTGGGGTTGATGCTTGCTCCGAACGCGGTACTGAAGGATGGGCTGCGGTCCGTAGTCGTGGCGTCCGCTGGTCCATATTCATACTCTGCGGTGGCGCGTTCGCTGATGATGGCCTTCAACTTCCTGAGAAGAATCCAGAAATGCGCATTGGACTTGGACTCTTCTGTGACTGCTAGCAGGAAGACAGAGCTAATTGCTCGTTGCAGCGTGATCCACGAGCGAGAGGCATGAGAGCTCACGGCGTGCATTTCCACGTACGCTTCCACCGTCGTCATCAGGTTCTCGAGGCAGTCTGCCCGCATGCGCGCCGTGGAGGGGTCATTCGAGTCAGCAGTGGATTTAAGCACTGGCCTGCAGAGTTCCGAGGAAAAGTAAGACGAGTGGAGTTTGAGCACAGCGTGTTCGAGATGGTCCGTCGATGTAACGCAGTACTTGCGGTCTCTGAGATAAGGCCGCGCTTCGAACAAGATTTTCTGGATCCTTTCCTTGTACGTCTGGATAGTTTTGAAGTTCATCTGTGAGTGGGGGCTGAGCATGCGACTCTTCACTACCTCTAGAGCAAGGGAGATAATCCGGCTCAGAGTTTCGAAATACGAGAGCTCCCCTGCTTTTGCACCTTCACGGTACGCAATTTGAGGTTGGCTAACTGCAGTGGTCGACGGGCGGTCGTAAGAGAGCGAAAAGTGGCTGTCCTGCCATGCCATGGACCACCTAACCAGATCAGCTCCGCCTTTCGTTCAAAGGACCCAACTAGAGCAAACGTACCATACATGTCTCCTTCTATACCGTTCGGCGGTTGAAAAGTGACTTGATTCGACATGCAAGCCAAGTGCTAGTCCCATTCGGAGGGTCATTCCTGTGACAAATTAGTCACGAGCAAAAGAGTTATAGACTTCTGCTACTTACCAAGCAGAACGTAAGAGATGCCAGGGTTCATGTTGTATGACAGTACGTTGCCAATCACTAGCAACGTCTGGATAGCCTCTATCGTCGGCTGTGACAAAAAGTTGGTCATCCGTAGGCATTGATATGAACAGCACACTATAACCAGTAAGCACCCTGCGATGACTTCTACAAGGTTTCATATGGGCACAAACCGTAGACCTGGGAGGTAAGCTCCCTCTCCTTTCCGGGTAGGTCGGACGATTGGCACCCAGACGCCAGAACCGCAAACAAAAGTCCCAGGTAGGCAATTGATATCCCGAAAGGCCTTTGTGTCTGGTCACTATCTGCTCTATACACTCCGCCTGCGGCCACTCGGTTGCGTAGGAGAAGGTCAAGATTTGCCTCAAAGTTGGGAACATCCTCGATAACTGGGTAAATGGCTCCAGCAATGTCACGATAGTAGCCGAAAAATCTGCCATCAACCAAGTTAGTTATACCATAACTTCTTATATGAAGTCCAGACGAGGGAAGCACTTACTCCTTGCATTGCTGGTCGGTAGGAAGAGCGTAGCAAACCGCACTTATGTCAAAAGTAGACATATCGGACGACCAGAGGTCGACAAACGGATAAGTCGCAGACTCATTATCAAGACCAAGCTTGGGTAAAATCCCGCCCTCCAAAAGAGCCTGCAACTGATCCGAACCAGACTTGTTATTCAAGATGTAGGCCAGCACAGACCTCGACCCAAGATGAACGGTGCCCTCGCCCAGCGTGTTCTGAGCATGGATCCCCTCCCGCTCAGGAGAAGCGCCCTTGGATCGGCTACTTGCATCAGCACTCTGCACACTCCCTGTTTCCAGCGTCGAGGCCGGCCCCTCCTCCACCTTCTCCAGCCCAGCGCGCATATTCGCAATTGTTTGCTCCATCTCCTTCAGCCTAATGCGAACACTATCCCAGTCCTCGCGCGCAATCGACACCCGCCCCCCATTCGTCGCCGGACTCGCCTGGCTACTCACCCCAGGCTCCTGTTTCAAGCGCACAGAACCATCCACAGACAACCCCGTACTCTCCGTTCCAATCCCACCTCCACCAAACCCCCTTCCAACAGGCCCCGAGCCATCCGCATACATATGGGGGCCCAGTTCGGCAACAGTACGTCTCTTGGAGGGCCGCTCATACGAACAAAGCTCGGCGTGATCGCGCTTGACGCATCCATCACAAGGAAGATTACGGTCGCACTTGACCTTCCGCGCATGACACGGATAACAAGCCTTTGGTTCGCGCGCCTTTCGCTTCGCGCGGATGATTGCGTCCACTTCCGCCTGGGGAAGATCGGAGACAGGGCGCACCGATGCAGCCGCCATGTCGGAGCCGGAAACCGACGGCGAGAAGGACCTGGAAGGTTGGCTAGGTGAAGCCATGGAGGGGCTGGAGGGTAGGGAACGAGGTGCGCGGGATAGACTTTTATGTTTTCTGCGGGTTTTTGGGGATGGGTTCCCGAGTGTACTCTTGTCGTCGTTGCTGTAGTCGTTGTTATCGTTGATGCTAGGGGAATGAATTAATCCGGTAGGTGTGTGTTCTTCACAGACTCGAGTTCAACTCATGGAGCGTCGACGATCATCGGGACGATAGAAGAGCTTTCGGTACTTTGGCGCCACACCGGTTCAGAACTGCAGCTTTCACTAGGAGAACGGGAGCATTGGGGTTAGTGCATCAACTGGCAAGTCGCATAAAGTCAATACCATGGATACACGGCTAGCGGAATCCAAGGATATTGAGGTAGATCAACAGGAAGCAAGCTTCGAGCCCCTCGCGTTTTCCATCTGGATTTCGCCTTGTCTTAAACGCTAAAAACGCTCGGGTCGAGATAGAATGACTCAGCTTAAGTGTCACGTGACTTTTACACCGGGGATGATGTCAGAGCCCTAAGCCCTGGCTTGATGATGGAGCTGATGGGGAGATTACAATGCGTTCCAAAAAAAAAAAAAAGTGGTGGCAGGAATGTCCAGTTATTAGCTTGTATTTATAGGTATCTCTGAAATCTATGTATGTACAAATGCAATCCATGACTCCTCATAAATCCAAACTTTTCAGATGCAACGCAAAACGAAAATAGAAAGAACAAAGACTCATGAAAATTATGGTGTTAGTAGAAGTGTGGGTTTTAGAAGAAGCATTGCGCGTCTTCGGCTTTGAACTGGCGTGATCGTGATATGGGGAAGGAAATTATGATACGCCTGAGTCTGGAGGTTACGCCTTTTGATTGCCCTGCTCCTCATCATCTGAAAAGGCAAACCGGGAGAAGCGGCGGATAGATGCTCCCTTAAAGTAGAAAACATAAGGAATAGCACAGCAGGCCAGCGCAATGAATGCAAGGAGCGTACTGGCCCATTCGTCACCCAATCGGGCGTACATCTGCTCCGTGAAAAGAACGGTGGCGGCACCCCACATTGAACGGAGGAAGGTCTTAGCGGCAAGGGCAGAGGCGGCCTGGTGTTGATATGTATCGACGAGGTAGTTGTTGGCTGAGTTATACAAGAAGATGAAGCCGAATCCGACGGGCCAGCCACCAATTGCAGGGCCGATCCAGTGAATGTGAGGGTATGATGTCCAAGCGAAAATAAACAATCCAATAGGAATGAACCAGCAAGAGAACATCATCGGGATGAGACGAACTTCGGCAGGGGGCTTTCCATTGTATTTTGAATACAGAGAAAGGTAGTGCTTGTTGATGAAAGGGGCGCAGGTAGCACTCATCAACACACCGATAGCGAGTGGGATAAACATGAGACCCGTTGATCCAGAGCTCCAGCCTTTTCCGCCTTGGTACACAATGGGATAGGCAATGAAGAACATGTACAGGAGGCCGTAAAGGACGGACATGTAGATAGAGATGCACAGGACAATGGGCTCCATGAAAAGAAGCTGGAATGGGCGGAACAGGAAGACGCGGAGTCTCTCTGGCAGTGGGCGCGAGTCAAGTTCGGTTTCGGTGACATATTTGGGATCATTTTCAGCCTTTCTCAGCTTCTGCGCTCTCTTCTTCAGGATGGCTGGAGCATATGTTTCAGGGACAGTAAAGGTGATCAGACACCAGGCGACAAAGGCCAAAATCAACTGGATCCAGTAAAGCCATCTCCAGCCAGCTGCATCGGAAAGGAAGCCACCAGCCAGAGGACCAATGGCGGGACCCAAGAAAGGACTAGCAGAGAACGCAGCCATCGGAACACCGCGCTCTTCATTCCTCCAAAGATCGGCCAAAGTGCCACCGACCAGGGTCATGGGGGCACTAAAGGCAATGCCGTCGATTGCACGGCAAACAAGCAAGGTTGCGATATTGTTGGCGACAGCACATGGGATAATGAAGATAACAGCAATCAAAAGTGTGATAGCATAAACAGGTTTCCGGCCGAACATTTCGGACATTGGAGCAAAAGCCATGGGACCTAAATCAAGTCAGCCTCACAAACAGCAATAAAGGAAAGTTGGAGCAAGGGCGCCACGTACCAACACCAAATCCAATAACGAATACGGTCACGGCAACAAGACTGACCTCCTCAGAGACACCAAAAGTCTTTTCTGGTCCCGCAATGTCGGCTGTGATCACACTACTGGCAAAGGCGACGACGAAACAGGTGAAGGCAACGACCATAGTACAGTACCATTTGTACGCTTTGGACCAGTTTTTTGGGTTTTCCGGGTCATCGATCTTAAATGTGACGAGCTTCCAGTCTTCCATCTGGCCAGTGATGGTTCGCACGGGCTTGATGATCTCACCCGCCTGGGTTTCGGTAGTATACTCCTCGACATTGGCATTGTCGGTGAGTGTACGAAAAGGCAGATCGGTTGGGTCGACCTCTCCTTGGGCAGACCCCAAGGAGAAGCTTCGCGACAGGACAGTGTCATGATGTTCCTTTGGGTGTGGCGCCTGCATCTTGTATTTGGGTAGGAAGACACAGTCGTATGGAGATATAGGTTGTTTTTCTTTGTGGTTGGAGGTTCGGGGGGCGGACGCCACTTGGATGTTGACGAGGAGACCCAGCGCCAGGAGGGTCGACTCACAGCTCTTATATAGCTTATCGTGATTGCCATGTCAACTGCAGCCATGGTATTCAAGGGACGTGCTGGCGGCTGCATGGTTGAGACTAGAAAGTCGAAGGGGATCCAGATTCCCGAAACGAGGTGGAATGACGCCCAAAAGGGAAACACTCTTCGTCCCCCGGGCCGCATCTGCCTCAGGACCCATCCCGTTACCCGATTGGGCTTATCCGCGCTAGCCATGTATGGCAATATGCCGCGAGCATCGATCCACAATATTCTAAGGGAGCTCCTGTTTAGGTGTAGCCCCGAAAAGTTGGTAAAAAGCATTGTTTAGAGTCGACGACTTCTAGCAAGAAAGTACGCAGTGTGCTCTCGAGCTGGAACCCATCCCACCTGTGGACCACTGAGCTTCATTCGTTATTGGCTAGAGGCTACAAAGTTTGGGCTTCAGAGAACCCCATCCTCCCCAGGTAGCCTGACTCTTGAGTCTTGGGCCAGATACTAGTACTACCAGAAGTCGACCTTGGACAAACACCCGCTCGAAAGTAAGACTTCTTCTAGACGTGAAGTTCCTAAGCTTACGACAGTAGTGCACATGCAGCTTGCAATATCGAGTAGCGTAGACGGTTGATAGGTCTGAGATTGGAGGTTCTCTGCAACCAAGAGCACTAGTTTCGGATCTAATCTAGCGTGCTATCAACACATGGACAAGCTTAGTGCTGATCTTCCCTGATTCTCAGACTTGGCCATCTTCTGAGCGAAGATGTAAAACACAAACGATATATGAAAACCGCAGAAAAACGTGGTGGTGTCATTCATTAGGTAAGCTTCAGACGTTCGCAGTGGAACCTTCCGCCGCCAAGCCTCTTGGCATTTAAGGTTTTTACTCGTCATTCCCGGCCGCCGGGACATATTTCCCTTGCGGGTAAGTCTCTCTGGTGGATCCCCGATATCAGATACAACGAAAGCAAAACAACAAAGAGAAGCCCGACTCTGTATCAGAGTTACAATAATCAACCTTGAAACAGCACAGTCAGTACACATCCCTGTTACTTTAATCAAGTTGGGCTGCAAAATTAATCAAAAGAGTGGAGCTGGTAAGAAAAAAAAAAAGAAAAAAAATGCTCCTTTAATAATGACGGACTGTAGTTGCTCCGACTAGGTTGCCTAGACCTCAGAATTAGGAGAAGCACATGAAGAATCAGCGCTCTGTCACTTTTTTAACGTCAAGTTTTCTGTACTTACGCAATCATTCGTCATCTGGGCTGTGCTGAGGAAGAGTCACATCCAGAGTCGTCCAAACTCCGTGTTCCGTACAGTCTGCGTCGGCACCAAATTAACTCCTGATCCCAGTGCATTATCAACAGTCTCCTTGCATCATGGCGACTATCTGTCTATTACAAAGCTCTCTCTGTATGGCCCCCTTATCTTTTACTCTGTGTAGAGAAACTTGTGGATATGAATATACACATATACTCCGGTGAGAGTAGGACAAAGAGGAGATACAAGCACCTGTCTTGCCCATTCAGCTATCCTCGCGAGGTCGCGTGGCAAATAACCTGCAAGGTGTTTCTCCGGGGTATATCTTGCCAGCAGATCCAGACTAACGACGGAGCCCTCCATGATTCCATCCAGAGCAGTCCAGTGGTTGAAGCTAAAACGAGCCTGGGGGACTTGCTGCCTCAGGCAACTATGCCCAATCCACACGTGACCGATAAGGCTCCGATAAGCCGGAAGCGGACTAGCGCGGGGCTCGAATCCCACGCCGCCGTTGAAGAAATCGTGAATTTTCCGCCCGCCGCCCAGAGAGGACGAGCAGCTCAGCTCAGTTCAACGCTTCCTGCTGAACTCCTCCTCGATCAGTCGAAGCTCGCTCTTCTAGAGGCGTCTCGTCGACTTCCTCTGGCCAGAGGGTTGCATTGATCCTCTCTTGTCTAATAACTTCCGTCGCTCTCCCACCCCTCCTCCCCGCCTATCATCACCGTTGAGTCATTTGGTTGCCCTCGTACGGTATCAAAATGGCATTCTCATCGTCCGACTCGACATATCTCGCCCTTCCGGGCTCCATTGCCTTCTCCCATTCTCGTGGACATGCCGTTGCGGCTTCCATTGGGGCCCAGGATGTTCGTGCCCAATGGATTCACTACGTGCACACCTCCCAGCCTCTGGACGAACCTCAGCAAGATGTCTTGGAACAGCTTCTTCGTTATGGTGACATCACCGACATTCCACCTTCTTTTAGCACCGAAGATGGCCAGTTCGATGTTTTCTACGTTTTCCCCCGAACCGGAACCATCTCTCCCTGGAGTTCTCAGGCGACCGGCATTTCCCATGTCTGCGGTTTGAAGAAGTATGTCAAGCGCATTGAGCGCGGAATGAAGATCTCTTGTCTCCGCTCCGAGACTGGCGAGTACAAGTCTGGCTTCAAGGACATCCTGCATGATCGTATGACGCAGGTCTTGAGCCAGGACGAGCCAGACTTGCACTTGATGTTTTCCGAACATAGCCCCCTCCCCCTCGAGACAATCCCACTTAGTGGCAGTGATAAGTCCCCGAAGGAGGTTTTGCAGGAGGCCAATAAGCGCATGGGTCTAGCTCTCGAGGAATCTGAGATTGACTACCTTGCGGAAGCCTATGGTCCTAATGGGCCCCTCGCCCGCGATCCTACTGACGTGGAGCTGTTCATGTTTGCCCAAGTCAATTCGGAACACTGCCGCCATAAACAATTCAACGCCTCCTGGACTATTGATGGGATGGAAATGCCTAATAGTCTATTTTCGATGATCCGCAATACCCACCGGAAAAATCCCGACTACACTGTTAGCGCTTATAGTGACAATGCGGCTGTTCTTGAGGGATTTAACGCTGCTTTCTGGGCCCCTGACTCAACAACCGGCGAATGGAACCACACAAAAGAAATCGTTCATTTCTTAGCCAAGGTCGAGACCCATAATCACCCTACTGCTGTGTCACCTTACCCTGGTGCGGCAACTGGATCCGGCGGAGAGATTCGCGATGAGGGCGCCGTCGGGCGAGGATCGAAGCCGAAGGCCGGTCTTTCAGGCTACTGCGTTTCCGATCTCCGTATCCCTGGATTGGAACAGCCCTGGGAGCTGGATGTTGGTAAGCCAAACCATATCGCAAGCAGCTTAGACATCATGTTGGAAGCTCCTATCGGAAGTGCTGCATTCAATAATGAGTTTGGTCGGCCATGCATCTCTGGATACTTCCGTACTTTGCTCACGGAGGTTGACATTGGGAATGGTCAGAAGGAGGTTCGAGGCTATCACAAGCCTATCATGATTGCTGGAGGTGTTGGAACCGTGAGACCCCAGCATGCTATCAAGAAGCCCGACGCAGTCAAGCCTGGCGCCTTCCTCATTGTCTTGGGTGGACCCGCAATGCTTATTGGACTGGGTGGTGGCGCTGCTTCTAGTATCACCTCTGGTGAAGGCTCTGTTGATCTTGATTTTGCTAGTGTCCAGAGAGGCAACGCTGAGGTCCAGAGACGGGCCCAAGAAGTAATCAACGCTTGTGTGGCTATGGGAGACAACAACCCAATCAAGTTTATTCACGACGTTGGTGCTGGTGGTCTTTCAAACGCACTCCCAGAGCTGATCCACGACTCTGGCCTGGGAGCTACATTCGAGCTTCGCGAGATTGACAGTGCTGATAAGAGCATGAGCCCCATGCAAATCTGGTGCTGTGAGGCACAGGAGAGATATGTCATGGCAGTTGGCGAAGAAAGCATCAACAAGTTTACTGCAATTTGTCACCGTGAACGCTGTGGCTTCTCCGTCGTTGGCCGCGGAGCGGGCTCCTCGGAGGAAGACAAGAAACTAATCCTCTTGGATAGAGATTCCAAGGAACACCCAACAGTCATTGACCTGCCCCTTTCTGTGCTTTTTGGAAAGCCTCCTAGGATGACCCGAACTGTGGACTCCCGGAAACTGAAGCTCCCAACTGTGGATTCCAGCCTTACCTCATATCTTCCTTCACTTGCACCTAACCGTGGTGAGCTCATCAGCGAAGCCGCTAAGAGGGTTCTATCTCTCCCTGCCGTTGGATCTAAATCGTTCCTTATTACTATTGGTGACAGGACTGTCGGTGGTCTGACTGCGCGCGACCAGATGGTTGGACGATGGCAGACTCCCGTTTCCGATGTAGCCGTGACTGCTACCGCACTAGTCCAAGGCCTAAAGACCGGTGAGGCTATGTCCATGGGAGAGAAGCCTACGCTTGCACTCATCTCGCCTGGAGCGTCTGCGAGAATGGCTGTTGCGGAGTCGCTCATGAATCTCGCAGCCGCCGATCTCGTTGACCGCTTGAGCCGAGTGAAGCTTTCCGCAAACTGGATGTCAGCTACCAGCCATCCCGGGGAAGGTGCTGCAATCTATGAGGCGGTTGAGGCGATTGGTATGGATCTTTGCCCTAAGCTCGGAATTAGCATTCCCGTTGGCAAAGACTCTATGTCTATGAAGATGAAATGGAAGGATGAATCCTCTGGGGAGGCAAAGGAAGTTACTGCACCGATGTCCCTGGTCATTTCAGCTTTCGCGCCTGTTAACAACTACCGCAAGACATGGACTCCAGCTCTCCGTCACCCCGAAGATGTGGGTGATACTGTGCTCATGTTTGTCGATCTTTCTTTCGGACGCAAGACTTTGGGAGGTACTGCTCTCGCACAAGTTTTCAATGAAGTTGGCTCCGAGTGTGCGGATATCCGCGATCTGCAGATTTTCAAGGACTTTTTCGATGCTACTCAGCAGCTCCAGGAAGCAGGAATCGTCTTGGCTTACCACGACCGATCTGATGGTGGTCTTTTCACCACTCTTGCAGAGATGATGTTTGCGGGACGTTGCGGTGTTGAAGTCTTGCTCGACGACATCTGCCCTAACCTCAGCACTGGCAGCCTCGTCGAGACTCTGTTCACCGAGGAACTGGGAGCTGTATTCCAAGTTCGTAAGGAACACGAAATCCAATTCCGCTCATGCTTCGCAACTTGCGGTCCTCCTGCTGGATTGATCCATAAGATCGGAAGAGTTTCCGAGAGGTCAAAGCAAAACCTCGCCATTTACTATCAGGCCAGCCTGGTGTACCGCAACAGCCGTGCCAATCTCCAGCAGACCTGGGCAACCACCTCCTACCACATGCAGAAGATGCGTGATAATGCTTCATGCGCTGACCAGGAATTTGCCAACATTCTCGACGACACCAACCCTGGTCTGTCATGGAACCCGACCTTTGACCCCAAGGACAGAGCCCTCCCCATCCTCACCAGCCTGACCCAGATGTCCCCCTTCAGCAACAAACCCCGTGTTGCCATTCTGCGTGAACAGGGTGTCAACAGCCAGGCAGAGATGGCATTCGCCTTCAACACTGCTGGCTTCGCCGCCGTCGACGTGCACATGACAGACATCCTCTCCGGCCGTGTGTCCCTCTCCAGCTTCGTTGGTCTCGCCGCCTGCGGTGGCTTCTCATACGGTGACGTCCTCGGCGCCGGCCAGGGTTGGGCCAAGTCCGTCCTTCTCCACGAAAACACCCGAAATGAGTTCCAGACCTTCTTCCAGCGCCCAGACACCTTCGCCCTGGGCGTCTGCAACGGCTGCCAATTCCTCTCCCGCCTCCAGGAATTGATCCCGGGAGCCCAGAACTGGCCCACCTTCGAACGCAACGCCAGCGAGCAATACGAAGGCCGCGTCTGCATGGTCCGCATCTCAGACCCGGATCCGTCTCGTCCCAGCGTCTTCTTCCACGGCATGCACGGCTCCTCCTTCCCCATTGCCGTTGCCCACGGCGAGGGACGTGCCTCCTTCGTCGCCTCCAACGCAACCCCCGAGTCCTTCATCAGACAGGGCCTCGCCCCCGTCCAGTACGTCGACAACGCTACGCTCAAGCCTACCACCCTGTACCCCTTCAACCCCAACGGCAGCCCAGAGGGTATTGCGGGTATTCGCAACGAGGACGGTCGTGTCCTGGCTATCATGCCTCACCCGGAGCGAACTGTGATGAATGGCATTGCCAGCTGGCTGCCAGCCAAGGCCGAGGAATGGGGTGATATTGGTCCTTGGGGCCGTATCTTCTTCAGTGCTAGAAGATGGGTGGGTTAAGGTGATATCAAAAATCGATTTCCTTTCTTTCTTTTTCTTCCTTCGACCCTTATATTGTGTGTGGGGGTTGTATGTACATGTCTTTCTTTCTTTCCTTATGTCTTTTCTTCTTGCTTTTACCAGTATATGGAGCAGAGAAATAAATACCGAGGCGTGATTGGTATAAGTTGCTACTTATTTACGTATGCATGTATGTACATGTGAAGAGAAGATCTTGTGAAGGATCTTTTGGATGGGCGATGGATATGAGAGATGTGAAAAAAGAATTCTCGCAGTTTATAGCAAGTTTCATTATCATAGCATTATAAAGCTTTTTCTAGATCATTATCATTATCCTCTTTTTCCCTCTCTATTATTCTTCGACTTCCTTTTGAAACGCCCTTCAAAATCATGTGCTTCATCCTAAACACCAAAACAAATAACAGTCAGGAATTACAACCAGGCTGGGACTCCAACCGCGCTGCGAAACAGATTGAATAGAAACGAACTGGCAGGCGGTTGATAGAAGATCATGATAAAAATGACTGTTGTCCTTCTTTCCTCCATTCCAGCTTCTCAGCTAACATCTCCCAGCTGATCTGGCCATCGACACGCCCGACGCCCTTTAATCCAGCCGCCATGAAAGCTATTAGACGGTTGAACTGGTCGTGGATGTCTTTCAGACGTTGTAAATATTGTGACTCATGGAATGGGCCCTGGTGGTAGCTGTCACTTCCATCATCTTCAAGGCCATCTTCCTCGTCGTCTGTGTCGTCGTCATCATCGCTGTATGAATATTCATATCTTGTTCTCTTGGGGGTCATTCTAATATCTGATGGTTTTGCGTTCTTCCTAGGTGTTTTTGTGAAGTCCAACTGGCTCTCTTTGTAACGCGTTGCTTGCATATCAGCAAAGCTAACGCAGAGATCAAGGACCGTAATAGTAGCCTGGTGTAGGGGATGAAGGTTTCGAGATAATAAACATTGTTCTTCTAGGGAGGACATGTAGGAACGGTGGGCATCGATCATGCCATCGACGTCGCTTGAGGAGGACAGAGCCTTACGAAGCGCCTTACATGTCGAGGAGATGACGAAGTCGGTCAAATGGCTGTAAAGGACGTTGAGAAACCAGAGCATGTTATGGCGGAGGGCGTAGCTGAGTTTGGTTCCTCTCTTGTCGCTAATAATATCTGAGTTATGGGTGTATTGCAGGCGTTGCTTTACGATGACGTATTTTGCGCGCCGGATCTGCATTAAAAAAACTGAGATTCGTTGGTAATTCGAGATGCCATGTTTCATGATGATATTGGCTACGGGCCACGGTAAGATGTAATCAAAGGAGAGGTTGTTGAGGAGCTTCACGGATCGGCTGCCATTATGTGAGTTGTTACTAGGCGCATCTTTGGATGACCGGACAATCAACCGACTCGGGTCGATAAAGGACATATCGCTGAATGCAGTTTGCGCAAGTTCTGTAAGTAGAAATCGGTCACTCCAGCCGCCTTTGCCTCGGTCGATCAGTTCGAATATCTTGGCATCTATAGGCGTAACAATGCTCATATCTTTGCAGAGGTAGATGTGTTCCAGTGCTTGGAGTGACATCCACAGTCCGCATTGTTCGTCTAGCTCCTTTCGGAGAAGGGATGATGTGAATGCATGGTTTTCGTTAACTAGTTTACTGAATGCAGATTCAAGCAATACATCAAATGAAAGACAAACGTTAGTAGATGATTCGGAAGAAAGAACATCCTCTAGTTTAAGAGCTGCCTGTTTTGGCTGTTCTAAGTTTGCAAGTGTATTCAGGTGTCGCAGGAAGACCATACTCTTGCCGGTAATGAAGATCTTGTCAACAAAGGGTCTGACGAATTCAGGTATAGCTACAAGCTCGGATTGTTTTTCAAGCCTGTACCAGTCGTGCCATAACGTCCGTAGGTCACCATTGTCGCGAGTCTCATGGATGAGGAACGTTCCCGCTGAGTTGTCTAGCTGGCCTGTTTCCATCCAATGACGGATCGGACGGGCATAAGTTTCGAAGCACGAAAAGAATATCTTAGCCAGGACTATGAATGAATCATCATCTCCAGCGGCCTGTGTCATGCAAACTGAATTGAATAACAGGTTTAAAAATTGTATCGACGAGTTGTCGCCATTAGGCATCAGATTGGAAACAAGGTCCGCCAGAAGCAGAAGGTGTCTGGATTCACAATGAACGTCTTCGGACAATTGCAAAAGACTAATAGCCACGGTTGTATGGGATGACAGATATTGGGATTGAATATCTGATAGGAATATGTCAAATTTGTAGATACAATCCTCAACGCTACGGTGGAATGTCTGCAAGTATGAGACGGTTTGTGTGGTTCTTGCAAATCGCCTCAGAATGTCTATCTTGGCTCCACACAAGCTCAGTGTGCGTAGAAGAGAAGAAAGTGCTCCGTACGACAAGTGTGAGAGTGTGTATCTTCGATCTACCTCGACACCTCCGTCGAGGCGCCAAAAAAGGGACGTAGGAAGACCTTGGAGCATGAATATTGCTTCTCGTACTATCTGCAACTCCGTGATGACACGGGATGAAACCTTGTCGCACTTGGAGGGGCCGGATAGATTCTCATTTCTCCAGAATTGGACACTCTCGATAGAAGCCACAAGCTCTTCGTCCTCCCCAGAAGAGAAAATTTCATCGGGAATCACATAATCGTCCTCGGGAGCTATGGTTGTTTGCGGCAAGCTGCGTGGAAGTTGTTGTAAATCACTAGAAATAGAAGAAAAATCGTCCTCGTCGGAAGACCCAGCCCCAAAATCTACCGCTTCCCAGATATCGTCATCACAGAATGCTGAACCAGAGGGTTCGATATCGGACCATGAGAGTGGTTTGACTATCTCGTCGGCCTTGATAAGCTTGATACGGTCAACTCTTGACAGCTGGGCCGGACGGTCCGCAAGCTGTAAGAACAAGGAGAGGATCTCGGGGAACCATGAGCCACGGCATCCCTGTAGTTCCGTTAACCGGACACGAAGAGCGTCCGCAAGGTCGTCTTTGCTTAGCACCTGGAACTTTTCTTGAAGCCCCTCGAACTGTTTAGCCACGGCAAATTGGTCAGTGCGTCCATACAAGGGCGACTTGAGTGTATCATCAACACGGCGTTTCAAGGCCCGAAAACGAGACGTGTCCTGCAGCAACGTGTTAGCGGATCCCAGGCTTCGTACTAAATTAAGCAGGACGCGCATACCTTCTCGGTTTTTGCAAAGAGGACGATAAGGTCCTCCGTCAGCGCGTTAACGGCTCCCGTCGCAGCCATGATCGAGCTCAAGAACAGCGTACCTGAGCCAACAAAGGGCCATCATCCAGCAACAGCCTTTACATACAAATGACGACTCGAGAACAAGAACAAGAACTCGCGTGGGCGTAGTTCAGTAGTCGGGCGTCACGAAGCGATGATGAGCGATGGTTGACGTGTTTCCCGATTTGGGGGGGCCGTGGAGGCGCTAGGCCCGATCAGGACAAAGGCGGCATCGCAGCCAAAACGAAGTGAAGAAAGTCTCCTGCAGCAAACAGTCTGGGTTTCTGGCGATCCTCATCGAGGACTCTCAGTGTTGCGGTTTCTCCGGTTATTTCTCCTGTCGAAGCAGTCAAGATGGCTGTTGCGAGACCCATTCGTATGCTGGCTGCGGCCTGCATTCTCATTGTTATCTTCCTGGTCTTCCAGATGAACAAAGAGACCTCGTATGCGGATACGGGGTCAGGCCCGTATACTGGCATGAAATATGATCCTCTAAAAGAGCGTATGTCTCTCCCTTTCTTGAACTCTTTGACCTCAGGATCAACCAGACTATGCGTCTATGTCTTCCATTTCTTCTAACTGTATTTCCCTCGCCCTTTAGCAACCGGCGAACCTGAAGGCCAGTTGTGGCGAACGGAAGACCACGATTACGCCCCCGACAGCGCCAACTCCGCCCGCACCAATGCGGCCATTATCTCCCTCGTGCGAAATGAAGAGCTGAAAGAGCTTATTCCCACCATTCGCGACCTGGAGCGAACGTGGAACCACAAATTCAACTACCCCTGGATCTTCTTCAACGACAAGCCGTTTACGGAGGAGTTCAAGAAACAGACGCAGGCGGAGATCAAGGCAAAATGTTTCTATGGTATGGCAATCCTAGGCCTCTTAGGTCGCAGCTCTAGGGGACTGACATTTATGTGCAGAGCAAATCCCCAAGGAACACTGGGGCGTACCAGACTGGATTGACATGGATCTGTTCCGCGAGTCGGCGCAGCTCCTGAAGGAGAAGGGCTTGCAGTACGCTGATATGATTTCCTATCACCAGATGTGCCGGTGGAACAGCGGCATGTTCTACAAGCACCCTGCTTTGGAGAACTATCGGTACTACTGGCGCGTGGAACCCAAGGTCCAGTTTTTCTGTGACGTTGACTACGATGTTTTCCGCTACGTGGAGGATCGCAACATTACCTACGGGTTTACGATTAACCTCTTCGATGCTCCCGAAAGTATTCCCAAACTCTGGCCGACTACGCAAGAGTTCCTCGCAGCCAATCCTTCCTACGTCTCCAAGAATAACATGATGGACTGGCTCACCGACGACCAACTTCGACCAGAACACACCGAGCAAGCTAATGGATACTCGACTTGCCATTTCTGGTCCAACTTTGAAATCGGTGATATGGATTTCTTCAGAGGCGATAAGTATTCTGCCTACTTCGATTATCTGGACCGTGCTGGCGGCTTCTTTTACGAAAGATGGGGTGACGCCCCTGTCCATTCGATCGGCGTAGGGTTGTTCGCGGATGCGGCTAAGGTTCATTGGTACGTCACCATCTATTAAACCAAGCACTTCTACTTCAAGAACTGACTTATTTGTGTACGCTACAGGTTCCGAGACATCGGATATCGTCACATCCCCTATTTCAACTGCCCCAATTCTCCAAAGTGTTCTGGCTGCACTCCTGGCAAATTCTACGAGGGCGAATCATTTCTCGCCAAGGAGGACTGTCGCCCCAGCTACTTCAAACACGTTGGAACCCATTAATCTGATAAGTTTCGATCATGAAAAGCATTTTTCCGAGAAACACTGCTTCAATTCTTCCAGTCGTAACATTTAACGTCCAATCCCGGCATCACTCTTTTTTTTGATTTCGATTGGACGACAGTTGATCTCTTATTTGCATTCTTAGCTGACGACACTGCATGCCTTCAAAACCACCATTACAACTTTTTTCGGCGGCGTTTCATGAGATGTGACCATTTTTCACTAGCCCTTTATATTCCATTTTTATTCTCTTCATTCTGTGTTGCCTTCCTCCTGTCCTGGCAACCTTCGTATTGACCAGTTTCTGTACAGAGGGAATTGTGAGCTGGATTTCTTTTTGTATCTATATTGCGTTAATATTTTTTCTAATATTTTCCTACCAAGTCAATCAGCCCTTGTACATGTTCAGGAAATTGGTCATGACCCCCTTTTTTACTTGTTTTTGTCCTGAAATAAGAAAAGAAAGAAAGAAACTCCATATGATTTTGTAGCAGCCAATGTTGACTGGCATAACTTGGTAAATAAACAGAACAACAACTTCTTTATTTTCGCACTTTCTCCAATAATACAGAGTACAAGTAACTGCTCACAAAAAAGGTTATAGGTAGTAGTAGTAGTAGCACTGGTATAGAAAAGCAAGTCTGCACCTCCGTTCGACACCACATCATCATCCAACTGCATTCTAGAGTATGTATACAGCTTTACTATCTCATCGACTGGAATGAAGAAACAACGAAATTATTCCCAACGGATAAGGTAGGCCACGTTTATTCCTCGTTAGGGTACAGTTCCTCCCGGAGAGCAACACCCAGCTCCTGGCGGAGACCCTCAAGGCTGTCGAGATATTGCTTGTACTGGTCCTTGTTCTCAACCTTGGCCTTGATACCTGTTGCGGAAAGAGGATGTGTGAGTAATGGTTTTACTGAGAACAGCTGGGGGTTAGGGGGTTTCAATTGTATGAGCGCACCTTCGAAGACGCGGACAGCGGTGGGGAAGTCGTTGACACGGCGGGCAGCCCTCAGAGCGGCAGAGAGGACCTCAACGGAGGGGACGAGATCGTAAGCGAAGCAGTTGTTGAGATTACGCTTTATGGAGAAGAAAAACACGACGTTAGCATTTTTGGTGTTGGTATTTGGGGGGAGGCGCAATGATCTGCCAATGACAGACACGCTAATTATCAAGGCTCGGAAAAAGAGTGGACGAGAGATATAGCAATCCTCGCTGGGAGGTTAAAGTAGAGCGGCTGGCTTACCTGGAGCTCGAAAACATCCTGGACACCGTCGAATTCCTTCTCGAATCTGTCATCGGGAAGGTCAGCGGGATTGATATGGACGGTCAAGGTGAGAAGAGGCTTGTCGGCATCAGGAGAGTCGATTCGTGCGGAAACGGCCCCCTTCGACCGGGATCAGGCTGTCCAGCCCCGGCAGGATGTGATAAATTCGCATGTGGTGATGGCATACCTGGCAGAGAACTCCTCGAATGTCTCATCCTCACCGTGGCCGGAACGGAGCTTCATGGAGGTGCTGAAAGCCGGACGACCGATAGCCAGAGCAGCGGGAGTCTGCACACGAGTTCGGGGCAATTGAGGAGTTCTGAAGAGGCCGGAGGGCCGGACGGCGCGGGTGGCGACGCGGAAGATTGAGATTGAAGGCATGGCGATGAGAGATGGACGAGGGGGGTGGACGAATTGACGTGGAGAGGGGAGAGAGTGACTGGCAAGATGTTGACGAAGTTCAAGTTGGAGGTCAGAGCCGGCTGCGCTAGGTTTTTTGCGGGTGGTGTGAGGTGGTGGATGCCTCAGGTTCTACGCCGCCCATCATTGATCGGAACTTGGTGGATGCCTGAGCCTTTTTGCGGGTTTCCGTCTGCGCCCGAGGGTGTGTCTGCCTGAGGCGCCGCCTATGATTTGTATCTGCTGCCTGTGATTGGCCAATGCATAGTCAACAAAACAATGCGTTCTGATTGGCTGCAGACCCCGACAAGTCTAGACTTGGAGCCTCAGGCATCCTCATGAACCCTCGATTCAATCATGGATTCAATTCTCAAGACGCTTCACTAGGACCTAGGTAGTAGGTGCTCAATGACCTGAAAAAGACATGTGCCTCCCACATCTCGATTTAATGAGGGAGGGTGAGTAGCCCAAGTTATGGCCTTGAGGTTCCACTCACTTCGTCCCAAACTCCCCGGACTCAATACCTGCAGAGTATACTCCGAACACAGTCGCACAAGCACGTATGTTGGCCCAGTAGTTCGATCCAATCAGTATTCCGTAGTATGGAGTAATTCCCCAGGTCATTTCCGGAGATTGATTGTTCAAACTTTCAGAGCCGAAGCTACATCTTGGTCCACAGGAGGAGCTGCTGCTACTACCTTAGTAAGGTACTGGTCGAATCCCACGGTGACTATTGCAATTGGCCAGCACTAGCATGTGTTCTTAAGATTACAACTAGACTGTGTAGAGTACAGAGTAGATATAACCAGTATTCAGCGGAAACAGAGTGCATGTGAAAGTCATCAGTGATGGACCGACGGCAGAGGATATTCTGCGACACTGTCTACATACATTGCAACTATCTGTTATGCAGTGACATATACCAGCAAAAGTAGGCAGTTACAGTGAAATAATACTAATAAATAATCATCAGTAACAATGAATACCTATATAACTATAGTAGTAGTTTCTGTGTAAAAAAATAATGCTGACCCCTTTTGTTGCAGCCAGAGCGCGCGCTAGTCCCGATTAGGCGCCTCTGCGTCCGGCGCGTCCGCAGATCGACGGCCGCCGCTTCTTCTCCTTGCGAACAAAAGAAACACTTTGTTCTCTCTCTCTCTCTCTCTCTCTCGTCCTTCCTCTCTCTTTCCCTCAACCTCTTCTCTTCTCTTCTCTTCTCTTCTGGCCCTCGCTCCATAAGAGACGGATTCTCGTCCTTTGGTCTTTCTTTCCTTCTTTCCCCATTTCTCTTCTTTTCACTGCCGTTTCCCCATTATTTTTTTGTCCCTTCTCAATTGCCTCGTCGCGCTCCCCGATCCATCCGCAAGAAGAAAAAAAATTAATAAAGTCCCTCTTTGCACTTTTTTCTTCTCACAAACCCTTTTCAAGTGTATACCAGAGCGCCAAAACAGTCTAACCTAATTTTTTCGGCCCACATAATTGTTAATACCACCGCAATGGAGTTCTTGGAAAACCTCCCCCGACCAACCCTTGATCGCCCGTTTGGCGTTCACCTATGGCCGCTCTTCGACAAGGCCTTTGAGGCTGTGGTGGGCTATCCCGCTAGCAAATTCGAATTTGTTGAGGGTTCTACTCCTATGTCCACTTTGCGCGAGACTGCAGTGATGCTTGTTACCTACTACGTGATCATCTTTGGCGGCAGGGAGGTCATGAAGAACCGTCCAGCTTTCAAGCTCAACACTCTATTTAAGATCCACAATTTCTTCCTGACTGCCGTCAGTGCCATACTGCTGGCCCTTTTCGTTGAACAACTGTTGCCTACCCTCTTCAGAAATGGCGTTTTCTATACCATTTGCGACCATCAAGGCGGATGGACACAACCCCTGATTGTTCTCTACTACGTAAGTGTGACAAGCGGACCAAATTGTTGTTACCTCAGCGGCAACACACTGACAAACAGATGTAGCTCAACTACCTGAACAAGTATCTCGAATTCCTCGACACCGTCTTCCTGTTCCTCAAGAAGAAGCCTCTCACTTTCCTCCATACCTATCACCACGGTGCTACTGCTCTCCTGTGCTATACTCAGCTGATTGGCTTGACTGCCGTCCAATGGGTGCCCATCACCATCAACCTCCTGGTGCACGTTGTTATGTACTGGTATTACTTCCAGAGCGCTCGTGGCATCCGCATCTGGTGGAAGGAATGGATTACCCGCCTCCAGATCATCCAGTTTGTCATTGATCTCGGTAAGTGTGCACGAGCTCCTGTAATTGTTGGGGATGAAGACTAATCCAATGTGACCAATAGGCTTCGTTTACTTCGCTTCTTACACTTACTTCTCTTCCACTTACTTCTCGTGGGCACCCAACATGGGTCACTGTGCTGGTGAGGAATTCGCCGCTTTTGCTGGCATGGCCATCCTCAGCTCATACTTGGTCCTGTTCATTTCCTTCTATATCGCCACCTACAACAAGGCTTCCAAGGGCGGGCGTCCTCGCCGCAACACTGGCAAGCAGGCAGTCATCGACATGGCAAGGTTTGAGGTTGCTCCGGCTTCTGGTTCTCCTTCTGCCAACGGCAGCGCCAAGTCTAACGGTACAGCTGTGTCGACTGCGCGATCCAACGGACCCGTCACCCGCTCGCGCAAGGCGTAAATTCAGTCTTTTCATCAGGCTGGATTTTCGACGACTATCTTATTCTTTTAGGGCAAGCATTTTGCCTTCAAAAAGAAAGCAAATTATCGTTCATTAGCAAAGGCCCGCTCACCACTTGCTATATGGTCAATGTCGAAACACTCAGTTTAGCGACGGAGAACAAAAAGACGTCAGAGCAGTCAATTTCTTCTACGGTTTTTATAGTGATCAAGTATTCTTATTTAATGAATGACCTTAACGACACTGGTCGCCTTTGCTTGACGACCAGATGATGCATGCCACAGCACCGCTTTGTAGCGTCGCAAGGTTGCAAAGCTCAGTCCAGATGTTATGTACGAGGGGGTTTAAAAATTTTCTTCTGCGAGGGGAATGGGTCCGCTCTGGCTTCTCGTGAAGCTATTTTCTGTTGTATTCTACACTTGTTTTTATTCTTGGGATCTCTCTGTGCTGCTGGTTTGGAGATTCTTCCATTCTTCTCTGTGATATTTGACACTTGCATTAAAGTATTTATAGATGGCAGACAACATAAATGTAATCGATCGTGGCTCGTTTGTACTGCTTGTTTTGTATATATCTCGATGAATATAAGTATTGCTGCTCTACATTGTTGAACACTCGGTAGATCATTCAACTATTTCATTTAACTAGACTACAGCATTATTTGCAACAGCCTGGATATACTTTCAGTGCAGTTTCAGTCATCGTCAAGTAAGTATAAAGCGACTCTCCCCCTCACACATCAACTACTCCCTTAAGCCTTAAGTATGACTGATCTAACGACCCGTCATAGATCCATTTGCTCGGATACTATTCACCTCTCTCTTGACGCGGCGACTTTCCCACTGAATCCATTCGAAATCCACCGAGCTTCAGACAAGACACCCAACCCGAAGGTAACAGCCGAGGCTTCTACTATGGGCTTCTAGGCTGCACCGCAATGCAATGCAATATAGTTGATCTATAACGAAAAACTTTCTACAAGAGGATATGCCAGAATTTGACTGTACCGTGCTGATTCCTAGGGTATTAAATTAGTGAGGATGAAGACGTCGACAAAGCGAGGAGTGGATGTTTGTGTAGGACTCATAATCTCATTAAGACTGTTCTTGGGATCGGATTGGAGAAGCGGATAAGGGGGGGTAAGGAGTTTATGTTCTGGAGTAGTATATATCTGTCTCGTATTAGGTACTTCTACTTCTTTATGTTCTAGACGTCGTTCTACTAGTAGTAGGTGGCGGGTGAAAGAAAATATACCTAAGAACTACTGGGAATAGAGTCGTGATATTCAAGTTACCACATGTGTATTTATTCGTTTCGTCCCTGGCTTGGGAACGAGGAAAGACTCGCAAAATAGCTTGAATGTCGGATTTAAGGGAGTAGTAGGTTGGAGGAAGAACCGGGTTGTTTCCATCGGGACTAGGTACGTTTGAATATTGTTTTTTTGATCAATGTGCTGAGATTGGTATGGTATATCGAGGTATGTGAATAGTACTAGTAGGTACCTAGGTAGTGTTGTGTACCTACTACATCTAAGAGAAAGGTCGCCATTCCTTGATTACTTTAGCTCATACGAAGAGGATCTACAGAGAGATATCTACTCGCATCCTACAGAATATCCTTAATCTATTCGACGGGAAAATAGAGCCTACACAGTATATCGGAGCAATTGATTTATACCGAGATAGCACCATTGCATGTGAAGAATTCCCGAGTCCAGAGTCCAGTCTAGATCTTGACAGAACTCGCGGCGTCGGGGTTGAATATAGTAATATAGTAAGGGGTCTGTGTTTCGAGTTAACAGCGTCGAGAGTTATTTTTGGGGAACGGTTTATATCAAGCGGATCTTGGCTTTTACCCCATTTTTGGGTTGTTTGCGTTCGACTTTTCTCTGGGTCCTTTTTAGAAGGAAAAAATTTAAAAATGAGGAGTTACTGCTACTACTATATACTTAGGTGTGCTATATTGACATTCGACATCATCAAGAACATGCGATTAATCCCTACCTAGGTATGAGGATAGCGAAGTAGTTCTCCTGTTCCAACGCACTCCATACCAACCGAGTAGTTCCTCTGTAGAAGAACCCGTGTTCGGGATTATCTACCTCTAACCAGTCCAGTTCTTCTGTTTCAATTGTAAACAGTCCGGTCCTCTAGTTCCACCGCTTATTCCTTAGCTGGACCCCCCCCCCCCTCGCCCATAAGTAAGCAGTGAGTAAGGTGCGGTCCAAGTGCAACAACCTGATGTCAAACCAGACAATATGAACTGGAGAACCATTAATGGCAAAAGAAAGAACAAAAAAAGCTTAAAAGAAACCTTGGAAGTTGAGGATAGCGGATGATGAGGGGGGCATGAGTTTGACAAGTGACGAGAGATTTCCTATTGCTCCGTCATAAAAGTCGTTGCTCCACTGCCCGTGACGATCATCGTTTTTGCCATGCAACAGACACAGGATATGCTATCCGAGGAGCGGACTAGATGTGGTCATGGCACAGGTCCTAAAACGATCAGTCGTTTCTCGCTTGTTTTATGTTAGAAGGTGAGTTCTTGGCGAGAAGAGTCTTTAGTCGGTCAGTCCGTCCGGCCCGTCCTGGTAGAAGTTGGTTCTTTAGTTGGAACTTGACTAAACGGGAGGGGTAAGATGGATTCCGTTCTGTTGTTTGCCAGCATTCTGGACTGGAGTACTCTACGGGTAGTCATGTATATACTACTCTCGCAGTAAGCCATGGTGTGGAAAGGAGCCCGATCCCTGCCCTCCCCTTCCAAGGTTCCAGATCACGGAGTCTGATATGCCGATATGATGCCCTTTTCAAGGTTCCAACCCTGCAGATGAAATGCTAGAAGAGGAAGGAAATCCACCTGGCGCGCGTATCTTTTCATTCTTCATGACTTCCACCTCTCCCCCTCTTCGAATAACATCGGCCTGGATTCTCAGACCTGTCATCCTGTCATACAACGGCTGCTGATCCTGCATATCCAGTGACCCTCCATAACACTCCATACAAGTCTCTGCAAATGATAGGCGGCTTATTGCCGGGGTGCATACCGTACATGGTAAGAGTTGACTCTGGACGGATCATTAAGTTGCCCTCTGTGTGTGCCGCACAACCCTGTTTCAAAAGTGGCGTTCTCGGCGATAATAAGGCCTTTAGGGTATATACGGAGTATTAGGCTTCGAGAACAGAATAATTTGTCCACTACTGCCAGTAGATATCAATTATTTGCTTGGGACCCAAGCTCAGAAAACGACGATCAAATCCGGTCGCAGATCCGGCAGATGATAAACCGGAGATCAGGATATAGACTCCATGGTGCTGTAGGCAGACAGATATCCTGGGGAGAAAGGGTATAGAGGAGGATATTACCCTTTCGGAGCCCTAGGAAAGGATTGTAGGAGCAAAGGGAGGGGAAGTCTCTTAGTACGTGGTGTTGTCTGCAACAAGCCCTTCAATTTGCCAACATAGAATGTTTCAGTACCTAGATATCAGGTAGTGTGGATATCTGCCGGACTCTGGAGAAGAGCATGATTTCATCGTGGGAGGTTGGTGCGAAGCAAATCCACGATGTTGAAGTCTAATGAAGACTCCTCTGTCATCATACTACATTTACCGATATGATCAAAGGCCTCAATCTGGGGCAGCATTGAGTTTCACTCTCGAATGGAGATGAACCCAGGAAAGGGACAGTTGGTTGGGGATAGGAAGACCAGCAAAGTGGGAGAAAAGGCAAGTAAGGAGTGAGACAATAGAGCCAAAAATAAACCTCCCAGTAGTAGCAAGCTCAAAAAGTCTGTGTGTAGAGTACTCTGTATGGGGACTGCATACCTGCAGCAGGAGTGCAGAGATTCCAAGTCCACACTTCACAGGATTACTAGACTCCTAGTCTAGTGTATAATGTAGTTATTTCCAGCCACGCAAACCATACAGGAATCTGTTCCAATCGAGGCATGTTTCACACTGCAACAGTCGCGGTGTTCCTGCAGCTCAACGGGCGAACCCCCTCTTTTTTTCTTTGTTCCTTCTGCCGTATGTAGGAAAAAGGAGTAAAAAATCTACTCTGATGGGGTAATGGAATAGTAGAGAACTACTTGTTCTCGCTTAGAGGATGAGAGTAAGGTTAATCTCTGGCGATCTACTGCCAGCCTCCTCTTCTGCCGTTGTCCAATGCGGGTTCACGGGTGCATCTCCTTTCCTACCCAAGTACCTGTATAGACAGGACCAAGGGCGAGTTTCTCCTGGGTATGTAGGCCATTCTTTACGACTACTAGCACAATGAAGTGACGACAATGATCGCGTTCAAAGGCTTCCTACGACGACCCTAGTAGTTATCTGAAACTTCCATTCCGCACACTGGATTCAATTTCGAGTCATGGTTGTCTGCAAGGATTCAATCGTTCTGCAGGGAGGTAAGCGTCTACGTAGTATGTGCCGAGGACATGAAAAGAAGAAATATCCCATTCGCTGGAGGAATCGTGCTGGAGGGGAGGAACGGACGTTTAAAATAAAGAGTACTAGTAGTAGTTAGCAGTTAGTTGGTTAGAAGAATGGCAGACTTACAGAGCTGATGGAAGCGGGAGAAGTGGAAGAGAGTCAGGGGAACAAAAGGCAACTAACGGGCGGCGATGGCGTGTTTGAGTTAGACTATCCAGCAGCAGTCTTTCGGAAAATACTTTGTAATATTATTATAATTATTATAATTATTCCTCTTGTTGGTTCACATTAAGGATACTCTCATCCAGGTTGGATGTTATCTGTCTTATGCAGCGTATCCGTTATTCAATAAAGCAAGAATTGGATATCCTCTATACAACTGTAGCTGTAGCTGTAGCTGTAGAATACAATCAAGCAACAACCACCAGACCCTCTTCCCTTGGCGTTTAATTCGGATCTGACGGCGATCCATCCAGCCTGTTGTTTTCTCTTTTCTTGCCTGCAATCTAGCTGTTGCCGCCAAACTTTAGTCTAGTGGAGTGGCTGCACTGACCTTCTCCTGCCATCGACGCCTCACGTTGATACGTCCGAAAATACTAATTCCTAGAGCTTCCAGCTACAGCTTGGAAGTTGAGTAAACTCTAGTCGAACTCGAACTCCGTAATTCTCCATACAGGGCAGTCAGGGCCCAGGAACTGCGCAATAATGCAAGGGTGGTGCTGCACCTTGATATCCTGAAGCACTGATCCACTCCTTGTGCAGCATGAGTAATGATCAGGCAAGGATGCTCATGTCCATCCCAACTTTCTTTGCTGCAGTACTGAATAGGAGCTGTAGAGCTTCGTATACGTATACCTACGTATGGACTACACAGTCAGTCCCTGGCCGGCATTTCCAACCCTGATTCGACGCACGTGTCTCGTTATGCCTACAGTTTTGAAATTTCCTTTCTTTTTCCTTTTCTTAATTCCTACCTAGGTACTCTAGTCTGGTGGATCTTCTTCCCCCTCTTTCTGGCGGTTATGTATGTCCATCCACGGTGTGTTCTGATGGCATTATTATTCATCGATATCGCTGGTGGCTTTTCTGCTTCAACCTTTTCCAAGGTCGGATCCACTTCAGGGACAGACCAAAAGGAAAAAAAAAAAAAAAAAAAGAAAGAAAAGAAATAAAAAAGAGAGAGAAAGAGAAATAAAGAGTTTCTCCGTACTAAGTTACTAGTACTAGCAGAGATCATGCCAGCCCGTGTGGGACACCCAACATCTCCTGCTTGTGTCTAGTATATTTGACGGCTCTTCTGGCTTCCTTTTCCTCTCCTGGGAGAATTCCTTTTCTGCATCCCCTGGATTGTCGAGTTGGCTTAATTGCCTGCTTCATTCCTCAAGGATCTCACGTTCACTTTGTTGTCTTCCTTCTTTTGCCCCCCTGTCACCCTCGTTTGACGGTACTGCGACCTCCGTGGACTTCCATGCTCATCAGGACTGTATCCCGCTCCTCACCCCATCGTTCCTAATAATAACACCCCATCCATCCATCAATTCATCCATCAATCCATCAAACCATCCTATATTGATTGGTTTTATTTGGGGTTATTGCTACAACCATTCTATTTATCTCCCCTTGGCCCCATTAATTGTCCCTCCTCCTACCCCTCCCCCCCTATATTCTGTAGGCCAAAGATGTACGACCCATCTATGCCTCTGGACCTCAACTACATGAACCAGCAATCTCTGCCACGACATTACGAATCAGAGGAGGAGGAAATTTCGGAATCAGAGACCTGGGGTCAGGATCGTACCTTCTCGCCTATCCACTCCAAGATTGCTGGGACGTTCGACTTCAATATGAGTACAGATGAGCTCTCGAGTGTCGACATGACTGACTCCGAAATGGACCGTCCCGCCATCCCCCGCCTGCTCTCACCGTTTCCATCGACAGGCAAAGCATCGAGGCCCGTATCTATGGACACAATCAAGCGAAGCAGCATCGTCACATTCGTGACGGACTCCTATATCTTTGACAACGATGACGAGATGATCCTTGAGCTGCCGTCTCCTGATTCCACTACTCCCCTTCAATCGCCCCTCTTCCTACAGCCAGCGGTATATGTGCCTTCAGACTCACTCGCCTCCCCGCGAAATTCCTCTTTGCGGTCATGCTCTCCCTCGTCGATCTACTCCGATGATGAGAGTGATATTTTTGTGGCTGAACAGGTCACATATGTTGGACCAACTGCTAAACCTAATCTAATCCTAATCAGTCCCGTTACAGAGCAATCATCCCCAAGAGAATACTCGCCTGTCTCTCCCCAGTCATCCACTGGTGGATCATTCTATTCCCTTGACCAGGCAGCGAGATCCCAGCCTTTGCTTGTGGAGACAAGCAAGGATCAAGGCCGGTCGAGGTACCAACCTCGACCAAGGCGTGGAAACACGCAAATGAGCCTCAGTGGCTTGGATACCACGAGATACGTGCCGGATCGGACAGAGATTTGGGAGCCCGCAAGTGCAACCGCTGCAGAGATACCCCATCCTTTGTCGCTTCGTGCGCAGTCCATGACATTCTCTCGACCCCAAACCTCCTTTGCTGAAAGCAGACCATTTCTAGCGATGCACTTTCGGCCACAGAAGGACCAATCGCACCGCCCGCCATCAGTGCAGAGCACAGCTACCTTTTCACTGTTCCCATCTAGGCAGTCGCCTGTCTACCCGGGAGATGAATGTCGTAGCCGTTCTATTTCTTGTTCTCACTCCGCCGCCAGCTCAGAATATTCAGTCGCCTCGCAGACAAGTCAGCCCCCTTCTCGCACACCAAGTCCGACCCCGTACTTCTCGCAGCCCTTTAACCGGAGCCGCTCCGGTTCCCTTTACAGTGTCTCCAGCATTCCAGCTGCTCACGCACAGCGTCCTCCAATGCCATATCGAGGGTCCATAATCAGAGGCTCCAATGCGCTCAGCGGCTATTCCTCCAGCAGCCTTCGATCAGAGCTTGCGAACAGCACGAGCCTGGAGCAGCAGCTGGAGCAGCAGCATCTAGCTGAACCACAACCCAAGACCAAGAGCCGGCGCAAGAAGAGCCTGAGACACATTAGGGCGTCCCAGAGTAAAGGGGAGAACTCAGAAATATCAACCACGAAGAGCTTTGTTGGATTCATGCTACGAGGAAAGCGGAAATCCGTGATTAAAACTTTTAATGCTTAATATTAACTACCTCGGTTCTACACTGGAATGACTACGGAACAGTTGGCATGAATCGACTCGCATGATATTTACGAACCATGCTCTGAAGTTATCAACTTTTTTTGTTCTTTTTGGATTCTCTTTGCCCTAGAGTGCAAAGATTTCTCCAGCTGCCTACATTAAGTTTATTCCTTTTTCTATTCTTTGCGCGTTGACCTACGGAGGCTTCGCTCGTTTCTTTAGCGTCGTCTTGTAATCTTCTGGGTGGTCTTTTTTTTACATTTTTTCTCTTCTTGTTTGGGCCGGCCATTGTTTATTACTCCTGTACTATACACAACGTACATTGGATAGTATTTTCTTGGGTACCTCCTGGTGTAGGTACAGACTGTCCTGGTCAGTCCCTGGGGACATGAAATGGCAAACAAATGATCGATTTCGTCTGGAACATGTCCTGTCAATGAGAGAACTGATAAGTAAACAAGCTGGACTGGGAGCTCAGAAGCGCGGTTTTCCACGGCTGTTTGAGATACAGTAGTAGACCATATTGAGGCCCCCGCTCCTCCGTCCTGCTTTTGATGAGAGTGGCGTCGAACCGCTGCCTCTCGAACTATAGACTCTACTCCTTACTACTCCTTAACTAGTAACTAGTAACTAGTTAACTCACCAAGCTATTATGAACTCCCTGAAACCATCGTTCCGCCGAGTTTTTAATAGAGTAAAGCATACTAACTGCTAGCATAGGATGGAAGCTCTAAGCTCAGCACGCGGCTCTTGGGCAGCTCCACTTGGTCTTTGATTCCCGCCGCAGAACCACTGGCTGGAATCTGGCATCTCCGAAGATTTTCCCTTTCGCTCGGGTTTTTTTTTTTTTTTCTTTTTTGTCATGCGATTTGTCGTGGAGTGGAGAGAGAGAGAGGGATATCGCTCTCTGAGAGGACAAACAGCAGCCGTTCCCACGTTCCCACGTTCCCCAACTCCCCAACTCCCCAAATTCCTTCCCCTCCCCCAAAAACAACGCAAACCCGCCACCTGCTGGGACACAACAGGAAACAACAAGCGTCCAGCTCAGCATTGGAACCGGGAACCGGCATAGTTACCATAGGACAAAAGGTACTAACCTGGGATATCTGCAAGCAATGCTGCGCTTTCGCCTCTTTTTCTGGGATGAATGTCCATCTTACTTGGCTGTCTAAGTGGATGTTGCATGGCTCAGCATTCACTTGCTCTTCTTTGACTATTAACTATGTCTGGTGAACAGATGAAAGGTCTTTGCTTAGGTTGAATGGAAGAATGAATCCAGGTTCCATCTGCATGTCTCCTATACAGTCACTCTTCCCGAGACAGTCTGTAGAAGGGAATGTACGTACATGACCAACGGGAATAGCATCAGTTTGCGCTGGTACAAACACTAGTGAAATGGAATTCTTTGCAAACTTGGTCTGGGTATTTATACTGAATACCTGACCTCATGATCTGTTTCTTGACCATTCTTCTGTGCCTCTTATATATTTATATATATATATATATATATATGTATACTTGTCAGACAAATACTTCTACTTCTATATACAGCTGCTCCAGATATAACATCAACATCATCCTTGGCATGAGAGAAAACTATCCTCTATCAGACAGCAGATGATCGCAACCTACAGGCCATGACATTATTCTAAACTCGCGGTAAGACTTCCTCAGATATCCAGGCTATATAAAGAATATTTTTCTTCTTCTCCTCTATCCCACGACAACCTAGATACTTTCCCAGTTGGTTCCTAGTCTAATAATCTCACAGAGACCGACATGAATGTTAGGAAGACTTCTTCGTCACCAAGCGTACAGCACAGTAAGCGCCTCTCCAATCCGACCGACTGGGATCATTTCCGCATTGTTTGGACGGATCAACCGTGCACCTCTGCAAATCCACCCATGTTTATCATCATCATCATTCTCCCCATTTCCCTGAATCGCCTCGGCGTCAGTCGTCGAAAACAGGTATGATTCCCACCCGAGCTCTGTATATATTCCCAGACTAGACTGACGGTTTCGAGAAAGATGGTCCTTGTTTATATAGGTATCAATGCCGACTTTGACATCCAAGTCGCCTGTTCACGTCATGTCTGTGGACATCCTGGATCTCATACGAATTTCTATACTTCCATCCCTTTGAAAGGATGTACCCAGTGCCAACTTCGCTTTATGTACGAGAACCCTCTGTGCAAGTCGCAGAGCGAGATGAAGGTTGAATCCGCTACCGACAGAGTCCATAGGGCCAATTATAACGGCTGGGGATGAGTTTCGGTGTCGTGATTCAGAGCACTCTATACACTAGTGGTCGGTCGGTTTTTCGTTCTAAGTCGAGTTTAGCGAAGCAGGCACAATATCAGGACGAAACAAAGAAGCTAGGATTCATTCATCCGCAGACCTACAGAAGAAATGACAGTGGCAGCATAGCCAGCTTCAACGGTATCTTGGCTAGATGCCTCTCATTGCTATGACATCTACATCCATTTCATTATTCAGGGGCGTGAGGACGTTTATCCTACTTATTACGAGGCTTCTTTCAAACCAATACTCCCTCCAAGGTTGTCTCAATGTACCACTCTCTGTGATGATGAAATACTAGTAGGACCCGACAGATTTCATGACAGTTCCTTGCTGCTCTTCATGAAATATATACGACGTCTCTGTGAAAGAAGCAGGTGAGAGGGAGTTAGCTCTGTCTTGAGCGTTTTAACAAGGTGACAGGTGACAGGTGAAAAGCATCATCCAAGGCTCTTACAACTAAGAGGAGATGACCATTTATGCTCTGATATGCCACTCCCTTCCACATCCTCCCAGCTGGGTTTCTGGCTAGGTGAACGACACACCCGCTTTGACCAGGACATGCTACTATAATGACGGTGTTCCCGCCTTGGCTTCTGCTTGAGTGAACGCCATACTCATTGATCTCGATTCCGTCACAGGCGCCATCAGGTTCTAGATACCTATCACATTGCGCCTACTCTAAATGACGCCTGATTGGGCCCGCGGTAACAGGAAGCTCTGGAGGAACCTTCGCAAAAGGACCACTTCGACTGGATCATCTTACAACTTCTCTAGAAGACCATGACGAGGAGAACGAACTGCCCTTCAGAATCGAGTGCATTTTAACCGGCAAGAAGCCGATCTTGTGTTGGCAGTGTGCCAAGAGAAATGCCAACCTTATATATGATTGTTTCGTACTAATAGGCTAGTCTGCGCGGGCAATGCTGGGAAACGCCAGCGACATTCAGAGTATCCTGAAGTGGTACAAAGGCTTTTGGGCAAAGGATGAGCACGGGAACTATTTATGGAGTCGCATTCTGTTCGCAGGCGTTTCCGAGGCGGCCATCACACTCTGCTATGCCTTTGATAACGCTGAGATGGCACACCGCAAAGCTTTTCATCTGACAGAGCCTAAGAAGGAAAGCAAGTTATCCAATGTTTTGGTACCGAAACTCACGGATTAACCTCACTTCGACTATACAATCAGTTCTGCGAGGGCCGCCATGCCGAACTCCAAGCGACTCCTCTGCCACACGCCGATGCTTCAAATGTGAGCACGCATTACACCATAACCCCCAATTATACAGTAAGATAATGGTACAGAATCTTGCAAAGACACCGTCATCGAAGAGTAAGCCAAGAACCCCACCGAACAACCAGGACAGGAACTAACGGCAAGATTAGCAGTAGCCCATATAGCAGCTCTAGCAAATCGAGGCGCTGATTGCATGCTCCTAGGGTTTGCCTGTTGACAGCGGTCCCTGCGCTCCATGAACCTCGCTTAGATATGGCATGCAAATCGCTGGATGTCCGCATTACGCAGCCGAAAGTACCGCACGGGTCGACGGTACCAGCGACGCGGATCAGGAGGGCCATCCTCCCGTGGTTCGTAGGAGTCCAAGACGACCACGAGACTTTGGAAATGGTGGAGGCAGACACCTGGAGTGAGTTGTGCGACGACGCTGGAACAACCCGGCAGTTCGAAAGGAAATGAACGTGCTCTTCCGGGCGGGTGCGTCGGCGGCTAGGTCATATATCAGCAACTGGCGACAGCAGCGAAGCAAGCCATCCAGCTTGCTTCAGGCCTTTTGGAGCGTTGCTCACCGCGGGATTCGGTGTTGGGTCGAGGATAGCATTAGCATTGGCTTTTCTCTCGTTGCTTTTGCGGAATTCCGCCAATATCGATAGATTTGAAACTATCATGGCTCCTCTTCCCGCAGTTCTATTGCTCAGCGTTCCGGGGCCAGCAGGAACGTGCAGCAGCTTCAGTGGCCGTCGCTGCTAGGGCAGTGGTGTTCGAGGGCCGCGGCACAAAAGGATCGCCATGTCTTACCATTCCCCTGGCTGCCTTTCCAGTGAGAGCTGTTACACTGTTATACTTTCTATACCTTAAGTCCCGTGGCCGCACAACAAGCGAGATGATCTGCTAACGACTGCCATTCTATATTGAAAAAAGTCATCATATCCGAAACCTTTGGCTGTTATATCACGGATAACAAAGCATCTGAGTGATAATGTGTTTCCTTGACTACACTCCGCAAATATCGCCCTTGACAAAACTTGGATATCTGCTCGGGATATTCAATTGACAAGCCTATTGACAATACATTGTCTGACCCATATCGCTACAATACGAAGAAAACAAAATTGGTCGTGCTACAGGACAAACAATCTTTCCGCTATATGCATCACTCTTTGAAAGAACCCTGATCAAGTATTTAGTCAAGCAAGCATTTGACTACACTCCACAAAGCTTCGCGCTACCAACTTGCGCGAGTTTAACGATACGATAGTAGCAGATTTATCAGAGGTACATCTCGAGTCACTGAACAAACATACATTTGAGCCACAACCTACCCTAGCCGTGAGTGCCTGTCTAGGGGTCCATGTCCGGTCAGATTGCATCTCAAAATCTTGCGCTTTCTGCTAGTGGGTGGTTGGAAACAAGCGGCATATCAGTACAAGTGGCTATTGCTTTGAATATCTGCCGAAGCAATCCATGTATTAAGCCCCCAGCTGCTGTATGATGGCGTTAGCTACTGCACTTATTGGATGGCTGCTGTGAGGTGCGAGATTTGACACTAAGCAAAAATTCCAGCAATACACTTACAATCTCATCCCATACGAAGTTATGGAGACCTGCTTGCCGAGTCTAGGCCCCTGAACTTGGACGTAAATCGATTCATTGGATAGCCATGGCGACTATATTCTTCTCATGCATGAATTTAACAGACGAGGAAATATTTACTCTCCGAGAACCTCGCTTCAAAACCGAGTTCGCGGCAAGGTACATCCGGTAGCCAAATTGATTTCGAAATATGTCGGGCATCGAGCATCGATTCCACTACCAAGCTTATACAGCAGATCTCATACATTCAGCTAGTGGCGATCGTCTACTGTGTTGAGTGTCTACTACCAAACACGCTCGTGACAATATGCTATGCTTTATCCTTACAGTACACTGATCAGAAAGCCTACATCAATTGATTATGATCCAGCACTGCATGGAGATACTGTCCTAAACCCATCGATACGGAGGAGAGACAGGCTTGGATGATGGAGACCAGGAGTTAGATGCATGCTACATGAACCTCCAACACATAGATGAGCATGAGATATGAATTGGCATGTCTTCAGGATTAGTGAGCAAGTGGTATTCTATAGATCAATGTCCATCTACAGGAACGCTACGCTGCATAGCTAGACCAAATAGCATTACTTGACTTCTTTACTTGTCCCTTCATGCCATTGACTCATAATTACCTTCCAATGTCTCGGATTACTCCAATCGCATACCATAGGCGGTTTACCCTACGTACACTGAGTATGACCTCCAACAGCTCCCCAATGTTATCTCAGCACATTCGCAAGCACCAGTATACCATTCCCACTGCCTTGCCTTCCTATACCTACTCTATACAGATGCCCAAGGGACCGCCCTCCATAGCCGAGCCGAACTTCACCAAGCTGGGGTAGAATCTAGGAAACAAATCATGGCGCAGAGAAAGACAATTACTCGTCTGGAAGCTACTATCGCGGAGAACAATGCAACTATTCAGAAGCTGACTGAGGACTTGGCCAGGGCAACTAGGCAAGTGGAAGCTCTGAGGGAAGAGGTGACAAAGGAACGAGACAGAACTGATATGGCCCGGTTCACTACTACGACTCTGACCGAAAAATGGAAGAAGGTTATGAGGAAACTAAACCAGCGACTTGCGTGCGGCAGGGGAAACCCCACCATCATCATCTTCGTCGTCATCGTCATCCCCTTCAACGCAATCCACTTCATAGGTCGGACCTTATTTCAACCATGGCAGAATCAATCTCGGTGGAAATTGAAAGGAAACACGGGACCCTGACGAGACCTTCCTCTTCGGGTTGGAACATCATGTGATTTACATCAATATCTCCGCTCTGCAGACCTAGCTATAGTATCTTTTAGCATCCTATCCTAGCAACCAATTTGACCACCTATCTTTTCCTATCTTACCTTCGAGAGGGCTTGAGAGTCCGTCAGTATACACTACAAACACAGTCTTTTATAGCAATTCATCCTCCTCCTGAAGTTGAGAAGGGAGCATTGTTCTAAAAACCCTTCGGAAGAATGCCTCAACCTAAACTTCTAGTATCCATCTTAGCAGTATTGCATCAGATATCTATGTAATAGGCACTTTAGTAGACGGGATATCTTAGTTGCCGTCTTAATATCAAATGAGCAATGAATCTCTACATCACCAAGGGGATCCGCTCTACAACCCCTAGAAGTATCTTAGCGAGACAACGCCGAGACCTGATTCATGACACTGATGTCTCAATGAGAGTCTGTTCTTCGTGGCGTGATGAGTACCGGCGTCGTAATATCCAACTACTTTTTGAAGGCTTGATTGGACTCTTCTAGTGAGGCTTCTTCCCACCGGTCCAAATGTATGCCTTTCAGCGAATTCGATTACAACGTGTTCATTGACGTTTGCTCGCTTGCTGACTGCGGGATAGATCTGGAACTGGAAGGATAAAGATACGTTTGCATCTAGAAAGCTGCCGAGGTGCATGCTTGGAAAGCGTCCTGTTTCAATCAGATGAGCCCCGGCTGTCTTTCATTGAAGATGTAATAGACGTTTTAGGAGTAACTCCCCCTGTATATCAATTTGAAACGTCCTTAGGACAGTCTGAAGTATTGTCCATGCTCCTTTTGCAGAAGCGGCAGGGTAATAGCAACTCTGTCTGCTTAGATTGCGATTGAAAGCTTGATGCAGTGAGGCGACGGAACTCGGGAGCCGTGCTAATATCGTCGTCTCCAATCCAATATTGTCAAAATACTGAAGTGGACATACTGAATCCAGAGATGAGTCGGACAAGTCTTAGATCCGGTTCCGGATTACACCCCCTTCTGTGCTTCGAGCTGCCTTCTGTTCATTTCTCGACTGTGCATTTTGTATCCAGTAATCCGTAATCCGTCCTACTTTGAAGTAGCACTCCAAGGATACAGTAGAGCAGATGACATGAGCGTGACGTGTCTTGTATCCACGCCCTAGTGGTATCCGAAACCTTTTCGAGGTCTAGAAAGACACTCTGGGACTCGCATATCCTCTTCAGGTGACGCCAGACTTGCGTATTCCGCAATGGGTGCTGTCAGAGCCTGTGCATGCCCGAAGTCCACTGGAAGCTTACCATCACCGAGGAAAACATCATCAATCCCCGAGACTATCTGTGCGGAGATGCCGTACAGAATTGCTGATGGGGAAGATGGACAAAGAACTAAATCTAATGCCTGTAGTAGCCTTGTCAGCCCATGGTACGAATCGGTGAGCGTTCACGGGAGGAATTGCGAATACTCTCCAGAGACAGAGATATCCTGCGCTATTATTTGAAGACAGCTTGAGACAGTAGCGTACAAGATGGATTTAATGAGGATCTCCTGAGGGCTGACAAGCATGGCTGTTTTCATTCTTCTTTGTCTGTTGATTCTACGACAGGAGGAAAATGTAAACTGCTGACATTCTGTCGTCTTTCAAACCCCGATATCTCCATGTATCTCCATCACCACAAGACTGACTTGCTACTGAGTTGTGATATAAACTGTCTTCTCCTCAACACGATAGACAGACACACAAAACACAGACCATCCATACAGCCATACAGCTATACAGCATACAGCCAGGAACAGTCAACCACTACTACAATGTCCCGAATCCTCATCATCGGCGCAACAGGCGCAGTAGGCGGCTCTCTCCTCCGCCAACTCCTCGCCCTCCCCTCCCCGCCCAAAATCCGCATCTCCTCCCGCGACCCCAGCAAAGCAAACTTCAAGATCCCCTCATCCTCATCCTCCACCGTCGAAATCGTCCAAGGCGACCTCACAAACCCGGAATCCTACCCAGCCCTCTTCAAGGACATCGACCGCGTCTTCCTCTACGCCGGTCCAACCCCACCCCCGGCCCCGCTCTTCCAAACAGCCAAAGAAGCAGGCGTCCAGCACATCGTCTTCCTCTCCTCCTACGGCATCACCCTCCTCCCAGACACCATCTTCGCAGTACACCACCTCCACTGGGAAGACCCCATCCTCGCATCCGGTCTGAAATACACCTTCCTCCGTCCGGGGTCCTTCGCCTCAAACACCCGCGCCTTCTGGTTACCCATTGTCCGCGCCCTGAGTCCCGCAGGCGGACCGTGGAAACTCCCCCTGCCCTTCCCAGGGAGTCTGGCCGCCCCCGTCTCAGAAGAGGATATCGCGGCCGTCGCTCTTGTGGCGCTTACGACGGAGGAACTCGTGAACCAGGCTGTGGATATCTCGGGGCCCGTGGTTGTTAGTCATCGGGAGCAGGTGGAGGCGATTAATCGGTTGCGGGCTGCGGAGGGGAAGAGTGGGATTGAGCTTGTGGCTTTGCCTGCGGAGGAGTGGAAGGAGGCTGTTTCGGAGGTTTTCCCAGGTCCGTTTCCGGATTCGTTGGTTAAGTGGTGGGGGAAGTGTGATGGGGTGCCGGAGCAGGAGAATGGGTCGGAGAAGTATACTGGGTTGCCGGGGGAGTCGTTTGACCAGTGGTTGGAGCGGAACAAGGAGGCGTTTTTGGCGTTTTAGCTTGATCGCCTACTGAGGTATCGGTATTTGCTATTGGGGATTACGGACCTGGTGTTGGTGATGTGTTGAGTAGGTACCTAGGTAGCAAGCCGCATGACATGATATGTTGTGATACTCATTGATTATTCGGTGGAGTTTAGCCCTTTACATGCTTGACTAGCTACCGCAGTATGTTCGGGAATCTCGATATCAACAGAAATACAGAAGAAAAAAAAAGATATAATATTAGGAACGCTCATAGCATCATTCTCCCTATTTACGGGCCTCGAGGCTAGCTTTGATGGCTAAAAACAGGTTAGAAAACGATAATACAATCCAGTGGAAGGACTGCCTAACTTACCATCACAGGAGGTTTTGGCATCTCCAAACAACATCCTGGTTCCCGGCATGTAGAACATGGGGTTGGGAACATCCGCTGTTTCACGACGTTAGCACTCCGTACAAAGCTAGCATCCGAGTAGGAGAGAGAATCTACCATATCCACTAGACATGCCGCGCTTCATCACAATCACTTCCTTGCTCTTCCACGCCTGCAACACAGGCATCCCTGAGATAGGTGAGTCCGGCTCCAGTGCAATGGGGTTGACTGTGTCATTTGCGCCAATGACAAGAGTCACGTCCGTGTCTGCGAAATTGTCGTTGATTTCATCCATTTCCAGTACAACTTTGCATAGTCAGTAACAGTCTTTCCTTTTGCTACGACACATGGAGAAGGGCTAATGCTGACTATCATATGGTACGGAGGCCTCTGCAAGGAGGACGTTACACTGTCCAGGCATACGTCCTGCGACAGGATGGATAGCGAATCGCACATTGATGCCCTTGGAGCGAAGCATGTGTGTTATCTCGGCGAGGGCGTACTGCGCCTTTGCGACTGCCATCCCGTACCCAACAACCTAGATGGGTAATTAGAACGGGTTTCCTGACGGAATGAACCATCACGCTTACTATGATGACGTTCTCCGCATTCGACAAGGAGTCGACCGTATCGTCAACCGTTGTCTGAGTGACTTGGCCTTCAATTTTCTTCTGTGTTTGTTGCGGGGCCGTAATTCCACCAAAGAGCACGTTCATGAGGGACCGGTTCATAGCGACGCACTTCTTCCTGTTACTTTCATTCCATCCGGCAAACGCTGCAAGAAAACTTACCATTATATAGGACAGGATCGAGCCGCTCACTCCGATCAGAGACCCTACACTCGTAAGAAGCGGGTTGTTAAGCATGAAGCCTTCTGCGACAAGGGCGAATCCAGAGTACGCATTAAGCACAGTAATCACAACAGCTATACGCGATCAGCATACATCCATTGACGCCAAATATTGCTACTTACGCATGTCGGCTCCGCCAATCGCAGCGGTTGTAGTGTAGCCCTTCAAAAAGCTGAGAACGGTATTTGCGCCCAGGCATGTAGCCGCAATCACCGGGTTAGCAGGCGCCATAGTGACAAATGCCCCCATAGTAGCGACGTTAGTTCCAAGGAGAGTCGAATTGATTAGATGCCGGCCGGGGAGAATAAGAGGTCTGGAGGATATTCGGCCTGCGAGTTTCAGAAATGCTACAATGGAGCCCGTGAAAGTAACACCGCCTGATAGTGATCAGTATATAGAAGTGTATTTGCGGATAGCGAAGTGGCTGAAAAAATACGTACCAATGAGAACGCCAAGGTATGCTGATACCATATGTAGCATTGAAATATCATTGATATCAGCCAACACACTTCCAATGCTAGTAAGCACTGCTGCGAGTCCAACAACCGAATGGAGAGCGGCGACAGTTTGGGGGAGCCCAGTCGGTGTGATACGACGCCCAATTAAAGCTCCTAAACCATATTTAAAAAAGGGGCCCCTAAAAAGTTGGGACCAGGAGTAGCTTACCAACAACGGATCCAACACCTGCAACAGCGCCAAACTGGGTCAAAACTTCGGGAGAGAACCCAACTGCGGCGAGAGAGGCAAGAATGCCTGCACCGACACCAAGAATACCAAATATGTTTCCTCTTCGCGCGGTTTGTTGCGAAGCTAGACCTGAGATGGAGCCTAGTCTGCGCGTTAGTATCGACCGACGCAATCTCCCCATACCGACATACCAATACATAGAAGACTGCTAACGAGATAGCCTGCCTGCACTAGTCCAGCCATCCCAGTGCTAGCAGCTGCGATAAATCCACCCCCAAACAAAACACCGGGAATAGCATAGAGCCAGGGGTATTCAGGAGGATCAGTTGGTCCTGGACGTTGTGAGCTTCAATATTGTAATGATTATGACAGGACTCACTCTTAAACATGTCCAACATGCGCTTCGTGATCACAAATCCTCCAGACACATTCATGAATGCCAGAAGAACTGAGACTGCTCCGAGGGCCTCTGGAACTGTAGTTGGAACATAACCTCCACCCATGATGAAAAACCCGCCGATGCCAACCATGCCTGGTTAAAAGTCAGCACAAGACTGGAGAACATCGAAAGAACTGATTTACCTGAAATTGCGTTGGTGACACTCATCAAAGGAGAGTGCAGCGCGGGAGCAACCCCCCAAACTGCACGGTAGCCGACCAAGCCCGCAAGCCCAAATGTTAACATGTTGCTCATGAAAATGGGCCCCGTTGCCTTTCCTAATGCGAGAGCCGTTCCCATCCCAGCAGTTGTGGTTGCGACATCTCGAGTAACCTTTTGCCATGGCGTTAACGCCACCTCTACTTTTTCTATAGATGGAGTGGCTGGAGCCTGAGTCTTCGGCGCAGGTGGCGGCACGGACCGTGGTGCAGGGGGGAGTATTTCTCCATTCAGTGTAACAATTGAGCCTCGAACAACCTCGTCGGTCAAATCAATACCGAATGACTTGTCCTGGGGGGCCATGGACAGAAGGTATTTTGTGATGTTGTTCGAGTACAAAGTTGAGGATTGAGTCGGCAGGCGCGACGGAAGATCAGTATAACCTGCCAATGATCAGATTCTGTGGTATTCAATAATATTCCTCAAGCTACGGCCCAGCCTACCAATAACTGTAACATCCTTGTAGGTTGTCAATTGACCAGGAATCGTGGCCTCACAATTTCCACCAGCCTCTGCCGCAAGATCGACAATAACAGAACCTGGCTTCATCGCAGCAACCATCTTGACTCATGTTAGCGATGGTCCTATTCTTCTAGACTTTTAGATATTGAGAGTATTTACCTCTTTGGTGATTAGTTTCGGAGCAGGCTTCCCCGGGATCAAGGCAGTGGTGATTATAATGTCCACCTCACGACACTGTTCCATGAAGAGCTTCATCTCCGCTTCAATAAATTCCTTGGACATTTCTTTAGCGTATCCGCCTTGACCAGCACCATCCTCTTGTATGTCAACTTCGATGAACTCTGCGCCGAGAGACTGGACCTGTTCACGAACAGCGGGCCTAGTGTCGAATCCACGAACAATGGCACCCAAACGACGGGCCTAGATATTGAAACCGTCAATGATCTAGAAGTTGTACATAATTGTTATAGACATACCGATGCAATGGCACTTAAACCAGCTACACCAGCCCCAATAACTAGAACTTTACTCGGAGGGATCTAGTCCTATTAGCTATGTGCTGACTCATTGCAGCCTGGAGGGAATAACCTTTCTAACGCAAGAAGTCAGCATCGTCAATAATGCCGATAATGGAACAAAGATAGGAATTCTTACCCTGCTGCCGTGACCTGCCCGGTGAGGAAGCGACCAAAATGGTTTGACGCCTCCAAAACAGCCTTGTACCCTGCAATATTGGCCATAGAGCTAACAATACCATCAGGATCAACACTAAAGGAAGGAAACACCGAATTGGGAGGTTGCGGACCTAAGAGCATCGAATATTTGTGCACGCGAAATTCTCGGGACCATATCCATCGCCAAAGAAGTTGCCCCACGTGAAGCAATCTTCTGAACCAATTCCTTGTTCTGGGTCGGGTAGAGAAAAGAAACCAGGGTGTTCCCTTGGCTCAGAGCCGCAATTTCGTTGAAGGGACCCTCCTGAGGACCACGGACTTTTAATATGATGTTACTCTGAGACCACACAGTAGCTTGATCAACCAATGTAGCTCCTGCTTTCTCGTATGCGTCGTCAAGCAGCTGCGCACGCTCTCCGGCACCGCGCTCAACAAGCACACGAGAAAATCCTTTCTTGAGCAATAGAGCAACATTCTGGGGTGTAAGAGCAACGCGACGTTCGTTTGGGAATATCTCACGGGGCACCCCGACTGTTAGGGAGGCGTACGGCACAACCGGGACGGGGGACGGTGCCGACGAGCTGCTCGCGTATCTCCAGGTAGCCTGTAGGCCCCGTGGAATGCATCTCAAATCGGGACGGGGGCGTTGGAATGCGATGTAAGGTGTTTGCCGAAGCTGACCAACTGTCGAGGGTAGCTTTCATTAGCAATCAAGCTGGGAGAAACCCCGCATCAAAGCACAAGGAGAAGTACTCACGCGACTGCTTAAGCAGGACATGAAATCTCCCTGGGAGGGTACTGGAAGCCGCTCGACACGACCCCAGAGCCGACCGCAGGGGCAACGATGCACTCATCGTGGCATTCAACAACTCACGATCGAGCATGAACTATCAGTCACCAATATATGGCGACAAGCCTCATTCCAGAGGACTAAGAGGTAGTATTCAAAAGATAGACAGGTTAGGGATTAACAGCCCTTCAAACCCTCAAGTGTTGCACAAGTAAGGGAAGAAGGGGGAAGGTGACGAGGTGAACATATAAGTAGATAGTAGCCTGATCTATAAGAAAGGGGGGAATTAGCGGGAGAATATCGCTCATTTGAGCTTTGATGTCGAAGTTGGGTACAAGGGAAGGTCGCGTTGTGACCATAAGAGAGGGGAACACTACTCTGCACATACAACAAGGGATAAATAGAAATCATTCTTCCACGAGTCTCCGGCATGGAGCGACCATAGCCGTGGTTATCGAGATGAGTTCTCCATCCGTTCGATTGACGGCGCCGCCAATAATGTAACTAAGAGCTGGGGTAGCGAAACGAGGGGAAACCTCCGCGCGGGGGATGGTTGGATACGTCAAAGGAGAAGAAAGTTAACTAAAGTAGTAGTGAGTTGTCGTCGACTGCCTCTGATCCTACTCTTGGCAGCAGGAGAATTCAGTCTATATAAGAAGACAGAAAGACGAGAAGCCGCCTTTCATCGTACGTTTTTTTATCCACGGATCGATCAGGTGACGAGCCAGCCCGGAATACAGCTTTAATTATGACGTTGTTCTGCTCAGAAATCGCCATCGTTTCCTCTGGAGTCGTTTGTTTGGCTTCAATGATCGAATTCTACTGAGCCATAAGTTGTGCTTGTAACTTCTAACTCCAGGATCCACTCTTTCGCGACAGCCGTAAATGAAGCCACATCCACTCCAGCAGTCCGATCGAGCTAAGATCGTGTTGACGTCTGGTTTCTACAGAGAACTGCTTTATCCTTTGATTTTGAGTTGAATCGCGTATGAGACCTTAAGGATGCTATCTATCGCTTACCTCCCTCAATATGGCCGATCGCGGCAGTTCCAGACGCTCACTTCAACATCCCAACCATAAGTAGGCTACTATCTGTATTTCTCTCTGACAGTAAGCAGTGGTTAAAAGTAGACAAGCGGGCACTGGTTAATTGTTATTTGACGCCAGTTGAAATGAGTAACAGCATGATATTTGGAGGGTAGAGTAGAGTGTAGATGCTGCCTGAAGACTCAGGCCGACACGAAGCTGATCAAAGCATGAGCCAACTCTTATATAAATCTCCATCACCTTAGAATCATCCTATTATTATTATTACTGTTATTATTGTTCGCATTATAGCCTCTCGCACGAAATCCAATCCTACTCTCGGTCTGACTCGAAATTACTGCCCTCCACTGCGGGTCAACCCAACCAGCGCAGGCTCACCCTTTTCTCCAACGCCCTGGGATCATGCAACGTTGTTAGAGCCCACGCATGATGTCTGTAGGTCCCTGGTCCCTGGGTCCCTGGGTCTTTAATTTGATATCATTCCAGGACTGCAAATGCATCTGCATCCTCAGTACTCCGTTTGCGAGAAAGCAAAGAAGAGTCGAAGTCGCAACACAGCGCTGGAATGTCGAATGCCACCAAAGTAAACTACGAATGACTAGCTCTGTTAGCTCCGGGTTGGCCCACAGAGGACCATCCCATCTCTCTGCAGCCTGTGATTGGGAATGCTGTACATTTTGACTCTGTTGTGGATAGGGAAATGGTACCTGTTCTCGAGTCCTTTCGCATGGTCGCAAAGCGTGCGTTGAGTTTCTGCGGATCAAACATCTCCGGTCAAGCCTTTTGCCATCCCAACGTCAGGGATTTCTCTCACGCAGAACGCTACTGCTTATGGAGATCTTCGTGCAGGAAAACTTGTGATGCTCTAGCTTTTCTTAGTTAAATTGGCGCTTCTTCTTTTTTTTTTTTTTTTTCTCGTATTTTTACCGGTTTCTAGGGTGGGGTGGTTGACAAGCACCACCTGAGTCTATCACCAAAACTTAATCAAGAATCGCGAAGATTTTTCTTTTCTTTTCTCTTGGAGCTTCTGTGAACTCTTAATTTATTCTCTTCTTTTTCGCCGGTTTAGAGTTTCCCTCCTTCTATTCATCAGAGAGGTACACCCGCAGCTCGAAGTTTCTTCTTTGACTCGTAGTTACAGCACGTCACCCTCACGTTTGCTGCCCTCGTCGCATTCTGCTAGCTATGGCTCCAGGGGTCCAGCCAAATGACCAGCTCGTCGAAGAGCCGGTCGGGGGGGAGGAAGTCAGAAGTCAAAATGAATCTCAAGATGATGCGGCGCTCTTGGTACGTAGGATATGTTCCATCCTGATATTTCGGTGCTTGGCCATGGGCCGTCTTGGTAACACTATACTGACATTCATCTATAGAAAACTATGGGCTACAAGCCAGTAAGTCGTCAGTCGTCGTTCAACTGAGATGATCAGGGACTCACGCAATGAAGGTTCTTCACAGAACATACACGCTCGTCGAAAACTTTTCGACTACCTTTGGTGAGTTACTAACCAGCCAGTTCTGACAAGGCAAACCCGAGTTTTCTAACCTCAGACACCACCGCAGCTGCGCTTTACTTCATCGGAGGTGTTCGCGTCACTTTTAGCACTGGTATCGCAGCTGGCGGTAACTTGGCTTATTGGTATGTCTTGAATGACCCTACCCAGATGGTAAACTAGAGTTACTCACAATCGAGTAGGACAAGCTACCTGGTTACCATGGTCTTCACTTATATCACGGCTGCAGTCATTGCCGAAGTATGCTCGGCCTCTCCATCTGCAGGCTCAATCTACCTGTGGGCTGCTGAAGCTGGTGGCCCGCGATTTGGCAGACTCTTGGGCTTCGTTGTCGCGTGGTGGAGTACTACTGCGTGGACCACGTTCTGTGCCAGCAACACTCAGGCCGCTGTAAACTACATGCTCTCGGTTGGTGATCCAGTCCTTTTCATTTCCACATCAAGAAATCTTGTCGCTCATACATCGCACAACAGGAGATTACTGTCTTTAATGTCGACTTCCCGACAGATACATCTAATGTCAAGTTCCGTGCTGTTCAGTGGATTTGCACAGAAGTCCTTCTGGCGCTGGCTGCACTTTTGAACTTTATGCCTCGTAAGCCCAGCTACCAAATGGAATCTATCCACCCCTTAGGGTTATCTGCTAACACACCCTCCTCCTCACCCCCAAATAGCCAAGTATTACAGATACATTTTCTATCTGTCCTCGTTTGTTGTTATGCTCGACTTCTTCCTCAATGTCATCTGGTTGCCGATCGGAGCCCACAATACCTGGGGATTCCGAACCGCTGAAGAAGCCTTCATGGCCACCTACAATGGCACTGGTGCCCCCGCAGGATGGAACTGGTGTCTCTCTTACCTCGCCACAGCAGGTATCCTGATCGGATTCGACGCCTCCGGCCACGTCGCAGAGGAGACCAAGCACGCTTCCGTGACTGCAGCTCGCGGTATCTTCTGGAGTACAGTTGTATCTGGTGTTGGAGGACTGATAAGCATCATCCTATTCCTTTTCTGTGCTGTAAGTTCCTCCACCTCCCATCCACGTCTATTCCCAGATATTTCCCAAAAAGAATCCGCTAACCATTACCAGCCCACACCCGATGTCCTCTTCTCGTTCGGCTCCCCACAGCCATTCGTCCCTCTCTACGCCGTCGTCCTCGGCAAAGGCGGCCACGTCTTTATGAACGTCATCTGCATTATCGCACTCTGGCTCGTGCGTCCCCCCACCACCCTTTCTCTCTCATTCATTTCTACATACCCTATACATAGAAGACTAACCCAACCCAAAAAGAACACCGCCATCGCCATAACAGCCGCCTCCCGCCTCGTCTTCGCAGTCGCCCGCGACGGCGTCCTCCCCTTCTCAAAATGGGTCTCCGCCGTAAACGCAGGCCAACCCCGCAACGCCGTAATAGTGGTCTGGGCCGTCGCAGCCCTAATCACCTGCACCCTCCTCCCCTCCGCCGTAGCATTCACCTCGCTCGTTTCCGCGGCCGGTGTCCCCAGCGCCGCAGCATACGGACTCATCTGTCTCGGGCGTCTCTTGTGCACGCCAAACCGGTTTCCAAAGCCAGAGTGGAGTCTTGGACGGTGGAGTAAGCCGTTTCAGTTCATTGGGGTGTTTTGGAATGGGTGGGTGGTTGCGATTTTGTTTTCGCCTTGGGCGTTTCCCGTTACGGGGGAGAATTTGAATTGTATGTTTCTTCCTCTCCTTTTCTTTTCTTTCCTTTTCTTTCATTTTCTTTCATTTCTTCCCTTTTCCCTTTTGGTTGTCGCTTTTCGCGGTGTTTGTTGAGGTTACTAACTGCTGTAGATGCCCCGATTATCATGGCTGGTGTCACTATCCTAGCCTTGGTTTCGTACTTTGTCATGCCCGAGGATGCTTGGCTGCCGAGTAATCGGATCTCGCACTTTATTGATAGTAAGGGTGTGGAGGTTCAGGAGACGGTCGAGGAGGTTCCTGGTCGAGCGTCTACGGGGGAGCCTCAGGCTGCTGCTGCCTCGCAATCTTGATCTGGGTTGTCTACTAAGGTACCTACGTACTACCTAGGTAGTCTATACCCAACCTGTGGAGAGAGTGCTCTCGTTAGATATAGAAGTTCAGGATAGAATAGAATAATATTTGTATTTATATTTCTGTGGATTCTCGAATGATACTGAAAAGATGTATGGCTGAAGTACTGCTTTAGTAGCTAGTACAAGAGAAAGTGACGTCTAGAAACTACCAGAGTATAAGTGTCAACTATATATAGTCACATATCATCGCTGAAAAAAATTGATGCCAAACGGCTACCTGATATGTTCAATAGCGGTGAAATCACCACGACTTGAAGAAGTATCAGTGTATACAAACCAAATTCTTGTTGGACGCTCAGCCCTGCAGAGTCGTCCACCTTTTCCCAGCCTCAAAACGCCTGTAGTCCGCATGCCGCATGTGTCGCGTATCGTTAATAAATAAGTATAGACATATTCACATCTATCGCCAAGAGCAGCAGAAGAAGTAAGAATAATGACGGATAGCGTTGATCAAGGGAGAAGAATTGATGATCGAACGTCGTCCATAGTATCAACCCAGCCTTCGGGGAAAGCACGCTGCTTAAACCACGCCTTTTCCAATTCTTCGAGGCCCTTTTCAACGTTCTAGAGAACTGTCAGTAATTACGATTGTAATATACTCCTGGCTTTCTTCATACCTTGAAGCCGTATCGCTGAAGATCAATCATTGTTTGTCGCACAGACTTTTGCTCAACTTCATCTCGAGTCTCCCGTCCAGCGATGAAGAGAGGCCATAAAATGGCGAGCCGTCCAACATCTTTTGCCAGTTTGCTGATCAGATTCAGAATTCTGGTGCAAAGGGCGGAAAACATAGCCCTATCGGGTTCGATATCGGGCCGGTCAGCGGCTGCAACTTTGTGGAGGAAAATGTTCGTAGCTTTCTCGTAAGCTTCAATGCAGCCGGCATACTCCAATATTTCGGGGTATGGATAACTGGACAGGCTCTCGTCGTCCAGCTCGCCTAGTTTTTGCAAGCAATCAGGAGCATCAATGCGCCATTGAATCAGTCGCTGCGATAAATCGCCGTAGACTAGGTCCTGTTGCTCATGCGACATCCACCCTTGCTGCTTTACTTTACCAAATGAGCTGATAGCCGCTTGTATCTCCATCATAATGGACCAAGACTGCCTGAGTTCGACCAGAAGATCATTATCCGCAGTTGAATCTGGCGATAAACTAGGAATTCCCAGGTTATACTCCCAACCACCACCGAGTGTTCTCCAGTAACTCCCTTCCACAACAGTTCCATCACTCGTAGCGCACGCACCGGCGACGTCAAGGTATGAGAGAAGGGACACAAGGAATTGTCGAAGTGGATGATTCATTTCAGCGAGGCGTTGAGCTTCCTTTGCTGGATCGCTATTCGGGTAGAACATGACTCGATAAATTTCGCGGGCGCCTTTCAGGTGAATGGCCCAGTTGTCATGTTGAGAGTCCATCATCTGTTCAAGTCAATGAATTGTCACATTTGATATCCAAGGTAGAGGCATAGAGCCCGCTTACCTCAAAGAGAGCTAAAAGTAAGCAGGTGGCGAAATCGGGTAGTTGTAAACGCTGGTCGCCCTCCTTGTACCTAGTCCTGAAGGACTTGACCACCTCGCCATACTTGCCCATGGCGTGTTGAAAATGCGTATTTCGTTGTTGCCCACTAGAAGTGTTCGCGAGATGTAGCGCCCCCAGAGCTTCCATGGCGCTGGCCATCGAAGGTGACGATCGGGAAAGATCTGGAAAATATTTCCTATAAGGATTTATATTTATCGAATTATCGTAAATAAGCAACAGTGTAGCAACCTCGTCCACGAAATGAGTATAATATCGACCTTCAGTGTAGTCTAGGGAGGAAATGGATGGCTTCTGTTCAAAAAGATATCTCAAGGAGTTGGAGCCGGCGGTAGGTGTGGAAGGTACCAGCCTCATATCCACGCTATCGTCGTCCTCCTCTCGCTTCACTTTGTTCAAATCGATCGTCATAAACCCAACTGAAGATATTGGATCCTCAAAACGGTATTCCATCGGCTTCAAATCGGTAATAGTAGTGGGGGATATCACGAGACCATCAAAGTCCTCATCGCCCACCCCTTCCTGCTTCTTAGCCTGTTTCTGGTTGGGCGTCCGGTTCGACTTCTTTTCCCGTTTCTTCGTTCCAGTCGAGGAGGAACCTGGAGTCGCTTGTGGGGGTCCATAAACCTTGAATGTCATCCGACCCTGGCTACCATCACATTCCAATCCCAGGCGAGTGCAATTCTTGCATGAAGGGGACGCCTCGTCGCAGCGTACATGGCGTCGTCGGCAGGTCGAACAGCCCGTAAATCCTCGATGATGCCATCGCCGAACCCGCTTCTTTTTATCGGGTGCAGGAGGTTCAGATAGTTGCGATTGTGGATTGGAAGGAGGAGGCTGCATCGGGTCGCAGACCACTGTACGAATCTCCATGAGGAGAAAAGGCAAGATTGGGTGAATAGCTGAGGGACAAAGACATGAAGGTGAGGGATGGGCGTGGTGGGGTGGGGATAAGTCAGGGGAGGAGACAAGCTATAGAGTGGTAATAAAGGGGAGGATGGATTAAAAACGATACATAGTAAGGGTGGGAAGAAGAGAAAAATAACGACAGCAACAGCAACAATAGTAATAGTAATATAATAGTAGTAATAAATAATAATGGAGAGACGAGGGAGAAGAGAGGGCAGGAAAAAGGTATCAGATTAAAGGACGACGGTCGGGGAAAGGAGGGCAAATACAGCGCGAGTAAGCTTCACAGCCACTAGTCGCAGCACTAAGAAAGAGTCTCCGGGCGACGAAACCACTGGATCCAGTGGGGGCACAACTTTGTAGTTTGTACTCTTCTCTACGTAGTAAGTAGGTATTCAGAGCAGTCCGGGATAGTAAATAAAAATGAATAACAAGATAAATGGTCGTCCATAAGATTATGACTCAATTATGTTGAGACCTATCGTTACTCTTCCCGTCAGATTCGCATCTCATCTCATCTCGAGTCTCTCATCCCAACGACAGCATTGTGTGATCAGCCACTAGGGTCGATCTGCATGCGGTCTGGTCCTGTCCTCGTGCCATGGCTTTTTACTCCTGTTTTCCGCATACCCTTTGCTGCTGCCCCCAATAATGCCTCAACTGCTCCAACTCTTCATGAGCGCCGAGTTAATACTGAGTCTCGGAACTTGGCAGCAGCTCTACTCTGGAGTGTGATAAAACTGGGAGGTCTTTTTCTCTCTGTTAACCGATTTTCCCTTTCAACCGGGATTGTCCATGTCAGAATTCAATTGCCCCTGACCAGTTACATCAAGCAAATTTTTCGCATATTAATTACGGTGCTTGTGGGTGGTGGAGCGAAGGATTTGCCCCAATATTCAGAATGGGGCAATTGGTTCACCCTTCGTCCATCTTGATGCAGCACGTTTAACAAGCACCAAGGCGTGGTTTGGATGTGTTCGTCCTCTTCCGGGTGCCCCGTGGGCATAGCCTCCACCTTCATGGAGCTCTTATTGGGCAACATTTCTCAGCCTGTACGTCGTAGGGAGTGCGGCGTATGCAATGTAATGCATAAGCGGATATCTGCGCGGAATTCAAACTAGACACTTATTAGTTGTCGCTGTCCATGTCCTCGGCTGGAGCCGATCATCGCCCGCTCGCAATATCAGAAAGCGCAACAAGCGACATATCTGGGTAATTTACAGATTATAGGTGCAGCTCCTCCCACCTAACCAGCAGTCTAGACTCTACTCTAGACTCTAGAGACTACACTAGTACTCCATACTCCGTATCTCCATAGTATCTCCACGCTCCTTAATCGACGCTTTCCCACTAACAACGTGGTGCTCCGTCTCTGAGTTGGATCCGCGCCCTAACTCCACCTCAAAGCAACCCTCTTTATTAATACGACCGCCACAACCACGTCCCAACATCCCCAAACAACAGATCCTCAGTTCCATGGTTTCTGAGCTTCGGTGTGGCTCTGTTTGCGATAAGCATGTTCATGCCTAGACCTCGGTTGAACCAACCTAATTTGTCTGGTGGCTTGACGCAGTCCTACAGTTTGTCTATTGGCTTATCAATGACACTATATGCCGTCAATCAAATCCGTGGTCTCTGGACTCCATGATGACTGTGTCTATCCACATGTGTCACATCGAGATAGAGAACCGTCAGTCTTACATGAAGTGCATTTGGACTTTGAGTGCTCCTCTTACTCCCCAGAAATAGTTCTGTATCTTCATCGTCTCCACCACCTGTCTGTAGTGTAGGAACAATCTTTGGACAGTGGGAAGGAGGAGTCCCTTCAAGCTATATTAGTGACAGGCTGACAGCATGTTATATATTCTGGACGATTTTGCCGGCTCTTACGCCCTGCGCCCAGGGTCTACCAAACAAAAAAAATGTCAGACTCGACCCTGTGATGAAGCCTTATCAGAACTCGCCAGCTGAGAACCACAACCATTGAAAATGGTTCACCGAATATATATTCTCCCAAGCTAATGCAGACTAAAGGATTATCACTTATGCAGCTTGTAAAATCAACATGGCGTGCCATTTACTACTACAGGAGCCGGTAGATAGCCACAAACGCCACGCTCTAACCAGTCTCAGCAACCGCATTGTACTCCTGAGTTATAGATATCGTCGGCTCTCCTGCTTCCATTTTCTTCTGAAGCTCTCATTATCGAAAGAAATATATTTCGACATATCTATCTATAGATTGCTAAAGCTAAACTGCAAAAAACCCACGATCCTCTATCTGTAGGATCTCATTATTTACATTTCCCAGCAAATCGCGAGCAGGAAATTTATAACTTCTCACTACCTAGGTAATGGCTTTCAGCTCAGTACTTGGTTAACTCAAGGCACTTTCTCAATACTTGGTGGCTATAGAACATCGCTATCTTGGACATGTGACCCGCAGATGCAGTGTTCATATCTATTTCCGACTCACTTCAAATCTCTTCGGAAGAAAGTAGCTCAGAATAACTCATACATTAACATTGAATGCCAACCATACTCAGAGGCAATTCGAAGCAGCTCCCAAACCTTCGGTGCCGAACCAGTTCATTCGGTTATATGCGTCGCAAGCAGAAGCCGCAGCCGAGTATGAGGCGTACGTTAACGGCTATATGGCCGGCTTAACCTCGGTTTCTTATTCCGCTCTCCCCATTGACCTCCATTGCAGGTAACTAAAGCTTTCGCATGTTGCAGATCAAGTCCACTTTCTGGCTTCTTGTTTCTTAATTCGCACTCTATTTCCGCGCAGTCTTTGCCTCTGTTTTGTGTCTTTTTACTATATGGCCACAGCATCGTCTCCTCATCCTGGACTATAATGAGGCTCATCTTCAAGAAGCTCAGCTACTCTTGATATTAGTGAAGAAGGATCCAGCCACAATCTTAGTTTTCTACATTCATATAGGCTACATTCGCAGTAGCCGCTTAACAGGATCCTGCAGAACTAAGCTTGTCAACCTTGAGCTTCAAGATATTACTAAAGCAGTATCTTATAGTTAGTTAACTACAACAGTACAAAGACACCAAAATCAATTTAGATAAAGCCAGAGTAGCACACTCAATTAATATTCATGATCCTTAAACATCGAATCCCCGTTCATCCGGAACCCCTCATCAGTGAGGTAGAGAATAAAACATATCCTCTATAACCTTAAGCACCCAAAATTACCCCTCCAAGTCGGCGTTTATCCCACTCTTTTTGCCCCCCGCAAGATCCTCGGTATCTCCCCTCACTTCCCTCTCTACTTACATATATATATCCAAGGTCTGCGCCATATAAATACCCATCTCCCTATACATCCTACTAAGAAAGAAAACCCCCCAACAATCCCAATCCCAATCCCAACCCCAACTCCCACAAGCAAAGCACAGCAAAACAAAGAAAATGCCCACCCAAGGATCCCGTCTCCAAGGCAAGGTCGCCATCGTCACAGGTTCGTCCATCCCCTCCCCCTCAATTTCCCAACCCACCCATATAACTAACAATCTGATTTCTTTTAAAAAAAAAACAGGTGGAGGATCCGGCTTCGGCGCCGCCATCGTCCGCCGCTACATCGAAGAAGGCGCGAAAGTAGTCGTAGCCGATATCAACGCTGAGGCCGGCACAAAGCTCGTCTCCGAGCTCGTCGCACAACACAACACCGACGCCCTCGTCTTCCAGCCTATGGACGTAACGAACAAGAAGGATTGGGAAACGGTTTTGGAATTGGCGTTTGCGCGGTTCGGGCGGTTGGATGTTCTTGTTAATAATGCCGGGACGACGTATAGGAATAAGGTATGTTTCTTCTTTTCTCCCTCTTTCTTTTCTTTCAATTTTTGAAGGTTGGGGGGGGGGGGGGGGTTTACTGGAGAAGAGAAGTCGAGTCAAGTTAAGTTGGTTGGATGCTAATCAGGTATATGTATAGCCCACGCTGGAGGTAACAGAGGCAGAATGGGATCGCGTCTTCAACGTCAACGTCAAGGGAATCTTTTACGGGTCGCAGCTCATCATGCCGAAATGGATTGAGCAGGGTCAGGGTGGATCGATGATAAATATTTCCTCGACTGGAGCGACGAGGCCGAGACCTGGCTTGGTTTGGTATAATGCTTCCAAGGGGGCTGTTTCGAATGTATGTACCCCCTCCACCCCTCGGTCTATGTCTTTTGGCATTTGAAGATGGAGATAAGTGTGCTAATATGACCGACTAGGCTACGAAAGGCCTTGCGGCGGAGTTTGGACCACACAATATCAGAGTGAACACCGTTTGCCCTCTTCTTTCTGGGACGGGCCTGTTCAGCATGTTCACTGGTATGGAGGATACACCAGAGAACAGGCAAAAGTTCATTGGGAATGTGCCTCTGGGTAGGCTGACAGACCCGGACGATATCGCCAACATGTGTGTCTATTTGGCTAGTAACGAGGCGAGCTTCATTAACGGGACGGATATGATTGTTGATGGTGGGAAGTGTATTTAAATCTGCATATGGCTTTTCTTTTATGACGTTCTGTGGGGGCTGCAAATGTATCACATCATATTATTAAAATTGAATGATTGTCATGGGAGTTCAGGTATGTATATACAAGCCATAGATTCGTTATATAGATCCAAATTTAGTGTGTCATGCCTGAAGGATCAAAAAGCGATAAATCCTCCTCTAACAGTCCCATCATGTACTGGTTTCCTGAGAACCAGTTCCCTAGTTGTGTCATGTGCGACATGGCTGGCCCCATGTTTTGTGACTCCGTTCCGTATTTCACCTCAGCGGACACTGGGCCTCCTGGTACGGCGCCTGTCGTAGCCGTGGCCCATCGATTGTCCCCGTCCTCACTCACTACAGGGGCTAACCCAAGGGCACTGAGATATGTGTCGAACTCGTGGCCTACAGATAGGAGTGCTTGGTTCTCTTGCGTCTGAGCCTGGGCCTTCGCTTCGATGTAGAGTCGCGCGACATTGCTGAGAACTTGGCAAAGTCGATGGAGTTTTGAGATTGCTTCGGAGAGGGAACAGTTGGGCTCGAGAGAGGCTACGAATTCTTCTAGACGGTCTAAATCCACCCAAGAGTAAACCTCGATTATGTGGCAGAAGAGGACTATGAAAGGCACGAAAGGTGCGTAGAGGATGGTCCTAAACGATATCAGCCACATCAATATGCCTTTTCGGAATAGAATTAGCTTACCAATGTAAATACGAACACTTCACAGCCTCATTCGCCTCCTTCAAAGCGGGCATACAGGATTTATGCGATTGCAGAGCGGCCCGGGCCGTTTCAATGCACTCGGTTGTAAATGTACCGGGAGTATTTCCTGATGGAGGAATAGCCCGGTAGATCAGCGTCAACACTGACAGGCGACATACTTCGTCTGACTTCATGTACAGATTGTCGATTGCAATGATCTCGGCTATACTAGGAATGCCTTTCTGTTCGGTATCAGGGAGGGTTCATTACTGTTTCCTGGAACCTCCGTGGAAGCTAGCTTACCTGCAACGGCTGCATTACGCTATAGTGCATCTCTGCAGCCAGTTTTCGGGCCTCAGTTATTCTTTCGCTCTCGTCTTGACGAAGGGCGGCGGGACTATAAAGCTTTTCATAGACCTTGCCCTGGATCCTGGCTAGTTCTATCCATGACGAGTATACGGTGTTCCATGGTTCCGGCTGCTTTACCCCGAGCAACTCTGTCGGTAAATCAATGTCGTAGTCCGGGATGGTCGCTGCTCTACCTAGTCGCATTGAAAGAGCTCTATCAAAACAATAAACTGACCAGAAAAGCCTGAGTTTGTTCTCTTTTACTTTCGCACTATCATTCTCCATCGATGATGCTTGGTGGTAGCCCAAAGCTTGGCACAGACGGGACGCCGTTGAAGTCAGGGTGAAAGCAAATGAAGGTTTGGATATCTCGATCGCATGGACGGCCTTGCCAAGTTAGCACTCTTGGTAAATATATATTTAATCTTTCAAGAAAATACTCACACCCATCGCGAGAGCTTCGATAGAGTCGGCATTGGCCGGCATCAAAAGGCGGAGATTCGCTAATGCTACCTGGAGGTTACGTTGACACATGTCAACATACACTTGATACTCTTTTTGTAAATTGCGGTCTTTAGTCATGAAACTGCAGGCGATAAAGAGTTGATATAACCCTCCATTGGCCACGATAAAGGTTGCATCAGAAAAATCCTCTGTGGCGAAGTATATCTGACGACATTTTTCAGTAAGCCGTTCAGCGGTTATAAATGGACAGAGAGTCTGCAAAGCAGCAGAATAATGCTCTGTTAACTTGGTTAGTTACTGGATGATTCGAGGAGCGATTGTTTAAGTCCATAACAAATACCTTTCGCTTTACGCAGCATCGGTAGAATGACATGCACTGGCGGCATGGTCAACTCCCGCAGGTCGTGTCCTGACATGAGCTTCTGGTTTACGGGCAGAGCCTCATGAGAGGAGGAAGAAGGCTGGTTGTCTTGTAAGTGGACGATTTGCTTCAGTGTTGAGAGAGCTGCGTTGATATTGGAAGCTGACGTTTGGAAAGCACTGCGTGAGACTGCAGTTTCCAGAAAGTCACTAGCGTATGCTGAATGGGTAGCCATTAATGAGCTACCCTCGAACTCATTTTTAGATTCTTGCTGATCCATTACAGCCGTGGCGCGGGAGCTATAAACGGTAGCAGACGGGGTCATCTGTCTGGAGACTGGCGTCGCATTTTGGCAATTCTGGATACCTGGATTGGATGCTAAACTAGCCTTTAGATCATGCAGCACTTGCTCTATATTGCCCAGTCGCTCTTCAATGAGATCAATCTTCTTTTCACTAGAGCTAGTGTTAGTAACCACTTCTGTGGATATAAAGTTCGTTCATGAAACATACTACTCGTTCGATATCAAAACGCGTTTCCGCGGCTCCCGAGGCTTCTGACCAGCGCCTGTGGAACGACATATAACTTTGGAAGTGCGACAGTTGGAGCATGGAGACCGCTTGTCACAGCGTATCTAGTCAAACAGAATTGGTCAGCTCATTGGCAGAAGGTCACCAATGCACTTCGTTTCATCCGCTGGCGGTGGACCGGCAATATACCTTTCTTAGACGACATTGGTCACACTATCAATGTTAGAACAGTGGTGTAACTCACCTACCGAATGACAGACAGCTATCCAAGAGTTCCACGCTGCTCGGATTACTTACCGCACGTCGAACAAGTGACTCCTTGCCGTCGCTATCGGCACTTTCGGCCTCCATAGATAATGATATCTGTACAGGGCATCTACAAGGAGGCGGAATGCGGATACTCCCTCCGTGGCTCTTGGAAGTTCGTGGAGTTGGAAGGGATGAGTCCACGATGTGCCTGTTGTACTCCGCACTCTCGGAAGCCGCGGGGGCCGAGAGCTATCCCTTACTTTCCTCAGGCACTCATTTTGCCTGAGGCCTCAATATGGAATAAGGAGAAAAGAAATAACGTGGAAAAAGAGGCTGAGGTTCGTTAATGATTCGTGCCTCGTTTCTGTGATGCTATATAGTCTATCAATCGTGAACCTACTGGATATATATAGTAATCTATCTAGTTTGAATGATCTTTTCCTTCCTCTATCCCATTATGCAAGACTTCGAACGCCACCCGTCAATGGGTTTAAATATGTCATAAAATCGTTTCGAGGGATTACGCTTCCATCGCCATGCGCGAAGCTGGAGCAGAAGTTCTAGTCACCAGGGAACTCCTTTCAGGACCCGTGGCGCGAGGGAGTCTCTCAAAGCTAGAGACTCGGCTGCAACAGCTGTCGTGGCTGGGACATTACTGGATGTCACAAGATAGAACTAACTGCCCATAGCTCCTCCCATTAGTCACTTTTTGATCCCAATAACGGCCAGGTTCCTGGGGCTCTCGCCGTGTTCGAAGACAGACTCAACCCAGCACTCTTTGACCGAATCGTGCTCACGCAGAAATTGCCATCTGTCGACGACAATCATGGCCTCGACTAGGGCAGCACTAAAAGACATCAGGGTCCAAGTCACGCTCAGGGTTTTCTTTGTCGGTCCGTATTCGGTCACATAGCGCTCCAGGTCCTCGTCCGAGAGATCACCCATCCTGTCTTTGATCTTTTGACCGAAGACAGGGTCCCGACTAAGCTTCACCACTGCGGCACGGATATATGCCGGGAAGGAAGTGAAAGCTGCCTTGCGCAAGGAGCCAACAATGAGAGGGTTGCCTACTTCTTCCAATTTCTCCGGATCGGTGCTATAAAGGTCCTTTGGTATGCCTGGTTTCGGTACGACCCCACGGTCCACTAGAACACGCTGGAGAAGAGCACGGTAGAAGTGACGGGTGAAGAAATCATCACTGTCGTCTCTCCCCCAGTTATAGGGGGCTTGCACAGCCATTGACCTAGCGGTTATATTCAGCTTCACGCCAGTTCCGCTACTATGCTCGTATGTTTCCAAGAGCTTTGACATGGGAAAGCCGTGTGGATCGTACGCCACAGCATCCCTAGACAAACGAGGATGCATAGTGCGTAAAACTGGCAGCTTATATGTAGCAGGCCCTAGTCTCTCGGTCATCAGATTATAGCAACATCCAATCATGGCAATTGCCTTTACGGATGGGTTCAAGACCAGGGCCCGAACGCCATGGTGCACAAGATTGCCACACGAATGCAACGAAACAACCATGACTCGAGCATCCGCTGGTTGGTTCGTCTGGACTGTGGTTTCTGCCAAATCTACCTGGGCTGGCGGGGAGGTGATAACATCCTTGATAATTGGCTCTAGGTATCCGTCCTTGATCTCATGTTCTATGTAGTCCATCACACCTGTCGGCGTGTCAGGGTCGGTAGTTGGCTTCTGAATGACACCGTTACCTTCAGGAGGATAGCCAACCTCGCCCTGGGCTAAGTCGATGCTGCGAAAGATATTGATCTCTGTGACGTCTTCATCGCCGCCATCATCATCGCCGATGGTCTCTTTGGCGTCATCTGCCTCCAGGTTACGAGTCGTTGGCTCCTGTGGGTGGATATAATCCGGGTTTTCCGCTGCAGGAGCTTCGGGTTCCTCACAGACCTTGCATGTTTCTAGCTTCTTGTTACATATTCTGACCTGCTTTTTCTTCAACTTGGCTAAAATGTCCATTCCCTTGGCACCGTTGATGAACTGGTGTCTGCGTTCAATAGCAACAATATGTCTATTATAGGGAGGACTAGCCAGGGTGCGCCCAAGGTAACTTTGGCCAGATCCAAAATCCACTATGTGTGTTATCTCCTCGCCTCGCTCCTGATTGACAGTGTTACATAGTGAGTCGACGTATTTCGAGAAATGGGCTACTTCGTGGTATTTCTTCACTTTCATCCCCACGGCGATCCGCTTTGGTATGGATGGCGTACACGGTGCCTGGGGGGTAAAGTCCCTGTGCAAGCTGAGTCGCCGAATCTGATAGATATACTCCAGTAAAGCTAGAGGAGGCAACCCGGCCCCCCCCCTCCATCCCTGTTGTCCTGTAGCATTTCCTTGTTTATGCGCCGCTAAAAGTGGTTCGATGTCGTCTCTCAACAGCAGATCAATGATATCTTGGATATCATGCTGGTCGAAAAAAGCCCTCCAGTCCTCCGGTAAGAGTGAGGTATAAAGGTCCGGCTCTCGCGTTAGAAAATCCAGTACATGTACGCCCCCGCAAAGGTGCCTAAAAAGGTCGGAAGAGGTAGCGAATAACAACAAGGCTTCGACGTAGGCATCTGGATCCGTCCACTCTTCCGAGAGTGGGAGGGGTCTTGCGGGCAGCATACGACTGTTCCTTTCTTTTTCTCCCCCTTTTTTTTTCTTTGCTCGGGTAGGAGTGCAGCTGGTGAACCAGGTCGATTCCTCGAGGCTCCGGCGGGCTCTGGAAATTGAACGATTGGTATCTGCGGGAAAATGGCGGCTTGTCGTTCAAAGTAACCCCAGCCAACAATAAAAAATCTGGAGGGACTTTAGGTGAGTATCGATCAATGGGACGGGGGAGGTGAGTTGGAGTTGGGAAGCTGTCTAACATCCAGAATTTTTTTTTCTGTCTTTGGCGCTACACTGGTGGGGTAAAAAAAGGTCCAGGTTCCGATGGGCCCCTGGAGAGCCAGACTGTAGACGGGGAAGTGTGGAGATCCATCATGGCTCCATCCATGATATTCATCATCCATCATCACATCATCTTCGTGATCTCCATACTCAGCTAGGTGCCTGATAATCCCCAAACTCTGTGGGGACCGAGATCACCTAAGAATATCCTCTGAGCTCTCCTGTTCCTGGGGGTGTCTCGTTGGGTTAGTTGTATATTTGCAATAATGCCACTTCGCCAACCGCCACTAGTAAGACGGCACTATTGGTGTCAGAACGAATAGTGGTTGATAAGAGCGGCTGATCTTATTCTTAGGTCATTTACAGGTTACATGTGTCCCCTATCAGGCCATTCCACTAGATGTCTCATTTCTTGTCTGTGACCTGATCTCCTTTTTGGGTTCTCCCTGACATCCAAGACGAAGCCATCGAAACTGCCACGGCTTAAACCAGGCTAACCGTCTTACTTGATATCAGGGTACGTCACAGAGCTCTTCGGGGAGAACTAGATGCATCAGGCAAAGAAAGGGATAATACCAGCACCACGTATGGTATAAAAGTCAAGCGAAGAGTCTGACAGCGTACCGCATCAAGGCCCGTCCTGCATCCTGCACCACCACTCTGCAGCCAACAGGCAACCTGAAGAAGGTTACTTTGCCTACGCGTCAGCCTTTCCACAACGGATACTACCCATCTCGGTCCTCTTTATCCAGCAAGTTCTTTTATATCCGTCTTTCTTTTTCAGGGGAAGGATATAGAGAGTCTTTCGTTTTGGGGAAATTCATTCAATGGAGCGTATTATATACACTGCAACCGCAAGGGAAGCTGGGTGAGAGCCTCACGGTAGCAACATGGTAAGGCAGCGCACGATGAAAAAGAAGGCTTGCGACACTAATCATTTATCATGTCATGTAGAGATCAACGTCAAATATTACGAAGCGAAGAGCGGTGCCCTTCGGGCTTATCGCGGATGTTCTCTTCCATATAATCATCAATGGGGATGCGAGTACCGTATTACGCCTCTGTTTGCTCAATAGAGCTACATATGAGACCATCAAGTTGCTGGAACCGCACATCTGCGGGTGGTTCATGCGTCTTCAAGGCATCGACGCATTCAACCCAATTCTCACTCTAAACCCGTGGACCGGCAAGCAAACCGCACTGACCGTACACACACTCTCGAGGTTCCTGCAACGCCAGGAAATTGCACGTAACCTATCCCTGCATATAGTCCCGTCAGTGTGGGGTCCATTCCATGAGGATGGAGATCCTGAGATGAATTTTGAGGCCGAACTTAAGCTAGCCAAACGGTTAGAGCGGGGATTACTTGTGCTCTTCCATATGGCGGACATCTCCCATGACATGAAGCGACAGCGGCAGTCAAAAAAGCCATTACATTCTCTTGTACCCAAACGCCTCGTCATTATTACCAAAATGCTAGACGAGTACCGCGAGTTCCCACTTCACAAACAGCAATTCATGCCATTCGATGAGTATACCCGCCACGTCTATAAAGTCTTAAAGTGGGGATACGATGAAGCAGAGATTGGAAGAAAGCGGCTAAACCTCAGAAGCTATCTCGAGGACCAAACTCAGATCGATTTCCACTGCACTATGCGAATGCTGCGAGAATTGACTGAGCGAATGCTTCTTCGCCATGGGCCCAAGGACTGGCACCGAGACACAAGGGATGAGTACAGTGTGATATCATGGTTCATCTTACAGCAATCGCCGCGCAACCTTGCAAAGCTTTTCCTAGGTCCACAGAACGAGTGCTGTTATTTTGATGGGAGATCAACTGGTCAAGGGCCAAGGAAATGCTGTTTCTCAGACCCACTCGACGGGTATTGGGAGGCATGGCGAAACATCCCGAACCTGGGTTGCCTTCAATGCGACTGTAAGAAACGAGTCAGGAGCTGGAGCGTCAAACCTGCGATTATTGATGCTAGAGGACAGGAGTTTAATCGTGCTGCAGAGAAATATCTGAAAGAGATGTGGAGTCAAAGGCATGTTGGTCTCCATCGTGCACTCACAATGGGTTTTTTTGCTACATTACTCTGATAGGTTAGATGAATATGAATTTTGGAGAAGAACTGTAAATAGAGGTTAGATATAGAATAATTAGGCACACAGAACCATCTCCAAAGCAGAGATTCAGAAGAGAATCAAGATGCCTTCATAAACAGGAACCCATATGACAGGCTGTTTGACTTACCGCCATCCTCACCGCCTAATATCATTCCCCAAGAGGTCCTCACAGGCTGCTATCGTAACACCAACACTGAAACTCCCCAGTCTCTCCTCACAAGCCTTTGATTCTTCATCTTGTCACTTCATTCCGTGACATGGTCCTTGTTTAGTATATATAAAACTGCTGAGTGGCAAATATGGAGGATATCGCAGACCCCTTCCTCCAAGTTCAGGCGTAAGTGGAAAGAAAACCCCCAACTCCCCTTTCTGGCGAGTGAGACAACAAAGCTCACGCAGCAGCGTCTCTCTCTAGCGATGTCCTCTCGACTCTAGGAACCACAAGACCGCTGTTTTCCTCATACCTTCGCATAAGGTCTTTGGCGAAATCACCTTCTAACCCAGAGTTGCAGCAAGCTCGCTCCGAACTAGAGACAACTCTAACAGATCTAACTGCAGACCTAGATGATCTGGTAGAGAGTGTCCGAGCTGTCGAGCAGGATCCATACCGATATGGTCTGGAGCTGGAGGAAGTTCAGCGACGTCGAAAGCTTGTCGATGACGTTGGGGCTGAGATTGAAAACATGAGGCAGGAGCTGCAGAAGGCTATCACCATCTCTGACGCAACTCATGGTGCAGGCGGCTCTTCAGGGCTTCCTAACCCAGCTGATTTTGATAATGCCATGTCGCCGTCAGCTGGTGACAGGGACGATGATTATTATGCTGTTATGGAACAACAACGGCAAATGGAACTGATGCATGAGCAGGATGAGCAGCTAGATGGAGTCTTCCGTACTGTAGGCAATTTGCGACAACAGGCGGATGATATGGGGAGGGAGTTGGAGGAGCAAGCTGTGATGATTGGGGAAGTTGATACGCTGGCTGATCGTGTCGGCGGCAAGCTACAGAGTGGAATGTCCAAACTTAAATACATCATTCGCAAGAACGAAGGTCAGTACATTTCTTTACATTCTGCTGATTTTGAGATCTCTTCCCTATCCAGCTGGTTCAACCAGGCTAATTTTTTTTTTTTTCCCTTTTTTGAATAGATACGATGTCTTCCTTCTGCATCGTGGTTCTCATATTTGTCCTGGTTCTCCTATTAATCCTGGTCATTGCCCTGTGAATACAACGGGCGGCTCCCTCTGTTCAAAAACGAATACGAGAAATTGCGACAAGGTTAAACTTTGGCCTTCTTGCGAGGGCGGGATTCGTCGTCGTCTTCGTTCTCCTTCCCATCCTTCCCGTCCTTGGGAAGATCCACCTCAATTACATCCTCGTCAAAATCGGGAGGGACGTCGAAGGATTGAACTATGCAGAGTTAGCAAGTGTCAATCCACCGCATTTCGGGATACAAGAAAGCAATTACCATAGTATTTCAGCGCGTTAGCCCAAAGGTCGTCGGCCAAAGCGATTGCGAGTTCATTCCCATCAGGGAAAATTTCGATCGCGTCGAAATCATCCACGTCGTCATCGGCTTCGTCGGCTTCATTTTCTTCCACAGCCTCCCCCTTGAGGATTTTCTCGAACTTCTCGTTATCCTTCTTGATCGCTGCGGCAGACTGCTCTGCAGTCACATCACTTCCGCGATATCCGAAGAAGTTAAAGAAGCTCATTGAAGGGGAAGTCTGGCCCTGCAGCTTGTACTCATCATCGGAATCTTGTTCCATCTCGGCTGCCTCCACGAGAGCGATCTTTTCAACCAGCTCCTTGAACTCTGGCAGCTGCTTGCGATCTCCACCATGTTTCTTCTCAGCTTCAAACAGTTTACAAGCAGCGGCGAGCAGTCCACTGGTGATATCCATGTCTTTCTTCCAGGTGATATTTGAAGGCTCAGAAACAAGTCCCTCCCAGACCTTCGTCTTTCCACTGGGGGTAATGATCTCTTGCCTGCGCCAGTGGAACGTCTTCACTATCACCAGGTCTTCAAAGAATTCGTTTTCGTGAAATTCAAAGATGAGTCTGATGCTACGTGGTTCGCCCTCGCCCCATTCGTTGAGCTCGAAGCGCTCGACGATGAAATTCTTCAGGCAGCTGTTTAGGATGGCAGCATCTGCGGAGGTAATGTACTCATCGATTTCGCCAGGAGCATTAGAGAGAACGCGGAGCCAGAAATCTTTGAAAACTTCAGGATCGGTAATGATTTCACTGCGTTTGGCAAATAGAGGCCGGAGGGCTATGCAAGTCTGACGCACTGCTCGAGGTTAGACTTGACATGACAAGCGAGAACACGCAGTTGATGTCTCGATTGATATCTTTATTTTTCGCGTTGGTTTGGGTGCCTGACGACCAGGAAACACACCTCCACAACATCTTTTCTTCAAACATACGACGAAATCCGGGAAAGGTAGATAAACTTACGCTGCTCAACGTCAACCCTGTGAAACTCCCGCTCGAGAAGAGTGATCTTTCTCTGGATATCCTTGGAGACGACTGGGTCGGTGATGCGCTCTTCGAGGCTCTTGGGATGTTCGGTGGCCATTGCGACTAGGGGTAGAAGCAATGACGACACGAAAGGGGGTTTGGTGAGGCGAAGAAGGGAGCGGAGTTACGCAAGAACAACACGAATTAAATGGAGATGTCCAATTTCCAAAGTACGGACGTAAGGCGAAGATGGATAAGAGCAGACTCAATGAAGAGGAAAATGGGTAGAAAGGGACACGAATGAGAAGAAATTTCAAAGATGAGAAACTTTACTCCGCGCAATGGCGTGCAGACGGCAATCGTCATTAGAGCGAAGCTCCCTCGATTGGATGCCGTTTCAGCTCTGACTAAGGCTACTAGTGCTAACAACGAACTACCTTGCCTCTTAAGTAGTTAGTCCTTAGTTGCTCTTCTAAGTTCTTCAATCATTTAGATTATTCTCTTTCATCTACATATATCAAATTGTGGCTTCGAGCTTGTAGGGCCTGCTTAATCTCTATTGATTTTATGTGGACTCAAGCCATGGCGTCAGTTGATTTGCCACTGATGATCACATCTCATCTACCTTAAGTACCACTAGGTGGGTAGCTAAGAACAGGCACTCTACTACTCTACACTCTGTCTAGGAGTCACCATCGCATTCACCTGCCTTCGACGAATCAGCCCAGCAACACCAGAAACAAGAAACAAGAAAGAGTAACACAATTAACACAACCCCATTGAACAATAGCAGCATTTTAAATAAAGCCTACTTCCACTTTATTCCAACCTCAGAAGTACAGGTAAACTAACCTAGCATCCGTCCCGAGTATGCAATATAAGGTATACATACTCCTACACAGCAGTCCTGTAATACTCCTACTACCTACTAGTATTACAACCACCCGCACCAAAGAACCACTACTAAATAGTAACCATTTAGTACCAGGTAGTTACATATCCAGTAAGTAAGTCCTGTATTAACTAGTTAACTATACTGACTATAAACCATAAAATCTCAGCCAAAAAAGCAAATAAGCGAATACATCTCCGGGACCAGCTCCATCCGCTAACTAACTAGTTAACGAGTTAACTAACAGCAAACTAGATATGATCTAGATTTCTTTTTAACTCCTGTACTACTACTACTACTACTACTACTACTACTACTACTACTACTACTACTACTACTACTACTACCACCTAGGTAGTAACTAATTATCATGTACTCCAGAGTATGGACTACAGAGGGCGGAGGAACCTCGACAAATTACTTCTCCTACCTTTCCTTCTCCTTCTACTACACTACACTACACTACTTCTTCTACCTACTATCACCACCTAGGTAAGTAACATAGTACTAAGGTAATACGGATAAGAAAATGCGGGGGTGTGATGATCTTCGCAGGCCGAGGAACCGAGCCGGACCCCGTTTTTATTTATTTTTGGTAGTTAGTTATCCTCATTTTTCTTTTTTATTTGGAGGAGCGGAAGAGAGTATAAATATTGTTTGCGTGGGCTTTATTTTGACGGCGTTTGGATTTCGTATTAGTTTTTTTGGGGGTTTGGTGGGTGTGGGGGGTTGTACTGTGCTTCTTCTTCTTCTTCTTCTTCTTCTTCTTCTTCTTCTACTACTACTTTTACTACTACTACTACTACTACTACTACTTCTTCTACAGAGATATCTAGTGCTATCGGTATAGGTATCTATCTAGTAAAGAAGGTATGTGACTTGAGGTCATAAAAGAGGAAATAGTAATTAATCGTCAGACAGCCACCGGTGTGAATCATAACACCTGAAGGGGAATAAATTATACCTAACCACAGAAAAGAGATGGCTTTAGTAAAGGAAGAAAAAAAAAGAAACTTTTTTAATGTCTGCAAATTCGTAACGGCGTTTCAACCAACATCCTCCTGCCCACTAAGCAAACCCATTAAGATAAAAACCATCTTCTTCATATCTTTTTTTCTGAGAATTATGAATGAAGATCCAATTCCCTTGCCCTGAAATCAGGCTATTCCACCCCTCCTCTTTCTTTTGATTCGGGGTGGGTTGGCTTCTTTTTTTTCTTTGTATGTGTGTGTTGTGTGTGTGTGGTTTTTCGCTCCAAAGATAAGACCCCGCCAAATTCGCCAGTAATGCATAAGAGATTGCGCGATTTAATGACTTGTTTGTGTCAGACGATGCAAGTGAGCAAGTCAAGTGGTAGTGTATGTGGTAGTGTAGTCGAGTGTGGATGGAAGTGAGGGGGAAAAGAGATAATAATAATGGGAGGAGGAAGGAGTCAAGTCGTAGGACGAGGATCCGATGATGATCCTTTACCAATGCAATCTGCCTATCGGGCCAATCGCACCCAGCAACTCATATCAAGTCACCGATAAAAGGTCCAGTCCTTCGCTCACCGACTGAACTGAGCTGCTACACCACCAATCTTGACCTTTTCTGCGACTCCTTATTTTGCTGACGTGTGTCGGACGGACAGCTGCTTCTCCCCTTTTTGTTTCATATATTTCAATTCGGAAAAGAAATCACAGCATCCAATCCAGACCGTTGGCTTCCTCCTCTACCGGGAATACCTCGCGTGCGTATTCTTCCATGTCCCGCCAGCCTTGCCATAAATGGCGGGCTTCATCTGTGACACGTTGTGAGATAACCCCTCCGGGACCCTGCATCATTCCCGCACCAGCGCCCTTACCATTGGCTGGGCCTAATCCTTTGGGAGATCCTGCGGCCGGACGGGAAAATTCGGGCAGTGGGAAGTAAGGCGCTTTGTTTTGTCCAAAGACCACCTCGATGGCTTGTAGCTGTTCTCGATATCCAGGTGGGATGTTCACTTTGATTTCGATCTCTGGTACCCAGACGTACTTGCACCGGCGGTTTAGAGCCCGGGAGAAGGCCGCGCAGACCTGATTCGGAGACAATGTCTCAAATGTGAGGGCGATGCTAGCTAACGGTCAGTCATCATCCTTGCCATACTCTTGGCGATAGAGGGCCGGGTAAGACCTACCGATGGCCGTTCCACCTCTTGGGTCCATCCTTGAAAATCTGAAGCAGTGCCGGGCCGACGTCATGCTCTGCATCCAGCCAGGGAAGCGGAATGTCAGGATCAAAGGGAGCGTGCCATTCGAAGCTACCGTCCGGCATGAGTTCCATCTGGAAGAGTGGGTATGGTAGGCTGGTGAAGTTGTTGTTGTAAATTCCTGTGTAGACAAAAGTTGCTGGGAGTCCGAGTTGCCGAATGTAGTTCTCTACGGTAAACTTGGGCGCCCATAGGGGCACTGGAGGCCAGGGACCATAGGCTGAGTGATCTGGCATGCTACTGTAGATGTAGTGTTGAATTGTTCCAGCTCGTTTGGCAGCATCGGCCAAGGCCCGACCAATCGCGATCTCATCACCGGCTTGCGACGTGGTATTAATGAAGGCAATGTTGGCGCCGCGGAAAATATTGTCCATCAGAGCGACATTGCCCAGTAAAGGCCCCTGGAATAGAGTGACATTCGGGAGATCTTGAAGCTCTTCTGCGATGACGCCTTTGAGGGAATGGACTTGAGCGCGCACTTGATGACCGACTGCCGAAGCGACGCGAATGAGGGACGCTGCTTGGCGACCCGTCGCGTTCACGACGGCAATCGTCTTTCTTTGTTGTGTCATCTGGAATCGCGACCGCCAATGCAACAGGGAAAAAAAAAAATAAATTGAGGGCAGCCCTCTTTATCTTTTCGACCTCCGCTCGATTCTAAAAATGGATTTTGCGGGTGTGTGGGATGTGCGGGTGTAGGCTGGAGAGAGATAAGGCGAGGAGGGGAAAAATTGATAGAAAAAAAATAGAGGATGCGGGGTAGAGGGGGGAATGTAGAAGAAGAAGTCCTCGGTCAGGAAGGCCAATGAAGGATGAAGGAGAGTTCGAATCGAGTCTGAAGCAAGTTAGGTGGAATCAGAAGGTAACGAACAATAGTAGAGGAGATTCATTGAAGCTGGGGAGACGAGAAGTTATAACGGGGTCTGCGCCTGAAGAAAAAGACGAGAGACACAAAGAGACGGTGACGGTGGGGAAGTTGGCGGCGGTGGAGGGGGATCAACAGGAGGAGTAGAGCAGAATCTGAGGGCGAGATAGAGATAGAGATATAGATAAGAACAGGACGAACCTTAGGAGGAGGCCATGTAGGGGGCAGAAGTATAACTATACGCTGGAACGGCCGATGATTTGATAATGCCGCAATTACAGAAAGGGATGGTGCAAGAGAAATGAAGAAGAAGAGGAGGACGAGGAGGGATGAGGTGATAGAAAGGCAAACAGACGAGATGATACGGAGTATGACCTCCGTCGCGATGCAGCCGACTTGCTTCCAAGGTGAAGGTTTCTGTTAGTCAACCTGGAGGGAGACGACGAAATTATGAATAATAGTAGGATATGGGAGGATCCAAGTGAGGCCGCAAAGTGGACACCCTTTGCTGGTCACGAACAATAATAAAAAATAAAAATAAAATAAAATAAAATAAAATTAAAATTAATTATAATCTATAATAAAAGGGGAAAATACAGAGTACAAAGGAGTAAGCCTGGTTGGGAAAAAAAAAAAGAGGATAAATATTGGGGTAGGGGTAAAAAAAAACAATAAAATGATGAGGAGAAGAAGAATAACCAGAGAAAAAAAATAATTGAGCCCTTTTATCAGGAATTAAAGAGAGAAAGAAAGCAAGACGTTGGTTCCGAGATTCGCACCCACTCGGACCCTAATCAACCTTGGTCTGGAGCGGCATACAGAAGATCAGGTGGTCTGTTGGGAACGAAAAGGGCGTGAGCCTCGAGGAAATAATGGAGAACGGCTACGGAGGACTATTGAAGAAGCGGTGGATGACGAGAGCGTTGAGGACGATGAGGAGATGCTGGCGGCATGACACAGCTACAAGGAGGGCGCTATTGATAGACGCCGAAAAGACAGGAGATGGCGTATATACCACTACACAGCAGTAACCTGATGGAAATGAAATGAGGCCTAGTAATGGAAAGGAATGATTGGAGTCGGAGCCATCTGGAATTGAAGAGTGACATGCTGATCAGAAGACTCAATATTAGTAGAAGTAGTCGAGAGTCTAGGAGGAGGCGAGGAAGAGACGAGGAGGCCGAAGTCGTTAGTATCGAGTAATGGGAATTAGTTATAGAATACGTGAGTTATAGATAGCAGCAGTTGGACGAACTATGATCGCAACACAATAACATTAACTTCCGGATAGGCGATAGGCGTGAGGAAAGTCAACAGCCTCAAGGGCGACTCGGGAGCACTTATCCTAATCAAGCATTCAATTTGGCAATCGATGATGTTTTCCCTCCTTCTTTCATTTTCCTCTACAGAGGTTTTCGGGTGCGCAACAACACATGGGAAGAATGTGTGGATGACGATAGAAGAGACTCCACCAAGACCGCCGGTCCAGACCCGATGATCGTAGCGCAGGAGGTAAAAAAAGGACCTGAGAGAATCCATGAAACTATGAATTGCCTGTTCCTGCCAGCCATTGACCTTCTTTCCTTTACGTAACTCGGCGTATGCTTTTTTTACCACCGAAGAAGCCAACAACTTGCAGTTTTCTCATCACCGTGATATCCTGAACCACTCAACTCGGGAGACTTGCAAAATACCTACCTGGTACAAGTCGCACCTTGAATTCGTGAAAAGCTTCTCTCTTCCTTCGTACGCTTCACCGTCTCCTCTCCCGGACTGACGTATAGCAAGTGCGCCGGGAGGCACGAGAATATCCTCGGTCTAAACCAGATGAGGAATTTTTTAGGGCGGGGAAAAAGCAAACCTCGCAGACTAGAAGTACCTTATTATTGTGCAAGACCAGTCCTGGAAGATGGAACCGTCCAAGTGGACCGGCGGAAAAATCCTACTATTTCTCCTGTCATTCAGTTAATACTAACCGGCTGCCGGTAGTTCCACTGTAGTCAGAGGATAGGGAGGTGTGACCTGGACAGCGATTCATAATGTGGGCCTTGCACAGAATGATCCAGAAAAGAGGGAAAAAAAACAAAAAAGGGAGAAAAGGAGAAGCTGTTCCACACCCCGTTGTCCTCTAATAGTGAACTTGTACTTGTAGTGTACTTGTAGTATTTTTGTAGTGAAGTAACCAGAAATATCCCCCATTCAGCCCACGTTCACTCCACACCCAACCCAGTCCTCTAACGACTCCGTATCCCACCAGCCAATCTGCGGACATGAGCTTTACACGGGAATCACAATATACTACCTACTGTGTAAGTACCTCTGAGGACCTTGCGCTGTACGAAGAATAATAATACCAACATGGTCCTCATGCATTCGTCCCACATGCTCCGAAGACAACCGCGAACATACACAGTAAGACAATAATAATAAAATGGCACAATCATCGCTCTATCTTACTACGTAGGTCCTCGAAGCGGGTTTAACCTTTTCAAAGCCCCGATTCTTACACAAGTATATGCGATGTCACTGTGACAGTGCCCCTAGAAGGTTATCGAACTTTGACCTTGTGAATCCCATTCCCCAGAGAACTCGATCAGAGGAGAAAACGAGCGATAATAACATCTCCGCGGATATGAAGTCATCATGCATGCATCAGGTATATATTTTATTGTTCCCTGTCCTGATGTAACTACTAATAATAATTGTTATAATTAATCATTCCCCCGGTATCGTTTGCAGTCTAAGAGTGTGTGATCCATGTCTTTGCTGTACGTGTGATTCCCACAAGGTTTCTGCTACTGGCGTTGGCGTCGCTGGATTGTTTTTAATCGGGTTGTCGAATCCCGATCCCTTCTCTCTACTCGTCCTCTGTAGGAGTAATTAATACATACCTACCTAGGTAGTCCAGTAAAGTGAGCTGCCCTGCATGCATCTACCCCGGGGTTTGCTATGATCCCCTAATCGGGTAAATATAAAGAGAAAAGACAAATGACAAGAAAAGATGGAAGGGATAGGTCTATAGAAAAGTCAATCGCTCCTTTTATTACTTTTATTCTTTTTTTCATGCAGAATGTCCCAGAGAAAATGTGTCATTCAATAATCAAGGTGCCGATCCCGCCATAGTCCACTGCGGCCCCGCGCGGTAAAACTCCCCTTCTCCTGCTTCCTCCAGCTCCTTCTCGTTAATTTCTCGTGGCCCAATCCCTGCCAACCCCCAGACACCTGGTCGTCGTCGGGCAAGCAGCTGTGCGGCTGTGCGTTCGTCGGAATGCAGATGTGCTCCCGACTTGCGAAGCAGCAGAACGTGCTCTGACAGCCCAGCGTTAGCGGCCAGGAAGAGCGGAGTGCGTCCGTTGCGATTCCGTAAATGTACCGATCCGCCCTGGAGGAGCAGGAATCGGAGGATATTAATGGACGGGGACGCCGCTGCCAGATGCTACATGCAGAATTTCAAGTCCATGTTAGCGCGTGTTGAAATTTGGTGGCTTTTACTTTTATTTTACTTGGGGGAAGGGGAAGAAAAAGCGACAAAGGGAGGGTCCTCACCACTGGAGTGTTGCCAGAGTAATCGGCGTCGTTCAGAAGCCAATGATGCTCATTTCTGACGATCTCTTCGACACGACCAAGATCGCCCTGTGCGATTGCGTATCCGAGAAGTGTAAGGGCCTGAACGCGCTCGGGGAGAGCTCCATCTGGGTGGCGGAATACAGGCTGCGATATCTCAGTCAGTTCGCCACGAAGGGAAACTGACATGTTGTTTGCCACGCGTTGGGGCGTGGAGCCTGGCAGCGCGAGAAGGTATGCTAGTTTCGTCAACGCAGCTTCGGTAGTCATGTCCAACCCTGCAACTACTCCAGCCTTGGATAGGCTCATTCCAGGAGCATAAACTGGGCTGACACTCCCCGTCAAGCCTATAATCTGTGTCAGCAGTTTTTTTGTTTTTTCCCCTGTCTGCTCCATACATTTTTAGATGACTTACACTGAGTTACATTGACTATGACAATTCCTCTCGCAATTGCTTCAGCAAACACCTTGGTCATTGCATTGTCCTGGCCATGTGGTGCATTTCCGGCCCCGAATGTCTCCAGGACTAGGCCGCGAAGACCCTCGAGCTTTAATACAGCATCAACCATTTCAGGTTTGATTCCCGGGAAGATGCGGAGACATGCCACATGGGTGGTATCCAAATTGGTCTGGATGCTGAAATGCTCAATGCTCTTCGGTCTGTTGACAATCTCCCAGTTGACATTAGTGCGCATTGACGTTGTCACAGCCAGAGGCGCGCAATTGGGGGAAGCAAAGGCGGCAAAGTCGCTCGCGGCCACTTTGATGGACCGGTTGCCCCGGAACAGCTTATTGTTGAAATACAGACAGACTTCAGGGATCATGAAGTGGCCAGCCACAACCAGCGATCCAAGGAGGTTATCCGTAGCATCGTTCTGTAGCTCCAGCATCGGAGCCTGGGCACCAGTGAGGATCACTGGCTTTCCAAGGTTTTGAAGCATGAAGCTCAATGCTGAGCACGTATATGCTAGACTGTCTGTGCCATGAAGCACCACAAATCCATCGAATAGCGTGTAGTTCCGCTCGATAGTCCATGCAATCTCAGCCCACCCCTTAGCGTCAATGGAACTGCTGTCCAGCAGCTCGTCGAATTCAAAGACGGTATACCTCACCCGGCGGCCATATGCCGTCACTGGGGTCCGTAGGGATTGGTGGGCTTTGACTTCCCCTGCACCGTTAACTACAACATCCATCATGGTAGAATTCGAACCATCATTAAAAGTAGGCACCCGGGCCAGGCACTGTTCTTGGAAGCCCCGCGCTGGTACCAGGCCCGCTGGCGACGGTCGCATGCAAATTGTGCCTCCCGTCATGATAATCAGCACCCTTGACTCCGGGAATACCTGGTCCGCTTGGTGATCGGCCAGCTCGGGGATGAAACCATCGACAGCGACCATGTTGGGCGAGAAATGCGGGCAAATCCCACTGAGCCCAAATTCACTGATAAGGCTTCGGGGATCGACTGAGATGGTGCGAGAATAGGATGAGAGAGGACGTGATAGTAACAGTGTGGGACACGACCACTCTGATTTCCTATTATTCAATGCCCTAAATAGCTTAAAAAAATAGGTAGAGTCCTGGGTTGATGGGTCTGCGATGCTAGAATCCTCCTGGTGGTCCTAAACGTAGATCACAGTCCGAAGATAAGCCAGCGCAACGATAGTGACAGCGACAGTGGGGTGCCTTCGGACGTCACTTTACTTGGATTCTCAGGAGTCAGAACCCGGGAGTAGGGCTCTAGGAGACGACGAGAATATCCTTTCCTCTATGATTCTTCTTTGGCAGGGTTGAGGGAGGGCTCCAACCAGCAGTCAGTTGTCTCTCTCTTACGTACGGAATGCAACTCTGGTGGACGACGCCGGCAAGCAGATCGTGGAAACCGCTAGCATTAGTTGCCGGTGCGAGATTTTCGTCGTCCGCCACTCTTTCTTTACTGCTCTTGCCAGCGCAACAATATTTTTCTTATTTATAAATGGATAACTTCCGACACATTTTTCTCCACCATGACTCGGGATGCCTCCGCACACATCAAAAGGGGAAAGAAAAAAAGTAAGAGTACCTGTGGGCTGAGCAACTCCATGTGCTGCTCGCGTGCTCTTCCTACATCATACTAGTACTGCCAATGATCGAGAGCCCCAGGAAAAGAAACCCAGAACCAGCAGAGCAATAACGGCCTGTCGAAATATGAACTTTGATCGCCAGCTCTTTACTCAACCAGTCGATTTCCTTCACAACTCTGATATAAAGTTTAGTGGCGACCGAAGCTGCCCGTCCACAGCATTGCCTTCAGTACGGCCTCATGTGATGCCACCTCCAGCCCCTGTGATGAGAAATCGAGCCCTGCAGTCCTTTGTCTGTGTCATGTCTCTTTTTGACTATCATACCCAGCGCCTCGGAGGCTATCCACTGTGGCAGCCCCTATTTGATTGTTTTTCTGTTCGTCACACCTTTTGTCTACAGGTACTCCAGCGACCTTCGAACTGCAGACCCCGATATTGTCCATACACATACGGCGACTCACGCACTACCGAATTAATTGCTCATTGTAGACCTCGGCGACATCATCAATCAACTATGTCCCAACCAGTGAAGTGTTTCTGTTACGAGATCCAGTGGTAGACGCAAGAAAGGCATAAGATCACACTATTTCTCGCTTTGTTTTCAGCACTCCCGGACCTCGATTTCTCTACATGGGTCCAACTTGACGAACGAATGCTCCAATGACGGGCACTGCCAAAATCTCTATTCCCTCCGAACAAGGCAGGTGACCGGGCTCGGACATCAGGACCAGCTCTTGTCTAGTCTGGGTATGCAACGGTCTACTATGACACAATCCAAGAAGCAGATGGAGACAGAAAGCTATATAACATGCATGCACTAGGTAATTTCGATCCACAGCATAATCGCTCAAGTACTGCCTAATACACTCCGAAAAGAACTGTGACCAGCAATATAGTCCCACATGTTGACATTGAAGGCGTGATCTCCGAGCTGCGCACGCCATTGACATCACATTCTAATCATGATAAACATTGTTTCTGAGAAATTACACCAACTAATCCTAAGCTACGGATATTCGGCTTAGAATTGATGACGAGCAGATACTTGTCACTGTCTTGATGCTGCGGCATGACTGCCATGGGCAACGACTCGGAAAATGGAAGTTGAAGCAAAATACACCATATCTGCTAAAAATGAGGTTCAAACGACAGTTTTCCAGTCTTTCACTACAGGCACCTTTGAACTCTTCTGAACTGTCTACTCTGTAGTATAATCTATTTACTATAGAAGAATTCTGGGACGAGGAAGCATCTGTAACCCCCTTTCTTATATATTCACTCTGAGAACATCGTGTGGACATACGATGTCATCTCAGAAAAACCAACGCAGAAGATGTATACTTCCTGCATTCCATACCAACTTCTCGAATCTTTTGTCTGAATCCTGGATTACTACTATATTCTTAAAATCATTGCTAGTAGGATAGAAAATACATTCGAAAGACTCTCGACTGGATGTAGATATAGTTAAATACCACTTGTAAACATACCAAACAACCTGCATAATATACTCAGAATTGCCTTCCATCAAGACGTATCCTTTGAATTCGAATCTTAGAGTCCCTTGAATGTATAGAACTACATATTATCAATATCAATAATAAGACTCTGATCTTCATCCTCCTGGAAGCTTTGACTACGGAGTACGTCAAAATCGTGTATCCGACCGCCACCGACCTCATGATCTGATATTTCTTTTATCCTCGGAGATTATGTACTCGGCCGTAACTTACCAGATTGGTAATTAGTATATGAAGAAGCCACTTGAAGAGTTCTGGGTTTGATTTAAGTTATTACGCAGTCATTCGGAAACATCCAGAAGAAAGAAACGAAATGGATGATCTTAGTTTAATTTTATATTCGTCTATGGAGATGTCGTCCTGGTCCAGCTACTTATATGTATGCCATGTGGCCTGTTTGATTCATTGACCCGAGTTACCTGCATGATCAGTGAATTCCTCTGACTCGCGGTCTTTGAAGATGGAAGGGGTTTCGCCAGTGACACTGTGAAACTATACTCTGCATACCTGGGTAATTCGACATTGTAAGGGCCCAGCCTCGACAGAGAACAGTTGCACAATGGTTTCATACTCGAGTCGAGCGCAGCCATGAGACTCGATTTAAGAGTCTCGAGGCTGTTGATTCTTCGGCGAAAATCTCGCGTGCTTGGCTGATGGTCCACTGTTCGTGTTCGTGCTGTGTACTCTGTCTGAAACACGCTTCCTCCGCCAATTTGCTTGACCTGTACGGGGTAAGCGAGGGACCGGCAGTTTTCATGATCCTCACTTCGGTATGGAGTAGAGGACGATGTATGTAATCCATGTAATACCGTCAGAGTTTATTCATGATAATTGATGGCCATAATGCTGTTAAATGCAGGGAGGTTCTGGTGAATCGGGATGACAACGTGGTAACCGCTGGAATTCGATCCACAACGGGCATTTCAGCCACCAGCCCAACAGCTGAATTCCTCAAAGTTAGCGGCCTGCTAGTCAGGAACAGCCGACGATGATTCGACTCGGTCCAAACTCCAGTTTCATCCTTGGCCCTTTTTCTCAGGGAACTGCTATCTGATTCGAGTACTTGTTGTTTCATCTTCTCCCACATCGAACTCTGATCCCTTTGATCCCTTCTCTCACACCTACAGCATACGTACTGTGTAGTACTGTGAGGACCAGCCACCGAAAATTGTGATAGCGAATCATCTACCCCTCCGTATTCTTTCTTCCTTCAACTTTCCCCCTGGTGATCAGTTCAATCCGTGAGATATGAGTGTACCGCGGTGGAGGCGTCCCCAATTGACCAAATACAGAGGACAGTCCGTCAAGGCACCGCCTCTCTTGGCTCTCCCTGGGAAATGAGAACAATAGGATCTTGCACTGGCGAATAGATCCGCTTCTCGGTTGGTCACTTTCTGTTGCGCGAGAGACGCCCACGAAATGCTTGCGTCCTCCTGTCGATGATCCTGTGATTTAACGGAGATTGCTTTGGGGGCTGGGATAGGTAAGTTAGTATTAAATATTAATTTAGGGGCACGAAAGGGGGCGGCAAAGTTGAAGTTTCCATGTCTCTGCGCGCGATGAGCTCAGTGGCGCCTGGTTATTGGACCCTCGGCGGCTCTAATCTGTATTCTGCAGTTGTCTTTATATCAACGGCGCTGAATCTGATTCTCGCTGAGATTTTCGGGTTTTCATCGAGGCATGGGATGTCTAGAGCATCGTCACTGCTCTGCTTTTATTACCTAGGTAGTACCCTGAGTACCTAGGTATATATTGATCTGCTCTTGCAGCATTCAGTTAGCATAATGATAAGACAATTGGCTGGGAAAAATCAAAGTCGACTTGCTCATTTTAGCAGCGGGGTTTGTAGAAGGTTTTCTTGGATAGATATCTGAAATTGCACCAGAAAACTCACCCGCAGAAGATGGAGAGACGATAATAACTAATTATTATTGAGATTGGATTGGACTGGCCCAGTTATCAAGGCGCTTCTTAGTGTTACTGTTGGGTTTTGGCTGGTGGTTCTTGTGGCAGTGAATTCGCTCCTGAGATTTATTAAAACTACCTATTCTCCTCTTATTCTGATTGCTGTCACTCCCTCGGTCTTCTGGTCTTCTTTCTTTTCTCTCCCTTCAAACTCTTTCTGTCTCCCATTTTCTCTTCCCATCTCCCACGGCTCTACGCCTTTACACTCATTTTTTCTTTCTTTTCTTGCATTCGCTTGATGCTTTGCGGACGTCTTCCCAACTTGGGTTTCTAGTCTTTCATTCACTCCGCTGTTTACTAGTTGAACGGCTTTAAAGCGCTTCAGGTACGGCATATTGAACCAGGAGATCTCAAGCATTCAGCTGTCGAGTTGTCCGGTTGTCCTGGATTCCTAACCTGATTTTAGGTCGCATCTCATTCCAGCTGGTACTGTTGTGTAGTGATCAATTAGGTATGTCCATATATCTCGTTCAATATTTACAACCACGTCGAGTATCTCCATATCGCCCAAATCTGATTATCACCACGTCGCTGAGCCTTAAACCTCATGGCTTCTGCTTTCCTGGCTTCTCCTTGCTCTCCTATCTGTCTATCCACTGCGAACCCTCGCGTGGCGAACACAGTATTATTGCTCTCATTCTTGATGCAAGGGATGCTCCCTTGCCTTCCACTCAAGGGCCATTTGCATGCACGATGCAATCAGAGCCTCCTGCTTAATGGACGCCCCTTCGCTCCTTGTGCTTGTGGGTCTTGCTCGAGCGTTGCGGGTGATAAGCGTGGGCTTGGGCTGGTATGCTCTGTTGTTGTTGTTGTCATTGCCCGTGGTTGTCGTTTGTTCTTATACAGACAGAGGAGTCAGCTATTCGACGCGACCACCTCATAGTCTTGACGACTCCCACGCACGGACACACAGCCACTATTCGTTCTTTACATTCTTTCATACGTGGTTTTGATATTGTCTACTTTATTCAGTGATTCTAACTGCACCGCTGGGTACGATTGTAGCCGAAACTCCAACTAGGCTACGAAGTCCGCCATCATATCGATATCGCTCCTTAGGAACTCACCCTCGTCGCTCCTTCCAAAACGTACTGTTTATCACGATCATGCCTCGGACGATGCGACTCGATGCCATCCTGGTTACCGGCTTAGCTGCCCTTTCTGGTGTGGCTGACGCCTTCTGGCGTCTTCCTTGCCATGCGCGTAGTGGTCTTGCCCGAATTGATCCCTTGGTTACCCCGGGAGAGCCGTCGTATCATGTGCATACGGTTCATGGGTCGAATGGTCAGTTTGGCTCTTTTGCGGCATTGGTCGTTGGAAATCTAAACTGAAACTGTTGCCTCAGGCTTTTCTATGAGTGCAAACATGGCGGCTTTGCTCGCAGGAAGCTGTACGTCGTGTGCTGTGAAACAGGATAGATCGGTTTACTGGACTCCTGCACTGTACTTTGTCGACGAAAATGGGGACTCCGAAATTGTTGAAGAGGTTGGGGGCTTGCTTGCGTGAGTGGTGGCGTGTAGACCAAACTGTACATGCTGTGGCTAATGGGCCTTCACTACTAGGTACTATCTGCTGTATGGAGATGATGTGGAGGCATTCCCGGATAACTTCCACATGATTGCCGGCGACCCATTCCAGCGCAACTTCACATGGCCTGTTCCTGATCCTCCCAAGTCTGACTGGACTGGTGCCCAAGCCAGCCAGGCTGCTCTTCGCCAGAAGGCACTTGGATTCAACTGCTTGAACTATGCGGAGGACCCTGAACCGTCTCTTGGTCGCCACTTTTTGCCCAACAAGACTTATCTGGATGAGCACTGCACTGATGGTGTTCGGTTCGAATTGATGTTTCCATCCTGTTGGAATGGAAAGGATGTTGACTCGGATGACCACAGGTCGCATGTGGCCTATCCATCGTTGGTCATGGATGGCGTGTGTCCCGAGGGCTTCGAACATCGTGTCGTTTCGCTTTTCTACGAGACTATCTGGGACACTTATGCGTTCAAAGATCGGAAAGGCTTTTTCAGTCTTTCGACTGGTGACCCAACTGGATATGGATACCATGGTGATTTCATGCATGGCTGGGAGCCGGGCGTCCTTCAGGAGGCTGTCAAAACATGCACAAACCCATCCGGTGAAATCGAAGACTGCCCTATTTTTGAAATCCAATCCGATGTCGAGGCTGCGCTCTGTTCCTTTGACGTGCCAAACATCTTGAAGGGCGAGGATGTGACCAGCTGCAAGGGCAGTCTCCCCAACAAAATCGCCATTGAATATGGACCCGAATATGCCTTCCCTATCAAATATGTCGGAGAGACCGACTCCGTTCCGACACAAGCTCCTCAGGATACCGACGCCGATGCTGGTCTGAGCGTCTCCATTGATCTGGGGGCCCTTGCGGGCAACGTTGATGTTGCTAATACCAAGACTTCGATTACGGCTTCCAGCTCAACAACCACCACTCAAGCGCCGCCTCCGAGCACCACGACGACGACTACTACTACTACTACTTCTACCACCACGACTACCACGACTACGACTACCACTGCCACTACCACCAACAGCATCACCACAACTACCTCAACCTCGACCTGGATACCAACGCCAATCACCTCGTATGTCCAGAGCACTGTGACACAGGAGATCATCTGGTTCGAGCAGGAAATTACTGTCCTGGTGGATGAGAACAATGTTCCAGTGCAGACCGTAACCGGGCTGGCGGATGTGCTTTCCACTGCCTACTCAACTGTAATTCGAACATCCACTGTCGTGAGCGTCCCAACTGAGCTAGTAGCTAAGCGCGATGAACACGCTCACCTGCAAGCCCACAAGCGCCATCATCATGGCCACTTGCACTAAACCTGACAATGTGAAACGATTGCCTTCGCATCGGGACTGCGGCCTTCTAGATTCACCATCTTTTTTTTTTTATTTCAACGTCCAGCTGGGTACCGATCTACAAGATCCGGATCTGATTCATTTCTCGAGGATATTTTTCTGATATTTTCTTTCTCTCCATCTGCTGTCAGTGCCTTATTTACTTCCATTCTCGCTGTACATGTTTACAACTTGTCCGCTTTTTTGTCCTCGACGGAACAGGCCAAGCAAAGGAAATCATGTTTTGCTGGTTCTCTTGAAGAGAATCGGCGTGAGCCGTGTTAGATATATCCAATGTACGTGTCCTGCAGGGACTGCTTATCCCCTGCAATTTCTATTCCGCATTATACCACTTTACTAGGATTTGGCAATGGAGTACCGGGAACAATTAACTTTCATCTATATGCACCTTCTCTACGTATAAGTCTACTGGTACAAGATCTGTAGCTCCTCCTACCCGGCAACGATGACGATGCTGTATACAAAGAATCCCATCAACCATCCATTTCCTTACCTCTAAACCCCAAGATGGACAAATAAAGAGCTGGAATAATTCCAAATCATCCATCTTAGTCCTTATCTATGTATTGATCTATCTACAAGCTTTATGTGATCCACCACCGCCACCACGCATCTGATACACATAGTACAGACTACAGAGTACGCCCCTTGCAGCACCAGCCACATCTGATGCCTCGCATACTGTAGACCCGCCTCTTCCTCTCCCTCTTCCTTAGTAGTAGTAATAGTAGTAGTTCTTCGCCTCTATGGTTCAAGTTACTTACTATTCTTAACTTCTTCTACATATGTACCTAGTATATAGTATGCGCTGTATGCACCCTCCCAGACCATACCAAAATATAATCACCCAAACCAGTTAGGTAGATCACCGCCTCTGCAAGGAAACCAGCCGATCTACCTCTTACCATCTATTTCACGAGACGAGCAGGACAAAACACAGATATCCACGTCGGTGTAGGCGAGAGAACTAATGCACCCTGCACAGCCTCACAAACCACTGACATCACAGATCTTCTGCCTCCTCCTACTGCTACCTAGGTACTACTGCTGTTACTACTGCTGTTACCGCTGCTACTACTACCTACCAGCAGTAGATATAAACCCCAAAAGACTCCGGTGACTTCTAATTCCACGTCAGACGTGATTTACTTATTTACTTACTTGCTCTCTTACAAATACTCTATACCACACACCAATATCCATATACATTTAGATACGTATACGTGTACGTACGTATAAAACCATCTCGACCCAAAATGCCATCCTCCCCACGCTACCGCTACCTCCGCCCATCACCCGCAACATCGATATCAGCATCGATATCAGCATCAATATCAATATCAATATCAATATGCATTATACTCTCTATCCTCGCACAACCCGCACTCTCGATACCGAGTTCAAGTTCAACCCCCAGTACAACAACGCTTCCGTCAACAATGACAACAACGACAACAATGTCAACGATAACGATAACACCTGCACCGGTTCTGGAAACGGCGATGCAATGTAGCGATGGTTCAACGATGCTTTATACGACGGATTGCACAAAGGGGACGCCCATGTCGTACTGTCATAGTCCTGAGCCGCCGGTTGTGTGTGCGCCTGATTCGACGGCTGTGGTGTGGAGGCCGGGACATTGTATGGTTCTTACGAGATGTTTTGCTGTTTGAGTTGGAGTACTACTACTACTACTACTACTCCTAATAATAATAATAATGGGTAGTAGTAGTAGGTTGAACTTGTCTAGAAGTATACAGATATAACCAGAGATTCAATTCATAACTCATAAATACATCCAAATAACACGCCTATCCAAACCTAGTCGTTGCAGGGTATACAGTGTATTCGTCTAATCGTACAGAATCAATGTTCTATTTCTTCGGTGGAGGTGGCGAAATCCACCGTCCATCCTCCAGCCAGATTCCCGCACCTCCGTATTTACCAGCCTCCGCACCCTTCAGGAACGCAAAGCGGAAGAAGAGGTCTTCGGGTCTATTGTCATCGTCCGCATCCATCCATTCGGCTTCGGCAGAGTCGCCCCCAATTGTCACTGTTTGCTGTAGTTCTAGCCCGCTGTGTCCATGTCGATGCCAGGTAAACTCTCCGCGCCGATCCTCGTCTAGATAGCCACGCCAGCGCTCTACGTCATTGACAAGCACCGAGATGCCGTCGACCCCGAGGTCGTCCATCCTTTCACTCTCCCATAGCGTGAACGTGATGTTTCCATTGCCGTGGAATGGCTCCGCAGAATCGCCGTCTGGAAGAGAGATTTCTACAGAGGAACTGTTGACATTGGGATAAGTGCCTCCCCACCATCCACCTGACCCACCGGGGCCTGGCGTCTGTTCACCAAGTGCTGCAGGGGTTTCGATAATTGACGCAAACCCCCATCGAGCGATGCCGTTGATAAAAAGGCCGAGCAATAGGCCCTGATAGACCAGTGACGGTCGGGTGGGTAAGGCTGTTCCAGGCATCAGAAGAATAGCGAGGATATAGTGATGAATGCGGAGACGCAGGCCCGGAAGAGGGAGCAGGATCAGAAGTATAAGACCCATTGTGCAGTAGATCTTGAGATAGTGTGGCATCAAGCCGCCCATGCGGATCTGGTATGCCTGGGTGACAATGATCATTATCACAGTTGGAACTACTAGAGCGAGGGCAAACTTCGCTCCAGGCTGTTGCTGGATATCATGAGGTGTTAAACGCTCAAGGGGAATAAGTCTAGCGAATGTGTAGTTATTCAGCCCGCCAATAAATGCAAGAGGCAAGAAGAGAAACGTCTTGCTCATCTGATATATAGGTTCAGTGAGTGGAGTAAGTAAGGGTCGTGCACAGTATTTGTACAACACATAGGCAACGAACGATGCCGGAAGAAGGCGAGACAGAAAGGTGGACATCAGATCCGCAAGTTGGGGGATTGGCGGTGGATCGGACACTAGCCCAACCTGGCTAAACAGCATGAAGAACGTGCTGAAGAATAAGACGGGTGGAGACGAGCAGAAGAGCCACAAAGTAACGAGTGCACAAATTGTGATACCTAGCAGAGGCCATCGAGGGTCTTGTGGACAAGTCGCATCTGACGAGGAGAAGTCAACGAAGCTGAAGGTCTTGGGGAACGTTGATGGGAAACCAATCGAGCTAATTCCGTTCTGCTTGGACGCATGGAATGAGTGCGCCGCTCCTTCAAGTTGCGCAACACCACATCCCCCGACTTCGTTGGTGATGACCCCGGCGTGAATAGCAGCTTGGCATATGAAACTATCCGCTCGATATACACCGGGTTCATCGGATTCTGGGTCGGGTCCTCCGACAACGAGGCCTCTGTAGCTAAACGTCTCGTTACCAACCGTATATGGTTCGAGCAACTTTGCATCTTTACAGTTGGCTGGGCACCGGAACGCGATTGCTGAAGCTGAGAAGGGGCGACAATCATTTCCGTTGAGACCACATCGGTTTCCATGTACCCTACAACCCTTCTAGTTAGAAATTGCCCCTCTGGGTATAATTCTTTTGTTCGTAATATGACTTACCAAAGACTCGAGGAGCATGCGAGTGTTAGAGGCCGCCCATAGCCTTCAATATAACCAGCAGAGCGCGAGTGAAGGAAAAGAATAGTCCAGGGGAGGAACCATGCAAAATATAAAAGAAACAGCAAGGTGATCTTATGCTTCCGCTTCGGGAAGAACTTCTCTAGGTATCGGACAGGCAGTTCTTGAAACTGAGGAAACAAAGGCTTCAACAGCAGCGATTGTGGTGGATTGGGGCCTTTCACCCATTCGGCAGTCGCTCGACCGACTTTCCGAAGAGGCAAAGGGACCCATCCCCAGCGAAAGGACTTGGAAGATTCCCGTAACCAGACGGGGAGAAGGGCGGCCTCTACATCATTGGGAAGCAGGTTGTCGGGAGCTTCGGGATCGTCGGAAGGATCTTCATCGTCGGCCACGGGAGAGATATAGACCCGCGAGCCGTCTCCAGGACCCTCACCTATCATTCTGAGTTGATATCAGGGGAAAAAAAAAATCGATCCAGCGATGAGAGAACGAAGACAAATGATGGATATGACGGGATCTCGAGAGCCAAGACGTGGGATTGTCCGGGAGTAGGCCTAGAACAGACCCTCGCAGCCAGCGGGGGGGTCTCTCCAAGCGTCTACGGCACGGACCCGCGACGATTGCCCCGGGAATGTAAAAATAACGGATGGAATAAGAATACTGACAAGCCCAGAAATGAGCGAGGATGATGAAAAGGAAAAGAAAGAGAGATGCTGGCAGACGACAACTGGAAGTCAGCGTTGGGGGTGGCGGCTGGCACCAATCAGTCGCGATTATGTCATCGCCAGGCTCCAGCTTTTGCCTCATGATTTTCAGGGTCGCAGCTTTTTCAAGTCAATTGGCAGAACAGAGGTGAAAAAAAGGTAGTTTATACAGAAAATGAGTTTAGGACTAATTTAGGGCCCTTGTGGGGAGACCCTCTCCATATTAACGCTTGGATAGCGGCGTCTTGACCACGGAGTACTGCTCCGAGGGCTGTCCTCGGGCCTCTAGTTTTAAGGCGTAGGGAACCTACTACGTATACAGAGTAATGCACTCAGACCCGAGCAGTTACAAGTCAGTGGGAAATTGGAACAGACTCGGACGTCAACCAACACTTATTAAGCCACCGCCCACTTGAATCATTTAGATAAGCGTTGCCAACAGGCGGACTATTGGCTGCGGAGATCCCAAGCCCACCTGTTGGATCCAGTTGCTTATCAAGCAAAAGATGGAGAAATGGCGCCCCGACAAGATAACAGAGGTTATTTTAAGAGACGTCCTGTCTGCAACCTACGGGGCTTCTTGGGGGACAATCAACTCGACAGTCGCTATCTTCGGGCTTGGTTGCGTGCTTCCAGTCCCAAATTCACCATGGCTCCTCCGTTGTCTCCTCCCCTGGATCTGTCCCATTACTTTAGCTACACGACCAAGAACCGGACCGCCAGTACAATCAAGGGATTGTATAAGTATTTCCTTATCCCGGGCATTTCTAACTTGGCTGGTGGTATGGCTCATGGTCCCTTTGTTTTCTTCCCCCGGGGACTTTTGTGTCATCGATTTTCTAACGTTTGTGTGCTCTCTGTGCCGCCTATATAGGCTTGCCAAATGCTTCTGTTTTCCCGTACGACACTCTGGAAGCCTCTGTTGCTCATCCCCATAGGTTCCCAATTACCCCAGATAATGGCCAGGCCAAAGAGCCTCAGCCGACGGAACGGGTAATCATACCCAAGGAGAGTCGGAGCGCCAATATCCAGAAGAAAATCGACCTCAGCACTGCTTTGCAATATGGTACTACGGAGGGAATTCCTCCGTTGGCAGCGTTTGTCAAAACATTCGCCCGCGAGCATTTACATCCCAATGTTCCCTATGCTGGTGGTCCAGACACTCTACTCACATGTGGATCGACCGACGGGTTCAACAAGGCCGTCGACGCATTCACAAACCCCTGGAACCCAGACCGAGACTGGGTGCACTTGCGACAGGGCGTGCTCTGTGAGGAGTTCGTGTACATGAATGCGATCCAGACTATCCAGCCTAGAGGGCTCAATGTCGCTCCTGTAGCGATAGACGACCAGGGAATGCTCGCACACGGGCCGGGTGGGTTGCTCGACGTCCTCAAGAACTGGGATTTCCGCAAAGGCCGTCGTCCTCATCTGATGTACACCATAACGTAAGGAGCTCTGACTTCTGATCCTTGTTCTTGGTGTTGATCGTCTAATTTACTCTTTTGATTTCCTTTGCAAACAGTATCGGCCAGAACCCAACCGGAGGAACATTGTCCGTGGAACGCAGAAAGGAGATCTACGCCATCTGTCAGCAGTATGATGTGATCATTGTCGAAGACGATCCGTACTGGAATCTACAGTATCCATCGGCCCAAAAGCTGCAAGCTAAGCATCGAAACATCCCCATTGACACAGCTGCCATGTTGCCTACCCGGAATTACAACGCCGAGGGCAAGTCCTCTGGATACGAGTTCCTCGACTCCCTCGTACCATCTTATTTGTCTGTAGACACAGACGGCCGTGTTGTTCGCCTCGATACTTTTTCCAAGACCATCGCACCGGGTTGTCGCTTGGGCTGGATCACGGCGCAGCCGGCTGTGATTGAGCGGATTGCTCGGATCACGGAGACCTCGACGCAGCAGCCGTCGGGATTCGTGCAGGCCATGGTTGCGGAGTTGATCGTGGGCCAGCAGGTGGAGGACCGCGTAGCCTCCTCGAGCAAGAATGGCAGGGAGATCGAGCAAGGATGGCAGATGGATGGCTGGGTTCGCTGGCTTGAAGGCCTGCGGGCAGGATACGAGAGTCGCATGCAGCACATGTGCATCGCTCTCGAAGAGGGCCAATATGCGATAAAGACAAAGGAGCCGCTGGGTGAGACAACCTCAATCAATGGTGATGAGAGTGCATGGGAGGTTGTGGATAAAGTGCAAATGTATGAATTCGCATGGCCCACTGGCGGTATGTTTGTTTGGATCAAGGTCTGCTACGATAACCATCCCTTGCGGGGGAAGTATGAGCCTGAGAGGCTGGCTAAAGCCCTCTGGACGCATCTAACGCACAAGCCGACCCTGTGTCTTTTGGGACCAGGTACAATGTTCGCGTCGACAGAGGAAGCTCTGGGCCGTGCCTGGCAGTATTTCCGACTGTGCTTTGCCCCAATGCCCGCGGATGAAGTGGCTGGCATCACCGAGCGACTGGTGGAAGGTTTCCAGGCGTTCTGGCACAGAAAGGACCTCGATGGCCTCGAGGACGATGACGAAAGTATGGCAGCAGCAATGACAGAGCTCAATATGAGACCTTCTGGTAATTTTTTGGGAATCGGATGTTAATTTAGCTTGGTATTGGTATATTTCTTTGGCGATGTTAACAGCACATGAATACCTATATAGGTAGCTATCGTTCTCTTCGGCTTCATGATGATAATGGCATTAATTCTTCAATTCTGGACCCTGGATATGAATTCAAAGCAAGCAATGTAGACTTTTGCCCAAGCATTTTCTCTTATGAAAATCAAACACAAAAGTTATGCATTAGTCATTACATGCACAAAAACTTTATGCCACCACTGCGGGGAATCAACTCCAACAAGACTGTTATATTTCCAGATGCAAATCCACTGCAGAAATTCAAGCCTCCACCTCCCCAATGCGCGAAGATGTCACCTCAACTCGCATCCCTCCAGAATGACGACCTGGCTGAAGAAATCGAGGCTATCAATGCCATCTACGAACCCGACACCATAACCATAACCAGTACAACATCCTCAACAACAACAACCACGAATTCCACACTCGACCTAGGCGGAAGCTCTACGTCCTCTTCCCCGCTCGCCGCAACAGTCAAACTACAAATCCCAAACCACCCACACCTCTCCTTCATCCTCGGATTCGACCCATCCTACCCCGATTCATCACCAAAGATCTTGGGGACGGCATCAACAGCCGCACGCGGGGAAGGCAAAATCGCCGTTGACGTACTAGAGGATATCGTAGGCCGGACGCACCAGCCAGGCGCTGTGTGTCTTTTCGACGTGATCAACGAGGCTGTGGAGGCCTTCGAGGAATTGAGTATCGGGGGTGCAAAAGATACTACTGGTACAGAGGAGAAGGCGGATGAAGAGACTACGGCTGCAACGACAGCGTCGGACCTGAAAGCTGAAGATATCGCGTCCTTATCGCTACATGATACGTTTGGATTAGACGAGCCGCCGATTTGGACGCTCTCTGAGGTGGTTACGGAGAAGAAGTCGGTTTTCGTGGGACGTGCAGCGCATGTCACGAGCTTGGAGCAGGCGCAGGCGTTCCTGGATTATCTCCTTGCTGTGGATAAGAAGGTTGCTGCTGCGACGCATAATATTAGTGCGTGGCGGATTAGGCAGAAGGGGACGGCGACATCAGCGGGAAATGATGGTAAAAGTGGGGGAGAGGTTGCTGAGATGATTGTACAGGATTGCGATGATGATGGGGAGACGGCTGCTGGGGGGCGACTGCTACATTTGATGCAGCTCATGGATGTGTGGGATGTAGTTGTTGTTGTGACACGCTGGTATGGGGGCGTGCTTCTGGGGCCTGATAGGTTTCGGATCATCAACGCTGTTGGGAGGGATGCGTTGATCAAAGGTGGCTTTGCCAAAGAGTCTGGGGGTGGAAATGAAAAGGGGAAGAAGAAGGGGAAAAAATGATCCCGGTCTGGCAGTTCGTTTCATGATCCGTACATCAGTCTGACGCATTTCTCTGGGACTTGGATAAGCTCAACTTTATGACTGCTCTGGAGTACAGAGTATAATGCCGCCCAGGATAGGGCTTGGCCACATACGCTGCCTTGGATCTACCATCTCATGTCCCTAGCAAGCCGATCCAAGCCTTGCTGATGTCCGGTGCAACGCGCATTCGCTCAAATCAGGAAGCATTATGGTTCACTACAATAATATCTGTGGACGCGGGCTGTCAGACAGTTCACTTTAGAGCGCCGGCCAAATGCTGTGACAGAAGTTGCCCGCTCAGCTGCGGACCCGTTTTGTGATCACTCATGGAGATGAAAAACGCCCCGTGATGTACATACATGCTCTGTATAGTCTCAGGTAAATACAGACGACACAAGTTTTGAAAATTGTGGTCGTCACACAAGCTTTGTATTGTCTCAAGACTCATCATATCCCGTTCGCCTCATGAAATTATGAAACGGGTCGTTTCATACCAAGCCTTACCTCATATCGCATGCTGGTCCTCAGACAGACAGCTCTGGAGGAGGTAGTTATCCTCCATATGTTCTATAAAACTGTGAGAATATCTCATTCTCCAAGTTATGGCAATAAGTAAAGACTAAGCTGATGAAGCATTGTTTCATCCACACCGTGTACTACCACAACTAACGGGTTGCGGTGCAACTTCTTGCAACAGGGAGAAGAAAAGAAACCCCCCAATATCTCATGTCATCCTATTCCAATGATACACGATGTAACAGTGTCATAAGTCATTATATTCTAAATACATGTGCTAGGATCTTAAATGAAGTATATACGCCACAACTCCTGAGACTACAGCCCCTAAACCCGGGCTGGTATACAACAAGGGAAAGAGGATTTACAGTCCTATTCAAATTCAAACCGCTCATGGGGCTGCATTTGTAAATCAATAATATGCAACCCCTAACCGTAGAGGTTCAAGGTACCGTGCTTCGCCAAAGACGGCTTTGGCGCTCTTGTTGTCACCGATATGGCCTAATTGAACGTGCTTGTCGCGAAGCATGTTGACTCGGTCATCCGCGTCAAGCGGGTTTTCTTGTTTCATGGTTGATAAAATGTAAGGGTTGCCGTAAGTCAGGCCCATGACGGGGTCGAATACATTGGGAGCTATGGTTTTCAGTCTGACACAGATCCCGGAAAGTCCAACTGCAAAGAGAAGGACGGATGAGACAATAAGCATGGCCGCCCAGGCGTAGTCGGGTCGATAGACTTCTGTATACTGCAACAATGTAGCATTGGTGGCCGCGCCAACAAATGGAGCAAAGTGAGTAACTAGGGTTACGAGCCCGGGGGGAGGATTCCACGCAGTCCTATTGAACTTCTCGTATGTCGATTCATTCGCTACCGCTAGTAGTCCTTGGCTGGGTATATGAGGGGGTCCGTACAAGCTTAGGTTGGTCGAGAGGCTACCCGAAAACCCTGTCGGGGCCATAAATGCCTGCAAGCCCGTATTCAAAAGGATAGAGGCTCTGGTAGCAAACAAGGTTGGGTCTATCATTGAAATGTTTACTTCAGATGGGGAGCCATCCAGACCTGACTGCATGGGAAACATGCGTGAATTATTCAGGAAAAGAACAGACGAACTCGAGCCCCAGATTACTTCTTGTGAAGTCTCTTGATAGCTCGAGCTTGTGATCATATCCAAAACAACCCATGCCCAGTAGTCGAAGCTCGTGTAATTCGTATTTCGGTGATCTGTGGTCGATGGCCGGACTTTGGTTGCCGCACAGCTCCCATCCAGACACTCAATAAAGGCCTCCACCATATGCTGAGTGACTTGGCAGGTTGCTATTGATGTCTCAATATCAAAGGTGGCGTTGAAACGGAGGGTGCGCGGTCGCGTATACATCGGGGCATTTTTGTTAACTCCTTCGAAGTCCTGAGCCGGTAACCCGAGAGATCTTTGTGATCTGATGTAAAATGTCGTGTCATAGTATGTAGAACAATCCGTGCATTCAACAGTCATTCCCTTACCATCAGCAAATTCTTTAGTTCTTCGGTATGTTGATGGAGTCGAAATTAAAACATATGTCGCCTCAATAGTGAAATTGAGATCTCCTTTTTTTTGCATGTCCGATAACCCAACAATCGGCATTCCAAACAGGGAGATGAATTTTTCAATTTCGGAAGTGTTGTCGAGAGGCATCCAACCGTCAGAATCGGCCAGAGACGCATTTCCAGCCTCGATACGAGGTATTTTCACATTTCCCCATTGATCAAGTGGACCGGCCTTGGTATCAATGCTTTGCATCAGGCTAGCAGAGTAGATATCGCGCATGGACAGCGGCCAGCTGCCATCATTCCCAATCATAATACCTTGGTCAATAAACATGTTTCCCAATGGCCCACTATCCCAATACCGGAGCTCTAGATGCGTGACATCAGTTAAATTCGTCTTATAAAGCAGTCGTATGGTGCTTTGTCCTCCCAACGGTGACATAACCCATAGAACCAACAGGCCCCATACGAGGATAGATGCGGGCATGTTGATCAGATGTAGTATCGGGTCTGCAGTTGCGTTGGTATTCATCAGGGCCCACAATGTCTACCGATATTACGGAGTATATTAGGATGAGATGAAAGGAAAAGGCTAGATGGGTGCAGCCTCACCGACATGCGAACGGATTTCTGAGCACAGTATCGACCAATGCTTTTCAAAGAGCGCGAGAGCAGTGCTGCGAAAAGAATAGGGTATATCGTAGGCCCCTGCACTTTGTCAGACAGTGATTATGGAGAAATGGATGCAGGCAAAATGTTAGCTGTGCCTGAGCATACCAATTTCATCGTCTGCTCCATGGCGGACCCTAGGCTATCGCCCGTCGGTCGATTCTTGATGCTTAGCGCTAAAAGGGCGAGGGCTACTCTATGGTTAACAACCCTAAGCTTTGGAGAGGTAGATAGATGGAGGTAGGATGGTTACCAATGAAGCACAATGCCACAATACAAAGAAATATTTCAAACACAAGTGCAATGATAGACCCTGCTGGTTGCTTTAACCTCTTGCCTGAACTCTTCTTAGTAGTGATTTGAACTTCGCTAGTAAAAGCCATCTTAGACGGCTCCTCTGGCCGTAGAGTAGCGGATGACCCGCTTCGATTATCTGAGAGACTGTCAGGAACGGCCATATACGGCTTCCCTTCCACAAGTGAAGACATGTTGAAGTTTTTGTTAGATTCAGTAACGTCCTAAACTACGATTTGAGGTGGATATCTGCTTTTATGAGACAGACAGCATTCGCGCCGTCAAGAAAGAGCCGCCAGGATATCAACGAATGGAGACCTTGGTCACAATTAATCTGAATTTGAACGAGGCTCGGCAGCGGTTACAGACAGGTCAAACTCAGACATATCCAATCGCTACACATGGCCGATGTAGATAATTCGGTGATCGCCCCATCTGGCGTCTATCTAGTACCTCCAGAGGAAGCGACTTCACTTCATTAATAACAAACAACTATGGGGGAGATAGGTAGGCAATGCTAATTATTTCCAATAATGGAAACACCGTTTTGGCTTGGGTAGTTATCATCGGGCCGAAAATTCGGCATGGTCGAGCAGTTTCAATTATTGATGAAGAGAAAGCGTTCTCAAAGCTGGTGTGTCTCTGACACTTCTCGGCCTGTGCTGTACGCGCTTGTGGTACATAAGTAGGCTTCCTTCGTACAAGTTGAGCGACCGAAGACGCCAACTCACCTCTCCTCTCAACTGGCTTCGATGCACGTTTCCCAGTCGTAGATCGAGATTGAACAATTGCCCAAGTGCCCGTGGAGAGGCGCTTAATAAAGAGTTGGCATTGGCTCAATACCCAGCCCAATCCCCGGCACGAATAAGGCATCTTAAGAGTAAACTCAAGATTTCCAGGTTACTATTACTACTAGGTATCTCATATCTCAAGTTCTATTTCTATTCAGGCAGACTCCCATCTTTACCGAGTATTTCGAAGGTCGGGGATTTTACCCTTCCTTTTTCCTCCTTTGTTGAACCTACTAACCCAGGGCAGATATTATCGCGGGAAAACATGTTTTCTACATGCTCACCAATTTCAAAAGCAGGTATATACATGGAGCACTCGGTGATTATCTCACTTCTGAATGAGCAGTCGGGAAATAGTGGTAGAGCAATCATAAATAGCTTCGGGAACTTGCGAATAAAGCTAAACAGGAACTCGAACTACGGGTTGTACAATTTTCTACTGAAGTACAATTGTCTCAAAAGTAGTGGGATACCGGCTCTTCCATATTTAGCTAGTATAAGCTTTTCTAGCTAAATAAAGATGTCCGGAGGGGTGATAGCATGTGATCTCAGTTTTCGAAGATTAAGTTGACAGCGTACCTATATATATTTCTGGTAAACCCCGCAGTAATGCTGCGTTGCGGATCACAGGGCCTTACATTACAACATAGTGATAGGAGATATTAGCTAGTTCTAATGATCTGTGGTAAGAATTAAGACGGGGGAAATATAATCAGGCTGGTTATTTAATCAAGGTTATCTTCTACTATGAGGGAGATAAAACTTGTTAGATTATTTTTAGCTGTAAATAATTGCTTGTAGATGCAAACTTGAACCTGCCTGCCTCTTTTGAAGTGAAAGATAAATAAAATAAACCTTTAACATGATTGCCCCAAGAAGGCCTAGGAGATATCAGCTTCTGTCCTTTTGCCTGCTCTTTACTGATATCACAGCTTTTACGCCAACTCAACGTGTGACGTTCACCCCTCAACCACATCCTTCATCACCTTCAACTGGTCTATTCTTCACCCGATCAGGGTTTACGGATGCTGTACAGCAATTGATAGCAAACCCTTGTTTTCGAGAAAAGTTTACCCTCCGTCCAGACGCCGAAGACTACCTTTTTTCATTGACAAACGGACACCCGGGTGGTTTTAGCTCCATACTAAAGTACATTCAAAACATGGGCTTCTTCCTTCATTCCAACTAAAACACAATTTATTTCCATGCATCCTTCACTAACTGAGTTTGCATTAGTTTTATTGCTATGATATTAAGAGCCGTGGTTTATTGGTCATAACCAAGGAGCACGTGGTCAACAGCTTAAAGTGGGATAAGGATGTCTGGGAAATGCTAGCTCATAAGCCAATATCCCATTCACTGCTCCAGGGCATTTTGCTCACCATAGAGGTTGCAAACCTCCTCACTTCTCCATATATCAGGCCATATTTAACAAATAGGTCTACATCTTTGCTGTCCCATTCATGATAAAATTAACTGTGGGATACCTACTTGGTATCTGGAGAGTCACAGCTCCCATTACTCTAGCACATACATACTCTATATATAAAGAGGTTGGATTTCTGAGCACCAGCCCGACAGTCCATGCATAAGGTTTTGGAGGAAGGAAATATATTATATGAGCTGAACAAAGAGGCAGAAACGTGTTACAAGCTTGGATAATTGCACAGAATGCAAATACTTGGAGAGAATTGTTATGACAAGGAGGTCTATGTGCTTCCTTCAAGACACCATGAAGAGCATGTATCTCCAAGTATCCGCTCCAGGTATCTTGAGTGTGTTATCCTAACTATGTCTAGGTGGATCGAACACTACATCACAAAAAGTGCGAAAAGTCTACCGTCAGGATTCCAAAATTTATGAGACTTGACTCTTGCAATTTTACAGAAGATTTCGAGCTCGAGTCTGAGGTATTCGGATCAAGGCAAGACATTGTAAAGTGGTGCACAGCCAAAACCAGTTGAGGCACAGTATCAAGACGAGTTTTACCGGATTTTTTAATAAGGTAGCCGGTAGAGGTGTGCCAGCTTGTACCGTATGGCCTAGGACCACAGAAGGTCCAGTTTTCTTTTGGGAGCAAGATCGAATCAACAAATACACTATGCGTTTTCACGAGATTGGTCGGTTCCTTTTCGCCGTCACCCATATTTACTCCGTATATAATCCCTTTTTTGCAGCCCAAGCCTCCTGCTATACGGTCCCGTCTTATGCAACAGCAGAGTTTCTGATTATACGTAACAATAATACCTATCGTGGGGCTGTGTTGTATTCCGTCGTTCCAGAGAAGATAAAATAGTAAAATCCAGTAGGTGGCGTTCCTGACTAGGACTAGTAGTAAATACTCCTGTGTAGTAATATCGGAACAGTTTTAAGATATCTACTAAGGCAATTCCCAGTTCTTTCTGATATCTTGCTTATTTGAACAGTTGCTTTTTTGCACTGCCGAAGACAAGTATGTTTTGTTAGGAGATCCCGGGCCTCCTGAATTTTCAAAATAACATTCCACAATATTTCTTCATATGTACTTTGAGGAGTACTGGAACTGCCATGGAACATGCTCGGGCAACTTTACTCTCGGGCCTCATTTCGTTTAGGTGCTACTGAATACGGGGCAAAATTTATTTGAAACGTAACTGAAGTGAATAATATCTCGCTTAATGTCGCGTTTTTGAGCGGTCTTCTCGATCTCGATCGAATTTACCTGGAACTCTTGCTACAGAGCTGGGAAGAAGAGTAATCCAATTTCAATATTGTGAACTAGATCGCTTCCATTAGACAGGTGAGTCTAAATGAAGATTCGAATGGGTCGGATGCTTGAAGTGCGGGTGCTTGGAGGTCGTTAGTTAATACTGACTCGTCAAAGCAGCAGGATCAGGCCTTCAAAGAAAGTTCAGTTTGTCGCCGTTGACTCCCAACCTCGAACCTATTTTTTTTACAGATGATCTCACTAGCGAGTTGTACTGTTGTTGTATGGGGTCATAATTGGGTTTTATCGATGGGAATAGATCTCTCAGCGTTTAAGCGTACATGTGGCCGTGTCTCGTTCGCCACGCCAAAACAATGAAGCTGCATGACGCTTGACGAGGCTCCAAACCACGCTCATTTCAGCCATGTTTGGCCACCTAATATAGTAATAGAATAAGGTGACGATCAATCCTCTTCTGGTAATGCCTCTATTTTTCCCATTCGATATTCTATTGTTACTACCTAGTTTCGGCCTGTGTGAAAGGAATGGGCCGATCGACGGCGTACTCCGTCTGTCCCGGTTCATACTTCCCCTGCTAACTGTGCACTGGCTACTGACTACCGAGTCAGGCGAAAAGATATTCGAAGTATTCCACTGGAGTGAAACAGGATTCCTCCGACTGATAAAAAAAGATGTCCTCGATACTACCCAAAGAGACAATGTCAGTGGCCAAGGTCTTGGTGATAACCGCCCCACGTCTAGCGGTCAGGACTGCGACTTGTGAGACTCCTGTTTTCTGGTTCTGATTGATGCCCTAAGATTCATGCGAGTCACGGAATGGAGAATAGACTACCGACAGGCCATGAAGCGCATTCGCTAATCCTTTCATCCCGTTTAGAATCTATGATGTCTGAGCTGTAGAGGAAATGGGATGGGATCACGTAGCAGGTTAACCTCCAAAACTGAGAGACCCAGTTTTGTGATTCATCATCTCAGCCATTAAGAGCTCAAGCAAGGTAGAATCGGAGCGATATTGAGAGATGGTATTAATAGAAAGCAATATAATAGCGGCCCAGTATATGATGACGGCCCCTGGCGAGTGCAACTCAACAGCTGACAACCAAGAATCAATGGATTCTGGTTTAGGTTTCTCGCTTCTAGAGGAAACATGACGGCCTGAGCGAGCGTAATATATCTGTGATTGGAGATAGATTGACTAGTCCTTCAACCAATCCGGCCCTAAAGGAGGCTGTTGAACCAGATACTTGGGCGGATGGTGCGACAATCCTCGCCCCTACCAAGTGCCAGGGAATCCAGTGGGTGTTCGATGCGGAGATTTAGTCACAGAGACCTGGTCATGATACAGAGCCAAAACGCAAGATTGTGTGGGGCATTTGCGGAGAATATAGATTGGTTACGGCGTTATTTCGGTACGACACTAACCTTGTCTGTCGACTTTCTGCACGAAGAATGGACGGTTTGGAATCTGAGTTTCCAGACTAATACTACATCGGGTCTAGTATTATTGATTTTTGGCCGAATAGAATCTTCCGAACTTACTTGTCCACCTGAATATTGTCGACGTACAGCAGTGGACCTTCGCTGGCGATGGTTTCACCTCTGCCAGACATTATCCATAGAGATGCGTCTCAGGGACGGTAGAGGATGCGACTCCTTACTGTCGTCCCGCCATCTCTGCCCTTCGTCGCCTACAGATCTTGGCTTGTGAGTCCCTGAGAATGGCAGATATAAGATCCCCCTCAATGCCAATGCTGCAATTCCTTTCTTTTCCCCTCGATTATCACGCTGGTACGTTACAATCCTTCTGCTTAAGCTCGTTCGACAGTTCTACAGGCTAGTCCTGTCTCTTTTCTTCATTCTTTTCTTGAAACTCTTTGGTTGCTTTGCCTGGGGCAGACACCGTCATTCCTTTCCAGACTAAGACAAACACCAAGCCCGTGCCATTCAAGTATCAGAAGATTACTTTCTTTTTGAGTCAACAATAAGCGGGCATTGTTAATTGTCCTGCTGTAACACAAAAGGTATTGTCTTTTATTTGGTTTATTATCTTCTTCTCATCCTTCCTGGCCAACACTGTATTTCTATAAAAGCCCTCTTTTCAACACCATTCATTGCTTTATACAGGCCAATTATATTGTATACTTCGCATCGCTTGAGTCTACTTAATCTAACCTCTGCTTCTCTAAATCTCATCCAGGCTGTCCTTGGCTATTTCGTCCAACATCTACCCCCTTCATTACACTCTGATTCGTCTGGTACGGTCAGAATTGAAGTCCACTCTTTCAACTGTCGAACACTTTCTTAGAAATAGAACACACCGAAGATTCTCTCACAATGCTCTCCAAATCAGCTTTTGCAGTAGCTGCCGTGCTTGGGGATTCTTTCGTCCGGGCTCATCAGATCATGGTCGACCCTGTTCCCTACAACTACGAATCATGGGATAACTCCCCTATTTTGGCAGACGGAAGCAACTTTCCTTGCAAGATTACTGGTGATTATACAGTTACAAAGGAGAACACAATGGAGAAAGGTGAAACTCAGTACTTGACATTCCACGGTGGTGCTACCCATGGAGGCGGCTCTTGCCAGATCAGTATCACCCCAGACCGTGCACCGACCAAAGACACGACATGGAGTGTTATCCTGTCGATCGAGGGAGGATGTATGGATGAGGATGAGGGCGACGAAAATATTGGAAACACCGCTGCAATGGTCAACCCTTTCTCCCCCAACTTCACAATTCCCGACAGCATTGAGCCAGGCAAATATACCCTCGCTTGGACTTGGTTCAACCGCATTGGTAACCGTGAAATGTACATGAACTGTGCCCCAATCACGATTACAGGTAGCTCTTCGAAGAGATCGGAGATTGTTGATCTGGCAAACCGCAATACCGAATTTCCACCACTGTTCATTGCCAACATTAACGGCTGCCAGCTCAGGCAAAACAAAGATGTTCGTTTTCCTAAACCGGGAGACAACCTTGAGTACCTAAACACAGCGAATCTGATTGGAGAGAGCGAGAATGTCTGCTACAGTGGTTCTCCCACTTGGGGAACTGCCGGATACGGTAGCTCTGGTGACTCTGTTCCAGAGCCTACGGCTTCTACTACAGCAACCACCTCAGCTTCCGCGCTCTCCACAAGTGATTCACTTACATCGACTGTCCCTGACAACACCCCAGAACTAACCCAACCTTCAGAATCCACCACCACATCTACTCCTACCACTACAGCTATTGAGACTGCTGCTCCTGTGGCGACATCCTCGGCCGTCCCCAAGCCCAGTGGTTCAATTTCCGGCTCCGGAGACCTCTCGGGATCGTGCACGACGGAGGGTGAGTGGAACTGCATCGGAGGATCTTCCTTCCAACGCTGTGCTAGCGGGTCCTGGAGCGAGGTTCAGCAAATGGCTTCCGGCACTGTATGTACCCCTGGCCTCAGCGTGGACTTCACTATCAAAGCAACATCCCTGAAGTCCCGCATGGTGAGGGAAAGGCGCTCCAGAAAGCGCGCTCACAGTGGTCATATTCATGCATAAAAAGCCCTACATCTGCTGGCTCAGATATCATGGTCTTGTTATATGTGCCTCTTATTTGTTTCCCTTCATTATTGGATTTGCATTGAGATGGACCTTCTTTATGCTTGTTCTTTTACGTATGTACATTTTCTGGTGAAGACTGCTTGGGTTTAAGCCTTTGAATATATTACTTTAGGCATTGGGTTCAATACGATCTATGCATGATTCTAGAGTAAGGGAGCTTAAGAATCTCCACCAGCCTGGTACATGCTCCTGACATGATCTAGGCTTTCGTAGGATTAAGACAGGGGTGTGGATTATAATCAACGTTAGATAGAAAATGATATTTTTAGAATTTCAGCATCCGAACTTACACGTCCACGATGAAATTTCTCGTGTCCAAAATGGCCCCCAGTAATTTCAAGACTGTTGGTCCGTGAAGTACTGCCAGGAGCCCTTGGTGCCTCAGGTGTCTGCCAAGCAATTCAGCCACGGGAGGTGGCCTAAAACAGCAGCCAGGGCTTAGGGCTTTCCCGCAGCCCACCACCGCCGGCCGCGCAAACTAAGCGAAAATTTCCACCAACACATCGTGAAAGACTTCGATCTTCAACCTCGAACGACGACAATCGACCAACCTCACCGTCGACAACAATGGCGTCTCGTCCTACCGTCTCTATCGCCACGGCTGATGGCAAGGCCAGCGGGGCCACCACCCCCCTGCCTGCTGTTTTCTCTTCGCCCATCCGTCCTGATATCGTCCAGTATGTTCGAACTTGATCTTCTTTCACCGCGCGAAGGGATTTTAAGGATTGTGAGGAAGTCAATGGGCTGACGGTTACACTATAGGCAGGTTCACACCGGTTTGGCCAAGAACAAGAGACAGCCCTATGCTGTGAGCGAGAAGGCTGGTGAACAGACCTCCGCTGAGTCCTGGGGTACCGGTATGTTTGGAATCGGATTGAAATCTTTTCAATTTTCGAGGGGAGAGGAAAGATTACTGACGAGGGAATTTCTATGTCTACAGGCCGTGCTGTCGCTCGTATCCCCCGTGTCTCTGGTGGTGGTACTCACCGTGCTGGTCAGGCTGCTTTTGGTAACCAGTGCCGTTCCGGTCGCATGTTCGCTCCTACCAAGGTGTGGAGGAAGTGGCACCAGAAGGTCAACCAGGGCCAGAGGTACGAAATGGGAGAGAAAGGATTGAAATTGCGAAGATTTATATACTGACATGGTTGTGCAGACGCTTCGCTACCGCCTCTGCTCTGGCTGCTTCTTCCGTTCCCTCCCTCCTTTTCGCCCGCGGTCACCGCATCGCCAACGTCTCCGAGGTTCCCCTTGTCGTTGACTCCAAGGCCTTCGAGGGTGCCGCCATCGCCAAGACTAAGGCTGCCGTCGCTCTTCTCCAGGCTGTCGGTGCCGGAGCTGAGCTCGTCAAGGTCTCCAAGTCCCGCAAGATTCGCGCTGGTAAGGGTAAGCTGAGGAGCCGCCGCTTCCGCCAGCGCCGTGGCCCTCTCGTTGTCTACAACCCCGAGGTTGACGGCAAGGAGCTCGTCCGTGCTTTCCGCAACATCCCCGGCGTTGAGACCTCTTCCGTCTTCTCGCTCAACCTCCTCCAGCTCGCCCCCGGTGGTCACCTCGGCCGCTTCATCGTCTGGACCTCCTCCGCCTTCCAGGCCCTCGACCAGGTCTACGGCACCACCACCTCTCCTTCCGCTCTTAAGAAGGACTTCCTCCTGCCCTCTAACCTCGTCGCCAACGCTGACCTGACCCGCCTCATCAACTCTTCTGAAATCCAGTCCGTTCTGCGTGCACCCAAGGGTGAGGCCCGCACCAAGCGCGGCCACGTCCAGAAGAAGAACCCTCTCCGCAACAAGCAGGTCATGCTCCGCCTCAACCCCTACGCTGCTGCTTTCTCCAAGGAGAAGCTCGGCCAGAAGGCTATTGAGGGTGGCAAGCCTGAGGGTCTCTCTGAGGCCTTCCTCAGCACCCTCCACGAGGAGTAAATGCGTTTCCTTTTTAAAAGACCGGTTTTTCTTTGCAGGCCATGTTTATGTTCAGGGGACTTTGTTTCCGATTCAGGTTTAAAAACGGTAGTAACAAGCAAATAAACGGGATTTGCAGTACCATACCCACCCCGATACCTTATGACGATAATAATAAGTATTCACGAGCTTCAGTCATTATCGACGTAATCGTAGAAGATGTCATTCCCAACTCTATACATGGTAATTTGGAGAAGGGAATGATACGACTGATACTTGTCTCCAGAGTACTGCTCACTTAATAGTACTTTGAGAATACCCACCAGTAGATCCAAAATCTAGGCACCATACCCCATCGTCGACCCTCTACAGAGTACTGCCACTGCCACTGCTACTCCTCTACGGAGTACATACCCTTTCAACTTACTTACCTGAATACCAAATTATCAACAGAAAGAAACCCAAGCTCATTTTATTCGCACCATCTACCTATGTAGTTCTCCTGTACCCGTACTTACTGGCTATGAAACTCGAGACCATACAGATACAGAGTACAGAGTGCAGACTACAAACTACAGAGTACATAGTACAGAGTACAGAGTAAAGTGGATGGATGTACCTCACCATGATTTTCGCAATAACACCTCAATCTAGCCTAGCTCCTTTCGTACAAAAAAAAACACACTAAACTACGACGTATACTCCGTAAGTACCTAACAACTACCTAAATACTAGTAGACTATAGTAGTACTTAGTAGTACTCAGTAGTACTCAGTCGTAGTCGCAGTAGTCGTAGTCGTCGTAGCAGCCGTAGTAGTAGTTAATTAACGCAGACATAGCCGATGCCCTCTTACTGGATAATGTCGGGCGGGGAATACTACCTGGTCATAATTGCTTGCAACCTAGATGGTACTTAGTGCTGCATGCTAGTATTTCCGTGGAAGAGAAGTCAGTACGCAGTGCTTCTAGTTACTACCTGGTACCTAGGTAGTTACCTGGCTGCCTTTCTTCCCGGCAATGAGGTTAGGTACGGATATTTTCACTTCTGGTATCGGGATAGAAAGCTGGAAGGGCGTTTTTTTTTGTAAAGGGGGGAAAACAAAAGGTAATACGCTAAAAGGAGGACAGAGTACGAGCTATTGGTGCCAGAGTATGGAGGAGTTCTGGAAGTCGGACTATAGTCTCCTACGGTAAACCTAGATCCTCGTTGCAGCTGAGGTAGTTGGTGGGTTAGTTACTGTCTAGTAGTCTATCTGCAGCTATGTGAATGGAAGGATGTGCCACTAGTAGTAGCATCAGCAGTGGTAACAGTAGTTGTTGTTGACTAGTACTACCGGGGAGTGCGAGATAGTAATTCTCCGGGTAGGAATATGCCTCATCTTCTGGAGTAGATGGGAGTATGTAGTCTGTAGGTAATCTGAGTTCAATGTTATGAGGCGGACTTTCTCCCCCTGTGTGGCTATTTTTTAGTTTAGGTTTCGTTTTGACCGGACTCCTACTCTTGGGTTAGCTGTTGACAAGGTGGGAGAGATATGAGGTGAATCATCGCTGCTAAGAAAGAGGCAGCCGGTTAAGAGATTCGGTAACAGTGAAGTGGATGGTGTCGGGGGCCCGGGACAGTAAGCGCTTGTTCGGATCGGGATAGCAGCTCTCAAGTGTCCGGGTGGTAGTTAATGTTGTAGTTAGGATGGGGACTTTATTAATTTAGATTTCTTTTTTTAATACTTGAGGACTATGAAAGGCCATTCAAGCGTGAAATGCTCTAAGCCTCTGTTTAATTGACATTATACCGTACCGGGTATACTCATTAGAGGCTAAGGAATCCGAGCGACGACGATAATTATAGCTCCAAACCTGGCGGCGTGGAGTTTTTGGCTTAGTTCTATGCATTAGTACCCCGTTCAACGCCGTTCAACGGATGGGATGAATGTCAAGACTCGGCAGCTGGCTATGCTCTTGATCCCCGTGTGTGCGCAATGCATGGTAAGAATCCCGAAGGCTCCGTTTGATTCCGTTTCTTTAGGCTGCAAGGTATGGAAGAATGTATATCTGTTAATGCTTTGCAGAGGTTAGTACTCTCGCGCCCTCCAGGCCATTTCATTTCTTGGTCCAGGGAGAAATCTTGCCTCTCTGCCTGAGTAGGCTAGGACTTTGAGCAGACAATTGGCCATACCGGTCAGCTTAACCAGTCCTACACTAGGACGATGCGTCATGGACCGCTTCATCGTCGGCTCCCAACGCATGGGCTTCATATATGTCTTTTATGAAACTCGACGGGGGTCCCATAAGTGTAACCCCGGACTGAGAAATTAATTATCATTCGACTGGACAGTATGTCCGCTGTTTATCAACCTGGGCAATGGAAGGAGGGGGAGGTTGGATGTTGGGTTTGAGCTTCAGGGACTGAGACTCCAACCAGATGGTCGTTGGTTGACTGGCCACGATTTAAGCGACTCCGTTAGAGACCAGTGCTTAACCCCACCTGTTATCAACAAGGAACCAGGTTCATCTTGATGAACGAATATCTTGCATCTCCGTGTCTGGGTGACCATTATTGCACGACTCTTTTATGTTCTACATCCTCATCCTTATGCACCTGCAAACTATGTACTTCGTACAAATCTCTGTCCAATTGCCCACGCCTAGCGGTGTCCTATTGCATCTTTCATTTGATCTGGGAGCCGAGTTAAGATGAGGCAAAAAAGAGACTCTTAAAATTCAAAGCAAAGAAGTGGATCACATACGCTCGGAGGGTTAAATTATCTTAGCCGTGTGGTGTTGTGGAAGAAAATGTCTGAATTAAATGCCCTGAAGTCTGGTAGTTACTTTGTTCCATATGGTCCACATTGATTGTTGAACTGCGCCATGGGTGACAAGGAAGCATTATACCATAGTCAAGCTAACTGCCGATGCGTGCTTTTTGATAACAGCGTTCCCATAGTATGGAACTAACATCAGACACTGTTGTAGTAAGCGACGAGTACTTCTTCTCGGTACTTGGTCCGATCAGAACATGCAAATGGGAAGAACCCTGGCGTCTGACGTGAGGGAATCCCTTGGCCCTCCCTGCCCATATATTAGGAAACAAGACATCAATCTATTTGAAGCCCTTATCATCCCCTGGAAATATGTTCTAGCGAGGGATTTTCCCTGGACGGCTTAAAGTGGAAGTTGTACAGGTGCTCCATAAACTCGCAGACGAAAATATAAGGAATGACGGTGACCGGCGCCGTGCATGGCCGGGGTAATCATCGGACATTTGCAAATCTTTTCCACCTTTTCACCTATGTAGCATGGTATCGACCTCTAATCCTGGTGGGTCCTGACATTTGTCCGCAGCCCGGTTGTCAGCAATATCAAACACTTTATCTTCACTTTCAGTAGACCCACAATCTCGAGGTGTATGCAAATACATAGGTAGTATGCACCTAGCTTGTAAACAAGGGCCGTGTGGCAAAAGGCTCCTGCTCAGCATCCTTATTCTGGAATTCTGTTTGATGATGCTTCTCTCAGTCTCTCGGGGGTATGCATAAGTTTGTCCTGGAGATTTTAAGAGGCTAAGTTAGTTGTTCTGCAAGCCCAGGTTGTCCTGTATCCCACCAACACTCGCCTCTCACCTCCATTGGTAGAGGACACCGTTGTTACCAGACCAGGGTCGTTGCTAACATAAAGGAAGGACGGACCGTGCAGCCTTTTCAAGACACGTTGTCTTTGAGTTTCCACTATGGCTTAGACAGGCGCTTCCAAGAACTCTTATTGCTTGAAAAGGCCTGAGCAAGGTTTGCTCCCTGTCGTTAGCATATTCCCCGGAGCTTACTATTATTACTTAAGAGCATCGTATGGTGACTTCCAAATAGTGATCCTTGACAAGTAGGCCTGACCAGCCCCTGATAGGTGCATCATCTTCGAGATCAAGAGAAAAGCAGCTCAAAATACACTCGAATGGCTAAGAAACCACTACTGTCACTCTATAGGGAGCATATAGTGTCAAGATTCACGATGAATTGAAGTATAAGATTGGAAATCAGAGGCGATTAGAGCAGCCAGGATGGCTCAACGTTCACGGAATAATTGAAGTCGTATTTACTCCTCCTCTCCAGGTATTCTTGGAATTGCTTTGAATCAAGCACGTGAGGCTGACTAGGACCACATGACGTAACTCACTGGATGTCCATGAGCCAATTTTAAGAGACGTGGTTTGAATAATTCACTGTAATCGGCTCCAGATGAGCATTATGAACATTTCATTCTCTGATACAGCTCAGAACCCAGGAATAAGCTGGTGGCACTTCCTTCTAGCTCTAAAAGAACAGATATGGCGGATGAGAAGTAGTAGCACAGGGAAGGGAACCAGCTACTGAGAGTCCTCCGTACCTTGTTAGTCCTTACGTGTGCAGCCTTTTAGCGGCAACGTACAGCTCAATCATCCTACAATTTGGTGTAACTCCGCCGCGGAAACACAACGCCTGGCTTCTATGTGCAATTTTTGCATGTGCTCATGTGGGCGTGTTGGAGTTGATGAGTTGCATTCTCTTGTGATATCAGGTGTCAGGACTCGAAAGGTCAGTAATCTATGTCCTAATCTACTGTAATCCTAGCCATCCTTCTCGGTTAACGGATGCTGTGTACTCACAAATGGATAGACGGTAATGTGAATATATTATTATGATGGTTTAGTCTCTCCCCCTTGCTGCAATTCCCCTTAGCAGTGAGCACAATCTTCTTAGTGTCCGGCTAACGAGTCACTACCATGGATAGTCCCTCCGCTTAGAGTCTCGAGCCATGCCGAAGACCGTCCCACAGGAACACCAATTCAGTCCTATCGGAGTTGAACCAGATGATGGTGAGACAAACTCCAAAGGCGAGGTACGGCTGCCCTTGACAACTTGACACTAGTCCGTATATTGTGAACTAATATGAGTGGGCAAGCTCAACAATGTGGCTTCATTCTAGCGAGCGTCGACTGTCGAGGGTCGATCTCCAGGCTCCGAGTGTTCAGTTCCACCCCCCGACCCCAACACTCTCGACGGATTCACGGGCCAGTGGTTGTGGTGTAGTCCTTTGTGGCAATGATTAAAATCATAACACTCACTTCCTCGTACATGCTTTCACAGCACCATACTGTGCCTAGGCCCGAGCGGCAGCATTAGAGAGCGAAAATAGTAGCGGGCTAAGTTCTCCCTACCATTTGACAAATAATTCCGATAGGAGGTTTATGAGGAGACAGCTATCTCGAAACAATGTATAGCTCTCTCTCGGTATTGACTACAAGGTAGCTGGGAAGATTGCAGCTAAGCCTAATCACGCCAATGGAAGTCAACACGGAGATATTTTTGTTTCTTAAATTTGCACATGTTAATGATGAGAGAGGTTCGTGTCCCCCTTTCTGATGCCCCGATCTCACCAGCATTGTGATCCTGGCCAAATTTCTTTAGTACTGTCTCTTGATATTCTTAGGAGGATTGAGTTTCACGAAAAAGCGGTCCACTATACTTGATGATGGCGTGCTGCACTGCTGGTTCGAGAGGCCGGGGGTACCGGGGCGAACAACCCCAGTTTTGTATCAACAGAGGCAAAAGCAAAGCCACCGACGGCACCGGGCGTTATACATATCAAGGAGCGAAAAAAAGAAGATTATGAAATTATTACACAATTGCCCTTCTCAGTGGTGGCAACTGAAGGAATATGAAAAATAACATTGATGCCCCGAATAGCCTATAGATCGGATTCCCATTTATAACTTGGGATTGTCTGGGTACGATTCTGACGAAACGAGTGTGACCGACAACCAATTCAAAGGCCGTGCAAGTCGAATCAAAATTGGCAGCCAAAGAATCATGAAACTGGATTTTTCAGTCTCGACTTTTTCGGGCCGCGCTCCGTACTCCGTGCGCATTGCCAGTGCATTTCAGGACCCTCTTTTTTGTCTTGTCTTGTCACTTGTGCCTTTGCCGGGCGTCTTACCCACTTAGTGTCTCCAACCCCGCGAATGGCAAGTCTCCGATCTTCCAAGACTCGTGCGAAGTGCGAACTCGCGAAGCTTTCTCCTTGAAGGCTTGCGGCCGCAACGACCGGCTTTTGTCGAAGACCCTGTGGGTGTTGTGTTGCATGATTGCACCTGACAAACCCATAGGGAATGGACAAAGAATCCGAACGAAAGTAGTCTGAACTGGAGAACAAAGGGCCTAAAGACCTTTTTTCAAGGAATTAAAAACCGTTATGCCGCAGCTCAGTTCTGGTGCCACACCCCTAGCCCTATTATACCGAGCACTTGCGAAGACTTGTTAACTAACTAATTCGCTTTCCCTGACTAAGAAACGATGACTTTTCAGTAATCAGTACCACTTATAATGTGGATTGCAGTTTGTCTCCCACTCCATACCTAGATGATCAACCTCTTCATTAAGCTTCACTTGATGAAGGGAGTTCTGGGACCAGTAGGGCACTAGTTGTCCGTCTGGGGTCCAGACAAGGCAAAACAAAGTTCTCAAGTGCCGTCCCGAGGATGCATGAGGTTGCAAAGGGTCTCTTTCTCTTCCTATGGGCTCACAGTGAGAGTATGGAGATGAAAGGGTCGTGGGATGCACCATTGAGACATCCTTCTTGCGGGGCACATGCCTTAAACCGCAACTAATAACTTGTTACTATTTTAGAGGAGAAATGCGTCGAGAAAAAGCAAAAAATAAAAAAGAACGAACAAAGACGAATAAAGACGAATAAAGCAAGGAAAAATGGCAAGGGTAAATCTCTTCCCAGTTCTTCAGCTGGTTGGTCTACTTCGGTTGATGGAGGATTATGGCACCATTAAGCCGACAATTGGGGTCGATAGTATCTCTTTTTCTAGGAAACCGATGCTTTTGAGACTGGGCCATCTACATAGGAACTACTTGGGTAGAACTTGAAGAGACACTTGGCATTCGATTTAGAGGATACCAAGTTTGAGGTCCGTCCTCTATCTCCGGCTGAATCACCCTGAGAAATAATGTAAAAGCCCTGAATAATTAGTGCAATAATAATGATATTTCTATTCCTGAATCAACATCAGAAGAGACTACCTTACTACAACAACGACGACAAAGACGACGTACTAATTACTATCTACCGAAGGCCCAGCCAGGTTAACCAGAGATGTACACATGATTAGCTGCTCTCCTGTGGTTCGTATTGTAAAGAATCACAGACCCAGAATCAATATTCCTTCCCGAAACCCCTCTCCATCTCCTCTTCCTTTTTTCCCTCCTCCTCCTCATCCTCTTGCTCGCCGCAACTCTTTCTTGTTGTCTGCTTCCTTTCTTTCGAGTTTCATCTGATGCTGATTGCTTGTTTCCGGCTCTCACTCCGTTCCCATTCCGTCTCTCTCTCGTTCTACCCACCCTCCCCCTGTCCACTGCAGGGGTTCCTGTACCAGGGCATCCATATCCTCAGCGTTAAAGACTACACTCGCTCACTCCCGCCCTCTCTCTCTTTTGTGCTGTCTGCTTCAGAGCCCAAACATACCAACAGCAAACCATTAATCCTTGTTATTCTCGGTCTTGCTCCCACCAAGATTTCGTCGGCGGAATGCTGTCGTTTCTAGGGTTCATTGTTTTCCGTCGGTGGCAGTAATCCTCTTCCCAAGCCATTTAGGTACGTGTGAGCGGCTCCTCAGAGGTGGTGTTTTGATTCCCTTGTGAACGGACATGTAATCAATTTTAACAGAGAAGCAAAAGCAAATTCTCCCGAAAAAAGCAAAAGAGAGAAAAGAAGGAAAATTGTTGAAAAATAAATAAAAATAACCCGTCTTGTTACTACCCTTGTCCTTCGCCTATTGCTGTACTCGAATGTGGTGGCCGCTTCTTCTCAACAAACGGACGCTTCTCTGCTCTTTTTCCTTCCTCGTCCATCCTCCCTGACTCATTTTTCTTTTTTACTTTGGCTTCTGACGCTGTCCCAATCTGCAGCCAGATACCACTATTATTCCCTTCTACTGTCTAGATTTCGCTCAAGTCGTTCGTTCGGTGACTTACCATTTGTGGTTTGAGACGGGATCCGGGGCCCGGCGCCAGGCTCGAGTCCAACATCGATCTACATAGGCACTCATTGTTCAATGCCCTGGACGATCGGCTGGGATCCTGCAGCATCCCTGGCATGGAGAGCTCGTTCCGAAGGGAAAAAAAGACGAAAGAGTTTCAGGGCCGTTTGCGCCATGCGTGTCATCCCTTAGATCTTTCTTTTGTCCCCACCTAATTTACTTTCTTTCCTTGTCACTATACGGAGTACGACTACACGAGAGCTTTGAAGTGAGCCCAGGTGGCGCAGACTCGGCCTTCGTCTGGCGGGAAAACGTCTTGTCAGTCTATACTTCTCGACTTGCATCACGTTCCCTTGGCGATCTGCACGCTGGGCTTCTCTTGGAAGCTTCCGTGTCTTATAAGGGATTCTAGGATTCTAGGTCTCAACTCAATTTCCTGCCAAAAACCTCGTTGCTATTTCTCATCTTTGTTCTATTCTGTACTATTTATCGGCTTTCATTTCCCATACACTAATAATCTTGTAAAGGCCCCCAAAAAAAGAGAGAAAAGAGGTATGTGCATAGCTGTCTATCATGAATCCTGACATTCAACTATAATTTGTATTCCCGTTGCTAATATTCTCTTTCCTGCTCTATAAGATCGCTATTTTGTGGCCGCTCTATTTCCGGGGGCATGCGAGCTTTTCGTACGGATTTCAAACGGGTTTGCAATATAAACTGCCAGTACTATTTGGTAGAGGGATAGGGCTTGTTCAGCATCAGCACCCTTGATATCAGACTCTCAAGCGCAATGTCGTCAGCTTTCTATGTTGGACATTTAGGGAATATGTTACCTGTTTCCGATGGACGTCCGGAGCAAGAACCGGATCGTCCAGCTAACTTTTCAGCTCCGGGGGCTCATCCATACCAGCTTCCCCCACCTCGTACTTCAGTGCCTTTGCAATTAGGGACTGACCCTTTCCTGCGATCATGCAACCGGGAAGATAGGGCTAATGAAGGAGAAGCTCTTCAAAACTATTCTAAAAGCCACATTTATCAGCAGATAAACGAGCCTCTCCCGTCTGTTAGCCAGCTTCTCACCCCCACAACACGATCAACGCGGTCACCATCTCCTTATAACCCTGCTTCTTTTGGAATTATACCCGCACCTTATGACGTCGGAGGGACTGGGCAATCCCGTCATGACGACTCTGGTCATATGTATCACAAAATCCGGTCTAGTATTCATGGCAATTCCAGGACAATTATAGATCCCATGCTCTCATCGCTACCAAGAAGTTTGCCCCCTCTCGCTCAAGTCTCTACTCATGGTTTGGGACATGATCCTTCACCCTGCCCTACGCTCTATACTAGCTCAACTCACGAGCCGTACCAACATACTTCAATTCAACGACATAGTAGCAACCCTCACGACAAAGAATCTGAGGGAATTTCTTCTCCTGAAGCTACAGATTCAGGATATTTGGATATAGAGAAAGTCCCAAAACGCCATGTCCGTCCTCATGTTGTGGATGAGAGATACATAGAAGGGGAGGGGCTGTGTTATATCTACGCCGATGGCTCCCATTGTCCTAAAATCATCGATGGTGTTCCTGTTAACGCTAACTGGGGCATTACCAAGGCTGGAAAACCAAGGAAGCGGCTAGCACAAGCATGCCTAACTTGTCGAGAAAAGAAAATAAAGTGCCAACCGAATCTGCCAAAATGTGACCAATGCCAGAAATCCGGAAGGGAGTGCAGGTTTGAGAGCGCGTAAGTATCCTGATACTCATTGGTCAAGTTAGGCGGTACTCGACAGGCAAATGATCTTGACCTAGCTAACTTTATTTCAGTCCTCGTGGCCATCGTGCTGCCTTGAGGGTTTCACAGTTAGCAAACAGATTCGATACAAAAGAAAGTTGTATAGTCGGGAATCCTAACAATGCAGGTATATCCAGTTCACTATATTCTATTGCAAGAGCTTCAGAAAGCTCGACTTCCTCTGGAGGGGCTAATTCTCAGTCACCTTTATCTGACGGTTCAATGCTTACCCCTTCTGCTGTGGATAGCAACCATGGGAGCGCCCCCGATCCCGATCAGCATTTCCCAGTCAAATTACGGCGCGTTTCCGGTGAACATGGGGAGATTTCCAGACACTTTCTAGATAGCAATGGCACTGTCCCTCCCAATTACGCCGAGATATTGATGGAAATCGACGACCTAGATTTCCACGACCCAATGGCGTATGACTGGAAAACTGACCCATATAGTGTTGACCCTGAATTATCAGCTCATTTCATTGAAACTTATTTTACTTTCGTGAATGACCGCTTGTACTACATGTTCCCCCGAAAGCGGTTCATCCTATGGTTAAAGTCTTCTCACACCAAGTCACTCGATGATAATATGCTTCTCTACTCTATGATGGCTCTGGGTTCTATATTCTCAGATCGTCCAGACAAGATGCTAGCTCTAAAGAGGTTTTCACGCACAGCGCGATATGCTCTCGAACATAGCCAGCATAACCTTTCCTTGCAGCTTGCCCAAAGCCGTATCATTATGAGTCTTTGGTACTACGCCATAGGCGCCCTTGTGAAGTCATGGGATGCTGTAGGTGCCGCAGTGCGAACCGTGTGCGGCTTACGATATAATGTTGAAATGGGTGGGGTTATTATGGATGAAAGTCGATCTTGTGAGTATGGGCTACACCCTCAGGCCTTGATTGAGTGTCGTCGGCGGACTTTCTGGGTTGCTTTCCTGATGGACGTAAGTAATTTCTACTATATCTATATATATTTCTTTTTTCTAAGGGATTTTAAGGTCTTCGTTGTGGACTAGTATCTGACTAACTATAAAATAGCGCTTATCATGCTTCTACGCACCCTCGACGACCTTCATATCCTCACAGACCGCTTTCTTAAGGCTTCCTTGTCGAGAAGAAGTCTACGAGGCTCAAGAATATACCACAGTACCATTTTTCCAAGGGGTTTTAAACCAGCTTCCCATCTACCAGGAGAACGGACTCTCTGGGTTGAGTGCCATGGCTTTACTGATAGACATCATGTCCATTTGGGGAGATGTATCTGATCATGTCTTTCGATTATCCTTGATTCCGGTTGAGGCATATAATAAGGTCTTTCATGACTTTTATAGCACAACTGTCCGTCGATCGGACGAGTGGCTTGCGAGATTGCCACACCTTCTAACCTTTACGGCTGTGAATCTGGAAAGAAGTATCCGTGGCAAGAAAGTTGACTCGTTCATCTCAATACATCTGCTATACCATGCCACTCTCATGAAGCTGAATCGATATGTCCGCTCCCAACTTCTACGACCGGGGATGATTGGTCAATGTATACGTGCTGCCAGGAATCACGCGGTAGAAATTCTCCGCGCCGCTGTCGCCTCAATAAGATATGCATCGGAATACAACATATCTCAGATGGCATTTGGAGTGGAAACTGCAAATGGAACTCTGCTGAATCCATTCGTCGGTTATATAATCCTATCTGCAGTTGATGTCCTGAGTGCGGGAGGGCTGATGGTCGAAATGCCAGAGTGCATTACCCTTACCCGAGGCGCTGTGGAAGTCCTTCGAGAACTCAGTCGTGTCTGGAGCAGCGCAAAGCCATTAACATCACTGATTGAAGCACGTCTAAATGCCATGACAGAAGCACTTCATCAGGTGAGCTCTGAAGGGAAAATCGCCTTCTTCATTGACAGCCCATCACTCGACAGCCAGATCCACAGCGGAGTACAAAAGCAGGAATTGGTGGCCAGCGAGGATTTGATGTACGACCGCCTGTCCCGTGAACAATTCTTCGTAACCTTCGGGTTGATTCATGTTCCATACTCAAAAGAGAACATACTCTGGATCAAAAATGGAAATTAAGCCATTTCTTACTGTATATTTCAGTTCATTATTCAGCTCAGCGTGATGATGTGATGTACTATTCACTGTACCTAGTGATTATCTCATGCTAAACTATTAACTGCCTTTTTATCATTTATTATCTTACTAGTCATGGTTGGCCTCTCAGAGATGCTGGGTTCATCTTTTATTTTGGAAGGCAGAGCTGGTCTTGGACTTTGATGATAACCTTTTCGATACGCTAGCGATGCATTTTGTCATGTACTATATACTACCCCCCAGAGCTACAAGAGATACAGACTTGAATTTTGACTATTGTTTTAAGATGCCGTGTTTACTGTATACCATAGAAGCTGGAGGAAAGCTATAATACGCGTTGACATGCAGGACAGTCACGCGTTCAGATAATTCACGCATTAAGTCACAACAAATATCAAGTACATAATTTTTAATTTATCTTGTAGTGCATGTTTCTGAACAAAAGTGAATTTAAAATTACTAAATCCTGTAAGTAGTAGTATTCACTTTACTTATCACGCGGTATCTTCTCATTAACACAACAGGAGGCCTCCATTTGAATATAAAAACTCTTAACTATCCTCAGACTTTTCTATCGTTACCACTGCCTACCCAGGTACTGAACACTCTATTTCCTTCATGTTCAACTAGCCTTTTCCTGTTCTTTTCACACCCGATTCGGATCGATGGACAGATCAACAAATATCATCGACCCAGAAGGGGACGTGATTGTAGTCTTGAAAGACCCCAATGCACCCTTTCCTGGCCTGCGTGAGTGCTAACCCAATTCAAACTCCATGGATCCCCCATGATAGAAGAAATCCAGTTAAAACAAGAGACTAACCCTCTTCAAGCTGGTTCGTTCTTTCCTGCCAGGGAAGATAAAGAGGGATACCGTTTCAGATGCTCAGCGAAACACCTTACCCTCGCATCGCCTGTAATCCGGACCATCCTTTCATCAAAATGGAAAGACAGCGAGGAGTTCAAGAGAAAAGGATACATTCCGCTCATCATGAAGAAATGGAACGTCTATGCACTCGAGGTCCTGCTGAATATTCTGCACTGCAGACTTACCGAGGTGCCTCGTCGTCTCAGTTTGTTACGTCTGACCCAGCTCGCCATGATAGCGGACCACTATGGATGCCTCGACCAGCTGGTCATCTTCCAGGAGGTGTGGATTCCACGCATCAAACCCTGTACCGTCTACAAGGATCCTTCTTTCATGATGTGGTTCTGGATAACCTGGGTTTTCAAGTTGCCTGAAGCGTTTGAGGAGGCCACTCTCGACTGCGTGGAGCAAAGTGGAGATACGATCGAGGCTATGTGTATTCCAATCCCAGAAGAAATAATTGGTATGAGAGTCCACCCCCCGCAAAAAGAAAATGACTTGTTCAATCCGCCCTTCTTTTTTTTCTTTGTTTCTTTCCAGTACTTGAAGCTGATAGGCAACTGTTCTAGAGTCGTTGAACGAGAAGCGCGAGGGCTACATCGAACATGTTGTTGACGCAATGGTATCGACGTATGAGAGTGCCACGGAGGGGGATGAGGGTTGCTCTGAGGAATGCAATCGCGCCATCTGCAAGGCGATCGATGAGGGGATGCGTTCTATTTCCATCTCATCGATCATGGAAGTCGAAGCTCCATATCAGCATATCGTCTTTGAGAAAATTTGTGAGGCCGCCCAGTCCATCGAAGCTTCAAGTGAAGATTGCCGCTGCGTGAAAAGATCACTCAAGTCTTTGAGACATCAGGCAGACCGTGAAGCAAAGCCTTTTTATCTGGGTCATTTTCCGAGAAACTGATCCAGGTGCTTTGAGTTGTTGAGTTCAGGTTCTTTGTTGAGGAAACAAGGATGAGACATTATGTGGTGAAGGTTTATTATGGCACTGGATTGATTGACATGTAACATGGTGGGGATAATTTGTGTTATGAAGGAGGAGATTTAGTACCATGTGGAATGACCAGGACAGCCATTAATCTAGTCTACGAGGTAATCGAAATGCATCGAGAACAAGCTGCTCCATAGTAGAACCGTGGAATGTAGAGCATCGTCAGCAGTGTTTACCCCAGACAGCCGAACCGGAACCGCGGCGCCCGAAGCAAAAAGAGGCACCATTTTCTCTCCCTCTCCCTCTCGTCCGACGTCATCAGAAAAATAACTAACCCCTTTCCACCCCCACCAGACCAAAGTCAACTCCAGTCGTTAACGGGGACCAGTTCGCATTTAGGATAGAAGATGGGTCGCCGCAGCTCTGTGTGATTCCAAAGTGAGGATTGAGCTTTTGTTGATCTACCGGTTTCACCGCCCGCGCGGTCTCTATTCAGCAACGCAACCCAATGCCGCTCATTGCTGGGGACCCGTTCCTAGACGGAGATGAGAATACGATAGAAAGCAGAAACATGGCGACAACGAGTCTCCCCGATCAGGTGGGGGGCGAGCGGATAGCGCAAGACACAGACGATGCAGAGGCATACTCTATGCTCATGGCCTACCCTGACGAAGCCGACTACTATGCCCTCCTCGGTCTTTCTCGCGACCCTCCCCCGACGGACGCGGCTATCCGATCCGCATACAGAACTCTCACGCTTAGTTTCCACCCTGACAAACAACCGGCGGAGTTGCGGGAGGCGGCGGAGCGCCAGTTTGGTCGTATTCGTGATGCGTACGAGACTCTGATCGATCCGAAGAAAAGGGTTGTGTATGATCTGCTGGGTGCGGAGGGGGTGCGCGATGAATGGGGTCCTGGCGGTGCGATGGGGCGATTTGGGGAAGCAGAGCGCCAGCAGCTGGGGGTTAGGGCGCAGAAACCGGAGGAATTCCGGCGGTGGTTCTTGGAGACGATGAAAAAGCGCGAACGGAAAATGGTGAATAGTTTGGTACAAAGTAGGGTATGCGCTCTGTTGCTCTCTTATTAAGTCTGTGGGTTGTGTGGGAGTTGGGTGGCTTACTGTTGAATGGACTGTGTTGCTGATTGCTTCAAAGGGCTCACTTACACTCGGCATCGATGCCTCGAACACCATTTCTGTTGATGAGGAGGTTGGAGAGATATATGTTCATATTCCTTCCCCTAAACCCTCGAATTTCGCACTTGGATATTCCTTCAGGGCACCCTTTCCGACACTCCGAACTGTGCTTGGAGATGAGGAGAAGGACGATGAGGATGAGGATGCCCAGGCGCAAACCAATCCATCCATACAGAGTGAGGGTGCGGAAATGGCAATCCAGGCGAGTATCTCGGGGCCTTTTCAGCGCCTGTTTCAGGAAGTCGAACTACAACACGCTGATGGGAAGACAGAACGTCGGAAGGTAAATTCAGCCTCTTTCGCTGTTGCTTGAGGTTCTTACTAATGACATTGCACAGCTTCCATTGCCTTTGATTCTAAGTACGAAGAACATAAGCCTTGGGGCTAGTGTAAGCCAAGTATTTGGAGATTTCTCGACTACGAAGGGTATTCTCAGGAGATGGCCGTTTTCATTACTCCAGTACTCGGGTGTAACTGCTAGTGCGACGCTTTTACCAGCGCCGTCGCTTCAGACAAGCCTGGCAAAGAACTTTACACCAATTGAAGGGACAAAGCCCTTCAAAGTTGTATTCGGCACTACCTTCAATTACTCCATTTTTCAGGCCTTGCCGATTCTTGGGCTGCAAGTCACAAAAGAAATCGGCGAAAGGAAGCACGCATTCTGCAACTGGTCAAGTGGGATCATCACTTGGCCTGTTTTGGTTCAGGAATTGCTTAATCCGATTGTTGGACTTGGTCTGGACGTGGAAAATGCGTTGTCAGCAGCCAACCAGCTCAGCCAGTTTCAATTTGGTATCTTGTCGCAACCACAGCAATCAAAGCGCGTCAGTAGCTTGAATGATGATGAAGACGAGGGCTTCGATTCCGAAGAGGAGTATGAGGAGGATGCAGAGTACGCAAAAGTCCGCGCTAAGCAGCGTGAAGAGAATAGAGCTGCTGAAGCCTGGCAAGTCGGAATTTCATCTTCTCCTGTCGCCAATGGCTTGTCCTTGTCATATTCCCGCAACGTCTTCTCTGGAAAATCAGTAAATGAGACCGCTCTTTCCGAATGGAGCTCTGAGAAGCATTACCCCTTACCCCCAGCAAAGGAACATCGTTCTGTGCGCGTCGAAGTTACAGCTACGGTGGATATGAGCATGTCATTAGCGTGGAGCGTGGAAGGGTCCCGCCAGGTTGGGGATCTGACTCGCATGGGTGTCGGCGTCGGCGTCCAAGGGGCCCGTGGCCTGGTTATGACCGTCTCATGGAGCAGACTTGGGCAAAGGATTAAACTTCCAGTTGCCCTCTGTCCACTGGAGGCTGTTAATGCCGATGCAGCAGCCCTTGCAGTCCTTTTCCCTTGGGTAGCGTATTGCGCAGTGGAGTTCGGATTTATCCGCCCGAGGGAAAGGCGAAATCGTCGCAAGGTCATCGCTCGACGGCAAAAGCAGCTAAGGAAGCTGATTCCTCAGAAGAAAATCGAAAGTGCACAGGCCATTGAGCTCATGGCAGACCAAGTGCGGCGGCGACAAGCGAGAGAAGACAGCCAGGATGGGTTGGTGATCACTAAGGCCGAGTATGGTCACTATCCCTCGTCAAAGCGCAAAGGAGAGAAGGACGTAAAGGAGCCTGAAATTGCAGATGTCACTGTCCCCGTCGCTGCACTGGTCGATCGCGGCCAGCTTCTAATCCCCAAACAGACAGTCAAGGTCCGTTTAGTCCCCAGATGTATTGTGTTTCACGTTACTAATGCTTCCATAGTTTCATATCCTAGGGTTCCATGACCCAGCTCCACTTCAGCCAAAGACATTGAAAATATGGTATCGATACCATGGCAAAGAGCACTATGTTGAAGCCAGCGATGCAGAGGGCATAACTTGTCCTATGCGACAGCATTTACTCGATGCCTAATGAAACGCGCTGCTCCTGAAACATGTACCAAATTTTACTCACACACGCCAGTCTGGCTTATATACTAGCATATTATTCCCCTGTCTCCACTCTAAGAGGTTTGGAGGTTGCAATACTTGTATTCTAACCCTGTATGAATTAGACGCTTATCCAACTCATTCATGCATCTCCCTGGGATGCCGATGTACTTGGCCATGTTGATGAATTGGCGATTCTGTACACTATATTTGAGATATAACCCACTTAGTCTAGATATCTATACAGTGTAGAAATTTATCAGCGATATTCATTGATAACTGTTTTCTTCCGTCCGAATGCAAAACCGAAACTCCCGCTCATCGTTTGTATTATTTTTCCTCTTTGGGACGTCATCTTCGGGTACGGGACGCCACTCTCGCCATCGCCGCAATCCCGCCGCCAAATTCGACCCAGGAAAAAACGCAGCAACGCAATCCATCAACTTTCATCATCAACGTCCTAAAATCACCCCCTTTTCTCGTCTCATCTTCTGTCTTCTACAATGACTTCTATTGCGGAGGGGCTTTTTAAGTCTCTCCCCAAGCCAAAATACTCGGGCGAGGAGGAAGAGTTGCCGCAACACGCACAGCCCCGTGGTCCGCGAATTGTCGGCCCCGGCCAGCTTGATGAGACACAGGTTGTTCTCCGGGTATGTTCTCCCATATCACCTACTTACTCCGCATTAAGGACAGAATTGCTAATTTTGGTCCCCGGCTTATTTGGGGAGGCATTTTTCAAGAGAACAGGTCCCCCTCCATATGGAAACCGCGCAGGATGGCGTCCTCGCGCCCCCGAGGATTTCGGCGATGGCGGCGCGTTCCCAGAGATTCTAGTCGCGCAATACCCCCTTGATATGGGTCGGAAGGGCACGTCGTCAAAATCAAATGCGCTCGCTGTCCAGGTCGATGCAGAGGGGAAGGTTAAATACGATGCCATCGCGCGAAGGGGCCACAACGACGATCGGATCGTTCATGCCTCGTTTAAGGATTTGATTCCGCTCCGGCAGCGGGTGGATATGGGGGAGATTTCTCTGGACCGGCCGTCAGAGGAAGAGGTCCAAGAGCAGATGGAGAAGACGAAGAATGCCCTGGCGAGTCTGGTGCAGGGTGCCGTAGCTTCACAGAAACCCAAGAACGTGAAGGGGGGCAGTCGGGCGGAGCCTACGTTTGTTCGGTATACACCAGCCAACCAGATGGGGGATACGAGTCGGAAGAACGATCGCATTATGAAGATTGTGGAGAGGCAGCAGGATCCGATGGAGCCTCCGAAGTTCAAGCACAAGAAGATTCCCCGTGGACCGCCGTCGCCGCCTCCGCCAATTATGCATTCCCCGCCGCGCAAGCTCACGGCGGAGGATCAGGAAGCATGGAAGATTCCTCCACCAGTGTCAAATTGGAAGAATCCCAAGGGTTATACAGTGCCGCTGGACAAGCGTCTGGCGGCTGATGGTCGCGGTCTACAGGATGTTACAATTAACGACAAGTTTGCTCAGTTCGCAGAGGCGCTGTTTACGGCGGATCGACACGCCCGTGAGGAAGTGAGACTACGAGCACAGATGCAGCAACGGTTGGCGGAGAAGGAGAAGGCACAGAAAGAGGAGCATCTTCGTGCTCTTGCCCAGAAGGCGCGCGAAGAAAGGACCAGTGGCCGCCGCGATTCCCGTGCGACATCTCGCTCGCGCTCTCGTTCGCGCTCCCGCAGCCTCTCTGCATCCTCTTACCGGTCCGGTACCCCCAGTGAGGACGATAGCGCCGCCAGGGATCGTGAGCGCGCTCGTCGGGAACGACGCCAGGAGGCTGAACGACAGCTCCGTCAATCGCGTATGGGGACCGAACGACGAATCCAAGCGATGGCACGAGAGCAGAACCGTGATATCTCAGAGAAGGTGGCATTGGGTTTGGCCAAGCCGACACAGTCTTCCGAGACCATGTGGGATTCTCGTCTCTTTAACCAGACAAGCGGAATGAGTACAGGATTCAACGAGGACAATCCCTACGACAAGCCGCTGTTTGCCGCGCAGGACGCTATCAACAGCATCTACCGTCCCCAGGCCCAACTCGACGTTGATGACGAAGCAGATGCTGAGGGAGAGATGAGCAAGATTCAAAAGTCGAGTCGATTCGAAGTCTTGGGTAAAGCGAAAGAAGGATTCCGGGGTGCTGCAGACGCAGAGGTAAGCTTCTTCCCCATCCGCTCGTCTCTTGTATACTTCGCTGTATATTTCGCTTCCCATATTTTCTTCGTATTTTTTTTTCTTTGCCTCCATGCTGTAAACAAGTCTTATGGACGTTCCCATTGTTAACGTTTGCCCCACCCCACACAGGTTCGAAGTGGTCCAGTCCAGTTTGAAAGGGATACAGCCGACCCGTTTGGAATCGACAGCATGATCGCAGATGTGACTGGAGGCGGGGGAGCCGGTCAGAAGCGGTATGGAATCCAGGAAGTCGACCGTGAAAGCCGGGGGTCGAAGCGAGTGAGGGTGGAGGATGAGGACTGATTATTGAAAAGCCGACTGGTTATCATTTGGGTGGGGACGAGAGATAAATAATAATACCCCAATAATACATCTCCTCCCCGAGGTCACTAAGGAAGTAGGTAGGTATTTTGAGCCGTTGGCAACTTGGCACTCCTTTGGAGACGAGATTAGGGTATATTATTGTGTATTTCTGTTGGGAGGGTCAGGAAGTGAGTGGGTGACATTTATTATGCATACATGCATTGCTGGCGCTGTAGTCAACTTTTTTTTTTCGATTTTATTTTCATTTCAGGACTATCTATACCTATCAATGCTATGAGGATGGACAATACTAAGTACTACTATAGTAGTTGGGTTGTATTTGCCATCGGCAATTAACAGTTAACTACTAACTAGTACGGAGTATAGCAGGAACTTTATACAGGGTAGTAGTTAGTCTAGTCTCCAACATGCAAAAATGAAGGTCTGGTTTGGAGCATCTCTAGATACTGCTAACTAGAAGCAGTAGTAGACGGAGGACAAGTCGAGTCACTTCTTGCTAATCATATGGAATAATAACGCCTCGCACATTGGAGAGTAACTAACAGTAGTAGTAGAAGTAGTAGTAGTAGTAGAAGTAGAAGTAGCAGTAGCAGTAAAATATGATAATAAAGTAAACAATGATTTCCTTTTTCAGTCCAGAAACCAATCAGTCATATTGATGCAGCGATGCACTGACAATGGACTCCAGGGGGTTTTCCGTAGAATCCGACGAGCCATTTGAAGCCTTGGATTAGGAGCACAGACTACCTAACTACCTACTACCGGTACTACTACTGCTCCTACAAGTACTTACTGGTTACTACCTAGGTAGTTACTAGCACAAGAACACCAACCGCCGCGTCTGGAGACTAGGGAGGTGAATGCGGCAGTTGGAGTCGTCCGGTCCACCATAACAACAACAACGATAATAAGTATGATAATGATGAGCGATTTTGTCCGCGTATCCACAGAGTACAGAAGAAGATGGTAGCGGGAGGGAGTATGTACGTTCTTCCCGACTCGGAGGCTTATCAAGTTATCCGTCCGTTTTATGCCGATGTCTCTCATATCTCATATCCGATGATTCCAGCGTCTTGGGTTGAATAATATTAATGCCTCGTATGAATGCTGAAACGCCAAGGTTACGTGCATAATCATATCTGCCGGATTAAATCAGCGGGTAGAGATCTTGGGTTTGAACTTGGGGCTGTGGGTTTCTGTAGCAGGTGGAATTTGCTACCACTGAGGTCTATAGTTACCTTGAGAATAGTTAGGACTTACCTGGGTGGTAGTAGCTGAGATTTGGGTCAAGCTGAGATGGCGACAGAGCAGGATTACACCCAGGGACAGCCCTCTGTCACCATCATCTCCCCATCCTCTCATTTATTACATGCATATGTGTATATTATTAGACAAGGTAGATCATTCAGTTGGTTGGAGATGATTGGATAGACAGCTTCCCAACCTGAACCCTTCACAGCCATCAGGGAAGGGATGGTGGTGGCTTTTGTTTGCTGGGGAGAGGGAGACCATTTCCGTGAAAGACAGGGGGAGCTGAGGACTAACAGGCTGGAGCCAACCAGACGCTCCGCCTCACGACTCTAAGGCCCCAGGACTAACCCTCGGATCGCTTTTTGACAAGGTCATGAGAGATCGCTGGGTTTCTGCGTGTAGCGCTCCAAGCGCTGGAGAGGAGGAGTATACTCCGTGGTAGCAGTGGTGGTATGCGCGAAGGGCGTTGTTGTGACTCGAAATGTTTGACATATGCAGGCGGGAAGAGACCATCTGATATCATTGCTCTCTGTGGCACAACCGCACGGGCGCACGGGTCGCGTTTCGAGCACTCCGTATGGGTGCATAGCGGGGGAGCAAACTTTGATCTGGTAGTAGTAAAAGAATGTAATAGAAGTAAAGAGAAGAAAAGGGAAAGGAAAGAAAGAATATTATTAGGCTCTCAGCGTGGTCGTGCGAGGAACACAACCAGTATCGCCAAACCCAAATGCTCCTTTGACAGCGACGAACGAGTTCAGCTGTAACTAGTACTAGTTTACTACTAGTAGTACTATAGCAGTATCTAAAATCTGGATTCAGAGAGAGAGAGTAGTAGTAAATTAGGTATAATAATAATTACTATGGTTATCTCGCTCTCCCACGAGCTGCGAGTTCCCCCGAGGCATCCACCAAACTGAATAATGGCACCACGTAATTCCGTAGACCTAGAGTCTTAAGACAGTTAGATCTCCCAGTGGCTGAGGCCACGCTACGCAGGATCGTATCATTGTACAGACTCCGGAGAAGGAGTATTTGATTTGCAGCGATGTGCCTGACTAACTGGACAGTAACTATTGTTTAGGCGCTCCCACAGGTTCACAACATCCTTGTCCTCGTAAAGAAAAGTGCGGGGGAGCCGACGAGCTTCTGCCCTGACACGCACACACCCCTTGATTATGATAATAATAATAAAAACAATAATATGGATAATGAATACGGTATAATAATAAGACTCGGAGTAATTAATTAAACTGTCAGATTCATCGCCCGTGCGCCTGTAGAATTCCCGAGGAAAGAGTGGATGATTATCGGTAGCGGCGCCTAGCGCGCTGTGGCGACCGAGAAGATTTACTGATAAGCAGCAAATTCTATTAGTTTTCTTCCTATTAGTAGTTTAGCAGCAGCAGTAGAGGAGGAGGAAGTTTGGAACGCGGTGGTGGAGCTGCCGGACGAGATAAAGCCAGATGAACGGTTAGACAAGGGTCTGAAAAGCCCGGATGGCAATAATGATATTACCATTATATTATCATCATCATTATCATCGTTACTATTTATTCTTATTATCAGTTATTGCTTCTGACTCTTACACAGTACTACTGACTGTGCTTGTTCTTCATCAGACTTAGTGGAGCAAAGACAGCCAAGCTTTTCCTCCTCTTTGACTCATCTTTTTCTTTTTCCCCTTGTCTCTGGTTATTACTTTATATATTCTTTTTCCCCATGCGGTCTGTGGAGTAGTTGCCAAGTATTTGGAAGAGCTTAGAGAAAGTCAAGAAGATTCGAAAAAAACGATACTGTGGCAGCAGAGGAAGAATAACAGCAGTGTCTGCTGTTGAGTGCCTGAAAAGTACCCCAAAAGTCACCTGCTGGAATCTTCCTCTCGTTCTCTCGGTCTCTCTCTTGCGTCAACCTCCCCTGCTACTTGCTCCCTGTCCTAATCCCTACCTTCAATAGCATCATCGCCGTTAACAGCTAATTGTTCCCTCCTGTCCTCCTAACCCTCTTACAAGGTGTTTTGATACCATTCCCTCAAGCAATGGCGTAACTACACGGCAGACAAGAACAATGACGACTCAAGGTTTTGTGACCTGCAGGAGACTCAAGCGGAAAAAGAAAGCAAAGAAAACAAAAGACTCTCTCCGTTCACGGCATTTGTCTCTGAAAATACCTCCTGGTCTGCTCTAAATTTACATTCTGGGGGGACTAAGTGATTTACCAGCCCTGCTTGCTCTAGTGTTGCCTGACTCCTACAGTTCAGTCTGGTAATACCATAACCCTTAGCTATTGCACCAATTCCTCTCTTCTTCCTCTTAAGCTTGCTATACTCTTCTCTATAACGATATTCTCTTCTGTTCTGCCTGGTAAGTTATATATCTAGCCTTGATCTTCTTCTTCTTCTTCTTCTTCTTCCTCCTCCATCTTTTCCCTACTAGGCCTACTATTGACCCATTTTCTTCTGTGAAAGACACCCTGACCTACTCTTTCATCGTTAAACAATACAAACTTCAGACAGTGCCTGGAAAAATGGAGCAATCACTGTCACTCATCTCTGCCCAGGTCCAGTTTATGGTAAGTTCTTCTTCCCTTTACCTCATTACCCAATCCACCCATCATTTCCAGGAAGGACTTGCTCTTCCCTCTCCGTCCTATCTCCTCTGCTTTACATTCTTATGTTTGGTCCTCATTTCTACCTGGAGTTTTGGCTTGGATGGAATCAGCACGGCCTCGACTTGTCTCGCTGACAACTGTTGTGGAACTGCAGGAAGACCGACTGGCCCTGGTGCATATTCCTCTGGATTTGTATCCCTATTTCTTGAATCCAATTCTACAGATACTTTTTCATGAGGTTTCTCCCATCACTGAGGCCGAGGCTGAATATCGGGGCTATGACAGTCCTGTGGAAGCTGAAAGCCTTGCACAGCCGCCGGCTTTTCTGAACCTCTCAATTACACCAGTCGAATGTTCGGTGATGTGCCCCAGGCAGCTGGCGGATGAGTACTTTGCTCCCCTCGTTGAACGCTTTGTCCAAGTCAGTTCGTCTACCCAGAGCCGTCTATCAATTAGTAAAGACGACTTCATCGCCATGCAAGTGTACGGAGAAGGGCTTGAGGCAGGCCAGCGGGTTCTCGAACTAACAACTCCCTTGGCCATGGCAGGAATGTGCGTACAATTTTCAACCTGTAGACTAACTAATGGGAACTTCTGCTGACATAGACTACACAGCTCCATCTTTTTTATTTCTACCTATTTTGCCGATTACATCATTGTCCCTCTTCGCAGCAAAGCACAGGTCATCGAAGTCTTGGAAAAGCGAGGTTTCAGGTTCGAGATGTCGACAGAAGCCTTCATCAACAATAACCAGTCATGTCTCAACAACAGCTTTAGCCCCGTCTCGCCACTTTCTGCGAGTTCTTTGAGTTCTCCACCTGCTACACCCCCTCCATCATCTCTCAATGAACTCCAGACGCGGACTTTCTCATCCTTACGGCGAAACAACATCGTTCCCTCCGTTGACACATCACTGCGTCTGGTGCAATGTGCAGCTCACCATCGCTACAGTAGTGACGCCAGCTCCATCGCCATTCTTCGTGATGCTCTTACAACAGCACTAGTAGTGGATAAGCCCCGTTTCCTCTCTCTGACTCTCACAGCCGCGGATCCCGCAGCATCTCTTTTACTCGAACAACGCCTCCTGCCTCGATTCTCAAGCGATCCCACTTCCACCGCAGATGCAGACGAGGAATCCAGTCTTTTGCTTGGCTCGAAAGAGGACATTCTTGTTCCCATTATGCTAGACCTGCGAAAACTCCCTCTGGAGGCTACTGGTATTGTCTGCGGCGTGGCGAGCCGATTGGCCGATGCTACACACGCTCGAGACGATGATGTACCCACTGCCGCATCCTCCACGCTTTTCCCACCTTCCAACGACAATACTATCCTAGAAAGGTCCAGCAAATATTCCAGCTCCTCAAGTGAATCCCGCAAACTATCCAAGGTCTCAAGTCACAGCCCCGGACGCAAAACCAACGGCCACCCCAACCCGCCTACCCACCACCTCCAGCCAGATCTCGATGCAGCCTTCGATGCCGTGGAGATTAGTTTCCTCAGCACAGCTCGCGCAGGGACCATCATTGTCGGGGAACATGAGCTACACCGGGCAATGGATGCCCTGGAAGCCGAGAGTCACGAGCCGGAAAAGGCAATCGAGGCTCTTGAAATCTAATAATAGTCTCAGCTCCCTCCTTCCTCCCTTGTGGTACGGTACTTTTGACACATACATCCAAAAGTTCTTTTGCACAATTTTCTTTTTTTTTTTCTCATTTTTTTGTATTTCGATAAAAGTTACCGCTGGGCAAAAATACCATTTTTGTTTTCCTTTGTTTCCTTTTCTCTTTCTTTTTTTTCACTTCTTGTTTTCACCTTTTCTTTATTACGAATCATGCTAGCGCGACGCATAATAATAATAACCCCAACGGCCACATTTCTTTTGTTCGAGGACACTTTGTCTTCCCGAGTCCATATATCCACTTGGGTTATTGGAGACATATCTGCATGGGGACGGAAAACATGGGCGATGAAGAAAATTGGAAAAAGAGAGACAAAAGGCATAGTCGACTGCATGTCATGTAATCAGCCATGAGGGCAGACAAGAAATAGGAATCTGAGGCGCAGCTCAGCTGCTTCCTGATAATCTATTAATGACCAATAATGATACTGTTGAATTCAATCTGGCTCTCTTCCTGCTTCTCCTTCATGTTCTTGTTCTCTCTCGCTTCTACCACACTATCTACCTAAAACTTAGTAGGGAAAAGTCGCGGACTACTTGTACCACAAAAATGAGAATAAGCAGGCGCCCATATTTACTCCGTATTAACCGTGTCAAATTCATATTGAAGAATGAGGCGCCTGACCTGTGACGTAAAATATCTCTTTGGAAAACATGCCATATTTCCCTTCCCCTCCCCCGTTGGCCTTGTATCGCGCATTGATGCTTGATCATGGGACCTATGATTACTACCTCCTACCAATATCAAGGATAATAGTGCGGTCAGCTCACGAACTCATGTTCGTCATCAGCCTGAAAGTCCCCCTCAGCTCCGTATGAAGCAAGGTAACTTGCCAAGCTGAAGAAATGACGCCACGCTTCACCGAAGGTGAGAAATGTGCGTGGAGCTGAAGAGCTAGGGGGGAGGAATTACTTATTAGGATATGTAGTAATTCCCCAGTTTATTTTAATTTTCTTGTTTTTCATGTTTTGGTTTTGGCTTTCGTGATCAAGTGTAGAGAAAAGGTGGTCATGGTCACCTGGGAGTCTGAGCCACTTTGTCGGGGAAGGAAATAGCTCGCGAGTTGCCGCAAGTTGTGTCTGTCACATCAAAGTCACATTTGATGTGATATCTCGGTACTTCCGGATCAGGAAGAAGCCCGCAATACTAGTGATAGAGAACTTGTCTTTTTTCAGGCTTGATTTGCAAGAGGCGTAAAAAGGTCAAATAACCAAGTCAGTCAGCTGTAGAAGCACATGGACAGCTGAATGGAACGGTGGCCGTTGGAATGCTTATTTGCGGCTTGGTTTATCTAAACCACGGGAATTAATTGCCGCAGTAGCCTCATGGTAAAGGAATGTCTAGGCCCGGGGGGAAAGGGAGCATCAGAGATACCAGCCGCAAGGACATCCATCTGTGCATGCGTGCCAATCTTCGAGCTGGAGGGCGATCGGTGGCTTTTTTCGATTGTGGATTTATTCGTCATCGACCAAGGACAGCCAGCCTCCTCCTCTCCACCACTCCATAGTTTATGAGCTATACCTTGCGGTATTTTTTTACCGATACACTTTGACGGTTCCTGACAGCGCCTCAGTAAGCACCAAATTAGATAGTATGAGAAAGGAAAAAAGCAAATACTTACCATCAGAGCACCCGTTTGCCCAGCACTTCCCTCTCTCATTCCACGCAACGCAACTCACCGCCTTCACGCCTTCTCCAGCTGGGACTGCCGCAATGACCTCGCCGCTGAGGACGTCCCAAGCAAACACATAGGCCTGCCCAGAGCGATCATCTTTATCCGATTCACTCCCACTCAGGACAACAGCATCAGCTTTGGCAAATACAGATCGAATACGCAATTCCGTATTGCGATATACAGGCAACTTCTGCCCTGCTACCGAAGTTAGCACGTTGCCTTCTTCATATCCAAATGCCTTCAAGAGCTTCCCATCCGCTCGATCCAACATTCTAATCCTCCCGTCCAACGTAGATATCAAAAGCGCATTGCCATCCGCTGAACACCGGATGCTCGTGACAGGGTGTCCCAGCACATCAACTGTTGTCCGGCCCATACGAACATCGTAGACCCTCGCACGCCCATCGTAGCTTCCACTGGCGATAGAATAGGTAGACATGTGTACATGTAATGATGAAACGGTATCACCAGCCTCACTGAGCGTCTGGATTGGCTTGTGGGAATTGGATCGGGTATCCCAGAGGTTGATAGTAGTGTCCGCACTGCCTGACAGCTCATAGATGAACGATTAGAATACGCCAGTTTTGAAGTTCAATCCGGCAGCGAACGAGCCATCATATAATACTTACCAGACACAACTACTGCACCACCATCTCCCGCAAACTGCACCGCTTCCACTTTCGCGTTATGCCCGCCCCATCGTCTCACTGTGCCACCCTGTTCGACATCCCAGAGGAAAACTAGGCGATCTCCGCCGACACTCGCGAACCGAGAATTATCTGCCGTAACAGCGACATCTAGCACTGAGTATCCGTGAGCCTCGTACTTCTGAATGGGAGATGTTGTCTGGACGTCCGATCCATTGGCGTTGCTCGGAATTGCGCGAGAAAGGTGGACCGCGCGATCGGAAGATCCGGTTAAAATGTAGGTTCCAGGGTTGCTGGAGAATGTCACAGCGTTCACGGGCCCTAGGGTCAATCCGTCAGATGAGAGTTGAGGAGCTTTGTAAGGGTGAGCCTACCATTGTGTGTCTTGAGCGTGTGAGCTACCTGGGTGGGGAATTGTTTCGTTGCCGTCATTTGGCAAGGGACGTGGGAAGAGGGTCTACTTTAAAGTGCAAAAGCGGATTCAAAAGCTCAGGTATTCAACAAATCCATTGCTCATTCATTCCTAGGAGTCATCTTAACTTTGGAAATGTTGATGTCGCAAAATAATAAAACTGGATCGATGACGGGAAGGTGGAAAGTTCACCGCCAGGGAAGCAGCGGTGCCTCACGATGCCTTGTTGCCTTCCTGTATACTTGGGGCGTCTCCTTTCCATTTTCATTTCTATTTGGAATATAATTACAGAAATTTCTTGTTTCTAGTGGTGCCAGTATATACACACTGAACTTGAAAGTAAAAGGTTTGCAATTATATGAATGACAGTATGTTCATCTGTCTCGAATCGCTCTCTTTGGAGCGATATATATGTCACACCATTTTCTCCTGGCACATAATGTTCATCTTTGGGCCACTTTTTGACACAAAGTAGATTCTTTTAATATTCCCGAAATCCTAAATCTCCTCAATATTATCCGCAGGTTCATCTCCCCAATCACCATCAGGCACCATGGCACCAAAGTGAAGATAAATAAATACAGCTGGCCGAAACTCTGGAGCAGCACGTAGCTTCTCCTGAACCCACGGATGATCATGTTTATAGACGCCGTCCTTCGGGAAAATAGCCTCTCGATCTCGATCATTAAGATCTCGTGCATAGAACTGTAGCCAGAAGTATTTCACCCATATCTTGTGGTGCCGTTCCCATTGCACCCGCTCGCAGTTGAGGCACGGCCCCAATTTCTGGGGGATGTAATCGGCAATATACCGGGGCCTAGTAATGGAACTGCGCAATGTCTCTAGCGAAGTAAGCTCCGCTAGTAGTTGGTCATCATAGAGATCAACAATGAGTTGTGTCACTGCCTGCTCTACATCATCGGCTGTGTCCTTCGCCCCATGCTTCTTCAGAAGCTCATTGTAATGACCCCAGTCTAGCCCAAGATGTAGAGAGATCGGGGCACGAAAGAGCACTAAAAGGGTCTCCAACTTGGGACAGTCACGTAGGAACTCCCACTCCCTCACTTTGCTGTCGAAAAACCGAGCCGAGAAAAAGGGCTTCTCTGTAAACGCCTCCATTGGACTGGGCCAGTGCACTGCAACAGTCTTGCACCCAACAGCTGGGGCTACCAGCCCCGCTGTTGTTGCTGTGACACCATCTGGATCGGCTTCATTAACCTTCAATTCTTCGGAGTCTATGCTCCCATACGTATAAAATGGAATGTCACTGGGGAGTACGTAGCCCGCTGGCGATATATCGAAGAAGCCCCCGATATTCCGACCCAGTGCCAGCTTGGTACCCATGCGTAATACCGCATCTAGTGCCTCTCGACATACCCGCGCAATATGTGGTACTGGGAGCACCAGGTTGCGGATATCTATGGGATCAGGGAGCTGCAGTTGTCCTATATTCAAGACCCGAGCCGGAACAGCCAGCTGCCAGATCTGCCAGCGGATTTCTGGTGGCAGAAGCATGAATTGAGGGAACAGCTGTGTCTCAGATGATTTGTCCTGCGCATTCTCAGTGACTATAAAACATTCATCTCGGGCACCGTAACTTTCGAGTGTAGCGTGATAGTATGCATTCATTGAGGTGTGTGTCTGAAACGCATCGCGGAGAATGGACGTATGGGATCGGAGTGGTCGTGGTGGGTGACGAGGATCCCTGAACCAGACGTTCGTCGGATGAACACACTGCTTCCTTGGTGGGAGATTCATATATCCCAGACTCATGCGCTCTGATCGAACAGGAGAATCAGGATCTGCGAACGATATTGTTGAGGAATCCTCCGATGCGTCTGTGTCAGTGGCTGGGCTGGACTCGCGTGAGATGGATGACATGGGATAGATGTGGACGTCACAAGGGTGGTTTGAGGGGGGGAAGGTAGTAGATATCTATATATGTTGTCAGCGCTAGTCACCAATCTCAGACTGTACGAGATACTTGAATGAGGTATAGATGATGTAGGAAGAGCTGGGAGAGAAAGATATGAAGATGGCTTGAGAGAGGTAGCAAACTTGAAGCGTAGGAAGTGGAGGGGCACAGGCATCACACAAAGAACATGGATGCTGCCAGCAGCCACTTGCAGCAGGGATCTACGAAGTACGCATTTAGTCTGCAAAGAAGAGAAGAGCTACCACCGTGAATTCCGGACTGTAAATACTCCGAGGTCCTCCCACAGACACAAGAATTAAATCTGTATTGAGATGTTACGGGATACAAGTGGGTTATTATCAAGGATGTAGACAAACCATCGCTAGCTACCAGCAGGCAAATTCAGGACTCAGGCCAAGCCAGACCGGGACAGAAGAGCCCGATATGGATGGCTAGTTTCCCAGAGTACATAAAGAAATCCGAAAAAAATAGACACGGAGAAAGTGAAGGATGGCGTAAAAATAGAAAAAAAGGAGAACGAAACAGTCAAGGGGTAGTCGAGTGTAAAAAACATATTAGTCGAGACGAATGCACACTTCTGCTTTTTTTCACCGTCCAGAAACGAACCACTGGCGTCTTCTCGCAGTGGTACCAAAACATTTTTAACGACGGCCATGGCTCCGGGTAGATGAGCCTTGCAGGCCCTCGATTTCTTGTTCGAGAGCCTTGATACTGTTTCCGAGTTAGTAGGAAGGAGATATATTTTCCAGGTCGGGAAACATACGCAGCATGAGTGGCCTCCAGATCCTTGTTGAGGCGATCTCTCTCGGAGATGAGCTTCTGCTCCCACTGTCGGAACCTCTGTTCCTCGACCTTGACTTGTTCGGTGAACCGCTTGCGCAGGTTCTCCTCCTCCTCCTTGAACTTGGGGTTGTCGAGCTTCCTGGGCCGCGCCTCGCCGAATTTCCGGGTTTCCATCTGTTGTGCGCGATAGGCCTCGTAATGTTGCTCCTCGGTAGTGTGGATAAGGTCAAGCATGTGCGTGCGGATGAGGATTGAACGGAGCTTCTTGAAGTCACAGTGTTCCTCGTCCTCAACTTCGGCAACACCCCAAGCATATTGACGGCCCTTGACCACACGACCATCGTTGGTCTTCACATCTTTCTCCGAGCCAATCACGGCGAAAGGCATGGCGGCCATCAGGCTACGAGCGTGGGTAGCTGCGGTCTCGTCGTCCTCCTCAATAGGTGGTGTGTAGATCTTGATGCCCTGGGCTTCAATAACGGCTTGGACCTGCCATCAGAGGTAGAGGGTTAGTAAGTCATCTGATCAGAAAGACTGTGCGGGGCAGAGCGCCTCACTCTTTGCTTGAAACGAGCGAGATCAGTGGGGCTGAGAGTGTCGGCCTTTGCGACGACTGGAATGAGGTTGACACGGGAGCTCAAGCGCTTCATGACCTCAATGTCAAGTGGCTTCAGGGTGTGTCCGGTGGGGCGGATGAAGTACAAGCAAGCATGCACACGCATATCAATCTTGTCGGTACGGCGGGGTTGCTGCTCTTGCAACATGTACGACTCATGCTGGTCGTCGAGGAACTCGATGATAGGTTGCCAGGAGTCACGGTTGTTGACATAGTCACCAAAGCCAGGGGTGTCAATCACGGTCAAACGAACTATGCGGCACAATCCCAGCGTTAGCTGTAATTCAATAGCTGGGGCGATCGAAGTATGAACCTTTGAAGAACTTCTCCTCCAACTCCGCCTTAGTGATCTCGATCTCGACAGTTCGGTCAGTCTGCTTTTGATGACGGCGCTTGTGGTCTGCGTAGTTCTTGATGGTGGTGGAAAACAGGGTGTTGATGAACGTGGTCTTTCCCAGTCCAGACTCTCCAGCAACCTAAGGATCACGATTAACAACCGCACTGTACACTATGGAGGCGTGCCAATTAGACTCACCATAATAGTGAAAGCCGCGCCCCGCTTAGCAACGATCTTGTGTCTGTATCACTTCTATTAGAACTGCCCCATGCTACTGCGGCCATCCAACTTGATGCAAAAGAATATACACACCGCTGGTTTGGGAGCTATTTTTAAGATAAATCATCAGTAACTGATTTGGCACTCAAATAGGAGTTCAAATGCCAATTGCAAGACTTACGTTGGCGATGCCAATAGGAGTGGCAGTCTCGTTGATGGGGGCCATGATGTTAAAGGGGTCGAACAGGGAAAGATGGAGGGTCAATCGAATAGGTTACGGGAAACCGCAGAGAGATTGATCCAGAAAAGGACACGGAGAAGAAAAGATAGGAAAAAAGAGAGCCGTTCAAATGACGATAAGGTCAGAGCAATAGCCGGCCGCTTTTCGGGGGTGGGAAGGAGGAATAATTGGGGATGAGATGGCAGTAGCAACAGCAGCAGCAGCAATAGTATTAAGGAGGACGAGCATCTGTTTGTGCCTCGTTGAGTCTAGTCTGGCTGCTGCTGCCCCTGAATCCACTCCGCTCCTCAAAACGTGACTTGGGCCGGATTGGATTCCTGAGGCAGCAGGGGCTAATTCTGATTAGGACTAGCATGGCGGGGTCGGGAAAACCGGTTGATCCGAGCTCTTATCGCCCGTTTTGGAAGACCCGACTTTTTTTTTGAAGAGTGACAGAGCGACGCCAGTGAGGGTTGCATGAAGGAACACTGAGGAGCCAATCGTGCGGCTGTTGACCATGAAGACCGACTTCAAGGTGAGTTTGATTCATGAAAGCAGAATTCCAAAACTGCGCATGTCAATTTTCAGGTTTCCTAACATGAGATTGCCTAGTTTTCGAACCTTCTTGGTACGGTATATCGCAAAGGAAACCTTCTCTTCACGCCTGATGGGAATAGCTTGCTCTCGCCTGTGGGCAACAGGGTCACTGTATTCGATTTAGTCAAGTAGGTGCTGCATGGCCATGGGCTCCTATGGCCCAATGTCTCTTCTCTCTGACTCGATTTTCTGTATCTAGTAACTCTTCCTACACCCTTCCCTTTGCGCATCGGACAAACATTCAGCGATTAGATCTTTCACCTCGAGGGAATCTCCTCCTATCAGTTGACGAACATGGTCATGCAATCTTGACAAATCTCCACCGTCGTGTTGTGATTTACTACTTCTCGTTCAAAGGCGGCATCTCCTCTCTCAAATTCTCTCCGTCAGGCCGAAATTTCGCCGTTGGAGTGGGACGCCGGCTGCAGATATGGCACACCCCAGATACTCCGAGTGCCGGTACTGATGGAGAAATTGAATTTGCTCCCTTTGTCTTGCACCGTGATCTTGCCGGTCATTTTGATGAGATTCAACATATTGAATGGTCAAGCGATTCGCGCTTTCTATTGACTGCTTCCAAAGACTTGACGGCGCGAGTATGGAGTTTGAACCCAGAGGATGGCTTCGAGCCCACTACTCTTTCTGGACATCGCCAAGCTGTTCGAGCCGCATTCTTTTCTGCCGACCAGGAAGCAGTAAGTGGCCCCACGAATGGAAGTGTGATTTATGACTAACATTATTTTAAGATTTATACAGTTGCTAGAGATTGTGCCCTTTACAGGTGGGAGTATGTTTCCAAAAAGGATCCGGATACGATGGAGGAGATTGCAGAACCTCGCTGGAGGATTGTAAAGAAGGACTTTTTCCAGCAAGCACATGCCACTGTCAAGTGCGCCGCATTTCATGCCCGCTCGAACCTCTTGGTGGTAGGCTTTTCCAATGGACTTTTCGGGCTTTACGACTTGCCAGAGTTCAATACGATCCACCTTCTTAGGTACGTTTCATAGCAAGTAGGTTTGTTTCACTTCATCTGACCATTTATAGTGTCTCACAAAGCAACATTGATGTTGTGAGCATAAATCAATCCGGCGAGTGGCTGGCCTTCGGTTCCTCAAAATACGGGCAATTGTTGGTGTGGGAATGGCAGTCAGAATCATACATTCTTAAACAACAAGGCCACTTAGACTCGATGAATGCTCTGGCTTACTCTCCCGACGGTCAAAGGATAGTTACTGCTGCTGATGATGGCAAAGTCAAAGTTTGGGACGTCAAGTCTGGTTTCTGTATTGTGACCTTTACGGAGCACTCGAGCGGGGTAACCGCTTGTGAGTTTTCAAAGAAAGGAAATGTTTTATTCACAGCGTCCCTAGATGGCTCTGTAAGAGCCTGGGATCTCATTCGCTATCGAAATTTCCGAACTTTCACTGCGCCATCTCGACTGTCTTTCTCCTCCCTAGCCGTTGACCCTAGCGGTGAGGTGATATGTGCCGGATCCCCAGACTCCTTTGATATTCATATATGGTCGGTACAGACAGGACAACTACTTGACCAATTGTCCGGCCATGAGGGGCCCGTTTCTGCCATGGCATTCGCTGCGGATGGCAATCATCTGGTCAGCGGTAGCTGGGACCGCACTGTTCGCGTTTGGAGCGTTTTCGGAAGAACACAAACCAGTGAGCCCTTGCAGCTTGCATCTGATGTCTTGAGCGTGGCATTCCGCCCCGATGGAAAGCAAATTGCAGCCTCGACATTGGATGGACAATTGACCTTTTGGTCAGTGGCGGACGCGGTGCAGGAAAGCGGAATTGATGGCCGCCGTGACATCTCTGGAGGACGCAAGATCTCAGACCGCACGACCGCTGCCAACGCTGCAGGCACGAAATCCTTCCATTGCATCACCTACAGTGCCGATGGGAGTTGTATTCTCGCTGCTGGAAACAGCAAGTATATTTGCCTGTATGATGTGAGGTCTGGTTCGTTGGTTAAGAAATACACAGTATCTGTGAACACGTCACTGGATGGCACTCAAGAGTTCCTGAACAGCCGTGATATGACGGAGGCTGGTCCAATGGGCCTGATAGATGAAACCGGCGAGGTATCAGACCACGAAGAGCGTATCAACCGGTCTCTTCCTGGTGCAAAACGTGGCGACGCTGGGGCCCGAACAACTCGGCCAGAAGTGCGTGTCGCCTCCGTTGACTTTTCTTCTACTGGGCGTTCGTTTTGCGCAGCATCTACAGAAGGCCTTCTTATCTACAGCTTGGATACGGAATTTGTTTTCGATCCATTTGACCTTGACATTTCGATTACTCCTGCTACTATCCTCGCCACTGTAGAAGGCGCGAAACGGGCTGCGGCAACTGGTCAAGCCGACGATAACGACACTTTCCTGAAGGCGTTGGTGATGGCATTCCGCCTTAACGAGTCGAAGCTTATACGTGCCGTCCACGAGGCTATCCCACCGTCAGATATTCCTCATGTCGTTCGTTCTGTACCGACAGTATACCTCCCGCGCCTTCTTCGATTCATAGCGCATGCGGCCGAAGAAACTCCTCATCTCGAGTTTAACCTTAGGTGGATTGAGGCCCTCTTGAGTAGCCATGGTAGATATTTCAAGGACAACTCGGGCACATTAGCCCCCGAGCTCCGTGCTGTCCAACGAGCCCTTGATGATATCAACGAGAACCTAAAGCGTCTTTCGGAGAAGAATTTATTTGATCTTAATTACCTCCTCGCGAAGCCCGTACTTGCGGGAAAAAAAGAAAAACCCCGTCCTCAAGCGATTGGCCTCGTATCTACGAGTAATGGAGATAAGGATATGGCTGATGCTGATTCTGCCGCTGATGATGCCGAAGGTGAATGGATGGGCATCGAATGATTCGCATGTCAAATATTTTGCGATTCAACTTCCAACTCCAACCTTTTTCGCCTTCCCCTTGTGTTCTTCATTCACCACCCCTGACCATAAAACTCCACACTTTGCATTTGCGCCTGGCGTTCAACTACTGTGATGATATACCTGGAACGATGAACGGGGACAATCAAAAGTTTAATGCCCTCTTTGATATCGTGTATATAGAGACCATCGTGTCATAATCTATCAATCAATCGAGTACACCTCGGAGACAAATTCATCTACCCACTTTTTCTTTAGCTCTACTCCCGTAGAAACTTTGTTTCCGCGATGCAGTTATACTAGATCTATGGGCACAGACACATCACTGTATGGAGGAGGATGCTTTCCAGCACCTAGCTTATATTCATCACCAGGCAGGATAATCCCTGCTGAACAAGCAGTCTATTTTTCTCTGTGACTCGAGGGCTACTGTCATCTTTTTCTCTGAAGAGTGCACCAGCGATGTTCCATGACTGGTCAACTTTAGCGGAGAACTTCATTATCTGTCAATCTATTATCACTACAAGATCTTTATGTCTTCTTCTAATATTAGCGCAGTGAACTATCCCATGAAACAACAGTAGAATCACCGCATAATTCACTGTTCTCTATATGTAAGACAGGCATAACACATATCGACATGTTTCTATGCTATTTATCTCTCTACTACTTCTCATCCTCCTCTCCTTCTCTTTACCAGTCGTCGTTACAAAGAAAGGCCAAAATACAACCCCATATCTTCTTCTAACACACTGCTCATTGAGAATCCAAGTCCTTTAGGGATAGCCATCTATCATGTCTCTACCAGTGATACCAAACATAATGGGGCCTTCCACAGATTTCCCTTTCTGGGCTTTGGTTCTGGCGTTTTCTTTGATTCTCTATCTCTTATCAAAGCCTTCTAATGACCCGGTTCGTCTTGATGTGCCCACTGTCAGGTTCAGTCGATTCATCCCCGATTCCATCAATCGCTTTCTCTACTTCGTGGGAGCCCCGTATCTCATCAATTACGGTTACAAGAAGGTCTGTCTTCTGTTTGTTTCAGTGAGAAAGTGCTTTATGCTGAGGCTCTGGAAAACTAGTACAAGGATTCGCCTTACAGACTCTTGAAGCCAGATGCAGACCTGATTGTCCTCCCGGCCAAGTATCTCCCTGAAATGCGACAGCTCCCATACACGAAGCTCAGTCTTTTGGATGCTCAGTTCAACGTGAGTTGGGAGGCCCTCTGAATAGAGTACTTGTTGACTAACAAGAGATGGGCGTCTCCAGAGCGTTCTTGGAGAGTATACCAACATCCTGAACGAAAGCAATTTGCCAGCTCACACAGTTGCAAAGAGATTGACTCCTGCTCTAAGTAAGGTAGACGCCCTGCGCCGATACAAGCAAGGTATCTAACCAGGAGCACTATAGATCGGATCATTCCAAAGGTCATCGATGAGCTCCAGCACGCATTTCGAATTGTGGTCCCTAAGTGCAACAGTACGACTCCATCCAATTCATCAATCATCCGTTCAGACCAAAACTAACTTGAGGATATAGATGAGTGGGTCCCAGTTAATCTGTATGATATGATCCTGAATCTCATCAACCGGGCAACGTCTCGAGTGATTGTCGGCGACGTCCTTTGTCGAAGTGACCCCTGGCTCAATACCATCACCAGCTACACGCATAATCTCGGCATCACCATCATCCTGCTTCGTCCGGTCCCAAGATTCCTCCGTCCGTTCGTGGCCAAGCTCCTCCCTAGTGTTCGGTTCCTTGATCGGAAGATGAAATGGGTCAAAGAAAAAGTCTTCGTCCCCATGATCCTTGCACGAAGGGAAGCAGAGAAAAACAACCCGGGGTACACTAAACCTGACGATTTCATGCAGTGGATGATGGAAACCGCAAGCAGCCCATTCGATAAAGAGCCTGAAAACATCGCCCAGGGTTTGATGATCATTATGGCATTGGCTGTTGTGCATACCAGCACGATGCTCATCACTCACGGGCTTTATGATCTTATGATTCGACCACAGTACCTTGCGCCTTTGAGAGAAGAGATTCTTGACACCATGAAGCATGGCTGGGCAAATGCCACTCAGCCATCTTTCTCTGCTCAACTTCGTCTTGACAGTTTTCTTCGTGAGTCTCAGCGCTTCAACCCGACTGGCCAACGTAAGACTTTACCCCTCTCAGCTGTTTTAAGATGGTAACATATCTGCTTGCACAGTATCGATTCAGCGTATCGCAAAGGAAACCATCATCTTCTCCGACGGCTTCGTCCTACCAAAGGGAACACACATCTGCTTCCCTGGTGGTCCTATCGCCCGAGATCCCGATTTTGTCCCCAACCCAGAGGTTTTCGATGGCTTTCGTTGGTGCAGGGATTCCACAGCGAGAAATATGAGTCTGGTCTCTATCAGCGAGGCAAATTTGCATTTCGGATACGGACGCCAGGCCTGTCCCGGCCGTTTCTTCGCTGTCAACACCTCCAAAGCTATTTTGAGCCGTCTGCTTGTCGAGTACGACCTGAAGTTCCAGGAAGACCAGGAAGGAAAGCGGCCGAGAAACATCACCAATGGAGAGCAAATCATGCCGAACTTTCACACTAAGGTCCTCATCAAGAAGAGAGGTGTTTCTATCTAGGCTGATATGATTCCCTTGAAGTCAAAAGAGGAGAATAGCGAAGGCTCGCATGGGGATAGGTTTCGTTTGATTAAACGGAGGAAAAGGGAATGATGGATCAATGATCAGTGTGCCGTCTTTTGTCTACAATAACTAGGATCATGTTCATGTTCGTCCAGGATAAACTGACTGGTTGACTGGACTTTGCTACTCTACTTTGATAGCACAATGGATGACACAGACATAGTTAAATGTCTTCTTACAAGATAGCCACGGCATTCGGTGGACTCGCAACACCACCAGGAACCTTTTCCTATCAGCTCATCCTGTACTCTAATAACTGATAAAAAGAAAAAAAAAAATGAAAGGGAAGAAGGGAAACAAACTCACCTTCAGAGGCACACTCGACAAAAAGAAAGTCCACCGATTCTTCTCTCGACAATAAGCCGCCAACTCCTCCAGATCAAAATACTCCCCAATTGGCATCCCCCAACCAGCCAAACACCACTGGTGAAGCGTCACCTCCGGCGGCACCCCATCTCTAACCAACGGCGCCGGCTCGAAACTGGGCGAGTCGCTAGCAATCGCTGCAAACTGGTTCTCCCACAACCAGCGCAGCGTGGGCTCGCCATTCTCGATGCCGCTGAAATCGGATGTCTCGCGCTCCGAGAGTGCTTTTTCTTCCTCTGCGCTGAGCTGGCTATACGCGGCCGTGAAGCCTGTCCGGACGAACAGGATGTCGCCTGCTCGTGGCTGGAGGTTTGTTTCTTTCATAATCTGCTGTAGAGAGGAGAGAGGGATGGAGCTCGAGGTGAAGGGTGTCAGAGGGACGGAGTTCTTAGTTGCCCAACTGGCATAATCGATGAGGATACCGCGGCCGACGATGCCACCGGCGTTGGACCATGCTGTACCTATCAGTTCCGATGCGTCCACTCCCATACTGATAGATAATCTAGAAAACAAAACGTGGAGGGAGAAGGAGGAGAAGGAGGAGGAGGAAACAAACCATCAATCCCAATAACAGTCGACTTCCTCAGGTCATCCAATGTATGTCCATTAAAGTAGCAATGATGCGTGTGATTCCCTACTCCCCATCTATCATTAACAATGACCATCAAATAAATGTTTCTTGCATGACTATGCCAGAACAGCCATATAACACCCACTAACCATAATGCCTAAACCCATCCCACTGCGTGCTAGTCTGGGTGTTAAACGTCAGGATATCGTCGTTCACAATCCGTGGCGCCTTGTTGACCAGCTCCTTTGTAAACGGCTTCCGGCCGAAACTGGGGTTCGTGATGCGATTCAATGGGAGATCGAGAGAGATCCGCACGCCGTCGCGGATCTCCTCTGAGGCTGTTTTCCGGACTAGCTCTGGGCTGAGTAGGTTGAGCATCCCTAGGTCATTGTTGGGGCCGAAGAGCCCCCATGCGTTTCCCTGGGGGCCGTGGGGGTCGAGGGTGAGGTTATCGAAGCTGGGGATGGAGTGTGCCATGCTGTTTGTTACGCTGTTGTGAAAGATGGGTTAAATACGGGGAATAATGTTGAATCATATTGTTCGAGAGAATATATACTGCTCGTAGAATCGGTTATTTCGCCGACAGATACTTTTCCATTGGAGATAATTGGAGATAATTGGAGATACAAGAGCATCCACTGCGCGGAGTTGCGCCACAAGAAACATTGTGGGGGACAAGAAGCGGGGGAAGAAGATGAGTATTTTTCTTGATCTCGCAGAAGCAGCCCAGATGGCATACTTAATACACATGAACCAAATACCCTGTCTAGACAGAGTGCCTTGGTACTACCTACTAGTATGAATAAACCATGTCAACGCTATCAGAGCTTGTCAAGATCTCCTCACTCCTTTCCAGCTATAGCAGCAGTCGTGCCTCTTCCACGATTACCTCCACGACCGCGATGGCCATTACCTCTGCCGCGCACACCGCGAGAATTCAAGCTCTTGGGTGGAGGCACTTGGGAATAGTTTTGGGGACGGAAATCTGGGTTGTTTTGGATAACTCCAGACTCGGGATCGTTATCCACCGCGGTGTAACCACCTCGTCCTCGTCCTCGACCACCTCTTCCTCTACCACCGTTTGTTTGAGGTCTGAAAGGCAGGGTTGTGGGCCCACTAGGAAGGCCGTTATGGCCACCCTGTCCACGTGGAGGACGGCCCCTTGTTCCACTGCGAGCGACATCTTGGGGTTGGCCTGATATTGCGCCACGGAATGACTGCTTAAGTGGAGGCGGGATTGGAGCTTCTTTCAGCTGTCCCTGACCACCAGGCCCAAGGGGTGCGCCATATCCTTCAACAGTCAACGGGGATGGTTGAGTCTGCTTCTGCTGGCTGGCGGCTGCTCTAGTACTTGCAAGTAGTTGTCTATACGAGATATTAAGAACGGAAGACGCTAGGACAGTCTGTCCGCGGAATGGAGAACAACGATCACCCAGTGTTGTTCCGCTCATAAACGCCACATCAAAAACAACGTCAAGGAGTACGGCTCGTGCTGTACGGGTAAGCCCAACAACAGTTCCGCGAGTGGCGATAGGCACTTTTCCAGAGTCCTGGGCGTATACAACGCGATCTCCGAGCTTGAATGTCTGGTTCCCAAGCCGCTGCTCTACATCTGAGGGCCGGAGAAGAGCACTTCGAGGAACACCACGAATTTTCTTGGCCTGCATCACAGGTTGGCTCTGTGCAAGCTGATCCGCGTCCTGTTCGATAAACTTGACAATATCAGAATCAAGCTGTTCTGCCTCCAGCGGGACTCTTTCGAAATTCTTCGCCTGAATTTCTTTGAGCCAATCTCCAATCTCCTTCATTTTAGAAAGGGCGATGTCTGCGGGATAGAAATCGGTCGGCTTGTATCTATCATTCTGGGGGTTGCGTTGAATCCCCGCTATGAAGTCCGGGAATTTGATCATATATTGCTGTAGCAAGGCCACTGCCTTTGTGCTGAACTCCCAGCCCGATTCTCCGCGACGAGAGTATCCAAGAACTTTCTGCTTCCTTGCCTCAAATTTCAGGTTCAGGCCAAGATTGACTCGTTGGCCTTCAATATCGACAGAGAATGAAGAGGTGATTTTTGCTAAAACCAGAGGATTCAGTCGCAGGCTCCGAGCTATTGCAAAAGAGGGCATGTATGGGCAGAGGGCTTCTGCGTTCTTCGCACGTTCTCTCCCAAACTCTGGATCTCTGCCTTTGACAGAAGCGATCAATCCGTTCACCTTGCCATCATCATGACCGGTGATAAACACAGGTCTGCCGTAATTAAACTCGCCCAAGAAAAATGCGCGTGAGTCTTTAGGGAATTCTTCCTCAATCGGCAACGCTTCACGTTCGATGAAGCGTTCATCAGGGTTGATGACTTCATCCACGATCAGCTGCAGGGCATAATCCGTTTCTTGCCCAGGGATCTCCGCAAACTCTTTAACCGTAGCGCCCTCATCGGTTTTCAGAAGGCCCTTCAGGAGTTGGACATGTACCATTGCCTCGACTGGGCCGATGATAGTGCCGAGCCTTCTGCTGTAGATTCCCTCAATCTTATCAGCCTTCTTTTTCCACTGATCAATCTGAACATCTGAATGAGGAGTGGCTATGACATGCTGCTCTCCTTCTGGAAGGGTGTAATTAAATAGCTCATCGGAAACACGGACCACAAGGGCTTCTTGCAAAAAGGGATAACCCACGAAGACCCGTTGTCCGAGCTTTTGTTTCGCTAATTCAGTGTTCGATCTACTTCCGGGATCGAGAACGGTGATTACCATGCTCTCATTGCGACTTTCCTGCTGGAAAACACACACACCATGGAACCCTAGTTGACCCACGTGAGGCAGAGTCTTCAAGCTTGGGAAACCAGCCAGTGCTGCCGCCCCAAGCTGCACGCCATCTACCAACCCAATGTACGGTTCGAGGCCATCCATTGTAGGTAAGTCGAAAACATTCTCAATACAGTGGCAGTTGGGAATATCTGGGAAAACACCGGGAAGCGACGACGGGTAGATAAATCCTGTATCTGGCGAATAGGTAAATTTGAGGCTGACACCAAAGCCATTTCTTGCTTTCTCGTCTGGTGTTAAGAGGTGCTCCCTCTTTGCAAGTGCGTCTAGAAGGCGATGTTCGTCAATGAATGGGATTTTAACAACAGCCTCCCACTCCATTTTCTTCCCATTCATGTCCAACTCGAAGTCGCGAGGGTAAAAATCATAAATGGGAGATTCAGAAGAGGTCATCAGGTCACGGTACGCCGCCGGGACAATTTTCTTGCTGCGATCAGGAAGCACTCCCATAAGTTGTTCGTAGGGTCTAAATGGCTGACCCAGACGAAAGTTCATATCTGCTTTCAGACCTTTCTTGACATCTAAAGTTGTTTAGCATAGGGTGAAAAAAGTAAGTCAAAGGCCGCACTAACCAGAGATCATTGGAGCATAATGAGAGTTGAAGAACCATGGCCAAGATGCAATTCCACGGTAGTAATAGAACAGGACCCATTGCAAACCTTGCACATAGTTCTCTGTTAATTTCTTCATTTCCTCATGGTTGTCTAGACCCCAGTTGTATTTGCTTCTATAATACTTATCTTTCCATTCTTGGAACTTTGCTTCATACTTTTTCTCAGCTGCTTCCTTCGCCTCTTCAGCGGATAGCTCTTGAACCTTAGCATTCTCATACTTGCGAATGATCCGCTGAACCGCCATAGAGGCCTCCTCATCTTCCTCCTCTTCACTGTCCTCGTCTTGATTTTCGGGAAATTGGACTCTAATGAATCGGTCTCCATCGTCGTTTGACACAGTCGTCCACGGCAATCGGAGGTCGCCTGCTAGTTGCTCCACAAACTTGCGATCACGGGCAGGGAGGGTAGGTGGGAAGTCAAGAGGTTTTGAATCTTTTGCCTTTCCAGGTCTGTTCAAAACATACTTCTTCACGGCCTTCAGAATATTCTTCTGGGCAGGTGTAACCGTGAAGCCCTTTGGTCTCTCCTCAGTTTCCGCGCTACCCACTGCACCATTTTGCTTAGCACGGATCCATGCAGCATCCGAGTTTTCGGCCTCGAAGAATCGATATTCAACGTGGCTCAATCCATCCAAAAGCATACCAAGCCGCTCCAGGTTGATTGTACCCTGCTCGTTGATGTAACCGCCCATCTTTGGCAAAGCTTCTTTGTAGACCTTGAACATTAATGCCAAAGCACCTTCATTGATATGAAGGTTAGGTAGATTCGGGAGAAAATCGTTTCCGACGAAGAAAGCCATGAGGATAAAATCATCAATAACACGTTCAAGATCGTAATGGAACCCCAGAACCCCCTCCTGTTCCAATTCCTGGAACTCCAATTCCAAATACTCTCTGACCATACACAAATGTAAAAGGTAAAAATTCTGATGTTCAAGTTCCTTGGGCTTTTTCTGAACCTGACGTCCAAACGTAACCTCCTCACGGAGAAGGCAAAAATGAGGGTCGTGGCTCAGCAAACCCAGCATGATCAGGTCAGCATCAAGGCCGTACAGACAATGACGGACATTTGGATCGTATCCTGGCTGTGCTTTCGCGTGCCGGATGTATTCCATGATCTTGTGCTCACCCTCCCCAGGTACTTCATGCCCAGAAAGCACAATATCTACTCCCTGCCAATCCTTGTCCTCTGAGATTTTCTTGTTTATGAAGTATTTCAATTGTTCCGTAAGTTTCGCCATGAATTCGGTACCCGGGGTAATGCAGTTGCTGTCGAAAGGATCTTCCTTTGGCATTTCTACTCCCTGGGCGATCGCTTTCTCCTTTGCTACTTCTGCATCCAGGGCCGTCCGAAATCGTCGGGCGCGTTGCTGGTTCATTTTGGCTCGCGGTGCAACACCATCTACCGCCATAAAGAAAAGTTTCTTTGGTTTGATCTTGCCGTATAGATGCTCGATATAATTGAAGATGGCAATAAACATCTTATCCTCGGTCATGCGAAAGGTAGGGGAATCGCTGTCCTTGTGTGTGCAATTATGAATAATGCCGTTCATGTCAAGATATAGGTTGTCGAACTCCGGTATCCGGCTCTCCGCAATCAACATGGAGATAGCGGGATACCGCTCGCTCAACCAGCGGAAGAATTTGGGAACACCCATGGTGGATCAAAGTAATATAGGATCTGAGGTGGGATTCGAATAAAAAACTGAATAGGTCGTAGATTTGCCGTATATCGTGACCGTCGTAGTCGTCGTCAGAGCACAATAAAGAACCCAAGCTTCGAGGTAAACTATTCGAGACAGCAGACAAAAAATGAAGCCGACTGAGAACACTCAGGGAACGTAAGAAAATGATACAAGAAAGGAATGATGATTCCAAGCAGCACGAAATAAGGGAAGAGGAAAGGAAAAACACAGCAGAATCCAGGCGTCAGAGAAGCGCCGCCGCAAATTAAGTAGGGCTCTGGGTAGGTGGATGGGAAGATGATTCACAGAAGGTGGCTGAGATCACCTCCGAGGTCGATTTGTGCCGATGAACGGGCAGCTCCATTTCGGGTATGGCGGCGCCAAGATTACCCATTCCCAGATAGGATTAGCATGTACGGCGCCCATTAACGCGCTGTCAACCGGCGGTTTGTCGCGTTTCTCCAGTGCGAAAGAAGCTCCCCGTCCGCTTGAACTGCAAAGCTCTGCCGACCAGTGCTGAAGACTCCCGTGTTGGACAACAACGACGCCCTCCCTGACTCTTTTAGTGATCTGAAGGAAGTCCCTACATTCTCAATCTTTTGAAGCACTACTCAGTCGACATAATGGAGCCCTATGATGACGGTGCGATTTTCTCCAAATACCTCTTCCATAGCCCATTCTCTGACCTTCCTTCGTATTATAGGTTTCATTGGGGAGCAAGAGGAGCAAGAGGAGGAACGCACTGAAGAGAAGATCATAAATGAAGGTAAATAATCGCAAGTTCCTCGGGCTATCTTGTGCTTGAAACTGAGAGACGACTGTATCAGAATACAAGACATGGAAGAAGAACGCACCTTTTCTTTACGATATGATCCTTAGCACCGCCCTAGAATGGCCGACACTTACAACACAATGGTTGCCGGACAAGCAGGAGTATGCGCAGTCTTCTCATATGCATGTGCTCTTCATGTTTTCTGACCCTTCATTGCAGAGTCCCCGACAAACCGTATTCTACTCATCGCCTGCTCCTAGGCACTCACACCTCAAGCGATGCACAAAACTATCTTCAGATTGCTCATGTGCAGCTCCCTAACCCAAATGCTCCTAACCCTGACGATTACGATGAAGAACGTGGAGAGATCGGTGGCTACGGCGGCAGCTCCAAAAAGGCACCGATGGAGATCAAATTTAATATTGTGCAAAAGATTGACCATAAGGGCGAGGTTAACAAGGCACGATATCAGCCACAAAACCCTAATGTGATTGCTACGATGTGTACAGACGGAAGGGTTATGATCTGGGATCGCTCAAAACACCCGAGTCTACCAACAGGAACAGTAAACCCTCAAATGGAACTTCTAGGACACACGCGAGAAGGATTTGGACTCAGCTGGAGTCCTCATACAGCAGGACACCTTGCTACTGGTAGTGAGGATAAAACCGTGCGTCTTTGGTAAGCAAGATTGGGTCTCCATCCCCGGGCTCGACTGTTACTGACGCGGGATCCAGGGACCTGACAACGTACACGAAGGGCAACAAAGCGCTCAAGCCATCCCGGACTTATACCCATCATTCATCCATCGTGAATGATGTCCAGCATCACCCCCTTCACTCATCCCTTATCGGAACTGTTTCGGACGACATTACCCTCCAAATTCTTGATATTCGAGAAGCAGAGACTACCCGTGCGGCTGCGTCTGCCGCAGGCCAACACCGCGATGCCATCAATGCTATTGCCTTCAACCCCGCTGCTGAGACTGTCCTGGCTACAGGATCTGCGGACAAAACTATTGGTCTGTGGGATCTACGTAACCTCAAATCTAAGCTACACACGCTTGAATTCCACACCGACTCCGTCACTTCGATATCTTGGCACCCGTTCGAAGAGGCTGTCCTGGCTAGCGCAAGTTACGACCGAAAGATCATGTTCTGGGATTTGAGCCGGGCAGGCGAAGAACAGACCCCCGAAGACGCACAGGATGGACCACCAGAGCTGTAAGTTTGCACTCTCTTTTTTTAACTTTCCTACCCGGATTTCGAATTCCTCTAACAAAACGATCATAGTCTCTTTATGCATGGTGGTCACACCAATCGCATCTCTGATTTCAGCTGGAACCTCAACGATCCCTGGGTTCTCTGTTCCGCTGCAGAGGACAATCTACTTCAGGTCTGGAAGGTCGCTGATGCAATTGTTGGAAAGGATATGGAGGATGTGCCAACCGAGGAGTTGGAACCTTGATAAATCTCTTAAGCCCTCGTTCTCTTTCTTTTTCTTTCCTGTGCTACAAAGGCGTGAGTGATTCTTGGGAAAGGGGGGCTGGAGGCAGTTCGGCCATCTTCGCATTTATGCCCTTTCACATCCCTCTGTGTCTGTTTCCCAAACCTACCTTACATAACTAAACAGATGGCTCTGATATCAAAATCAATGTATGGATACATGGACACATTCTCATAAGCTCTCCTGGTAATCCCACTTGATGTTTGAGCCCAAGGTTTATCGGATATTGATTTGCATCCAAATCACCCCGGTATATTCGAATCGCAGTCGACCCTAATATTTTGTATCTCGATAAAGAGCCGCACGAACTTGGCTTTCACTGTCTATTCAAGCTACATCCGTTCCTTATTCAATCAGGCTGGGCTGTCCCAAGAATCTCCCCAAGTCCCTTATCTATTGGTCGCTAATAATCAGCGACGCCCCGTAGGCCTGCAGGATGCAGCTGCAGATTGATCTGCCTTAGCCTGTAGGCTGTAAGTAAGATTCGGAGACAGAAGAAAATCTCCGTCTCGATGCCGTCTAGCTTATAGCAGCTCCAGAGTACTACTAGGTTTCCATCAGTAACAAGCTGCACTAGAACAGTACACCGTTCAGCAATGAATGGACAGGCTACGGTAGTGCAGAGTCACTGACTAAGGCACTCCATGGCATTGGCAACGCTGACTGGTCTGGACTGCAGGCGGTGAGAAATGAGATCAGATCCGTGAGGGGTCTTCAATTTAGCTCCGAAAAGAATCGCCTTTCAGACGGCAAACCCCGTCAGACTAACATTGTCTTCCTTCTTTTTTTTTTCTTGTCAGAAGACACCTTGACTTTAAAAAAAACTCAAATACCACTTTGGCCATGTCCTGAACGTTGCGCACCGGTTCTCTATTTTATATCCTCAAGAGTCGGCCGACTATCAACCAATTCACCCCGGCTTCTGTAAAAAAAAATTCCTTTCTCCTCCACCGACATCCCACTTTACCGTCTTCTCCGCCATTCAGAGTAAGAGTCAGCCATGGGTTCTGGGTCTCCTCCTCCTCCAGCACCCAAGCCCAAGTCGGCCATTCCGCCTCACCTCGTGAATGGTGGATCTCCCCTTCATATGTCAGTTGGTGTTCGTGATGCTCGCGAACGGGAGAGCCTGAACACTTCTATCCGCTCGTCTTTTGCGCCTCGCATTCCCGCGGAGTTTGACCTTCCCGAGACGACCGCAACCCCTGTCGAGAACCAGGCTAGCAATTATGATGGTCCCAGTCGGAGTTCTGGCCTTGCGAAGTATATCTCCCGTGAACCCTGTTTAACAAGATGACTGATTAGTTGTTGGTGACATATAGGCCTCCACTGAACGACTCACCGCGCGATCCAAGAGATGAAGCTGGTGCTTTGACCCCGCCTACAACTGTCAGCCGTCCGGCTAGTCCGTATACTTTGTTCCCCCCAATCGACTTTGATGGACTCAGCTGGCCGTGTAAGTGCTGCTTCCATTTTCCAGTGAGAACTTCAGTTTCTGACACCAATTCTCTTTAACAGGCCCGGGGACTAGGGCGCGGCTGGAGTCGACGCCCGAACAGACTGAGGAACGGATTCAGAAGCTCGCAGGAGCTGTGAGGACGATTCTGGAATGCGTTGGGGAGGATCCGGAGCGAGAAGGGCTTCGTGAAACCCCTGAAAGGTATGCTAAAGCGATGCTTTACTTCACCAAAGGCTACGAGGAGAACGTGAGGGATCTTGTCAACGGTGCCGTCTTCCACGAGGATCACGACGAGCTTGTCATCGTTAAGGACATTGATGTGTTCTCTCTGTGCGAACACCACATGGTTCCCTTCACCGGAAAGGTAAGCGTAATTCCCAGCCATTCGCCTTGGTCGAGTACTGAATATCTTTGGTAGATGCATATTGGTTACATTCCCGATCGCCGTGTGCTCGGTCTTTCGAAGCTGGCTCGCCTGGCAGAAATGTTTTCCAGGAGACTTCAGGTACAGGAGCGTCTGACCAAACAGGTTGCTCTTGCGATCTCCGAGGTCCTCAAACCAAGAGGAGTCGGTGTTGTCATGGAGTCGTCTCATCTTTGCATGGTGATGCGCGGAGTCCAGAAGACTAGCAGTACCACCACTACAAGCTGCATGCTCGGGTGTATGCGATCTAGCGCGAAGACTCGAGAGGAGTTCTTGACCCTCCTGCATAGAAAGTGATTTTATGTCTTGTCTGTGATCCATATCGGTTACCCCTCATTTTAACAGTGGATGGTATGATTTCAAGGAGTTTTGGCGGGTTACCTCTCAACAGGTCATTGGGTATTGGCATTTTCTTTTCAACGAACCAAGTGTTTCGGACACTCTCACTTACTCTTCTCACATTCTTATATTCACAAATATTACTTGTATAGATTCTGAATTACTCACGGGGCTTGCAACAGAAAAGAACGAAACTTATCTAAGGCGGCTACTTCGATTCGGGGAAAATCTTTGAGCTGCTAGCATTAATGGAGGGGAGCTATGCTCCTGGTCTGCTTCCCTACGCCTAAGACATGATTGATGGTTTCATTCCTAGGATTTACCAACTAAAACCGAGGGCACAAGCAGAGTGTTGTGGTTGATCCAACACCCTATCATTGCTTCTCTCCTAATATACATACAAATACCTTTATACACTCTGCTGGATGCATTTGGATACATGAATTAACAATGATCTAATCTGTTACTGTGCACTGCCTTGGATTACTGTCATATGCTTACTTCCAGACAGATGCAAGCCAACTATTACTTAGGTCCTTTATTGACTGTCTCTTCCCAAATAGTCCACCACGATGTCATAGACACTGGCAGTGAATGAAATGACATTCACTTCACTAGGCAACGACTAATCCAGTCTCTTAGAATTTTAATCCCACGAAAGAGTAACACCCAGAAAATTTTCCCACCCACTTTTTTTATTTACATTGGGAGAAACAAAAATTGTTACACTCTTCTAAGCTTCTTTGTATCCCTTTCTCAATTCCTCTTTGCCTTCATACATCCCATATCAAAATACTACCTTTAACCTTGCCTCACAAACTTAAGGATCTCATTTTATTGTTTACCTAAGGCTTCTTAGCTTTATGGTACACAAAATGGTCCACTCAAATACCATTAAGGCTGAGTTGGATGAGGTGGACAAGATGGACGAGAACCCAGATTATGTACATGGTTCAATTAAGGATGAGGATGTTAGTATGGGGCAAATTAGCGCTTCTTATCCGGAAGAAACCCATGCCAGATATCTGGAGCATGGGGAAATGCACGCAGGTGTCCACAATGGAGCTCCAGAAATTCACGCAACACCCCAATCGACTGTTCCAGGCCCTGCTACCCCAGTGCAGCCCAGGATTGGACCAGCCCAAGATGAGCAGCTGCAGAATCATCTCATTAGACAGCAGCTTCTGGTTGGAATTGCTCCTGAGAATGTTGTTTATATGCCCCATGGAGGATATGAAGACACTGAGCAGGCTCCAGCTATTCTGCAGATTACAAACAATGGCATTACTGCTCCTGTTATCCCTCCTGCAACCTTCAACTCCCATACTCCTCAGGCTTCTCTCTCGGGAGTGAATGCTGAGCATACCAATGTTGCAAGTCCCGTCGGTGCCGCCAACAGAAGCCAGTCAGGTTCGATTTCCGGGGCATCTCATGAGTTGCTCGATGGAATTTCACGCAATGGAGATCAGACTCTCATTTACTCGGCAGCCTCTGTCGATCCGACGTTGGCAAGCTATACTATCAATCCACACAGCGTGCAGGGACATGCGGAGATCAATGAACCCTCGGGTCATATCATTGGAGATGCCACCACAACTGCCATACCGGAGGAGACTAGTGAGGACAGTCATCCATCTTTGTCTGACTCGATTGAGACTCCTGTAGAGCCTCATCCGCTCAATTTCGTGATGCCCCCCCATCGTCAGATTACCACTCGCACTCAGAAGAGAGAGGTGGCTGCAAACGCTACTGCGCTCTACAATGAAGGCGTTGATTTTTTTCGAGCCATGATCGAGGATCCAATTCTCACTGGTACATTCATTCAGTATCTGGATATCGAAGATATCGTGAAAATTTACTCGATCTCCAAAGCATTTCACTACTTTGTGAAGTCGAACCTTTGTGTTATTATCAGAAATCTGGTGAAAGCCAGAGCTCCATTGGCTGCCCATGCGTTCCCGTGGCGTTGCTATCCATCGCTGCTATTTCTACGGCATGCAGCGGATGAGGAAATAATCCAGCGCGCTCCTGGGCCAGATCAAACCCTCGTCGTTAGTACACCATCATTCCCCTGGTTACAGATGGTCTGCGCCCGCGACAGAGTAGTCGACGAAATCATGCAAACCCTTGCCAGTTCCCTCATAGTCGTTCCCCGGGAATGCAAACAATCCATCCTGAAGATCTGGTTCCTCATGAATCTCCCTGACACGGGGCGTCGCTTGTGGACCATTCAGAACAACAACCTCTGGACAGACCTCGATCTTTTCTACGCGATTATTTTCATCTCCTGCGTTGACACTTACGTAAAGCGTAGCCTGGGAAATAGAGTCTGCAATAACCTAGCTCTTATCATGCGCCAGCCCTCGCTCCTGTACTTGCGCGACGTGCTTCTCGGAAGAAGATTGGGTACCCATATCGGTATGTTGAGGGATTACATTGCCACGAGGTTTGAATTCAATCCCAACGACAGAAGGGAGAGAGTGCTCGGCATGCCTATCGGATACCTCGGAATGTTGCAGTACGAATACTATGGCGTCTTCTATGATCACAGGGAGAGATTGATTAGCCCGGATCAGTTGATTCTCAGGGAGGCAACTAGACGTGGGCTCAATCTTCGCATGATGTATAATGATGTGTTCCTGTATGATGACGCGCAAAGACATGCTTCGTGTGCTGTTCCTAATCGCTCATGGGATTTGGAGGTACACACGCAGCTCCCCGGTTACTCGTTGTATGAGATGTGGCGACTTGACGAGGTCCATGGTGCTTTGTGGTGATCTTCTTATTGCCTGTGCTGTCTGCGACTAAGAATGGGGTTGATGTGATGCCTTGTTTGTTCTTGTTTGAGATGGCTGCGATATTCGGAATGAGACCATGTTGGACAATCGTAATGGGTTATGTTGGCTACCTTGGTTCAATTTGAGGCAGTGATGTCTAGCGAGCCATGAGCCATGAGCCCTGATCTGGTCAGTGTTTCTCATTGGAAGGTTGCACTTGGTGGATGTTGACTCGGAAGGTGGTTTGTTTCGTGACAATCACAGAGGGCAAGTAGCTGTCTACAAAACTGATATGTACTAAGTCTCGGAGGAAGTTCCCTTACTGGGGGATGGACAGATCATACATTTGTCATAGTTATGTAGCTAAGCAACTAATGCATACTGTTCTATTGAACCCAACCTCCTACTATCGCGGAGTACATTGCAAAATTATATTTAATCTTTGACGATCGGGAACAACGAAACACAGAACTGCTAAGTTCTTTCCCTCGATATAGAAAATTCCCACCCAGACTCCCTGCATTACACTTGGATTAGTGCCAAAAAAAATCCATCTCATAATTTAGTACTGACTGGACCGTGTTCGATTAATAGATATTCTGTGTTCGAAGATTGTATTGTTGAGGCGGCTATATGTGTGCCTTGTATAAGAGGCATAAAAATTACCTGGCCGCTATATCACATGATAACCCAAATAGGACTAGTGTATTATAACAGATTGCTTTCCGTGTCGGAGGCTGTGGGAACCTTGACCTGTCATCAAATCACCACCCGATGCCATGTATCGGCAGCTCTCCTTCCCCAAGGCATCTTCGCTCACTTGGAAGGGTTAAAAGGGTAGCTGCAAAATACACCAAGTAATACAGTTGTTCTTCTCCAAGCATGAAGGCTGGGTTTTTGCTGGTTCTGTTTTGCGAACCCAACAGCCTTTCCTCCTGGGTTGGATCCAAAGTTCCAAGTGTGGTCATGATAATCCCGTACCCCACCGCCTACCTACGACGGAGGCACTACCACCTTCGCAGCATCCAAGTGCCTCTTTGAATTCATCCCGTCGATATCGAAAAAATTCTTGAAATGATACTCCAGGTTAAGCCTTGACAATTTAAACGATTGAGATGGACCACGGATGTGCTCCAAAAAGCCTCCTCGCGTGTTCTCTGTTCCTACGAAACAAATCCCGCTTACTCTTCGCCATACTCCGTTCCTCTTCCTAGGTAAGTAAACTGCCATGTTCTAACCATTATCGCAGTTTCATTAGAGTATGGCAATTGCCTTTGGTCTAAATATTGTTTGTCATTTTCGCGGACCATCGGCATGTTTTGTTGGTGAAAATTGCGTCCCTCAGCTGTTTTACCGCACTTGCCACATGGTACAAGTCTATTACTACGCCCCTCGAAAACTATGGTGTCTGCTTTTGTTTCAATCTGTGAATTCTTTTTCTCCCAGTAAAAGCGCATGAGTTTGGCCTGTTTCTCTTTATACGGAGAGCAAGGCTTATGGCGTCTTCTGGTTCTGGAAGACGTTACAAGAGTCGACATTGGACTGTCCAACCCATCTAGCGATGAATACGCGTTGTTCGGTTTGATACAACGTGCCATTACACTCCCATAATAATTTGGCTCAAGTGTTTTGCATCCCAGGCATCTCGACCCTACCAGGTGCGGAAAATGAGATTCGAAGGAAAGTCACGCATCCAGGCTGCGCCCTATTTCTGTCTTCAAGGCTCAGCTTTGAAAGGACGACTGCTTCCACGTTTGTTGGTTGCTACAGCTCCCATCTCCCTGTTGTCTTTTACTCTCCGTAGATAGGTTTCTTGCGATTCAGAAGCCAGAGGAGCTCTTCTCACGCCAGAAACGATGAAGCACGATTTTTATCATGGAGGCAAGGGATATTGAGTGGTACGGGAACAGAGGAGCGGGCCAGGTGGACAAATAAGCAAGGAAACCACAAGGTTGGTGGCCATGAATCAAGGAAGACCGCTATGCGATGCTTCGAGAATGGCGCAAAGTATGGGAAGAAGAAGGCACAGATAGCAGAGGGAGATCATCAAGGGAGAAAAGATCACTTATGGCAGTGACACGAACCATGAGGCCTAACCCCTCAATCTTTCTGACGTTTCCAAAGGCGCCTATGACTGGAGATTCCATATGGAAGCCTTCAGCTCCCCCTGTCGGAGATCGACTTAATCCAAGGGGTCTTGACAGCAGCACCTCTGCTTTGACCGACCCTTGATGACTGACATGACATATACAGCAAATTGTCGAACCATATTCGTAGTAAGAGCCGCAATGCAGGCAAGGTTGGAAGAACCAAGACGGGATGAGAGAAGCCTGGGACGAGCGGAACCTTGATTTTGGTCCGTTCAAGTCATCCGCTTGACTGGTCGTTACCTCCTCGCCTTATCCCGTCCGGCTCTTCCAAGTAGAAACTTATCATCACTTCGCCCGGTGATGACTTGTTCGTAAGTCTTTTAGTGATAGTATCCAGAGAAAAGAAGAAAACAGCCACCACTTTATCCCCCACACATAAGGACTCCCTGGTCCAACGAGGTGCGTTCTCCCTTCCCTATCTAATTTCCAACTTCTATTTTTTATTATTTGTCACTCCCCAACCAAGATCCCCTTCGTTCATTAACCGTCTCTCCCTCTCTTAGAAAACAGAGCTTTCTTTCACCTCCCGGAAAAACCAGTGTTCCGCACCACCCATCTTCCGACAGAAAGCCTTCCAGCACGGGCAACACACGCTCCATTGACGAAAGGAGCGAGAAACACCGCCAGAATCTCCTGAGTTCGAAATCTGAAAACTGCAATACATTTCGCCACTCCCAAGAACACCACCTCATAGCATCTCTGCCGCCATTTCCTATCTTCCCTTTTTGAACCAGATGCAGCAAGAGAAGAAGTTTACATGGCTGGGTCCCGTAGGAGTCCACTGTTGAGAGACCAGTGGAGAGGCGCCAGCGACGCTGGAGAACGAGGTCGTGAAAAGCATCGCCCGCGGGGATCACACCGCGATAGGGGAAGAGACAGATTTCGCGATCGAGAGCGTCGTCGACGGCCCAAGGACGCCCGACCTGATAACTCCTCACGGTCGCCGCCACCGCGTTCCTTCCCCCAGTCGAACAACGAACCGCATCACCGTCAATTTTCTCCTAATATCACTTCTACCCGCGACTCACCCGGCCTTTCATATTCGGAAAACACCTCCAGCCAGCAGCAAGACCGATACTACTCCCCTCAACCAACAGACCACAAGGGCCAAGAACCAGCTCCTAGGGAAACCGAGAGAGACCGCAGAGACGAATCTCCGTCTGGTCCTCCTTTGAAACGCAAAAGAACACGCAGCCCTTCGCCTGGACCGTCTCAAAACCGACCTCATCATAATCCCCGCCGTCCACCACCCAAATTCGGGGACGATTTTGACCGAAGCCTGCCACCTAATAAAAGACGAGGGCGTTTACCAGGCCGAGGTAGGGCTGGCCGAAGGTCCTCTCCCCGACGAGGAAGGGAGCGCCGAAAGAACGAAGGCGGTCGTCGGAATTCCCCGCGACCTAGGCACTCCCAGTCTCCTAGTTGGGGAGGCAAACCTTTCGCACAGCCTCGTAGACATTTTCGGAGCCCCCGTCCTGAGGACGACTACGAGGAGGGATCTCGTTATCGATCTGTCTCCCGTCACTCAGCCGCCTCTATAGATTCGCGGCTGTCTTCATTTTCTTATCGAGACCCGAGGGGGGACTCTACAATGTATCCAGCTCGACCTAGTCAGCCAGGGCCGGAAAATTCGTTCCGATCTCCCACTCCAACCCGACCAAAGGCAACCCATGACGCTGATGCGGCCAGTGTTTCTGCAGAACATGGCGGATTTGATCCTCGTGGAGCTCAACGACCCCGAGGGCCTCGATCACATACTGATACACGACAGTATCCGACGTCCCCGCAGTATGTCACACCAGCTCGCTCCTACCATGGGTCTTCCCATTCAAACTCGCCATATTCCGCTGGACGAGGTGGACGAGGTGGGAACCAACCTCTTTCTCATAACCAACAACACGGGTTAGTTACCTCCTTGGGCGCCTTTAATCTTCGTTCATAGCTGATTTGACAACTTTCTAGTCGAGGTGGTTCTCCTACAAATGTATCTCCAAGCCAGTACTCCCAAAATCTGCCCACATATAATGCCTCATCTAGTCATGGCTCTTCCTCGTATGCTCACCGTGGTGGACATGCTGGATACCATGGGAGTCATCAAACCCGTGGCACCGAACGTCGTTTCTCTGCTTCTGGATCCGCAGGTCCCCCATCTCATGGTAGGGGATATTTTGGTAGTCCTCAGTGGGAACCTTCAGACTCACGAAGTAAAGCAGGTCCTGCGAGTCCTCCTGCACCACGTGGCCCGCCATCTCAAAGCCCACCTCCACCTCCACCTTCTGAACATCAGTTCCGTCCTGATGTGTATGATGACGATACCAAATTCTTAAGCAAAGACTCACGGGCGGGAGAAGAAGGATCGAAACCCGAGTCGGACCACGATGGATCTCTGAAACCACCCCCACCAGCACGCCCACCTGATATGTCTGCCACTCCAAACAAAGGTGGCAAAATCAGCTTTGCCTTCAAGGCTAAGACGGGGCCAACATCAGCTCCTAAACCTGTTCCTGATTTAGCCCAGAGAATGCTGGCAAGAGAACCACCTCCGCGCGTCGCTGAGCCTCCTCGCAGCAGGATGTCAACTGGACCACCGCCAAAATTCAAGCCCGATATGCGCTTCGATCGGCGTGACCGGGATCGGGAGCGGAATCGTGATAGGGATCGAAACAGGGGAAGAAATGAGCGAAGGGACTTCCGGGATCCTCGTAGTTTCCGTGAGCCACCACGTGGTGACCGGAGAGATGACCGGAGAATCGATCACCGTCATGACAAAAAGCGAGGTGATCGAGCACAAGATGTCCGTCCGGAGCGTCGCCGAGAGCGCACCCCTGAACCGATTAAACGGCCCAGGATTATGCTTCGGCCTAAGCCACGACCTACTATATCGGAAGAATTTACTAATTCAGAGTCTGTCTATTACCGCAAACCAGGGAATGAATCCGTGATTGGCGCGGGTACATATGGAAAAGTCTTCAAGGCTATACATGTTTACACGCAGCAAAAGGTTGCGCTCAAGAAAATACGCATGGAAGGTGAGAAAGACGGGTTTCCTGTGACGGCTGTTCGCGAGATCAAGTTACTTCAACATCTTCGCAACCACAACGTTGTCAGCTTGCTAGAGGTTATGGTCGAGAGGAATGAGTGCTTCATGGTTTTCGAATATCTTTCGCATGATCTAACAGGTCTTATCAACCACCCGACTTTCACTCTGACCGCTGCTCATAAAAAGGACCTCGCGAAGCAAATGTTTGAAGGACTGAACTATCTACACCATAGGGGGGTTCTGCACCGGGATATCAAGGCTGCCAATATCCTCATCAGTAACCGCGGACAGCTAAAGTTTGCGGACTTCGGCCTGGCCCGATTTTTCTCCAAAAGTCGCCAGCTCGATTATACTAATCGTGTAATCACGATATGGTATCGACCCCCAGAGCTGCTTTTGGGCGAAACTCGGTATGGGCCCGCTGTCGATGTATGGAGCGCGGCATGTGTCTATGTTGAAATGTTCACCAAAAAGGCCGTCTTCCCGGGTGAAGGTGGAGAAATTAGCCAACTTGACAAGCTGTACAATTCTCTTGGAACTCCGACTCGAGCGGAATGGCCAGATATCGTGGAGATGCCCTGGTTTGAGCTCATGCGTCCCACGGAGAGAAAAAAGAGGATATTAGAAGATGTGTACCGTGAAACCCTATCTTCAGCGGCGTTGGATATGGTGTCACAAATCTTTCGCTATGATCCTTCCAAGCGCCCGACTGCCGAAGAAGTTCTAGCTCACCCTTACTTCCATTCCGAAGAACCGAGCCCTCAACAGCCTACTGAGTAAGTCCTTGATTTTTTCCCCTCTTTTCTGTGCTTGTCATATAACTACCTCGGGAACTAACACATTCCAGGTTGGAAAATATCGAAGGCGACTGGCACGAGTTTGAATCCAAAGCACTCCGAAAGGAAAGGGACAGGGAAGCGAGGCGTGCAGAATACCAGAGAGATAAGGACAAGAGGAAACAAGGCCTTCCTGGTCAGGATGAGCGAGAATCCAAACGTGTCAAGCAGGCCGAAAATGATGACCCACTACCGGCGGTGGAAAAACCAGTTGCATAATAGAAGATGTTCAAGGCCTGCTTTGGAAAATATGCACGTGACAGTCTCCAACCTGGAAGGAGGGTTTTTACCAGTGTTTTATCTTTTCGCAGCTTGCACACTAGTGTGTCATTTATTACTACCATTGTTATGCAATTGTGGCGGTGGATGCTGTCGGATGTAAAGACTCTTCCATCTACCATGACATTATCATACCTGAGTTTATTTTATGGCTGTTCTTAGTCTCCTTGTAGCGGCAGACAGATGTACGTACCATGGTAGCAGGTATCTAAACCTCTGATATCGAAGCTGCAGGCATCAAGTAGGGAAAAAAGCGGTCCTTGAATGAGAGCAAGTCCAGTGTAGCAGGCAGCATAAATACTGATCGGTAGGTATCTACAGAGTACCTAGCAACATCAGTCAGCTGGTCGTTCCAACGGATGAAAACTCTTCCCAGAATGTTCATAGAGCGTTTTACGACAATCAGACAGTGCCATTGGACCTCAAGCTCAACCAGCATCCAGCATCCTGCCAGGACGGCAGGACCTAAGCGGTTGAGTACATCGGATTACCAGAGTATGTGTATCATACGATTCTTCATGGAAGGATGGAAGACAGTATATATATATATATATGTGTGTGGGTGGGTGTGTGTGGAAGATGGCTCGCGCGAGGTGCCCTTGCCCTGGAGAAGGGGGTGAACGCACCATCTGTGTGGTTACTACTACTGCGGCAGCTAGGTACTGATCTGGGATCAAGTCACAGCCAGATAAATAACGCGAACAGCCATATACAAAAGGGATCATATAGGTATAGGATTGAGAAGAGGGAATGTCCCGTCATACAGGTCATCACCGCATCATGGAAGCCAGAAAGCCCTCGTGATGATGGTTTTAGAAGCGGGATTGAAAGTTTTCTCTCGACACACTCATCGGAATCGCTGGTGCAGTGAAGATAAAAAAGGAGTTGCAGGCAGCGATGATTTGAGTTGGTGGTCTTGGGTTTGTGGAAAGAAGAAAAAAAGAAGAAGAGGAAGAAGAAGAAGGAGAGAAGAAAAAGAAGAAAAGAAGGAAAAAGGAATGGAAAAACGACGGTGCGGGCGGGCGAAGGCGGGACAGGCGCTGATTGGTCAGCGCCACTGGAGCTCAAGGAAATTGGAACCTCAGGCAAATAATGCAGTCAAATCCATCGCCGTCCCAATAATTCTTCCTGTTAATCCATCATTATTCGGTCTGCGGCTTCTGCAAAGTGCATCCAACCTACTAATTCTCTTCCTGCTGCTTCCCTTTGCTTTCTGGTAACAATCTTCTACACCTCCTCTTCTTGTCCAACCTCCTGTCCCTCTTCCCTCATTGCCGGTAACACACTTACGATTACGATCCTCTTTAACGATTCTTCTTCTCCTCATCTCCCTCCCCCTCCCCTCTCCTCTCTCTCTTCTTTAAACTCTCGTTTGCCTCCCACCCTTATTCCTCTTTTGTCAATCTCAATTGTTGCATTTATCTAGCGTCTGTTCTTCCTTTGTTGTTTTTGTTTAATATCGACGACTGTACGGTAGTATCTGGCATCAATTTTTTGCTTCCCCCTCAGATGACAGCTCCCTCTTGAGTTGTCTCAGTCACTTCCTGCCCCCCATGGATAACGCAAACCTGTGGACTCGCCGATCAAAGTATGCCTGAGAAATCTTTCACCCCTCTGATGACAGTTCTACTTGGATCCAAAGTCGCTAATCTTATTTTCTTCTCTTCTTGTCGCATTAGCTCCTCCAAGTTGTCTCTGTCTATGGCAGGGACTGATAGCAAAGAAGGTGGCGCCAGAGTTGATCTTTCCCGCACATCGAAGCGTTTTGGCCCCGACAGCTCCCACGGTGGACGATCAAATCCATTCAACGCACTCTCCCCTCTCTCTGGCGGTGTGTCGTCACCGTCCACAAATGCTTCTTCTGCGTTCGGCCTAGGTTCCGGTGCCTTTGCATCGTTTGGAGCGCCCAAGACCCCCGGGGCGACTTCGGAAGTTAAGACCCCTGGCGAGAAGCGGGACAACCCATCGGAACAGGGCACGGCGGCATATGTGGAGGGAATCAAGTCCAATAATTCCGTGTCTGCGCTCAAAGAGCACCCTCTAAGGTCCACTTGGATTATCTGGTATCGCCCTCCAACTCCCAAATACTCCGATTACGAAAAGTCCACTGCTCCGCTTGCCTCCATTTCGTCAGTCGAGAGTTTTTGGTCGATATATTCTCATCTTAAGAGACCCTCTCTTCTCCCCACGGTTTCCGATTATCACATTTTCAAGAAGGGAATCCGCCCTGTATGGGAAGACGAGGCTAATAAGAAAGGCGGAAAATGGATTGTGAGATTAAAGAAGGGAGTGGCAGACAGATACTGGGAAGATCTTTTGTTGGCTATGATCGGGGACCAGTTTGCGGAAGCGAGTGATGAGGTTTGTGGTGCCGTTCTGAGTGTGCGAAGCGGGGAGGATGTTTTGAGTGTGTGGACACGGATTGATGGTGGGCGGAACATTAAGATCAGGTATGTGATCTCTTTCGCCAGTCTTGGAGAAGAGAAAAACTTTTCTCTACGATATTCCACTAACACCCAAAGCAGAGAGACGATTAAGCGTTTGCTCGCATTCCCTGTGGACACAAACATTGTGTGGAAGAGCCACGATGACAGCATCGCTCAGCGCTCAGCCATTGATCAGGCCCGGCAGGAGAAAGCGGCTGGGACTACCAGTCATCACCACCACCATAACCACATCCACAATCAGCATCACCACCACCAATTTGGGACGGACCGTCGAAGGGGTCCAGCTACCGACGATTCAGCGGGGGATAAAGGAAAAGGATTGGCGTCTTGACATGCTTTACCTGAATCTGGGTCATGATCGTGTATAGTAAGAAAACACAAAATCATTGGGATGATTTGGGATCGGGGCATCGGGGCGAACATTGCGTGTGATTTGACTTGGGGTTATGTCTGTGTCTTCGTCATTTTTTTTTGTCTTCTTTTTCACCGTTTTCCCCCTTTCTTTCTTGACTTTCTTCTATTACGGTCCTCGAACTTGCCCTTGTGTCCTGTCCGCATTTTAATGTGGCGGATGCAAATGGAAGGCACTTCCTAGTGATGCTCCAACTACCTAGTCATTAAAAAAAATAAAGAAAGCCGGTACATCTACCAGATGAGATTCTATTTACTTAATGCTCTTTTCTGTCTTTCTCCAGTTTAGCCTTTCCCTCCATTTTACTTTGTTTCACCTGAAGAAAAGCTTTTTGCCTGCTTTATACTCCATGTCTGGCAGAAAACATTTATCTGACCGCCTTTCTGATACAGACAATGATGGCAGCGTGCATGTCATTAAACGATCTCCCACCAGGTGCACCACAAAGGAGAAAAACTTCCCCTGAGACCTGTCTGGTCCCGCAATGACTATCGCGGTGACTATATGCAATTTATTAAATTATTATCAGACCACCTCTTCAGCCGGACCCCTCATCCGCCCTCTGAGCCCTCTGAGCCCGAAAGCCCTCCGCCTTCGTCATCAGATGCGACCTCCGCCCGGCGAACTGAGGCGTCCAGTGTGAGGGATGCTATTTTGCCTGCAGCTTCAGAACCGCAATTCGCTCCGTTTGAACCCTTTACTCAAATATCTACAGTAAGAAGGATCTCTGGTTTTGTTTTTATTTCTTGCTTATTCTTTGGCCGGGCATTCTTTATTCGCCCCTTTACTGTTATCCGTCCCCTGATAACGCTCGTTTGGTTTTTTTCTTTTTTTCCCTCTTCCCCAGACACCAGGTTAATCGCAACAGCCTATATCCACCGCTGACTGATTATTTTCCGCTTATGATTCTAACCGAAATTTCCTCCATAGTCCGCTCGTAGCTATGCTACAAGATCCCAACCTGGACCAGGCCATCGATCCGTACGTCGACTACTACGCCAGACTCTCCCTCAACCAGGATTAGGGATGCCTACCCTGTAAATATAGCCCTACGGCGCGGAAGACGCTGGATTGCGCTGACCTATTTACTGCTAGATTCCGAGAGAGGAAGGCAATGCGTAATAACACGCAACCGGACGAAATCAGATTATTAGGGGGCAGCCAACCGTGTGTTTCTCATCCTCACTAAGTGTTGTATTCAGGAACAGGGACGGCTATGCTAACGGTCATTTTTTTATAGGTCAGACCCCGATGGCGTCCGGATTGTACCGGGACAGTCATTCGTTAAGAAGAACCCGTTGAAGGTATGCTGCGCTCGGAGGCATATAGTGTCAACTCCAACTCTAACATTTCAACCACAGGGCATTACTTCATTGAAACCCGTGGACACTTTGTCGCACGGAGCTCGAGACAGTGGTCCAGTTCGTGCCCGTGGGAAGCAGTACTTCAGCAGCAAAGGGCGCCTAGAGCCAAGCCAACTGCGTTCGAGCGATGTTGCAGAGTCTCCAGAAAGAGCATCAAAGCGTCGGCGTGTTAGTGGTCCGCAAAGTGCACCGAGAAATTCTGCCATCCTAGATGATGAAACCTTCGAGAAACAGCATCCCGCACCCCCTTCCACAACTTCTCGTCAATCACCCGCCCCGAGTCAGGTTTCAATCCAAGCAAAGAAACTAGGGGATTTGAAAAGCGGCCAAAATTCGGAATATCGGTCTATTATGAAGGAAGTGAAGGTTCCTCGGACAAAAAATAGTCCTAGAAAGGACAATAGACGAGCCAGTTTTGTGTCATCAGAGGATGGTGAGATTCACTTCACACGAAATGCAACTGAGGAGCGACGAAGACAATCTATCGCGTCCAATACCACCAATTCTTCGACACGACTAACATCCGGCCCCAGTGTGGAAATATTCAACAAGCCCATCAAGAGTCCGACCCAACAGGGCCGTCATCCTTTGATAAACAGGAAGAAACGCGGCGCTGTTCCAAGAGAAAGTCCCGATGAGCTGCAGGGAGAGGCGACAGTGGGGCCTGTGCCCACGTCTTTGCAGAGCTCTAAGAAAGAACCGCTTAGCACAGAACGGAAATCCTCACCCTCAGATATTCAGCCCACTCTCTTTACGTCCTCATCTCGTGGAAGGCGTGGGGACCCGAAAAACAAAAAATCCAACCAAATTCTTGCGCAAAAATCCTTCCAAATCACCTTTTATCGAGGTGGCTTTATTATGCGTGATTTGTCGGAAGGTCGAATGGGTGAACTTGTTGTGAATCCTGCCCAACGCGATGCCATTCTCTACATACCTGAGACTATTGATGACCAAACTTCAATTCACATTCCCCTTCGGAAAGTTCTGAAGGCTTTTGTAGGAGAAGGCTCGAGTCGCAAAATTCGATTACATTCATCCAAAATATCGTGGCAAGAATATGGAGAGGAAAACAAATTCGACATGGAGCTATCTTCGCTACCGGAGAAGGAGGAATTATGCTCCTTGCTTCTTCAACTGCATATCGAGGTACAGGGAAAGGAATCGTACGTTTTCTCTATCTCTTCCACATCCCTTTTTATTACTGATTATGGGGTGTGGTCACTGACGGATTTTTTTGAAGGGAATGGATGGATAGGGCATTCAACGTCAGCCGAAGACACCATAAGTATCCAGAGACTCTCAAAAATGACTTCAAGCGTTCCCTCCCGGAGGTCAGTGGGGAGGAAATTCTGGAAGCAAAACCCGAGGCACCGAAAAGAACGAAGCTCTCAGATGCACTCCAGAGCCGTGATGAAAATAGCACTAGGCAACACCCAGCCGTTCTGGACACTTTCCCTACCAGCGGACCCTCCGAGGCGTCGAATACTAGACAATCTTCCAATTTAATTGACGCACAATCCAACAATACTATAGAGATTCCTGTGAAAAAATATAACCCAAGTCCACAAGCTTCTGCCCGAGCAACCAGGTCCATGTCGAAGCGATTTTCTCTTACGGTGGCTTGGTGAGTCTTGTTCCTTCTGTTGATGGCACATTATCTAACAGCCCATTCCAGTGATGATGATAACGAACAAAATCATGTGCAAAACCTGAATTCTAGCAAAGGATTACAGAAATGGGCGAAGTTTGTTAACCACTCCCTTGAGTCGTGTAATATTTTCATAATAACAATGTAATAGGCGCCCTTTGGTGTATCCACCTCTCGGCAAGAAAAAGGCTGAAGTCGGTGCACAAGATATTGAGCGACTTGTGGAAGATGAATTCCTCAACGACAACCTCATCGGATTCTATATACGCTTCCTAGAAGACCATCTCGAACGATGCAACGAAGAAGCGTCGAAGAGGGTTTATTTCTTCAATTCTTACTTTTTCGCAACCCTCACAACTTTACCTAAAGGCAAACGCGGCATCAACTACGCAGGAGTGCAGAAATGGACTCGGAACGTTGACTTGTTTAGCTATGAATACATCGTAGTACCGATCAACGAAAATGCCCACTGGTATGTTGCAATAATATGCAACCTACCATATTTGCACGACTCAGCTCCTGCCAGTCGACCCCCAAGCGAAGTCCGGGACATGCCAGAAGCATCAAATCTCAGGAAGGCGGAAGACCAAGAAGCAGCTCCTGATCCTCCCAAAGAGGAGGTAACTAGGCAGTCGCTCGCCTCTATGACTCTGCTCGACAATAAAGGCTCCCACGCGGAAGAATCACAACCACGCAGAGATGGAGAATGGCCAGAGCAGGAGGAGAACCAAGACGCTGCTTACGCCATTTTTTCGGAGTCTTCAAGCAAACCACAGCTCGATCATGATAAAGCGTCTGATTCGAAGGTTTCACTAAAAAAATCACGAAAACCAAAGAAGAAAGCCTCTGTTATGAAATACAACTCTTCCCAGCCAATTATTATCACTTTTGACTCGCTGGACCAAGGCCGCTCGCCCACCATCTGTACCCTTCGCGAATATCTCTACCAAGAAGCAAAGTCCAAAAAAGGAATTGAAATCAACAAGACCTTGATCAAGGGTATGAAGGCCCGAGATATACCATTGCAGCCCAATTTTTCGGACTGTGGCCTCTATCTTCTGGCCTATGTGGAGAAATTCGTTCAAAACCCAGACTTGTTTATCAGGAAAATCCTCCAAAAACAGATGAGTACAGAAAAAGACTGGCCTCCTTTACGATCAGGTCTTCTACGATATCGCCTGCGTCAGTTTCTCGAGGACCTCTATGTCGAACAAGAGCAACTCAGTTCCGAAAAGACAAAGGAAAAGACTTTGATGGTGGACCACCAGCCGCTATCTTATCTTCTTGGGTCATCTGCGCGAGCAGCAACCAAGGCAGACACCAAAGAGGAATCCAATTCACAAGTAAAACCCCAAGGCTCGCCACAAATCGAAACGAAATCTATAAATTCTTCTCTACCACACACATATCCCGAGCCTAACGATTCTGGCCATGGCCAGGGTCCTGCTAATGCTACCAACGAAGAGTTAGTGATAGACGTCGACCAAGCGGCCTATGCGCGCACAGATCCAGATCCTCGCACAAATGGGGCGCAAACACAGCCTTCAGGTCACGATATCATTGAAGTTCCCGACAGCCAAGACAAGATCCAGGTCGCATCCTCAAAAGACGTGGAGCCCAAAGAGGCAGGCGAGCACACTGTTTATGTTGATGATAGTGATGGCATGGAAGAGATTTTGACCTCCAAACGCAAAGATTCTAGCAAAGCGGGTGAAGTTGAGGTTCAGATATGTGTTCCTGGAACACCACCGAGATCAGGCCATGCCGCATGAAAAATCGCCTACGAATGAAGAATTGTCAAGCACACATTGGATACGTTTCATTATGGTTAATAAATGTCTTGTCTTGTTGTCTATTTTACCATCCTAAGCCCTTTTACATCCTTGTATCCCATTTTACCTATTGTTTGTTATCTGTTTAGAGCTGCAGGGCGTCTCTGTCAGGCGTTTCGGATGATATGGGTGATGCGTTTTTTTTTACCCTAGGAGCATGAGATACCAAGCATTGCGTATGACTTATGGATGATGTGCTTTCAATACTTGCCAATGCATTACTACCTACATATCACTAGACCTACAATCGGGAGCATCGAGTCCACTGAGTAATGCGAACTATTTCTATCTAGTTATAAAGCTTGGTATTCATTTTAGGACCACAAACCCCTCACCAATCCCTCTCATCAGCTTCAACCCACCACGCCATCTTATCCCTCTTGAACGCCTCAAAATCCCACTCCGTATCCTCCAATCTCCCCTTCCCCGCAACCCACACATACGTCGCCACCTCAACCTCCTCCCCTTCGTCTGCAAACTCCGCCCCAGCCGCATCCAACACATCCCTCAAATGCTTATCAGAACCCCCATCCCCACGACGATCTCCCTCCCCATCCCCATCAGCCAAAAGCGACTCACTGAGTATCCGCACGCGCACTATCTCCCGCACATACTCCGATCCCTCAAATATATCGAGTCTATGTAAATCCCCATCCGTTAAACCAGAAACTACTGTTCCCAGCACAGACGCAGACACAGACGCAGACGCACGCTCTGAATTCGTTGGTAGTTCGGCGAGAATACCGGGGTAATCGGCCCCGCGTACTCGGTGTCGGCGGTAACCGTGTAATATGGCAGGACGGAATGTGAGGAGGTCCTTTTGCCAGGGTTCTGGGTTTGGAGAGCCGTGGATTACACGGTGGAGGATTTGGGGGGCCATTAGGGTTCCTTTTTTTATTTTAGGTGGGGATGGTTTAGTTCAGGGTAGCGTGTATATATATATAGATGTAGGTCTGGTGGAGTTTTTTAAGGGAGGGGAGTAGATTGGGATGTTGGGGAGTTGGTCGCGTACCGTAGAAGAATAGGATATGGTCGCCCATTGTATTTATTCAAGGGATTGAGTGTGATAATTGGTTGAGGAGGGGTTAATTGATGTAGAGCGAGAGCGAGGATGGAGGATAGGATAGGCGGGGTTGGCACAAGGTGAAGTTGCGATGGGGAGGGAAACCCCTCCACGGATCAAAGATTAGGGGAGAAAGGAAGTCGACAAGTTAAAGGAAGTGCCCCTCTGTATGATTTAAATTGTCCAGCTAATTGATAGACGAAGAGGATAGTTGGTAAAGCAATGCGCAGTTGAGTTGCAAGTTTGTACTTCCTGTGCTGCGAAGCTCCGAATAAGTTGTTGTCGTGCTTATCGATAAGCTGCTCCATCACCGCCTCCGCGAAAAGAAGTCCATGTGGCTTCATCCGCGCTGTTTGTCAGCTCCTCTGCTTAGCTTCATCGGGGATGATTGCTCCCATTACATTTCTATTCTTCTTCCCCTTCTTTCCTCAAGAGAGAAGCGCTCTAATAGGAGAAGCTTGCTTGTCCCGTGGAAGCCAACAAACAAGATGCATTCAACCTTGAACCGCGCCCAAGCGGTCTTCGGCTTCTTTACCACAGTCGCCCTGTTTGTGGCCGGGTTTGCGGCACTGTCGGTTCTACTGTTTCCCACGGACAATGCAACAGCTAAGGTCCAGCTGAAAGATGTCAAAGTGTATGTGGCTGTTCTGAAAAAAGAAACGCAAATGTCCCACACTAATCCAATTTCCTTCCTGGACAGAATCAAGGGCCGTCCCAATTACTACTCGACAAAGAAAGAAGATTACGCGCAAATCCGCTTTGATATGGATGCTGGTACGTTTATTTTACGCCTGTCTGGATATAAACCCAGAACCAGGAGAATACTCATTACCTAAACCGCACTAGACCTCTCCCCACTCTTCAACTGGAACACAAAACAACTCTTCGTATACGTCTACGCCTCCTACTCCTCCTCGGACAAGGAATCTTCTCTCCTCCCAAACTCCGAGTCTATAATCTGGGACACAATCATCCAAGCCCCCGAATCACCTTACTCGTTCGCTAATCTCCGCGAGCGGTTCTTCCCCGCAAAGGCAACCGCTTCCACCCGCTCAAACAAGCGGAGCGCCTCGTCCAAGAAGTCCAAGAAGTCGAAGACGGACACCCCCGCCACCCCCGGTGTTCTCCGCTTGCGCGATCAGAGGAGCAAGTACCAGATCAGTGATATTACTGGGAAAATGGCCGAGCGGTCGAATGTGACTTTGTCTGTGGGCTGGAATGTACAGCCTTGGGTTGGTGCGTTGTGGTGGTCTCCTGGGTCGGGGGCCTCGCCTCATACGCAGGGACTGAATGGACGGTCGAGGGTGTTTGATTTCCCGGCGTTGAAGGGGTCGAAGCCTAAGGGGGCTGAGGGGGGACAGACAGCTTCGGTTTAGTTGGGATGGTGTATGAAGGTGTCTTTTATTTTTTTTTTTAACTTTGGGGGTTTTATGCAGGATATCAATATAAAAATATGGAATATTATAAAATGATTAATGCATTGGGAATTACACACTAGGTGTATTACTATACTGCCCAAAACCCGGATATCCTTGAGCAGTAAAGCGAATAAACTGGAGAGAAAGCCCCCATGGAACTAGCGGCTCGTATCCTCCACAACGACCAATCCAATGGGAAAATGTACATTTGCAATATTAATTGTATGAAATTTGTCGAGAAGTCGGTAGCCGCAGGTCAAACAATGGTGCCATAATTGCGTCCGCCACTCTGGATTCGCTGCGAGTAAACACCGGGCGCACTGCTTGCCACCGCAGCGTTGCGATTGGTGTAGTATACATATTCAAGGTAAAAGGCGTGGATATGGCCGGGTAAGTATCTAATTTTGCATATAAATTAGCCGGCATACCGGGGAAGATATTGAAGAGCAATTCAAGAATATCCGAAAGTTCTCGAGGAATAGAGACAGACTTACCCCAAGAGTGTGAGCAAAACGTTGATTAAGAGATCAACACTGCAGCCTGAAATGATGAATACCCCGAGCGGTGGAACTGTTCAACATTTTGATGGATGTTAGATTAAGACAGGTAAAGAGAGAACTTGAAATATACGATTGTACTCCTGCAAACGCAAGGCCATTCAATGTAATTGAGAGAAGTAGAGCGCACTCACAGAAAAGGGTAAGAATGATCAAACAGATCATGGAAGCCGTCTCGGCCATTGTGAGGTTATGAATTCGTTGTTTGGTACTCGAAATGGTTCTATGATCGACCACCCACTGCAGGCCTCTTACGCCGTTCGCTGGTGTCTAGATAGGTTCCTAGGAAGCTCAAGAAAAGGATACCAAAGAGAAGGACAAATATGTATGTAGGCACATTATCTTCAGGGCTTGAGCTAAGACGCTGCATTTTACGAGACTGACGAGGGGCGACGTCACACCAGAGGAAGAGGTGTCAGGAGATTCGCTGGCAGACAAGAAGACTCGACAAATGACAGCTTCAGAGATCCTGCAACAGTCAAAATTTCCTGCAAGGCAAAGAGACTCAAATGCCGGAAACACATTCTAGTTGACGTCATCCCGTAACCAGCCGACGGATCCAACTGAGAGGCGGCTAAGGATGCAGCCGCGCTACTAGTGGAGTACTTCGGGGCTGAAAAATGAGAGATATATAGAATCGACCATCTATTGACCTGTAGGTATGAAAAGAAGAGAGAGAGGAGTAGAGTGGTTGAGACCAATCCATCATACAGCATCAATTGTTGCCCTAGTGGTCAATTGCTCGTTTTTGTTTCCAAGCTTCGAAATCTGCAGGAATGCATCCACACCATAGCCCTCCAAGCTATGTAGCTCCAGGCTACCTGCCCAGTACTCTGCGTAGACCCTACTCATCGGAAGTCCTATTCCAAGACGTAGATCTGGGGGTCGTGAGGTTAGGGTATCTAGGGAGCTTTCGCGAAAGGTTTCTTTATCGGCATGTTTTCGCTCTTTCGAGACTGTCAGCTCCTGTAATGTGGCCGCCATGGCAGGAACCTGCCCCAGGTTCTCTAAGCGCACTTTGCTATGCGGCCCTTTATTGAAAGACCATAAATATGGCAGGATCTCCTGTGGAATCCCACCACCCTGGTCAGACACTCGCATAATGACATGCTGAGGTGCTTCACAGATCAGCACCTCAATCGGAGGGGGTTTTTCTTCTCGGCCCTGATATCTTTCGCTAACAGCTTGGATCGAATTGCGCAGGAGTTCGCCGATAATGTATTCTAAATGGCTGAGCATATACGGGAATGTTGTGTCTAGATGGCCCTGAACAGATATTTCTGGAATCTTATCTGATCCAGAACTCTGCCGGATCATGTCCTGTACTAACTTGCCGCATCGTTCGACCACTTCTTTGGCATTGCATTTTAAGAACACCTCCCCAACAAAATCCGCATTCAAGTCTGTTCGATCCTGGGAACCGGGGTAATGCCATGGGGAATTGAAGGTTTCCGTCAAGGCCAGATGTTGCTCGGCGATGACTCGACGGGAAATCCTCTATGTAGGGATAAATGCGAAATTAGCTATGTTTCGCGACGAGGAGTAACATCTCCCTTACCGCTCTGAGCAAAGTATTCATAAATTGATCCATAACATCCGCGGGCACCAGGTCGCGACATTCTAGCACGCCCATTGCTAGTTTTGGTATTACAACGAGGTGATCCCTGAGTGTCTTGCGTAGAACCTCACAGAATTTGTCATTGTCATCTAGGGTTCGAATCTCTGGGATCGTACGAAATCTCTCGAATGCCTTATAATACAGCTCGTATACGAGAGAGAGGTGAGGGTTAGCTACCACAACGTACGGTAGTTTTTGAATATCCCGCAGACGGTGTGCTAGTCTGTGCGAAGTCAGGCCGAGGAGTCAGCAAAGCAAGAAGATCACATTCAAAATTCTATATGCGCTAACCTAGTCGGCAGCTCGGTCCGCACATAATTAGCGGAGCTGATCAGTCTTGACTCAGTCAACGTCCGCCCAAAGAACGTGAGCTGTCGTAAACTAATCGGGCGGATTTGGCGTTCAACCCATCTGTAAAGTCACGTTCCTTAGCGATGTGTACATGTAGAAAGAGCTGGTCTTGGGGTATATACTCGTCAAGGGCCGAGACAGGCCTCCAAGGGGGAGGATTATGTGAATTGGTCTCGGAATAGAGTCTTCGTATGGAGGGACAGCCTTTGCGGAGAGTACGCCAGCAGCGAGCTGGATGACTCCGCATCATCTCGCTCTGCTTCGATTGATCAAGGACACCTCATGGATTTGTGGAATTGACTCCAAAATGCGTGTGACCTTGGGGAGCCAGGGAGAAGACTAGGTTTGCGTAGACTTTCCCCAACATGACTCCTTGAAAATAGGTACTACCGAAGATCGACCGCCGGTGTGCATTCATAGTAGTTTTGGCTCATGATCGAAAAAAATGCGGGCGACTTTGAGACTCCCGGGCGGTGAGGAAGCTTCGGTCAGGGTTTACCATGTGACTGGCGCGTCTTCTGCTCTGGAATCTCCCTAACAACAGGGTTCAAGTTGTTCGTCACGGTTCAGCTACTACTCGGGATCAATGCTGTTCTGCTGAAGGCATCAGGGGGAGCAGGTTCAGAGAATCAGAACTCGTGGATTGAGGTTAAGGCTGCTTCATACTGCCGAAGTTCTGTGGGTATGAAAAAGAAAGCACACAAAGAGTCAAAGAAGAATGGCTAACTCTGACAAATAAAGATTAAGAAAACAAAGAATATTTGCCTGGACGAAAATAGCTTGATATTCTCCTATTCTTGATATAGACTGTGGAGCACGTTATGAGATTCTTGATGTAGTTCAGGGTGGAGTGCGCGTCGACAAGCCAGACCAAAAAAACCGAGTGATATGACCGTTGTTGGCGAACGTGGTGGGATCATTTCTGGTGACTCTTCCCCTCCAGACCAAGTACTCTCCGACCATTTAGGCGAAAAAACAAAAGATTCAAGGCATACAGAGGCCCAATTATCGCTGCGTAACTACAGATATTTCTGAGAAGAATGGCGTCGAGTTGGATAGGCAACTGCAGTAATGCTGCTAGAACCACCACACAGGCAGTTTGGCAATTAGTCAACCGGGACACGGAAAACAGCAGAAGTAAGAAACAGTCGAAGAGGCGTCATTATGTCAAGAATAGTTTAGAGTCAGCACAATATTCTATGCAGCTAATCAGCACGTTTCACCGCAGTAGTACTACTAGAATAAATAGGTTTTGGTTGTCGAGACTTAATAATATTCTTATTCCAGAGAGTAATTCGCTGCTGCGTCCCGCAAAGCCACCGTTATTATTATTGGGTCTGCGGACTCCGCCACAGGCTTCAACTCCTTTGAACTGGAACCTGCTCTGAACCCGCTTCCAGAACTCGTTACCTCGCAGATTTCTTCATCCTCTCCATATCCACCTTCGCTTATTTGCTGCGATCTGTGAATTGTATTAATTTTCTCGTGTGCTTTCTACCTCCTCACAACCAAATCTTCGAGTAGAGAGCACCTCTCCGATTCCTAGTGCTTGAACGCACTTTCTTCCTACATGGATAACGTGAGACCTTGGCCCATGCATTACCTCTTTCTTTTGCATTAGGAATTTAGTCCTGCCGTCCCCTATGTTGCCTTGTTCACTAACAGGAAGCCTTGAACACCTCTAGGTCCCAGATAGTGAGATGCTTGTTGACGAATATGAGCAGTTTCATAATGATAGAACCGATGATGTCGTTGTCTCCCAGTCCGGATCCGAGGAACCGGAGCCAGAACCTCCTGCGGATGACTGTAAGACCCTTACCATCGCGTTTACTTCCCTTGCGGCCTTTCCACACGTACTCTGAAGCTTGCGATTGCCCGATGATATGCCCCCGCGACGGGTTTATGCCGCCTTTATGCCGGCCTTGGTTTTTTTTCTTGGGAACCCTCTCATCTCATCTTCTAGAAATGGGTTCTAAAATAAGTTTTTGTTACAGATCCAGCAATGATGGCTCGACTTCTCCCGAAAGATCCGGATTTGGAAACTGCAGATGAAGCATGGAATACATGGCATATTCAGGATTGGCGGAAACTAAAAAAGAGAGAGCATGGGCCTGTTTTTCAGTGCGCGGGATTCCCATGGTGAGTCGCGGATTCTCGTCCAATTGCGCAAATAGGAGCACTTTTTTTGACCAGCGCATTCAGGCGGGTTCTTTTCTTTCCGTACGGAAACCACGTTGAGCACGCTTCGTTCTACTTAGAGCATGCCTGGGAAACTGAGCCTCCAGAGAACTGGTACGCCTGTGTACAGTTCGGTCTCGTTCTTTGGAATGTTAACGATCCAACCATCAACATTTCTCATGGTAGACTCGATCAAATCCTCCTTGGGGAGACTCGCTTCTTTTGCTTACTTGAATATAGTTGCTACTCATCGGTTTAATGCGGACGAGGGCGATTGGGGATTTACCCGATTCTGCGAACTGCGCAAGCTTTTTAACGTGCCGGTTGAGGGGCGTGGGGTACCTGTCGTGCAGAATGAAGAAGCTTACGTTACCGCATATGTTCGCGTTGTCAAGGACCCAACGGGCGTCTTATGGCATAGCTTCCAAAAGTACGCATATATGTCACCTAGCGTTGAAGCACTTTACTAACGAATTCTAGCTATGACTCGAAAAAGGAAACGGGCATGGTTGGATTAAAAAATCAGGGAGCGACTTGTTATCTTAACTCACTGCTCCAGTCCTTATATTTTACGAACGCTTTCCGCAAGGTATGCTGTCATTATCCCATTTTTTTTAGATTTTCATGATAACCCTTCCCAAGTCTGTCTATCAAATCCCAACCGAAGCAGAGGCTTCGAAGGATAATAGTGCCTGGACTCTCCAGAGATTGTTTAATAATCTTCAAACCAGCGACCTCTCTGTTTCGACAACTGAACTCACGGCATCTTTCGGGTGGGAATCGAGACAGATTTTCGAGCAACAGGATGTTCAAGAACTCTCGCGGAAGTTGATGGAGAGGCTAGAGGAGAAAATGAAAGGCACACCAGCGGAAAAGGCACTTCCAGAGCTATTTGTTGGGAGAACGAAAACTTACATCTCCTGCATTAACGTCGATTATGAGTCTTCGCGCGTGGAAGATTTTTGGGATATCCAACTTAATGTCAGAGGCAACAAGACGCTTGATGATAGTTTTAAGGACTATATTCAGGTGGAAACCCTCGAAGGCGAAAACAAATATGATGCGGGCCAGCCGTATGGGTTACAGGATGCCAACAAAGGTGTTATCTTTGAGAGTTTTCCTCCTGTGCTGCATCTTCATCTGAAGCGCTTCGAGTACGATATTCACCGGGACGCTATGATGAAGATTAACGATCGACACGCCTTCCCGATGGAGTTTGATGCTGCTCCTTACCTCTCGAAGGATGCGGACAAGTCCGAATCGTGGGTTTACCAGTTGCATGGCGTACTGGTTCATAGCGGTGATTTGAATGCAGGCCATTATTTCGCATTTTTGAAACCGACCAAGGACGGGTTCTGGTATCGTTTCGATGATGATAGGGTAACGAGAGCTACGGACAAGGAAGTGCTTGAAGAAAATTATGGAGGGGAATATGAACTTGCTAATGGTGCAGTTGGGGTCAGACAGCCGTACACGCGGGGTTTGTCAACGAGACGGTCAACGAATGCCTACATGTTGGTCTACATTCGCAAGTCTAGATTAGACGACGTGCTTGTGCCGATTACTAGTGCGGATGTACCTTCGCATATTGGTATGCTGCCCGTTATCAGCTATACATGTCCATTTGCTAACATCATTTCAACTCACAGAAACTCGCCTTGCAGAGGAGCGCATAGACTTGGCACGCCGGAAGAAGGAGAGGGAAGAGGCACATCTGTACATTAACGTCGGGGTTTTGACTGAGGAGTCCTTCAAGTGTCACCATGGATTTGATTTAACCAGCTTCGACCAATCGACAGACGATGCAGCTCTTCCAAAGCAGTATCGGATTCTTAGGGCCAAGAAAGTTGGCGAGTTTGCGCAGCAGATAGCAGAGGAGAGAGGCCTTAACCCCTTGCAAATCCGATTTTGGGTTATGGTGAACCGTCAAAATAAAACGACGCGCCCGGATCAAGTGATCAGGGATCCAGAAATGACAGTTGAGGAGGCTTACAGCAGATTTGGTACAAAAGGAAATCCATTCAGAGTTTGGCTCGAAGTTGGTCAATCGTCATCGGATGGAACAGTATCTTGGCCAGATAGCAACAACTCAGTGCTAGTCTTCCTAAAACACTTTGACGTACCCAAGCAAACCTTGACTGGAGTGCGTGCCGTTTACGTTCGAAAGAGCCAGAAAGTGAACGAGCTTGCCCCCACGATTCTTGAGCTAATGGATTGGCCCGCCGGGACGGAGTTTGTTCTGTACGAAGAGATCAAGCACAACATGATCGACCTCATGAAACCGAAGCAGACCTTCCAGCAGTCCGAAATCCAAGATGGTGATATTATCACCTTCCAAAAGTCTGTTAAAGACTCAGAACTACCGCCCTCAGCTTTATATCCCGATGCTAAGTTGTATTACGATTACCTCCTGAACCGCATAAATGTTACTTTCGCTCCAATAAAGGCGGCTGATAGCGACGAATTCACGCTGACTCTCAGTCGGAAAATGTCGTATGACCAGTTCTCCAAGAAGGTTGGCGAGCACTTGAACGTGGATTTCACTCATTTGCGTTTCGCTCCAGTTATTGCCAGCACCGGAAAGCCAAAGCCGTTCATTAAAAGGAGCTCCAACCAAACTGCTCAGACTTTACAGAGTATCCTTAGTGGACAAATGACTGGCTACGGACTCAGCGTGCATCGTCAAGATGCTCTTTACTATGAGGTCTTGGAGACAAGCTTGAGTGACTATGAATCCAAGATCTGCCTGCAAGTGACATGGCTTCCTGAAGGAATTTCAAAAGAGGTAGGTAACATGGTTCTCCTACAGCAGATATGTGCTTACTAACCTCCAAAATAGCAAGCTGTGGAGGTCCTGGTGCCTCGAGACGGAACTATTTCAGATCTCTTGGTTGGGCTGCAGAAGAAAGCCAGCCTTGATGACGACACAATTCGTAACGTACGAGTTTACGAAACTCATGGAGGCAAGATATACAGAGAATTCCAGCCGGATAGCAAGATCGCAGGTATCAATGAGTTTGTTACATTGTACGCGGAAAAGGTTCCAGAAGAAGAGCTGAAATTGGAGAACGGCGAACGGGCGATCAATGCGTATAACTTCGATAAGGAAGTTAACAGGCCACATGGTGTGCCGTTCAAGTTCGTCATGAAGCCTGTAAGTTGGAAATGAGATGGAAAAAGTTTGTGCATTGTGCTTACCATGACTAGGGCGAAATCTTCAAAGAAACCAAGGAACGACTTTCGAAGCGCACTGGCCTCAAGGGGAAGCGATTCGAGAAGATCAAGTTTGCTGTTGTCCCTCGATCGTTGTACTCAAACCCACGGTATCTTGAAGATGGTAAGACACACATCGTCCTGGTGATAGTTAAGAGGAACTAACAAGATATTCTTTCCCTCACAGATGATATACTGTCCGATATAATTGGCGATTCCGATGATCTGCTCGGTCTCGACCATCTAAATAAGAACAGGAACTTTTGGAACAGAAGCGAGTCATTCTTCATTCGATAAGGGGCGTATTCAGTAAATGAATTTATACGTCCTATTTTGCATTGCGAAACGCAAGCAAATTACGACTGCCGATAAATACACATGGATAGGGCGAATCATGTATGCTGAGCCGCTATGCCTTTGAGGAAGGAAAAGACAGAGGAAAAATGACAGGGAAGCAACCAAAAAATCCTCCAGTTATGCTGGATGCCACGATGGAATGTTTTTCTTCTTCTTTCTATTCTGCTATCATTCGCTGTAGACAGGACCGGTTTATCAGTTGGTATCTACTATATTATGAAGTTCGATGATCTAGGAGGAGAGCTTTATGAATGACACATATAATCAATGGCCTTGTTTTCTATTTAGAAAAACGGTTGACAGCCGCTCTAGTTTCTGATCAAAAGGACGAGCCAAGCTTAGGAAAAAAGTAGGCAGTGCTAAGAACTTGAAGTTTAAGTAGACTCCTTTTCTTTGAACACATGGAATGCAAACATGTCAAACACGGCGGAAACAACACAGCTGTCCAGATCCAGAACTTCGTCTCCCGCAATCGCGTGTCCCCAACCCAGTCGTCGCCCGCTCAGCTTTGGAGACTTGTAGAAATTCAGCTGCAGGCTCTCCAGCACAGTCATCATGCGCTTTACAGCTTTGCTTCTGGGCCTCTGGGCCTGTCTGGTGTCGTCTGTGACAGCAACTGCTTTGACCTACAAACTCGAGGCCAACGAGAAAGCCTGCTTCTACAAGTTTGTTGATCAACGGAACACGAAAGTCGCATTCTATTTTGCCGTGAGTTTTAAGACAAGAAGCATGCTGTCAAACATCAATGGGTCGCGGAGACTAATCGATAACTTGCTCTAAATTTAGGTCCAATCCGGCGGTTCTTTCGATGTCGACTATGCCGTTGTTGGGCCTGGGGAGAAGCCAGTTCTAGATGGCACCAAGGAACGTCAGGGCGATTTTGTGTTCACGGCCCAGAGCATTGGGGAGTACCGCTTTTGCTTTAACAACGAGATGTCTACGTTCGCTGAGAAGATGGTTGATTTTGAGATTGCCGTGAGTTGATCTTTTCCGAATTTCCCCCTTAACCGTCGGGGGAAGAAGTCAAGGAAATAAGATAGTACAATACTTACAAGTGGCGTCTTTCACTCAATTAGGTTGAAAACGAACAACGAACAGAACTCCCCTCTCGCCAGGGTGCTAGCCCTGAACAATCATCCGCTCTCGAAGAGTCGATCTTCAAGCTCTCCGCTCAGCTTTCTACCATCTCGCGAAACCAGAAATACTTCCGCACACGCGAGAACCGTAATTTCAGCACTGTACGAAGCACCGAGCGTCGTATCTTTAACTTTAGCGTGATCGAGGGCTTGATGATGGTCTCAATGGCTGGCCTACAGGTCTTCATTGTCCGGTTCTTCTTCCAGGGTGCCCGGAAAGGTATGCTCCTCCCCGGCCATTACCTATGCATTGAAATCATCTCATCTAACCGTGGCTGTTATTCTTGATAGGTTATGTGTGATGAGCGAACATGATATATAATTATGATTCTTTGAATTGTGGCGTCTACTAGTTGTATCTACCATTATCATACCTCCATTGTAGGTTTTAGAAATCTGATTTCCTTGTTCCCTCTGAGGCAAGTAATTCAAGGCAAGTTGCATCATTATCATCGTCATCGCCGTTCATTCACCCTTCATCAACACGTCAGGATATATCCCTGTTTTTGCTCTCTTAGGTCTGGGTTGAGAAGTCGTGCGATATGCGCGTTTAGGCTCCCCACGCGTTGCGGTCAGTTTCTCCTTGATTTGTGGACTAGCCATCCTACTTTTTGGATGTTCGTTTCATAATTCGTCCGATTCTGCGAACATCAACCCAGGTCGAAAAAGGATAATAGACAAAACAAGGTTGGAAGGGTAGCCAGCTCCCCAAGACAAGGATCCATCATAAGAATCAGGTCCAGGTCCAGGTATAGTATCATGGCATTTAGATCATCAATGGAATATGACTAAACTCCGTGTGCTATTTGCTCAGGGACCATTCGAGACGTAGCAATCGTCGGCTCGGTGACACGAGCGAGAGAGTGATAGATAGAGAGTCCGTACTCCTCGTCTTCACAAGATGTTCCGAATTAGCTCCTTCAGCGTCCCTGAGAGAGTCTCCACGATCGATGACGTTGAGGTGCAGCTCGCGCGGCGACTCTAGAGTTACCGATTTGGAAACACACATACACAATGACCTTCATGCTATGTAGTACCTACGTGACTTTAATATCCATTTGCAGAGTTCCCTACTATCCATGACATAGGAGCGAAGTGAAGTGATATCATCATTCGGCGACGATCTACGCTCTAGCCAACCCCCATTCTGCTACGGTCAAACGGATTCTGATTCCAGGTATATTATTTGCTATTCCAGGTAATCTCAGATATCGCTGAATGGATCATTACGCCGGCGAAGAAACATTGCCACGGCAGTATGCTGACGAGAGAATGGAAACCAGGGTCTGGGGAGGTCTGGAAAGTTTCCCTTTTTCGCCTTACGCTGACTTCATGGAACATTATTCGGGGATGTCCTCAATTGCCCCATATTAGGCTAGATCATCGCCGAGGATCGCCAGCATCGAGTTTGTGAGGGAAAGAGGAGTTGTATGTTTTCCTCCTCTTCAGTTTTATTTCGGGATTGACTGTGGAATGTCTCTTGTTGTTTCTCGTCGTAGTCTTGCGGCGCCGGTCTGACTCTGACTAAATGATAGATACCTTTTCCCAAACCGCAATAGGGAAGGGGGTGTTCGCTCGCGCCATGGATGAAGCAGTCATGACTTTCTCTTGCGCTATTTGTACACAGGATGAATTTTGCCTTGAGGACGGCGGGAGAGGTTCGTCCCAGGGTCCAAAAGCATTGCTATCAACGGGTCTAGAGCTTGAAGACCCGGGGCGAAAGCGACTACTGAAATACAAATACGGAATTGAGATAGGCGTCTTGATCCATTAGGTGGCAATTCTCCTGTAGCCCTACAGAGCAGAGTATGCTGGTTTCTATCGCCATTGGCCGATAGTCGAGCTCGGTGGATGGGAATCCATCGTGGGACTGGAATGGCACGAGGCCCAGCTATGTGCTGTCTCGAGTGGATGCGCGATCAGCACGATGCAGGAGATGATCCAGTGAACCTTGAAGGGATTTGGGGTTTCTTGAGTCTAGCTATACCGGAAAATGCAGAGTGGTCCTTGGTTATAGGTGGGCTAGACAACTGGTATCTTCTCCCACATGAAACTGCTAAGGCAAGGGCAGTAGTTCCAGTAGTAGTAGGAGATAGACTCGAAAGCATCAGAGTGGACTTTAGAGGAGATTTCACTCCTCGTTCTTATTTATTATTCTTCTTATTGTCATTCGCACTGCATAGTCTCAAGACAAATAAGGCAACCTGACGTCACGGGCCCAATGCTCGTGGCCTCAGGCCCCTTTGAAAAAACGTCTCCGGCCGAAGACTTTTCATGGTTGTTTCCAGACTTTCAACCTCTTGCAGCGTCCATGTCTACGGTTCCAGCATCCCAACTCGTCGGTTGACCTTATCTGCCCCGAATAGAGGCTACTGGGGAACTGATTCATCACTGTTACCCTTCTCTCCATACTTCGTGCTTCACCCACATCGTCATCCTGGGGTTCCCACGATGCAGATCGCTCAGTAGGCCTCCTGAGCTGGCTTCTTTCTGTTGATTGGGGATTTCCGGCCATAGAGACGGCTTCAGGTTCTCCAGTCCCTTTTCTATTGGTTTCTGTTATCTTCTCTGACATCCCCGGATTCTTTTTCCAGGATTATATATTTTTCGGTCTGACATAGGGAGTGGATACAAAATACATCCATCAGACATGCGAAGAAGATCCATTCCACCGTACATATCATTCCCATGGGAATATCGCATTAGCTCGAATTTAGACTCGTTCAAGACCGCCTGGCGTCACCAGAAGTTACTCTGTAGACCTTTTCCTGGTGTGTGCAGCATACTCAGACAATCTCTGACGGGTTCAGTTTTAGAGAGCACTTTTCTTACTATAATGGATTAGTGATATGTGGGCAAGGCGTACAAGCGTACAACCTATCTACATCACTCAGTTGCCATAAAGTCTACATACTGTCGTGTACCAGTCCTAGAGGATATTTATCTCTAGTGACCTCATTATGGCTCCGCTGGACAGAGGCCAGTGGGTCTTCTGGGGGAGCGGAACATTGATAGACTTACCTATGAGCCTGCGAGAGTAATTGTTTCCGAGTACCCTTTGATGCACCACGAAAGTTCTTTAAGGAAGGAGGAGGGGCTGGTGGCTTTTGCAAAAGGATCCTTAAATCATTTCTTTTTTCCCTTTTTTTAATACTCCAATTACTAATTTGCGACTAGTATTCCTTTTGCAGTGAGGTGGCTGAAAGATCATCGCCTCCCAGGAACTCTGATGTCATACCTCATCTGAGCATCGCGAAAGAGCGAATCCCAGCGTAGAACATCATACAATCTACATTTGATCGGTCTGTTGGCTAGATCGGGTCGGTTGGCCAAAAGTTCCCTTTTTTTACCCTATGGTTAGTCATTAATACTATTAGGATTGTGATCTCATATCAGGTTAGAAGGACATTTATCCATGAACGGACCGTCCCCTGGTCGACAATTCTATTCTACATCGATCATCTACTCTACAGAGTATACTTTCTTCTGGCTTTCGTACAACCGCTACATACAATCGTATCTAGCCTCGTACTATTTCCTTCCCAAGGCAGAACATCAGGATCCCCTTATCCCAGTTCCCACTGTATTTCTTTCTCTCTCTTTGAAAAGAAGGTGAGCAATTGCGGGCCTCTTGCTGTTATATAGTCCCCCTTCCTCCCCCCTTCCCCTCAAGAATGACCTCCCTTTCCCAAACCCCTCTGCCCCGGACGTTAAAACAGTCAAAGCTTGGCCTTTTCTAGATAGACACTCGGTTTCCTGCCCCTACAATCTATTCATTCCCGGAAGAGCTGAACTGTCTTGCACAATCGACCCTCCACAGCGGTAGCGATGACGGATTAGAGAACGACGATGTTGCGCGGGTGTCGCTCAATACCAATGCATCTGAGAAACTGCATGAACGCAACTGACCCTATTCTTTAGAGAGATCAAAACTTTCATGTCATCGTCCGTTCAAAAATTATCTGGAAACGCTTTCTCCATGGCACCTTCAGGCGGAGACAGAGATAGTCCCCCCGAGGCAAGCCATGTGCAGACATATCGGGCTACGGATCCGCATGCCTCTCTAGAAGACTATAGCCGGATCATGCTTGAGTATACCCAACGCCGCATGGTCGATTTCGCCGACATTGATGACGACAAGGGCTATGCAACCAGTCGCAGCAGCAGAAGCAGTAACACCAGCAGCGGGAGTGGTGCTTCAGTCAGCGGTGTTCTCGCTCGCCAGGCTGCAGGCTATGGATCGTCGAAGATTCCTCGTAGCACCGCCGGGGAAGCCAAAGACAATATTGCTACGAATCTGGGAGATGCCAAACCCGCAGTATAGGTAAAAGACAAACACAGGGCAATTTCGTTACCTCGTCTGTCCTGGACTGCTGTTAGGTCGATCTTGGAAACGAATGCACGATATAACTTTGGAGTCTACACTGGTGTCTTTTATTTACAGCGCGGAGTATTACTTGCTGGAGGGCCAGCCAGCGATCAGCGACTTAAGCGATGTTGCACTTCAGCATCCTCATGGCTAGTTGATCATCCAGGAGAAGTGGCTGCTTTGATTTTTACCTTTTTATCCTTTCTAGCAATTCGATTCTTTTCCAACACGCGCTTGTGCGTGGTCCCCTTTTTTTATACCTTTATTTTACCCCCAAACACAGTCCAGAGTGGCATCCCTTCTTTTACATGCCGCTATACACATGTTTTGGTTTTTTGTCCCACCACGAGGAAGGGGAGGATGCGATCTTTTTTCAAAGCTGGAAGCTGGTGTAAGGTCGTTCAGTGAGTATTGTTTGCAAAGGACGTCGCTCACTGAGCATTACCTGAGCGTTTTCCAAACATCACAGCTTTGCAGCCTGTCGTTCATTTTGTGAGGGTAGTCGAGTTAGATGAGCCAAGTCCCAAGAACAGCCTCGTTTTACTTATTTCCGTGCTTGACTAGGTGTATTTCCCCAGTAGACTGACTTCGTTTCTCATCGGCTGGTATCCAGGGGAAGTTCAGAGCTACGATAGCTGAATACGCGTGAAGGCATTGAAATTGCAATTGACATGCTGGAAAGGTCTGACATTCGCCATTCTCTGGTTTATTGCTTGGTTTCTCTGGTAGTCTAGCCGTCATTGACTTTTCGATGCGCTCGGTGAGATTCTTTTGAAGCTACTCATCTCTCTCTATCTTTCTATCTCTCGTGTAGTTCTACAACTTTTATGAATAATCTAGCAACATTCCTCACTTCTAGATTCTACTAAATACGAATGAAGTCTTCAGTGTCCCTTGCATGTCCTTCGCGTAGACACGAACACCTCAGGCCAACAACCCAACATGTATGCTCTAGCGACTGTCCTCGACTTTGGCAGTGATGTTTACCATATACTCTAGTAGCGTTGTCATGGATAGCATCGCATGTCTGGTAGCGCCTATTGAGGATACTAGGTAGTATCCTAAATCACAAGTGATTGTGAATCGAGACTTACACCAGGAACTCTCTCTTCATTTCCTGCATTCCAGCAGTAACAACTGCTTCTTCGACGCGGTCACATTCCTGCGTGCTATCTCTTTATCATCCCTTGTTTACCTATACCTCTGTATAACTACGCCCTCCGTCCAAGACAATGATTCAGAAAATTTCACGAGTAATCAAGAGGGATTTATTCCATCGACGCTCCTTTCATCGTTCCAGTCCACACTCTTTTTTCCTTTCTAACCCACCGCGTTCACTCATTACCATCACCACCTCATAGCCTAATAACCTAATATCAAGCAACATCCCATCCCCTCCTTAACAACAGCAACACCAACACCAACACCCCAAAAAGAAAGAAAGAAAGAAAGAAGGAAGGAAGAAAAAAAAAATGAAAATGAACCTCCTATCCCTCCTCCCCTACCTAGCCCTCGCCACCGCAATCCCCCTAACCCAAGAATCCCAACAACCACAACATACCCCCTCAACTCAAAAGCTCAACGAAACCGAAGCCTTCGCCCACCAAATCGACGCCATAATAGCCCAGGATGCAGCCCAGACCTCCCACCCGGATGCCTGCCCTGTCTCGCACAAGTCCAAGCAATGCTGCACCTCTATCAATGCCATGTCGGATGATGTGGCTGATGAATTGAGTAGTGTGGTGCCCTTGTTGAAGGAGACCAAGGTTACGTCGCTTTTGGGGTTGCAGTGTATGTTTTCCTTCGTAGCTTTTTGTGTGTTGGGGTTATTGCTAATGCTGAATTTTTTTTAACTATGAAAAGGTGTCGCTATGGGCGAACACGAACAAAATTACGACTGTCTAGATACTGTCATGTGTTGCGATGGGAAGACTGAGGTATCTATCCATCCATAATTATGATTTATTATCCCTATTTGGAAAAGGTTAATCAGATCCACCGAGAAATATAAGAACTAACACATCCCGAAAATAAAATAGGAAGGAAGCCAGAGTCTTATCAAAACCTCGTGTATCCCCTACGACCAGGCCATGGATGAGCAGGTAGCGGCTTCGTCTTTGTCTGTGCCTTCAGCTTTGCCTTCGTATACGCCCTTGGTGTCGGAGTCGTCTGCGCCTCTGGCTCCGTCTTCGATTGTTGCGGCTCTGGTGAGTGCGACGGGGCTTTAGGGGGTTGAGTTTGGAGTTAGGGGTTAGGGGTGGGAAGGGTTGTTGTTGACTTGATTAGTTTACTTTGGATAGGTGGATAGGTGGATAGATGGATAGGATGGAGAGAGTTGGTAGTTCTTTCTGTGCACTTGTATTATTCCTGGAGAATTTTAATACTTTTCTTCTTTTTGATAAGCGCGTCTTTTAGTTTGAGATTGTCGTAGCTCCTATTGTACATGTATTATAAATAGCACGATGGTGAACTATACTTATCGCCATCCTCGTCCAGACGGCGGGTATTGCCAGGATCCTCGCCCGGCTCCGGGTGGCTGGTGGTGTGGTGGAGGGAAATGATATGGTCCCGGCCCCATCTGTTGCTGAGGATACTGTCCGCCGCCACCATTCCGCGCCTGAGGGAAAGGGGGCGGGAAATTAGGTGGAATTCCCACCCCAGGAGGGCCCCCGTAGTTGGGCAAAGGTGGAGGCGGAGGAGGTGGCCAGGCGCCCTGGTAGTTTGGCGGCGGAGGCGGGGGACCGGGCATTCCTGGAGGGAAGCCTTGTTGATGTCCACCCATCCCGATGCCACCAGGTGGGAAGTGCATCTGAGGTGGATGTGGGGGAAATCCGGAGGGGTACGGTGCGTTACCGTAAGTATTGCTTTGGTGGTGCTGATGAGGATGTAACGGAGGCGGCGGTGGTGGTAGTGGTTGTGCATCCACAGGCATCGATCGTGGAGCGGGTGGCTGTGGAGAATAGGATTTCTCTCGCGAATCTGATCGTCTCCAGGAGCCGCTTTGAGACCGAGAGCGCGAGTCGTACCGTCGGCCAGAGCCGTCTCGCCTGCGCCGGGGTGGTGATCGACTTCGTGACCGGGAGCTCCTGTATCTGCTGTCGTCGCTTTCGGGGCTATCGCTATACCGTCTCCGTTTTGGAGGGCTTCGACTTCGACTTCGACTCCGACTCCGTCGCGGGCTCTGTGAACTGCCCCTCGCATATCTTTTCTTCATCTGCTGGCAGAAGGAGCGGGACCAGCCATAGTAAGTTTCGCCTTCTAGGATGTCCCCTGTGATGGCGTCTCGGAGAACAGCCTGGCCCAGGTCATCAATATCAATCACCTCGTCTTCATTTTCCTCCAGATTCCCCACGCCATAGACCCGGTCTACATCTTTGAGAAATGTCTTAAGCGCCTTTACCAGTTTCTCATCTGCTGGACCAGCTAGAAATTGCAGCGGTTTGATCGAATCAGGGCGGAGAGGAACAGTCGAATTCGGGATGATATGGGGAATTAGGTTACCAGCCGGGAGATCGTAGTAAGGGGTGGACGCGTCTCCATGCGCAGACGGCATCACAAACGGCACATTTCGTCCGGGAAGCTTAAGGCCCGAGTCCACGTTGCTCTCTTCGGTCGTCGTGGATGTCCTGGCGGGCCCAGATTCGGCTGAGTTGGTGACAACCTCTCGGAGTTTTTTCACGTAGTCCTCCCCAAAGTAACTGTGCTCTTGCCATATATCCAGAAGCTCGTCTAACCGCTTATGGTGCTTCGGATTTTTCTGTCGGTCGTAGGAGGCAGCGTAGCTTAGCAGTTCCACCATGTGTGGCTGCAAGGATCCGCTCAGGGTGGAAAATGCGGCAGTCGAGTTGTTGTTGTGGTATTTGGTGTGATGGAACAGGTCATTCAGCAGGTACAGGATATGTAACCGCTTCCTCTTCGCAGACGGCGCATGGCTAATGTCCGGATTCGTCGCAACTGCTCCGTCTTGTGCTGTAGAGAACGAGCCCGCCAAAGCAACCAGGTATTTTGCCAGAAGGCTGACCCGGTTAGATGACGAGACAACATATTTGAGGAGCCATGTTTTGCAGGTCTAGGTCGTGTCGAGACAAGAAAAAAAAAGGCAAACGATTTAGTATTTCTGCGACACCACAGGCAAAAAGGACACGACGGATCAAACCTGGATGTTTGCTGATGAGCAATGCGACACTGCTCTGTCGAGGAAGTTATGAAGCTCTGTGATCTCGTCGCGCGAGACGGAGGTGGGATCGGGGCGTAGAAGCCCAGCGGCGAGCGAAGCCTTTGCAATGGCAATGTGATGGGAAGCCATCGCTCTGGCAAGTGACTTACTCACTGACGCTGTTGAACGGATGAGTTGTCGGGGCGGAGAAGATGGTCTTCGAGCAGACGGAGATGGGAGACTTTGGGGTCGAGCGGCGCGATCACGTGATATATATGCGCCCTATATCGACAACACACGGCTGCTGCTCGAGGTATTCCACGGACTCTGATGTGGAAATAGGGACGTAGGAATAGTCAAGGATGCTGTTGTATAGCGGAACTACAATATGGAGATAATTCTGTTGCAGCTCAGGTTGGACACAAGAAATGGTATGCTGCAACAAAAATACGTGGGTATTATCGCAGGCTTAACTACATGAACGATAAGCTAATATATATAGGCTGAAATTATAAAGGAGAAGATATCAAGAGGCGAAACTTCAGGGTAAATCTCTTCGCCGAGCTTCGAGAGTAGCAAATATTCCTAAAGCCTGTGTAATCGGCTGGGAGACAGGATATCTACACAGCATCACAGAAATTTATAGGCGACTTTTCTCTACAAGAGGGTCTTCAGGATATCGATATTCAGTAACAGCTGTATAAGTGTAATACTGGTATTAGGACTTACATTTAGATTAAAGTAATGGTCATTATTCAGACAGACTTTGCCAGACGCTATAAATGTACTGATGGAGATGCTGACAACTTGAGAAGTAGAATTAGAAACAGGATTTTCCTATTATGGAGAAGAATATAATGGGAACACCGGGCTTAGACACCATCATGCAGACTGATGTTGAACAAGATGTGTTCCTGTACTTTACACAGTAGGAATGGGGTATTCCTTTCTGAAACAAGGCTATTTTGGCCTAGACTGAGTCACTATTTTACCTTTATAATGTGTCATATCATTTAGATGCAGGCTGACTTTCTAATGCTCCAGTACTTACACTATACTACTAAGGCACATCTATAAGTTAAGAAGACTCCACTTTAAAAGGAACTGAACATCAGCTTTATTTTTATTCTTGATAAAGGAGCATTTTCTTCAATACAAGAAGGGCGCATCGTTCGAATACAAGAGGAGAGTGCTATTAATTTCAATGGTATTGTGTCATCAAGATATATATCTAATCAATGGTGTTCTCATGAGGTTGGAGACCGTCCAATGGCCACTTATTAAACGAGGATTGAGGATGAGGATGATTAATACCTTCATGCTGAGTGGTTGTAGTATCTCCTAGTACCTAGTTGGGAGGCGAGAATAATCACTGTTAGGAATTAGGATACAAGAGTAGATATGGAGTACTCTCCACTTTATGTGACCCGCAAATAACAAATATGAGACGAAGATGGCGTTAATAAACTACAGGATACAAAAAAGGAATAGTAAGGTACTCTGTTGAATATAACGACAACACTTCCACGCCGTAGCCTGGCATCCAATCATTGAATATCAATTTGAAAGCAGCCGAGTACATTATTCTAAAGCAGTTTACCTACAGTACCAACTAGCAGGACCTACTAGTACTACCTAAGGTAGGTACTATCTACTACTAGTACCTAGTAGTAGTATAGGTAGTATGTAAAGTAAAGAATGAACTCGCACCACTCGGGCTGAAACTTGCCAGTCTTCATCTTCTACTAAATCCAGCCAATGACATCAACGGCATCGGGTGCTGGTGGCCTGACATTTGCAGCCAAATTGCAGTGTCGGAAATCCTTTCATCCGCCTGGCATCAGGCCTTTAATTCATTTCACGTACTTCTGTTACTGACTTCTAGTAACTCATGTCATTAGAGAACACGAGATTCTGCACAGGAATTGTGAATGAGCTCGATTTCTCAGAAGAAGCTCGTCATTTTCCAAAGATATACCGCCATTTATTGACATGACTACTACTGCACTAGTAGCTACCGAGTACTTGCACAACCCCGCCGGGTTCCTGGCTGGGCCTGTTCGGCCGGTACTACTACTGATGGCGTGAGAATGGGAGTGGCGATTTGGAGACAGTAGTGTCCTGGAACTTTCTGGATTACTAGTTAGTTAAGGAATTTAAGTATTCTGCAATATTATTGAATAATGACTAAAAGATTATTATAGAGTACTGTGTATGCAGGATGTACCCTGAGTACCTTTGAAGAGCATCCCCGAGTACCCTCGAGGAATTCCGTCGGATGCAGATTGCTTCAGTACCTTGACTCGCTGGGGACGACCTGGATTGATTGGTATGCGTCTTCCTTTGGGTATCTTAGTGTGTTGGAAGCTTAGGAGTCATCCTGCTCTCATGACTCCGGATCACGCCTTCCTCATTGCCTGCAGTCGAGGCCCCGCAAATCTCCACAGGATAACACGATCCCGTTTCGACTCAGGCTTTGGTGGTTGCAGCCTGCAGGTATGTATCTACGCATAGCAGTACGTAGTATACAGCCTGGTAATGAATAATAAATAATAAATAATAACGAGGAGGAGCTCCGCTAGTAACTATATAACTCACAACCTCTCTTTCCTCTTTATATATTCCATCACAGCCACCCAACTTGCTACTCCAACTACTACTACTACTACTACTACTACTACTACTACTACCCTGACACAGTCGAGCAACTGACCAGCAACTCTTCCAACTCTGCGCATCGTCTTGCGGCTCCTCCTGCCAAACCCCTCAAATATTAGCGTTTACTGCTACTCTCAGCCACTTCTGCAACAATGGCCATCGCCGTCCAGCTTGTGCGCCCAACAATCCGCCATTTCTCGGTTCATCGCCCTCAGCCAAACACTCTTATCTCACGAATCGTGACAATGTCTTGTCTCGTATCTGCGGTTGTCCTTCCCTTTGTTCCCCCAGCCCTCGAGAGCTCCCGCGAAAAGAATCAGGGTTATCCAAATCATAGCAAGTGAGTCCAGAACCCCCCATCCCTAAACTGGATTTCCTCATCCGCAAAAGACTTTATCACTGACTCACTCCATTTTGTTGTTCTTCATAGACCACACCCCCCGCTCTGCTTCCACGCCCGTTGATACCGCCAAACACCGATAATACCCGATCGGATCCTGTTTCCGAACTATGAAATCCAACCCCTTTTAATGATCAACGCTTTTTTATTTTTTCTTTTTTTACTATTGTTTTATGATGCCCTTCTTTCTGTCTGTTTCACGGGCGTTTCGGCGACGCATATGCATACATTTTTTTACAATCGAAGGCAAGGGGATGCATTCTCATCAGCTGGAGTTGGTTGGCGCCTTGACTGGTTTTCTTTGTTGTACCCTGTTTTCTGCATTTATAAATGGGTCTTGCATGCACCACTCACAGTGAGATCAACCCGTTTAGATAAGAGAATACCTCTATAATATTGGAATTGAACCATTTCTAGATGCACAAACCAATCATTACATAGTGTGGGGTATGTCTCTGGATAGAACGCATATTAATACTACAAGAGGTATTGTGCATTTATCTGTTACTGATATTCCAAAAAAAGGCCTCTTCTATAAAGTACTAGGCGCCTAGATTTTGATCGGATGGCAAGCCCCCATGACACATTGAAGAAAAAATATAGTACAGGTCATATCACAAACTCAAGGCTGCCATCCGAAAATGACAAAACAATGCTTTATATCGGTTCATTCCGCAGCCTGTTGCCCTGCCAACTTTTGAGAAAGAGACTACTCACAGGTACTTCAGCTGAACCTATCGCCCCGGGGGGGTCGAAACGGCCGTGTAGCCTCGTACTTGCTCTTTTCCAGGATTCGCTCCTCTTCGGTCACTGGTTCGTGGCGGGTTGGCGCAGGGTCATGGCCCACTTCCTCACTCGGGGAAGCTACATCGTCTTCTGCATTCTGGAACCGCACCATATTTGCGCGTTTCAAGCTCGGGGATTCGGAGGGCGTCGCAATAGGCTCCGTGAGAGTCGTTTGGCGTCGATGTTCTGCTTCTATAGCCGCAAGTTGTGCCTTCCGCTTCATTTCAGCCTCAAACCTCGATTGTCGGTCCGCATTGATCGACTTCTTCGCGAAATAATAAGCTCCACCGCCAGCTGAGAAGGGTTGTCCCCTTGGTGTTAGCTTCTTTGCAGCTCTAGGAATTCGCGATCAGGCTTGTATGGGTGTAATGTGGGGATATTTACCGACGCAGAGAGTACCCCAGCCTATCCTGTTTAGATATATCGACTTCGCGTCAGCTCGTGTCCGCTGTAGCTATCGCAGTCATTCTTGTTTGTAGCGTAAGGTTTGCTTACCAGGTTGATCGGATCTAGTGAGTCACAGCCGTCAGATCTCTCTTACTCATGTTGATAATAGGGGGTATCAGGGACGTACTGTATTCATTGTTCCAAATTGTGTCTGCCTATCTCTAGGATAGGGAAGAAAAAAAAAAGAAGAACAGCGAGCTGGGGTCGGATTGAAAATACACGACGTCAACACGCCGAGGGTCTTCCGAAGCCGGCCGTATGATATAACTAGTGCTAAAATGGACTAGCCTGCTTTGCCTGTCCAATAATACGTGCGGATCCTCCACTCGAGCCATACTTGTTGTCGCCTCAGGCTGCCAAACCACACCTGCTTGTCGACCGTTGCTCATCTCTCCGTCCATCAATTTCGCCTTCCTGTCAGTTCTCATCGCTGTTCATCAACCTCATCAACACCAGGCATCGCCCTCTGATCTACGAAACTCCTTTTTTTCAACTTGCCTCTCTCCAACCCTCTGCAAAGGAATGTTCCATATCCCTTGAAGCTCGACTGGGGGCGCTGGTAGCCCCGAAGAGCCTCGGATCTCACTCAACAAAATAGACGATAGATATTGTTATAAAGAAAAGGATAATCACGAAAAAAAACTCAAGTCATGCCGTCTAAACGGAAGGCCACTGACAGTATGACTTTCGCTCTTAAAACCTAGGTAGATCCAAGGCTGACTCTCAGCTAGGTGGTCGGTCAAGTAGAGCGTCAAAACGGGCAACTCCAGTGCCAGATGTTCAGGAGATCGGTAGTAGCGATGAATACTCGGACTATGAAGAGGATGTGAAGCATGATAAACTAAAAGGTAAGGCAGGAGAGCTATGTCGCTGGTATGCTTGCCAATCCGTCGCTGACCAGTGAGAAGACATGGTGGACAAGTTCTCCCTCGAGTCATTTAGCAAACAGAAAGTCCAGAAGCAGGATCCGAATTTCGGCTACAAAGATTTTTCCTCGCTCTCGTTGAAGCCCGATCATGCAAACCGTCCCCTGTGGATCGATCCTTTGAAAGGCACCATCACCCTCGAGAGTTTCTCCCCACTCGCTCCTCAAGCCCAGGACTTCCTCACTACGATTGCCGAACCGCTTTCACGACCGACACACCTGCATGAGTACCGGTTGACGGGTAATAGCTTGTATGCAGCTGTGTCTGTTGGACTTCAACCCCAAGATATTATCAACTTCCTTGACCGGTTATCGAAGACACCGCTTCCAGACACAATAAAATCGTTTATCATTGACTTCACAAAGTCATATGGAAAGGTCAAGGTTGTGTTGAAACATAATCGGTTTTTCGTGGAGAGTACCGACCCGGCCATGCTCCAGATGCTTCTTCAGGATGAAGTTATCGGCACACAGCGCGTTCAGGGCTCGGAGGGCATTATCCAACAGGCGGCTCCGAAGATGGGTGGCCTTGTGATTCCGGGTACAAAGGATGCTGCTGGTGTGAAACAAACTTCGGAACAAACTCCTCTTGAGGATGGGGCTGGAAAACGTCGAGAAGAGGATGATATCCTGCTCGCCATACGTGACGACGATGACGACGAGGAGCAAGCTCAGGTGCACAGCTTTGAGATTCCGAACGAGGCCGTTGAGCCTGTCAAGGCTCGTTGTCAAGCCATGGGCTGCCCGGCGTTGGAGGAGTATGATTTCCGGAATGATGAAATCAACCCAACCTTGGATATTGATCTGAAGCCAAACGCCCGGATTCGAAGCTACCAGGAGAAGAGCTTGAGTAAAATGTTCGGTAATGGACGTTCAAAGAGTGGTATCATCGTCCTGCCATGTGGCGCAGGGAAGACCCTTGTGGGTATTACTGCTGCTTGCACAATTAAGAAGGGTACTATCATTCTCTGTACTAGTTCGATGTCTGTCGTGCAGTGGAGGAATGAATTCCTTCGGTGGTCGAACATTGACCCCGGCGATATTGCGGTTTTCACATCTGACAATAAGGAGAAGTTCCGTCGGTCCACCGGTATTATCGTCTCGACATACTCAATGGTTTCACAAACGAGAGCTCGATCTCACGACGCGCAGAAGATGATGGATTGGATTCAATCACGGGAATGGGGTCTCATGATTCTTGACGAAGTCCACGTCGTGCCTGCATCTATGTTCAGAAAGGTCACTTCAGCCATTGCCACACAGAGCAAGCTCGGCTTGACAGCCACACTTTTGCGTGAAGATGACAAGATTAAAGATCTGAACTTCCTGATTGGTCCGAAGCTATACGAGGCGAACTGGATGGAACTCGCTGAGCAGGGGCATATCGCCAAGGTCCAATGTGCCGAGGTATGGTGTCCAATGACTACCGAGTTTTATTCTGAATATATGAGGGAGAAGTCGCGAAAGGCTGCCCTCTTGTACATTATGAACCCACGCAAGTTCCAGGCCTGTCAATTCCTCATTGACTATCATGAGAAGAGGGGAGATAAGGTTATTGTGTTTTCCGACAACGTGTATGCCCTTGAACGTTACGCACTTAAGCTGAACAAGGCATACATTTATGGAGGTACACCTCAGAATGAACGTATGCGGATTCTCGAAAACTTCCAACATAACGAACAAGTCAACACCATATTCCTCTCCAAGATTGGAGACACATCCCTGGATTTGCCCGAGGCAACGTGCCTTATCCAGATCTCCTCCCACTACGGTTCCCGTCGTCAGGAGGCCCAGCGCCTTGGCCGGATTCTTCGAGCCAAACGCCGAAATGACGAAGGCTTTAATGCATTCTTCTACTCGCTTGTGTCGAAGGACACGGATGAGATGTTCTATTCCTCGAAACGACAGGCATTTCTGGTCGACCAGGGATATGCGTTCAAGGTTATTACACACCTCCAGGGCATAGAGAACCTAGAAGGGCTTGCATATGCAACCCCATCAGAACGCCGCGAGCTTCTACAAGAAGTTATGCTGCAGAATGAGACATCCGCCGAAGTCGAGAATGTTACTGATGACTTGTTTAATGAACGAACTGGCGGTAGAGCCAGGCCAAGGGGAGGCGTGAAGCGCAGTGCGGCCACTCTGAGCGGTTTAGCTGGCGGAGAAGACATGGCGTATATCGAGTATAACAGGAGCAGGAACAAGCAGCTCAAGGACAAGGGTGGCCACCACCCACTTTTCCGCAAGATCGAGCGAGAGCGCCAGAAGAGGAAAAAAGAGCTGGAAGACCTGGGTATGCGGTAATGCGCCTATTAGGTGGTTTTTTTACTGGCGGTGAATTTTTTACTCGGTTGCGCATCGAAGAAACTGGGACATGTGTGCTTTTACAAACAAAGATTGTATTTAGCGTCGCAATACATACATCTGACTGGTGAATATTCCTGTTTTACCCACTGAGATAGCCTGACCGACCGTCGGTCTTACGATGCTTGGTTGCCTGAGGACCCGATTTTTGCCCCATCGGCATCACGTGGCGATTAGAAGCAGTGGGGCGATTTCCCCAACAGCTTCGAGGGTTGACGCAGTTTCAGAAAAACCATCTTCATCCTCCTCATCACAGCTCTCATCTAACTTCTAGGTCTTCCGGTTCATTGAGTTCATCTCATATCTGGATCCCCCATACAGTCTGGTCCCGGAATTTACCGTCATTCCCCATCATGGCAGGCGAGGAAGATTCCAGCTCCAAAAAGAATCCTCCTCCCTCGCCTCCCAGCTCCCGCCAAGGACCCGATGATGAGAATCCCTTTGTCGCTTTTCGACGGTTCGCTGACGAGCAAATTTCCTCCATGTTACAGTCAGTAACGGGCCTTCCATCTCTGGTAGCACCGCCAAGATCCGATCATTGGACCATCTTTACAGAAGAACAGAACTACAAAGACTCCCAAATACACCATCGACAAGAGCGCAATAATAGCGAGAAGGAGAGAGGAGATCTCTCGTCACAATCTGGGCCACCGAACCCTGGGTCTCAGGGCTCGTGCAGCTCAGGCAGCTCAGGCAATTCTTCGACACCCGATTCCGGGCTTCCGTCGGGATCTTCGCGGTCACGATGGTCTGAAATAGAGCAGCACCGTCCCTCGCAGCTGCACCGTGGCTCTGATATTTTCGACGTTGATATGTTCTTTGACTCGTTTTTTGATCGGTTCTGGTTCGACGATTATATTTCTTCCCGTTTCCTGCACCCATATCAACGCCCTCTTTTCTCGAACATGCTGAGCGCTGATTCGCCTGCTTGGCCCGTCCCCTACCTCATGTTTAGTCCGTACTCGCCCTTACACCTAGAGCGTCAGGCTCATTACCGATTTCACCGTGACCAGGGGGTCTTCTCCTCTCTCATGTCGTCCTTGAGTCTTTCGTCAGAATGTGACCCCGAGGAACCGAAGTGGCGCGAAGCTTTCGAAGACCTTTTGCGACTCGAGAATGGAAAGCCCATGCTTGACCGTGAACTGGCGGTTGTCGCCAAGCCAGAGTCAGGGAAGGAGTGGCTACATAATCTGGTGAAACGGGGTAGCTTGGGAGATCACTGGAAATACGTTGCTGAAACCGAGAGTCAACCCTGGTCAACCATCACACTTGATCGTCCAGACCTTCGTGAGGAGGAACGCCGCTATCTACCGGAACCAGAGCAGTTGGATAATACTACGAAGGTTGAGGTTAGAGAGGTCGAGACTGCCAAATCCGAACCTCTTACCGAGTTGGATATGTACGACCGTTTCCTCACAGACATTGAATCTCAAGAGCGTGAGTTTTTCCATGGAATGCCCGAGAGTCCTCTTTTGCGCTTTTTGTTAGAAGATAGGCGCAGGTCTAGTTATGAACTAGAAAAGGACTATCGGGATGATGGCACGGAGAATTGGTTGGAACTTGTTTCAGGGGAGGATAAGCGCTCAGTTCCTGATTCCGTTGAAGAATCAACCTCAAATGTTCCAGCGCCCATAAATACACCAGCAGAAAATTTCTACGTGGTATCTACACGAATATCCACCGAACGTGTTCGCCTTCCTGATGGGTCTGTCCAAACGAAGACCGTCAAGACCAAGCGGTTCGCCGATGGCCGAGAAGAAACCAATGAATCTGTCGAAGTCTACAATCCACAGCGTGAACAATCCCCTTCCGACCAGCCAGGACATACAACTGACCAAAAGAAGAATGGCTGGTTTTGGAAAGAATAAACTACACTAGCATGTCTATATCATGCACATATTTGCCTGTCTTTTACTCTCTCTTTTGTCTGCATATTAGCGTCAGCTCTTTTGAATGTTTTGTTGGAAACTTATTCTCTGTTTTAATCTACCATTATCAAATATACCGCCTTGACGGCAAATTTCTTGATACATGTCCTATTTTATCATGCAACATATGCTCATCAACCCCATTTATTATGAGATGTTCCCCAAGACGAATATATATATTGTTTACATCTTATGTTATTTTTCTTTGCAACTGATTTGACACTATTGCAGAGTACAACCCGAAGAAAACCCCATGTATGTAGAGGATATGTCAAAATTGGAAATTCTAGTCAGGTACTTTGCAGTAAAGAGAAAAAGCTTAAAAGAAATGAATCTAGTCGGCCTTCACACTCTTCTTCTGCGCTTTCCCTGCAGTCCACCCTTTCGCTTCCCAAAATTTGACGCTATCTTCCATCTTCTTATAAGCCCATGTGAACGAGGGATCTAGATAACGTACGATTATCAGTATAAATCCAACCTTCTCTCCCCATACCCAAACTTAAAAAGAAGGGAAAGGAAACTTACAAAGAAACTGCCTCAAATCATGCCTATTATCATCAGGCGAGTACTGTTCCGCATGGTAACTAGGCGTGATAACAGTCATCTTATGCCGATTAATGGCATAATTATAGAAGAAATGACGCGTCTTCTCATAGATCTCGCGTGGACTATACTCATTCCCCCAGACATGCAGTAACCGTTCATACATAGACCAGGGGCCTAGCTTAGCGACCTTGCGCAGGTATCCGAAGGTCGAAAGTTCGGCGTATGTAACGCCCATGTCTGCTTCGTCGGATTGCACGTAGGTTGCTGTTATGGGCTCTAGCTCGGCTGTTGGGGTTGCGGTTAGGAAGTCGGTGAGGATTGGCATGGTGAAGGAGTTGGCGGCCCAGGCGATGAATTTCTTTAGGTCGACTTTGCTGATTGAGCCGATGGGGTTTAACTAGAGGGGGGGAGTTGGGTGGTTCATGTTAGTGTTTTCTTTTCCTTGGGGGTGTAAAGAGTTGGGATATGAGGTGTAGTGTTGGTACGTACGTCTGCACTGCTTGCGTCGTATTTGGTCAGGTAGCCGCGCAAACTTGGGGGTTGTTAGTATGCTAGTCTTAGGATGGGATAGGTTCTCTGTTCTAAAAAGGGGGTCTTATTGTGTACACACCATTCTGAAGAAGGAAATTAGTAAATTGATGCATTTGGGTGTATGTTGGTGGCTGGGAGGGTATACTAACCATCGACATTGGAGGAAGCCAAAACGAGTAGCCCTCCTCCACCTGGACGCTGACGAACCGTTGGCAGCAGCGAAGCGAAGAGGTAGGAGAGGACCATTCTCAGACGCGCTTGGATGTTCTGTAGCGCTTGGTTCTCTGGTCGACTGCCTCCGTGAACCTTGAACCGGGGCTGGAAGTTGGTGACAACAGTAAATAGGTTTGTAATAGCAGTCACAACAGTGTCGAAGTTAAAGTCAATGTGGTACGATCCGATTTCCACAGCAAGCTCTTTGGCTCGGTCTCGGGTCTCCTTGCTGGAGTTTTGGGTTCCCATGTAGCTGGTGTGAAAAATGCGGCTAGCAAAGTCAGCTATCTCTGTTCACAGGACCGGTCGCAAAAGATTCCGTTGCAGATCAAGGACAATGCTTACTTGCAGACTTCCTGACTTGTAGTGGGGATCCAGGTGGAATCTTCGGGCTCTGCGCAGAGCCGCCGGACGTCCTTGATGACCTGTTCATTCCCGTCGGAGACAGCTTTGATAACTTCTCTGCACATGGAATGCACAATCACTGCCGTCGAGCAGCTGTCGATTCCTCCACTCAGTGGGAGGAAAAATCCCGCAGCACCGCTTCTCCGGAGATAATCCCAGAGCCAACAGGCGGGACCAAGAGCTATTTCTTCCTCTGGCGAATGATACCGTGGTGTAAGAGTCGGAGAAGGGGAAAGGCCAGGGTCAGCATCCTCATCCGAGCGAGAAAGCCTCGTATCTAGATCCAGACGGACGAATGGTGACTGTCGGCTGGCTTGCATGTTACGGCTAGCCATGCAACGGTACGTTCGAACCTGTAGGTGTTTAGCGTGGTTTTACTGAAGATACGAACTTCGTGAGGATACCTCTTCGATATCGATGGTGGCCGTGACAACTTCAACATCATTTAGGGAAAACTGTGACCCTTGAGCCACAATGTTACCATTGACGACAATCATTGCGCATCCATCATAGTACAACCTATCGCCATCACAGCCTTGCTGGTTTGCATATAGGTATATACCGCCGCTCTAGAACGGGGTAAGCACAGAAGTTTTGACGTTAGGTGTGAAGATATGCTTACCAGTTTAGTGGCCTGGGTGATGAGATTAATACGGGTATCGAGCTTCTTTAGTTCGTGGTGGCTTCCGGACGAATTTGAAATGATTTCGACACCTAGGTCTCATGTGAGAAAAGAAGAATTTGAGGGTTGAATGACATATACCTGCAAGACCATATGGAATATGAGGGCTTTACGACACCCGTGTTAGCGAAAGGACGATATGAACAGGGAATGCACATACCCGTTGGGTGTGAAGAGCTCTTCACAGGTCTCTAAGCCTAAGCATGTATCTCTGGTGCTGATGACGGCATCACCAAAAGGAACTTTATACTGTCCGGTTATTTTACCAACGATCTGCTCGAGATAGTAATCCTCGACCTCTTGAGGGCGCTGCCACGGGGTGAAATGCCGCATCTCTCGGTAGTTTCCATCTAATAGGAGGATACTCGTTAACATTGAGCAAGTGAAAAGGCTGGCGGGGTTAAAAGTATGGACGGAATGAACTTTAGGCATGGCGAGTGAGGTGCAACGAACCATTGGCAAGCCACATCTTGGGACGAATCAGGATAATCTTCTTATTGAAGAAGATCACGCTTTAGCAACATTAACACACGACTTTGCATTTGGAAACCATTGGCATTACAACTGACCGACAGTTGTATCGTACGTTTCGGTGACGAACTGGCATACCCACATCGACCACAATATCCTGGCAGTCGGGGTGATCAATGATACGAGCTAGCATTTCCCACGAGTGTAGAAATGTATCGCCCTCGAGAAAGCCATCGAGAACTCCATATCCTGGGCAGAAATCAATATATAGATCGACCAATCTTTGCGTCAGGATCAATACCGCTGATCTCGAGTTCAGGACCGACTCGAAGGGTGGCCCCAGCAGCTTTAGCTTGACGAACACTCTCGATGATCCGCTCAGCGTTTCCTTCAAAATCAAGTGCCCACTGGTTAAGAGAGCTTTATAATAGTAGCAATAGTAATAGTATATTAGCTTCGATTTGGTAGCGGTAGGAAGAGTTACGCACCATGTTGCGAGGGTGAAAAGACGACCCATCTTGACAGTACTCTGACTCACAGGCAACCAATTGATTCCTCCAAGCCACGAAATAGTATACACAGTCCACTGGTGCTAGAAAATGTTAGCTGAATAGTTCACAGGTACACTAGGCTCTGTTTTCCTTACCACCAGCAGACTCTAAACCAAGAGGTGAGGACTGGGAGCAGCTCTAGCACTCAGAATCGAGATAACAGGGAACAGCAACAGTCTCTGGGAAAGATAGCAATGCACAGAGACAAGCAATACCGAGCAGATCAGGATTGGTCTGGAGCAGCAGTGGAATCCCGGCTCTTCATGCAGTCAGAGCGACGGCCAGAGTTGGAGTCGATGCGAATCGCCGGCCATGACGCCGGTCACGTGTGTGGGGTTCTGGTGCCCCTCTATTGTTCTCGTATTACGCAGATACAGCCCCATTTAGCACCGGTAGTTGCGAAAGAATGGTAACGGCGTGACAGGAGTCGCTGATTAATCCGTGTCGGCGCAATTCTTTCCAGAAGAAGAAGAAGAAAAGAAGAAGAAGAAAAAAAGAAGATGGAGAAGTTGAGCTACCGAGTTGGAGTACTTCTTGAACAGTATTTAGGTCTTCTTGCTCCCCCTGGTGGCGGATTTGAAATCATAATTCATTTTCCTCCCCGTCTCTTCTTTACTCCTCCCACTCTGTACATCCATCCCCCTTTAGATATACACACCAAACGAAGTGCACTATGACCAACAGCCCCCAGATTCCTACTCCCGCGCATATCCAAGCCGACTCGATGTTGGCTCGGCATTTCGGGAAAGAGACGGTGAACTATTTCTCCAGTAAGTCAGGACCAGGAGTCTTCTGGAGTCACGGATACTCATCACATCTGTAGGCTCTCCCTTGAACCGTCTGTCCTTTCTCCGCACTGAACACCCCTTTCTCTCCGCCGCTATCAAGCACCCCTCAACGCGATTTGTCATCCTTAAGGATCTTGCGCCGCTTACAAGGTCGCCTTCGGGGTTGTATTATGCCAAGTACGATGAAGTGCGAAAGCTTGTCCCCGAGACGATCTACGACAAGTCCGAGGAGGACATTCTCAAGGAGCATGATTCGCGCAAGACTGAACCGCACCTAGTCTTCCTCGGCGTGGACGAGAGTCGCAAGCAGGATGCCTTGGCTTGGAAGATCTACTCCGGAACCCCCTATTTCGCTCTCGATGTATCGCAACGAGGATCCGAGGAGCAACAAGCCAACGCCAAAGACATTGTCAGCAGTCTCGAGGCTCAGGGCCTGAGCTTCCTCCAGGCGAGAGTAGCCATGACCTTCCCCGCAGATGAAGGTACAGTATTTCTTCTCAACCCGATTCCAACCGGGAGTGGCCCACTCGTTTCTAGTGAGATCAATTGCTAACAGCAGCCGCCTCAGCCGCCATCTACGCCCAGGCTCGCGCCCTCGTGGACTGGAACACCCGAAACACCTTCTGTGGAACCTGCGGCCACCCCACGATCTCCGTGAACTCAGGCACAAAACGCGCCTGTCCACCCACAGACGCGGCCCGCATTGCAGAGGGCAAGCCTGCAGAGCGACCTGCCTGCAACACCCGTACCACCCTCTCCAACCTGTCATTCCCACGCACAGACCCGACAATCATCGTCGCTGTTATTTCCTCCGACGCGAAACGAATCCTCCTCGGGCGCTCGAAGCGCTTCCCTCCAAACTGGTACTCGACCCTAGCCGGTTTCATCGAACCCGCAGAATCAGTCGAGGATGCCGTAAGAAGAGAAGTGTGGGAGGAGGCCGGCGTGACCCTCTCGCGTGTCGTGATCCACTCAACCCAGCCATGGCCCTACCCAGCGAATCTGATGATCGGAGCCATTGCGCAGGTGAGCGACCCTGCGCATGAGACCGTCAGGCTCGACCATGACCCAGAGCTGGAGGATGCGAGATGGTTCGAGATCGACGAAGTCACCGAGGCTCTAAGGATAGGAACAAGCGGTTTGGGGGAGAATCCTGGTCCTGAGTATAAGGAAGGTGGACTGAGGCTGCCACCGCCAACTGCCATCGCAAATCAATTGATCCAAGCCGCCATCAAGATCGACTTTCTTGGGGGGGACAAGGGGTCGAAGATGTAGAGTTCTTTTTTTTTCCATTATGCTCATTGATTGATTTTAGATTGTTATAACTGCTCAGTCTTGCATTCTGTGTTTATGTTGCATGGCCTAGATAATGGCAGATTCTGCAGATTATATAGCATATATAATTATATACAAATACGAAAGAGCTACCAGTATTATGAAACGCTTATACTTAACTTGAACACAGCGCTTAATTGCTCATGCAATTACTACCTAGTGTACCAAAAATCTCTCCTGCGACTCGAGTCCGATCCCTCCCTACTTCCGTCGCTCCCCCAAAATTCGTAACACAGTCGGTCGACGTTCAGTTTATACTGCCGTCTACTTCATGACAATCCCAAAATATGGAAAAAAGGATAGTAATAATAATGATAATAGTTTATACCCAAGGATTTCACCTACGTCCCCAGGAAATGAACATACGGCTTCATCAAAGGTTCGCGTATACTGTCCCGTCACGAAGTTCATGTATACCTTCCTTACCAGGGGGCGAGCCAACCTCCGCATATCTTCTTCCATCCCTGAGCTCATGGATTGTTATTCTGCGGTGCGACTTTCTCCGTCGTGAACCTCGGCTCGAGAAGGACGTATCGCCCCGAGATTCGCGCAAAGACGAGTCTATGCTTCCGGCATCGCTTGGTGCAATGCTACTCGTCGGCGTCGGCTCTCTGCTCTCTCTTTCGACAGAGGCTTGGAGTTGGTTATCGGCCACCATGGCCATCCCGCTCTTCTGGTACCACTGACGCAAACCGGTAGCAAAGGTTGCCTCTTCGGTGGAATACTCGACTGGCGGTCCGTTCATCTGTGGTGGCTCATCGGTGGACCCGGAGAAAACAGCCCATGCACTAGTGCTGTCGCTAACAAGCATCACGGAGTGATTGAAGCCCCTGACGCTGAAATTTCGTAGCAAAATAGCATCACCTTCTGCCAGCGAAGGTAGTGCTGATTTATAGGGCCGCGATATTTGCGCATAAACAGTGGTCCCGGCCATGGATGGGTCGGTAAGTTGAAGGGTCATGATGAAATCTTTCTTGGCCGATGCAGCTCGGGTTGCAGGGTAGACTTCGGAAGCGATTGAGATAGTATCAACCAACGCGTTGTAGTGATCGATAAGTGTGGCGAGCGGTGCAAAATAGGACAGTTTGCTTCGCAAGCCAGGATAATGACGATCCGCTGAAGTAAGCCGAGTGTTGGAAATACCATCTTCGGACTCGTCATCATCAAATTCAATACTAGCTTGCAGAACTTGATCTTCACTGGGTAACACAGGAGCTTCAGTATCTTCAGTATCGTCGGCAGCAAAGGCTGTTACAATCTCGCGTTCTTCTCCATGCTCAAGCACATCCACGCTATGTTCTGATTTGACCTTGTCTGATAGTGAAAAAGTGTCGCCTTCGGAGACAGGAGGTATGTCCGCAGGGGTTGGAGTTTCATCAATAAACGGGACTTTGTTTTGCGTCAATTCGGGAGTAGGGGGTACTTCTTCGGGAGTTTCGAAGGAAAGAGGGCGGCCATATTCAGGTTCAAGTAGCTGGGATGGCCCTGGTGTGGCCAACTGCTGGGGTTCAGGATGAACTGATGTCTCTGGGCCCTCGGGAAGGGGTGTAATTCGCGATGGAGCAGCGCCATCAACCTGCAACGCAAGGTATGTCTGTCGGTCCCTCTCGATAGTCTCCGGAGAAGTTTCATCGCTCTGATCATCTCGAGAGCTTGTCTCAGCATTAGTGTTGCCATGAAACGGTCCGGATTCGTATAGTTTGGGATCAATGGCTGTGTCATACGTATGCGGTGGTGGCGCAAAGTTGATGTAAGAATGTTCGATGGAGTGCGTAGCTATTGAGACATAATCAAGATTATCCCCATTATGCTCAGGTTGATGCGTAGTTGAACCTTCAGGTTCTTCAGGGTTTTCATAGGAGTCTGCAAAATCGTGAGGCATTGGAAACTGCCTCGGACTCCCGGGAAGCGTTGTAGGGGCGGCCTTCATTTCCAAGTCAGGTTGCTCTTGAATGGCCTCGCTTATCCCCTCTGCTACACTTTCGCCATATTGCTCCTTGTTCATCGACTGAACACCATGATGCTCCGCATCAGAGAGCTGCTCACCGTCGACGGGTCTACCATCGTCCTGGAGTTCACTGTTGTCCACTACCATCACCTCTTCTTCTTCTTCTTCTTCTTCTTCTTCTTCCTCCACTTCCTCTTCCCCTTCATCCTCCCCTGATTGTTCTTCATCTTCTATTTCTTCGTCCTCATCATTCATCTGGTTCTCGTCTTCACCATCTTCCACACCCTCGATTTCGTCAGCAGAGTAGTCCTCCACTTCTGAGTCGTAGGAGCCCTCATCCGAAATTGATCTTCCGTAGGTCTCTTGTGGCGACCGTTTAACATAGGGTTCGTCTTCACTATCACTGTCCAAGACAATGACTTCTGGCTCCGCATTCTTGGGAGCAGGTCGGTGTTCAGTTTCCTCATAGTCCGACTCGGACTCTTCAGACTCGTCATAATAATTCCCAAGTCGATCTAGCTCCTCTTCAGAGAATTCGTCTGAGTATTCTCCCTCATCACTATCTGCCTCTCGATCCTCTTCGTCATACTCATCAGAATGATCCTCCAGGACGTTTTGAGTCTCCACTGGTGAGAGCGATCTACTCTGTACGAGTTCGCCAGAATCCTTTGGTGCCACTGCAATATCGCCTACCCGGTCACCTTCATCATATTCACTCGACTTGGACATTCTATCACTGGCCTCCCCCCACCTCTGGGATTCTCGTTCTGACTCGGATTCGCTGTTCTCCAAGACTTCTTCTACTACATCTAGGGAAGCAACACGTTCTACCTGCTCGTGTTCCTCGTCTCCAGCGGTTTTCTCAAATTTCTCAGATTCCTCAGATTCCTCAGAATGAACTCGGTCGGTTGTAGCTACCTCGACAGCATCGATTTCCATCTGATCCGGGACTTCCTCTTCCTCCACAGATGCATGTGTACTGTGCTCAATTTCTAGAGTTTGAGTGCCGTGGGTGAGTGTCGGCGAAGGTGGAATTGATTCAGGAATAAGGTCCGCCTGTTCAGTAACTGTGGGGTTCGTGGTATCTGGCTCATCCGCCTCAACTTCTTCGTTATCAGGCGGGGGTTGAGATAATTCAAAACTATCCGAGCGAGACGCAGCAGGAGATACTGCTGCAAACGGAGCAGAAAACTGGCCATTGACAATCGCGGCAAAATAGCCTCCGGAGTTATTCAGCGTTGTTCCTATGGGAGATGGGATGGGAAGTCCAGGGGAAGGGATTGGGTGTAGTCTTGGAGTGTCTGTTTGGGAATGAGCCGCGTAATCAGAAACATTCTGTCTGACAAGGTCAGAGATTCCAGCTCTCAAAGACATGTCAGGCCGGAGGAAGTGGCCATCAAGCTTCGGACGTTCAGAGGGCTGCTCTGCACTTGCTTCCGTGGAGATAGATTGTATGTCTGTCGTAGCAACCTCAGTGTCTGCAGGTGGTGCGACAGTAGGGATATCTGATGATGTTGGCGGTACATGGGTCGCATCCGTATCTCTGGCGGCGATCTCCTCGCCAGTATCCGACTCAGACGCCAAATCCTCGTCAAATATAGCTGTCCAATCCTCCGGTAGCTCTTCCTCTCCGGGTCTCTCCGGCTCATCAATCACACGCCATTCGCTGCTTCTCATGCTAAACCTAGGTCGTTTTCTCCCCTTCCCTGGAATGTAACCGTCCTCTTCTGCGAAAGGATCGAATGCAGCATCAGAAAACCCAAACGACGTCCGAGATTTCTCGAAGAAGGCCGGCGACTGCCATGACGTGGGACCAGAAGGCCCGGTACCTTGAGAATACCCATTCACAAGAGGTGTAGCCGGGGCTGACAGTGTAATATCGGGAGGTGACGATGGGGATGAGGGGCGATCGACTTTGACGGTCGATAGAAGCTTCGAGTCACGCCAGATCTAGATGGTTGTAAGAAAATTGACCAGATCCTTGTCCAGACTGAATGTAATCACCTCAAGAAGTACAGAAACATCGAAGTGCACATCCCACGAGACACTCTTGCCAGGGGTCTGGGTTACCGCGCCATTATTGACAAATCTCGACCCAGCCAGACTAAGATATACACTATCTCCTATTCCAACGTGGGATTTAGCCACTTGCTCTGCAACAAGACCGTGGAAAAACACTTTCACTTGTCCGTTTGACCGTCGAAGGCGGAAGTCGGGCTCGGCTAACAGGAGGCTGAAAGACTTGGTCGACGACGAGTAGGGCCATATAAGCGTCGCGACGGCATGAATAGAGCGCTGTCCATGGCGTTCATCATCAGGGGAAAGCTGTGCGATAGGAATAGCGGTCGAACGCAAAGGCTCGGACACCAGAGGGAGGTCGTGGGTGTCCATCACTGCGGCCACGAGATCAGGATCCGTCTTTCATATTTCTGAAAAACTTCACGGCTATTATCCAATAAGAGCCATAGTCTATCGAACCCCGAGGTAGCAGAAATCGTGGTGACCAGGTCTTGCTGACAGTGTTCTTTGTCGACGCGTTGGGAGGTTTCGTGGTGATCGCAATCGGCGAAGCTTCTTGGGCCAGCCTTTGTCTGTATCGCCGGAGAAATATTACGCGTAACTTTACTCAAATGGGAGCTAAACAGACGTAATTATTGTAATGCAGCGTTTGTGCAGGGTATCCTGGGCCCTCTTTATGTTTCCGAGTATGTCCTGACCTTGGATGTAGTGTATATATGCCGGAGTAAACCCAACATCACTATTTAACATGATTGTTATCTCATGCTCATTCACGATCAATATCACCAGTAGTGGGGGTTCGGCATCACCACTTGCAGCAGTCTGACAGTGGCGTCATTCACCACCCCTCCCAACTCAGCCTGAAGCTTCCAATTCTTCTCTAGAACACCTCAGAGAGAAACGAAGCTTCACTTGTTTGACATTCTTGATTTTCGTTATAATATTAAATGACATTGTCCAAGGCAATTCGTCGAATAGCCGTTATCGGCGCCGGACCATCGGGTCTTGCTGCGGTAAAGTACGACACTATTAGGGCCAAGTTGATGGCTTCTGTTTGAGTCAAGGCGCCGTGGCTTACTAGGGTGCCAGATATCTGCTTGCTGAGAAATTCTTCGACAAGATAGATGTCTTTGAAAGAAGAAGCTCCGTTGGGGGAGTGTGGAATTACTGTCCAGGGTCCTTGAAGGAGACGTTGTCAACCCCCGTCCCACAACTTGAGCCAGACGATGCTTGTGAAGAGCCAATCTGGCATCAGACCGGGACGTCCACGGAGACTCTTGAGCCGATATTCGTCTCTCCTATATACGATACCTTGGATACAAACTTACCCAAAGAGTTGATGGCATATGGGGAAAAGCAATTCCCATCCAATTTGCAGGACTTGCCGAGGCATTTTTCCGTCAAACAATATCTCGAGGAATACGCTGAAGACATCAAGGAAGCCATCCAATTTGAGACGCGAGTATTAGATGTCCGAGTGGGAGACAAGGACAAGTATGCAGATTCATGGACCGTCACCACCGAAAATTTGCGGACTGGCGTCAAGACCACGGGCACTTATGATGCTGTGGTTGTTGCAAGTGGACACTTTGATGTCCCCTATCTCCCTGATATTCCAGGTATCAAGGATTGGAACAAAGCCTATCCAGGGATAATATCTCACTCCAAGTTCTTTGATTCCCCAGCGCCTTTCCATGACAAAAAGGTTATCGTTGTAGGAAGTTCTGCATCGGGCCTCGACATTGGCAACCAGATCAACGAAGTAAGTAGGGGAAAGGTTCTGGCATCGCAGCGAACAGATCTATATCTATCGCCTACTCCTACGGACAAAGCATATTTCCCTGAGATAGCCGAGTTCCTTGCGCCCGATAATCATGACAGAGCAGTCCGGTTCGCTGATGGCAGAGTCGAACAAGACATTGATGCGATTGTTTTCTGCACTGGATATTTTTATTCATTTCCGTTTCTGTCATCCCTTGATCCTCCTGTCATCACCGACGGACACAGGGTGTTGAACACATACCAACATCTCTTCTACATTTATAAGCCTACACTTGTATTCCCCGTCTTACCCCAGAGGATTATCCCATTCCCCCTCTCCGAGAATCAAGCGGCTGTCTTCTCTCGAGTCTGGTCCGGTCGTCTGAGCCTTCCTTCCATAGCTGAAATGAAAGCTTGGGAAGATACAACCGTCGCACAGAAGGGCGATGGTATTGAATTCCACCTCATGCCATTCCCACTGGATGCCGATTATATGAACATATTTTATGAGTGGGCTGCCACTGCTCAGCCACGTCCCGGGCTTGCCAACAACGGAAATGGCAAACAATGCAATTTATGGGGAGAGAAGGAAAGATGGATGCGACAGATGTGTGCCGAAATCAGGAAAACATTTTTCATGCAAGGTGAGGCACGACGCTCTATCAAAAGCCTTGATCAACTGGGGTATAATTTCCAGGAATGGAAAAGCAGGCAACAGCAATAAACAAGAATATGGGCATATATAGAGTGCTCCAGACAAGATAGAAACAGGTGCATATAAGATCGAAGTGGACGGGGACAGGGTTGCCTTCTACAGAGATAGATATATAGACTTTCTGCAATCAACCACGGGTTTAATCCGATGAAAAACATAGTCTAGTAGAACAAGAGCTGGAGGATGAAGAATCTCAAGCCATCAACAAGTGGAGATGCGCCGATAGCAGTCGTGTCACGTGTGGGCGATCACCCGCGCGGCTTTCCGTTCATCCAGAGCTCCAGAATCCATACTCTCTCTTCCATTCACCCACTTCTTTACTGCCCTTCACTTGGGCCCTTTGATCCAGCCTCTTTGTTTGCCGGACTAACACAAGGCTATATTTAGCCTTGCCTATACTTATCTTATATATTTAGTCCCTGTGCCTTGCTTGACTTTTTCACGATGGACCAACAGACCTACACAATCCTCTCTCCGCACGCATAATGCGCAGCAAGCGGATAGTCTCTCAAGTATCTACACATTCCGCAGGCAACTCGAGAAAAAGGAAGCGGAAAGCCAACTACATTGTTTTCTCCAGCGACGAAGAAGAAGAAGAAGAAGAAGAAGAAGAAGACAAGGACTCCAGTGGGAGTGAAACTCTTGACGAAGACGAATATTATATCAAGTGTATCCTCGACGAAACAGAATCCCAGTATTTGATAGATTGGGAGGGGTCTTGGACACCAACTTGGGTGAGTCCAGCTTGTAGTGCACACATGTCCCTCAAGTTTCGGGTCTAAAAATGTCAAGAGTGCTGGGGAATTCTTCTAACAGCGTTTAATTATTGCTAGGAACCGAAAGAGAACGCCAACGAAGCTGCAAAGCAAGTCTGGGAGGAAAAGAAGAAAGGCCGTTTATCCCCTCAAATTAGTGACTTAATTGAAACAGAACCAACTCAGTCGCATATTTCTCTCTCCACGGAACAATCAACTCAAAGCTGCGCACAACCACCTAGACTGCGAGAGTTGAACTCACCATTGTTTGTTCCACCGCACAACACCATATCGAACTTGACGTACCTGCAGGGGAACAACGAAACTTCCCAGTTGAGTCCGACGCCTAATCGGACATCATCCATTCAATCGAACAATACTAGTGTCCTGGTTAATCGTGAACCTTCTTCTTCAACAGATCCACCTTACGGGATCTGTCTTTTCCAGACCTGTCGCACACTACCTATACCACTGGAATATAGGCTCCCCGGCGAGATTGAAGGCCCCATAGCTTCCATCACGCAGGGTACCGCTAGTGCTGTAAAGGAATCTTGCACCGAACGTGCCAATCTAGATTTGGACGGAGTAACTTTCGGAGACAACAGCACTTTTCAAACATTAAAACAGACATTAAACATACGACGTGATACCTTAAAGGAGATACCGGAAACCCCTCCTGTTTCCTTGAACCTGAACGAAAGCCAAGCATCTTATAAATATCCCGGCCAGAGGATATTTGGCTTGCAAGAATCAGCTAATCCATTCACCCTTTTGCCAACCACGTCTAATTCACGGCATTCCCTATCCAGCATAATTACATTAGCAGGTAACCAGACCCTTACTTCCTTCCATGATATTCCTAATATCCTTTTAGAAAGCCCTGTCGCCAGTCATCCGCTCTCTATACCTGAGTCTGACGTCGTGCACATCTCACATATTTCGCCCAGTCAGAATTCGAGAAGACTACCCGCCATGGAGGATCCCAATCAACCGAAAGAGGGTCTTTCCCTATCCGAAACTCTCGAAAAGTACAGCCATATTGAAGGCTCGACGCCACGTGAAAAGATCAGAAACTCGTATGCCAAGTTGCGCGAAAAGGTTCCTACCGATATCCTACAGACTGAACCAAGCGCGACCCCATCGTCCATTGGAGATATTGAGCCCTCAGCACCAATATCAGTGCCAGAGACGGTTGCGCCTCTCAGCGTTAGAGTTGATAAAGAGCCCTCTCATGCTATAGGTCCAGAGATTGAACCAGTACCAGAACATACTCTAGAGTCGGTGGAGCCACAACAATATGACATACAGACCATTCAGCCTAGTGCGTTGACCGTAAGCCATATTGAGCAAGCATCGCCAGGATCTGTCATTCTTGGCCCATCCGAGTTTGCTGTGCCACTTCCGATGGACTCGAGGGTAAAGGATGATTATGAGCGCATGCTGTTGAATGAAACTGAAAGTATCTGGGGCCTCTCCAGCAACTCGAAGTCGCAGGTGGCATCGGACCATGAGGTGAGAGATGACATAATTATAGCACTTATGTTTATTCTGACCATTGAACCATCGGGAGCAGACTATGCCCAAAATGCTCGAGATTTTGCATCATTTAAGCAACGTTACAACCCATCCAGACTTGAACATCGCTCAGCATATAAAAGACACAGATTCCGATTTACGAAAAGAAGCAGCCTGGGCAGAGTATTCTAGTGCAAAATTCCTTCTCTTGAGCTACCTTATAGAGGCTTTGAGTGACCACGACATACATCTCGTGATTACAGTCCATGGAGAGAAGACTCGGAAAGTTGTCGAACGTTACTTGTGTGGTAAAGGCTTGGCCCATACGCGTTTGCGAGAGGAAATGGGCTCCGGCACCAACATGGAGGTCTCTATGGCGAAGGGCCCTTTGAGTTTTGGAATCCAGACGACAACGCAGAATGATGGCGTGATGGAGACATATAAGCCACCAACAGCAATCCTTGCGCTTGATTCGTCCTTGAACATAAAAACCCCTTCTATGGAACATATGCGAACCACCTATGCTCGTAACGGAAATTTGCTGCCTGTGATCTGGCTTATGGTAGCCAATTCTAGCGAGCACATTGAACGTTGCTTTTCAGGGTATTCCACACCTCAACGCCTCCTATCGGTTCTCAGACATTCAGTGCGTCTTCGCGATATGGTTGGTGATCTTCAGGATGATGCACTCGGGGTGCAAGAAGATGCACATGAAATTGCATCTTGCCTTCTTTCAGACAATTTCAATGCATATTGGACATTACCCCGTATTGAACCTTTGCATGATATTAGCGCAAGTGAATCCACCAAAGATGATGGACACAGCGGACACAGCACCGAGAATAAAGAGCCTACAATTGCTGTGGCCCCCAAACGCGTATTCGTAAGTAGATATTCTTATAATACTCTAGGAGCGTGTTTGTTTAACAAGGAAACAGGTAGAGGATACCATTGAGACGGTCTCTAAAAGGCCGAGGATGGATACCTCTCAAGACACAAGCCAGTTCACAGACATTACAAAGGTTCCGACTCAAACTCTGGATAGCGACCTGCATGCCTTAGAGAAGAACCTGGTATATATGAAAAATTCACATGCAGCGGCTCTCGAGAAGCTCCAAAAAGCACTTGCTGCTACCCAGTCCCGCCTTCAAGAAAGAGAACAACTTCTAGGGTCCCTGCAACATCGCTATGAAACTCGAACTGCGGATCTCCATAAAATTCGAAAAGAACGTGACGGGCTACTTGAAGTCAAGGGAACCTTGGAGGAAAGACAGGACAAACAAAGAAATGAGATTACGAAGCTCAAGGACGAGCGCACCCAGTTAAGACGTGAGTTGGAACAAGCACGAGAGGCTCTCAAAAGTGGTGGAAAAGATATGGCCGAGCTGGAGGCAGCGAGAGAGGAAATCCGTCGCCTCACAAAGGAGAATGCCAGTTTGGAACGCAAATCCGAATATGAACACAGACAAGCCGAGTACACCCGGGAGCAGTACCAGACAGCTTCCAGCGTTGCTGCCCAGACCGGGAACGAGGTCCGTGGGCTCCGGGAAGAGAACGAGAAACTCAAACAGAAACTCGCTGGCGAGGCTGTCCGGTTACGGGAACTTAACCTCAAGAATGATGAGGCGCGTCATCTCGCCCGCGTTACTGAGCTGGAAGCTATCCTGGCTTCGCGCGAAGACATTCTACGTAGGAAGGAAGATGAGCTGCGAGAAATCCGGAGAAACCGTCCGTCTACACGTTCGACGAGCACCCAGCCAAGAAGCCCAAAGTTGACAGCAGGAAACAGTCGCCCGACAAGCCCTGGATTCAACAATGGATCAAATTTTCCTGGCCGTGGCAGCGGACTCAGGTTCAGCTCAGAGATGTCTCTCTAAGTACTTTATCAACGTCTGTCATGAACTATTACACATAATACATCATCTACAGAATACAGCCATGTTTATAGTCAGGGAGGCAGTATTCGCTTCCTTTTTTTTCTAATTCTATGTTCCATTTTCGTTTTCGGTGCTGGACTCAAATCCACCTCACACTCTATGACGCTTCGGAAGATGAACTTTTATCTCTGATACTACGTTCTCCTCACTGTGGGTTTCATTGCCTCTATTGCCTTTCTTTGATGTAACTCAGTCAATCAATGCTGTCATGATCTTGCATTGCTTTGGCGTTCTCTGTTTTTCTTTTCCATCTTCAGTGTTCGTGGAAACCCCCAAATACATACGTCTCCCTCATTTAACACCGTGACATTTTAGAAAGATAAGATTCTTCGATTGTAGAGGAGGGATCTTCGGGCATCCTAGCATAGAACTGGAGTAGTAGATAGCATACGAAGTCCAATTCCAATATCTTGCAATTTTTATGAAATCCTTAATTATCCTATGCGTCGTATACACTTGGACACTTTTTCCCATTCAGTTCCCGAATCAATTTAAGTATTTATTGTTAGACACACATATATCATATCATATTAATATCTCAGAAATTCAACCCAGAATACAATAACAGAGAAACAGAGATAAGGACAGATTAATGTATGGATAGAAAAAAAAAAGAAAAAGAAAAAGCACACCCAGAAAGGTGGGAGGGGGGAAATTATAAGGGTAAATAAATAATGAACAATTTCCAATTTAGCCACTCATAGCATTAGCCATAAAATTAGCCAATTCCTGTGCCTTCTCTCCCTGAGTCATTGTGAAATGATTGGCACCCTGCATTACCGTAATTCCGCCGATATTCTGAGGTCCAACCAGTGTATCCCACTTATTTGGACCGAGATCCGTGCGGTTGCTGAGAAGCCAGACCATTTCTTTGGGATCCTTGCTTCCGTCGGGGGCAGGCGCTGGCCAGGGATCCGAGGGCTTCGAACAAACACCGTCCTTTGCCCAGATCAAGTAGGTCTTGGGCATCTTGTTGGTCCATTCTGCGTCGCTGAAGGGGAGGGGAACGGCGTTGTAGGCATCTAGGGAGTCGATGAAGGCGAGGAAGTGGGGGAGTAGCCAATCTGGGGGCGCGGCCTTACCCTCGCCGAAAAGGCCGACTGAATTGAAGAAGTTGTAGAGACGTGGGGGTAGTTTCTCGAGGCCGATTGGGAATGGCGAATCCAGGAGAATTAGGCGGTCGACTTGTTCGCCTTCCTTTAGGATGAGGTTTCGGGCAGCGTCGTACGCACAGATACCGCCTGCAGACCATCCTCCGAAATTGTATGGTCCTTTGGGCTGGCGGCGACGGATCTCAGCGATGTAGGGAGTTGTTAGTTCGTCGAGACTGCATTTGAGCTTCTCTGGTGTCTTCATGTATGGGCAGTTCAGGCCGTACACGCAGACGTCGGGAGACACGCCGGGAATGGTGGCGTAGGATGTAGCGGAGCCAGAGCCATCAGGGAAGAGGAATAAGTTCTTTGTGGCGGTTCTCGGGTTCCCTTGCAGCAAGATAGAGGTCGCACGAGGATGCTCACTAGTCTCAGGTACTTGGGTCTTTGCTTTCCGGGTTGGTGGTGCCACCGGTAGCTTGATAGGTTCCGGGATAGGAGCTGGGGCTTGGACAGCCTTGGGCTTGAGACCAAGGGTAGCCTCGATGTCATTGAGAGTTTGGTTCTCAATGAAGAATTCTCCTGGCAAATCCATATCCAAAGTCTCTCGAATTCTGCCCAGAACGGTAAGGGAAAGAAGGGAGTCCATACCCATCTCACCCAGATTCTCATCTCCTTTGAGGTCCTCCGCTGGGACACCTATTTCATCAGCTAGGATGTCGCGAATTTCTTTCAAGGTGTTGCTCTCTTCAATCGGCGCGGCCTTCTCATTGGGTGGTGACAGAGTGCCTGATGTGCCCGGACTTGTTGCTCCAGAGGATGAGCCACTATGGAACAAATATTCAGACTCCCGATCACTAGACGATGCATCACTGCTGTCGGATGGGCTCATCTGAACCACAAATTGCTTGAAGTCCCGGACTGTCGGCTGATCAATGAATACTGAAGACTCTAGGTCGATGTTCAACTCCTCGCGATATCTGCCAGTGATTGTCAGGGAAAGCAACGAGTCGACTCCATAATCCGCAAATACAAGGTCATCCGAAATATCTGATTCTGATAAACCCACTTCCGATGCCAAAATACTCAGTGCACGCACCACTACACTAGGGCTAGTGGGTTTGATGAACGACTTGGTAGCAACAGGTGCATTTGGCCGAGCCACGGCACCAGCGCTTGGCACTGATTTCTGGGGTCTTGAAGATTGTTTTGGTGCACTTGAGGCCATTGAAGACCCAGCTGGTGGAAGAACGGTGTCAAGGATCTTGCGCGCAAGAGCTTGGAACTATTGACGGCAGTTAGTAATACATTCAATCGGATACTATGATGAGGGTATGAAATTACCCTAACACCTCCATACACCGCAACAATATCATCACCATCAAAGACGTAAACGTCACCTGCCCAGATGGAGCTCTGCCAAGGCTGCATTCTCACATAAGTACGATATGTAACCTCTGGAGAGAACTTCTTCAGACAGCGCATTGAATCCCATCCGTGATTGACAAAGACCTGGTTCTTCGAGTCCGTTGCATCACTAGCATTCATGATGAAACCAGACAGGTGTCCAAAGCTGTCTATCCAGAATGGGTTACGATGAAATTTGGCGGTGGGAGGCTGCAACTTGACAACAGCTGTGGCTTCGTGGTGCTCACTGTCGAGAATCACCTCTCTGATAGATTGGTAGTTCTCATCATAATCGACCAGAGTGCTGAATAGCTTGTAAATCATTCCCTTTCGCAAGCGATGGGCATCTCCTGTGACAACATGCTCTTCGAGACGCTCAATGCTTCTCTTGATCAAATAGGAGCTTCGTTTCCACTCCAGCTCAGAGGCGCTGCAGTCGAAAAACCGGAGCTCGCAGTTTGCGTGGTCCATAATTTTCTTGCCTTCTGGTGTAACGGACCAGACCTGCACCAATGCGCATTTATTTGCCCAATTTGCCGTTGCAGAGACTCTGAAAAGTTCCTTGCCGGTTTTAGCAATCAGAGGCTTAGGGACAGTCATGTTGCAAACGTCCAAGCCTAAGCCTTTGAATTCCGGCTTGTATTCCTCGATGAGATATTCTCCTAGAGTTTGGGCAATATCTGCATAGAGTGACTTCATCTGGTGTTAGTATCTTCCATGTTATATTGATATTCGTTTACTTACCGATGGACAGAGAGCAGCCCCATTGACTTTGTGTCCCTGAATAACACGATTCAGTTCAGGGACTGAAATGTCATTCTGCACCACCACCGTTGCACAATCCCTGTCATTACGAGTCTCGACAACTTTCTGAGCGGAGAATGACAAGAATGTATCTTGCGAAGTCGGGCTAGGCGCAAAGAGAGGAGAACCCTTTATCAGACAGAAATTATTGGCGTATGGGATCCAGTAGTTCTTGAGATCCCACTTGTAGGCCGGGAGCGAAAGGACTTGGTGACTTGAGTTGAAGTCCTGGTGGTATTGTTTCCAGTTGATGTCAATTCCAGCTAAGTGAAGAGTTGAAAGACTAGCCGACAGTATCTTCCATGTATCTTCATCACGTCGAAGGGAGGCAACAGTAGTTGACTGTGGGCCAAGCGTGGCCTTGACCATCCCCGAACAGATTGTATGAGGGCCAATTTCGAGCCAAAGGGTCTGGTCACTGCTTAATTTGGCATTTCTTGTGGCTTCCAAAGCACTCAGGAAATCAACAGTCTCGCGGCAATGTCTCACCAAATACTTGGCATTAAGGACATGGGAGTTCGCCTCCGTGATAACTTGGCCTAGCAGAGCTGAGATAAAGGGTGTCGATGGCTTATTAAAGGTGACTCCTTGCATGATTTCTTCAAGACTCTCAAGTATGGGCGTGACCTGCGCTGAATGGAAAGCGTAAGGCACAGTCAATTTGGTGCACTTCATGCCTCTCATAGAACAAGTCTGGTTTAGCTCATCGATGGCGGCTGCAGGTCCACTGATGACAGTTTCAGTAGGGGAGTTGACGCAAGCTACGTCATGTACGTTATCTTTCAGAAGCTGCTTAACCTCAACAAGCGGGGCTTTAATTGCCAACATGGAATGTGTTCCAACCTGGCACTGCTTTGTGAGGAGTTGAGCTCGGCTACCACAGGCATAAATAGTATCACTGGTTGACAATACACCAGCAGCATTCAAAGCGGCGAAGTCCCCAAGGCTGTGGCCCATCACGAAGGCGGGCTTTACCCCTAATGACGACCAGAAACTGGTCAAAGCCATCTGAACGCAAGTGGTTCCAAGCTGGGTGACAACAGGGCTCAATTCATTGATTGGTACGCTTCCATCAACTAGGGGAAGGATTGAAGGGAGGCCCTGGCTTCTGCAAATGCAGTCAAAGTGCTGGATTGTTCCTCGAAATTGAGAGCACTCCTGGTACAATTGTTTACCCATTCCTGCATACTGGGCACCTTGACCAGTGAAAAGGAACCCGATGGTTCGAAGCTTAGCTGGTACCGCAGTGACATCGCGCTCAGCGCTCATGATCAGAGAGTCGCGCAGTGCTTGCAAGCTAGAGCCTGTGGCAGTGACTCGGAAGGGATGATGGATGCGACGTGCGGTGGTTGTGTAAGCCAAACTTGGCAGGAAAGTACTCTCTTTGACCCCGAAAGACTTCGCTTGATCATCGATATATTTAACGAGAGAATCGATATTGTTCCGTAACGCAGTCTGGGATCTCGCAGACACTGCCACAACATGGACGCGTCGAGGATCCTGCGAGTCGTAGCTTGGAATCGGGGCATCCTCTAGCAGTAGAGCGGTATTTCCACCAGCAGCAGAGAAGTTGTTCAGGAAAACGCTACGCTTTCCAGAAGCCGGGCGATTCCAGGGAGTAGGCTGAAAGGCAATATGGACGTTGCGCTGAGCTAGGTCAGTAGGAAAGTTGTGGTTGATCTTTGTCTTGATTCCACAATGAGGGGGAATCATGTTTGCCTTCATCATTAACAGCACCTTGACCAGGGAAGTGACTCCTGATGCTGATTCTCCATGGCCAATGTTTGATTTAGCAGAGCCAAGGTGGAGAGATTGTCCAGGTCCGCGACTGTAGTCTGGTGCGAAAACGTCTAGAACCGATTGCATTTCAACTGCGTCGCCGGCCTGTGTACCAGTTCCGTGCATCTCGATGTAGCTGACGCTCTTGGGGTCAACATTTGCTTCGTTGAGGAGCTTGTTGAAGATAAACGCCTGTGCGCCGACATGAGGCCGAGTAATCGAGACAGCTTCAGCTGAATGATTTGTATACGCTCCATTGATGACGCCAATAATTGGGTCGTTGTCGGCTTGGGCATCCTCAAGTCGTTTCAGCACAATCGTGCCTATTCCATCTGCCCTACAATATCCATCGGCAGCGTCATCGAAAGTGTTACAGTTGCCAGTCCTCGAAAGGAAATGTCCACGATCAAGACCAGCATGATTGTCAGGGTTGGTCAAAATATTTACACCGCCAGTAATTGCAGTGTCGCAATCGTTCCTCCAGATTGAATTGCAGGCTAAATGAATAGCTGCAAGACTGGAAGAGCATGCTGTATCGACGCTAACACTAGGACCACTGAACTTGAAGTAATAGTTGATGCGGCCAGGGGTGAAAGCGCGATTGCCACCGGGGATAAAGTAAGTGTCAATATCTTGACCACTATTAACCTCGCGATAGTCATCGCTCGTCATCCCATAGAAAATACCAACTCGGTCTCTCTGGGTCGAGGGCGTGCTATCAGGAATGAATCCAGCCATTTCCAAAGCCTCGTAGGCTGTAAGCAATGCGAGGCGTTGCGCGGGATCCGCCTGAAGAGCTTCACGGGGAGACATGTTGAAGAAACGAGGATCGAATAGTCCCGGTTCCTTGATCCAGCATCCATAGGGCACTTTGCTTGTGTTTCGCTTTGTACCAGTGAGGTCTACATGGGCATCAGCATCCCAGCGGTCCTTTGGTACCTTTCGATGTACGTCAAGACCCTTATACAGCAGATTCCAGAAATCCTGAGGGCTGTTTGCTTCGGGAAACCGCCCGGACATTCCGATAATGGCGATCTTCGAAAGCTCTGATCTTCCGGTGTCATTGACGCCCTTCGTGTCTGCCGAGACATCCCCAATTCCTCCGTCCACACCGAGGTTGGACAGATTGGCTTTTTTGAGGGCTGAAAACAGACTTTGTGTAGCTGTGGACGAAATGGGAAGCAGTATTTTGCTGGTACGATCACCGCCAGATTTCAATACAGATACGCATGAATCGGTCACCTTGTCCCAGCAAAGTTGCTGCAGCAGAATCTCCTCCAGGGCTACCCTAAGGAAGTCACCCATGGTACTTGCTATGATTGGCTTCCCTGTGTGGCTTGAAAGGACGGGAATATGTGGTTTGAAGTTGAGTATAATCTCTTTATCACAGGATTGAAGTACTCTCTCGACATCTCGGTCATCATATAGATGAGAGGCATGATAGGGCCCATGGATGGAAGCTTTTGTGACCTTGTGCTCTTTTGAGAGGGCAGTCTCAATAAATTGCTCAAGTACCATTGGCGGTGCGCTAATAGTCAAGGTGTTTGAGCACACTGCACTGATATATGGTCGAGATGAAGGGGGAATTGTCTAGATACTGTTAGATGTTTTATATCACATGCTCCAGTAATTGGGCGCCTACCTTCTGAGCACTGAACTTCTTGATCAAGTCCAGGCCTTCATTTTCATTAATTCCAGAGACCAAGGCAGCCCAACTAGCTGAGGATGATTGATTTTGGTCAACGAGACCGCGAACACGGAGGACACAAAGTCCGAGTCGAAGAGCAACAATCACTGATTCGACAGCGGGTGCAATAAGTTCCCCGATATTACTCGCCGAACTAACAGCCGCGCAACTCAAGAGACCAGTACACAAGCCAATGATGTGGCTCTTGGAGCTTGAAGGATAGGCGTGGCCAAGATCCCCATAGTAGCTATACAGGGTTAGGGTAAGGTTTTCATACAAAGCAAAGATTTATAACCACAGTGGTGAACTTACTTGATGAAGCATCCTAATTGATAGATACAGGTCAATGCACTCTCCAACGCCGGATTACCCCGAGTCTCGCAGTGTCGTGCTAGGAGGTCGACGATGCTGGTGAATCTAGGGAATATGCTGCGCTCAGATGGCGACAGTGCCGCAATCTCCTGGCGCAAGGCATGATAACACTTCTGGAAGAAGGACGAGACAGTCGTGTGGTTCTTAGCCTGTAGTAACCGACGCAGACCGGCCTCGAAGTCCGTCGTCTGATCCCCGAAGAGATAGACGTGATACTTGCCCTCCATGCTGGGGCAATACTGGAGTTGGTATCTTCAGTCTGACAAGGGAATCTCGACCAAAGTCAACGTCTTAGACAAGCACGGTCCCTGATGAGGAGCACACTTTATATCGATCAAGACCCTCTCTTTTCATTGAAAGTGGGCCACTTGTCTCACTCACTTGCATGCTTCAGATAGGCTAAGCATGCTCATGTTGCGGTCATTTCATACATATGTCAGGCCATCAGACGAGGTAGCATTAACCAAACTATTCTATCCAAAGTCATGCGAATACAACGCTCACTGTGGGCCACGGAGTAAAGTTTCTTTTTTTCTGTTTCCTCCTGTTCTATTCGTGTGTTGAAAATTCTAGACTGGGTATGTACCCAGGGTCCATTCATTGCTGCCCTTTGACCGCTGAGTGCTCCTCCCTTGACAGAGGTCCCAGAAGCTTTCCCGGGGCAGTGGAGCCCTCTCATGTCAGGGTGAGAAAGGAGCCGCCTTTTCCGCATATGCGATTCGCAGGATTTGCTTGGCATGTAGCGAGGCCTTGTTCCCTGCATGAAGAGGTTCGAGAGCGAGGGTGATGACATCGCCGACTCCTGGAAGAAGGGGGCGGCGCTGAGTGGCTTGACAGTTTCGCCTTGACTTGAGGGACTCGGGGGAGCCACAGTTGGATATTTTCGTCGCCTTCCTTATTCTTGATTTCGTTCGTAGGGAAAACTTGGAAGTGCGATGGCAATATTGAATGCTGCCTTCCAGAAGCGCAGACGCTGCAGTGAGAGCTGAAGCTGTTGCCGCATCCGTCCTGCAGCGCATCACGTGCCGCCGCATCAGGTCCCCAAGGCTGAGACCCCGAAATTCCTGTCGTCCTCCCTCTCGGGTGCCGCGGACGCTGGGGATTCCAGGGGAATCGATCGCATGTCCTTGTCATAGTGTCGATTACCCGATGGTAGTGTTCCACTGTCTACTGGAAGGGTGTTCTTCATAATGGCCAAGAATAGCACTGCTACAGTGAGTGCTACAGTGCTATCTCTGTATGGAGCCCTCATTTTCAGTCGCAGCGGCCAAGGTCTTCTGCTCGACGTTACATTATTGATGTGCTATGGAAGGGATTAACGACCTCATCGCCAACGTCATGGCCAGTCTAGACTTTGTCGCCTTGGCATTGCGACTTGCTCTATCCCTTTCCAGTAAATGCATGTCTCCCCCTTCTTGGACTGATGTTAGAAGGTGTAGGCAACTATGTATGTATGGGCATGCTAGGCATCTCCTTTAAGATTTGGATGGTCTCCCAGGTTTTTTACCGCATATGGCACAGTCTATTTATAACAGGGTTACTTTAATTCTTGACTTTCGTATTCTGAGAAGGTTTGGTATTTTACTACTACACCCCCAAACATTGTCGTGAATGACTCAGTAGGTCGAGCACGTACGTACTCCTCTGCTTATTCTGTGCTTATTCTGCATACTCTGGAGGCACTTCCGGCCACTTATCCACCCCGTCCAGGAGTGCAACTGCCATGCCATTGAACAAATGCGTTTCAATGTGGCAGTGCACCAGGAAGGGCCCCGGGTTGACAACCTGATAGCGTACAACCACCCAACCTGGCCCTAAGAGACTCAGGATGAGGACTGTATCGCGGTACTGGGGCCGCTCGAGTTCAAAAAGCTCTGGACTCGCTTCAGCTGCTTCGTCAACGCTTGTCCAGTTGAAAAAGCCCTCTCCTTGCCCTATGACAAAAAACTTGTTCGAATGTTTATGCATCACGTGTGCCGCTTGAATCGGGGGAGTGTCTGGCATCAAGCCAACTTGGAAGAGTATGTCTACCCAAGTGCCGTTTTGATTCTCGATGACAACCTTGCTCGCCAGATTTGCCTTCGCGGACAGGTTGAAGAGAATTGGGTGTTCGTAGTTGGCCATCACATCATACAATTCCTTACCCTCCAAAGTCCACTCATATGACTTATTACGGCGACCCATAGTAAGGTTCACCAACTTGTCAGCAGTTCGGGGAATCTGGATGTTGGGATACGGCACCAGGACCCTGTCGTCCAAAGTGATCACGTCAGCCGTTGTGTTTAAACCCCCGTAGTTGACGTAAGGGGTTGATTCATCCAAGTTTGAGCTGCCTTTGTATCGCATTGTGGCAAACCCAGATATGATCTGGTCGGCATTGGTGTCAGGAACTCTTATGGTATAGTCCTTGTGGGCTTTGTCGAGCTTTATCATAGCCGAATATCGTTGACCATTGTACATAACCACAGTGTGAGCAAGTTGGGGTTCGATATAATGACCGTCGACTTCATAAATCCACATTGGATGTTCATCAATAGACACGATAATGGTTTTGAGTGCTGTAGCGCAGATGAATTTCATGCTGACCCATCCTTTGCTTGGGTCAACCTCAATCACCTCGGTACTCCCGTTGGCAGCGTAGCATCCCGAGTTCAGCCCATCAGGGAGTTTTGATTCGTCGTGGGGGAAGTCGCCCTGGGTTTTATAGATGTTGGGGTAGCACCTGTTAAGTTACGGTTAGTCTCGCCCCCCGGTGCCAAACATGGATGGGTTTAATTTTAGGACACGCACCCTTTATCTGTGAGTGGCTGGTTGTCGATTGCCGCTTTGATGTAATCAGTCTGGAGGTCGTTGAGAGTGTCAAGGCCAGGACAGTAGACAGAGCCTCGGCCGTTAATCAAGATGCTATCGACGCAACTTTATCTTATCATTAGGGTGATTTCACGGCGTGTAAGTAAAGTCGTGGGCAGGTAGTACGCACAAAATATCCAACCCACTTACTTCCATCGCAGTCTGGTATTCTTCAGATGTGAATTTAGTCCAATCGGATAAAACGACCAAGTTCGGGTCAAGTTCAGCATTACGCATTTCCTCGATGTCATCTAGATTTTGAGAAATTAACTCGAACGGCTGTGGAGTATTAGGGTCCGGTCTAATGAGGAGTTAGCCGATGAGCAGACCCAGAGACACCACATAAAAGCACATACTCAATCCATATGGCTCCGTAGAGGCCATCCGCCAATAGAGAGCGCGCATGGGCATGGTACCAATACGTCCCATACTCTGTCGCAGTCCATTTATATGTAAAGGATTCGCCGGGTAGCACGGGCTTTTGCGTAAGACCAGGAACCCCATCAGACCACGGTGTGTTTAGCATCCTATAAAGCATCAGAAATAGCTCGACAAAATGCAGGTACGCTTTCGATGTTCTAAGATTGGAGGTAAACAGACTCAATTCCATGGAAATGAACGGTCACATTGTAAGGGAGGTGGTTGTGTATTTTGAACTTTTACAGGTCAGCAAGGTGGGCGGAGATCAAAAGGGTCCCGCAAGCGTGCACCTTAACTTGGTCGTACTGTTTGATTCTGAGAGCTGGACCAGGAAACTGCCCATTCATATAAATCATCTCACGAGTTTGTCCATCTGGCGCACCCTTTGCCCAAGTGAGGTCCAGATCAAAGTCAACCACAGCAGCCGATGCCAACTGAAATAAGGCAGCAGCTAGTAATTTTAGCATCGATGGAGGGCTCATTTTGTTGGACTCCAGGAAGGAGAAGGATGAGCTCTCCACAAAGAAGCCGTTGAGGTCAAAGAGGCGTGTAGACAATTGAATACAGAAAATAGCTGCTAAATATCAGTGTACCGCCAATAAATAAAGGTTCAAGGTTTTTTTTAAGGCGGCACTGCGTGCCGATCAGATTCGCGAATTGTGAGACGTGTAAAAAGAATGATAACAATAATGACAATAATACTACTAGTAGTTATAAACGGGACCTCGCAGACAATAAATCGTCCAAAACAAGCAGCGTCTCCATCTTACATCGTTGAGGTGATCTTCGGATCGAGGTATGAAAGGGGTACGCGACATTTCCAGGGTTGGGCCTTTATCCACGTTTGGGGTAAGCTCAGTCTTCATGAGTAATGTAGGAATGTCGGCCATAGTCCCATGCTCCTATGACACCGTCATAGAGACAAAAGTTGAGAAGATTGTGTTCTCGTCAGGATCCCGCAAAGGGAAAAAAACATCTCCTCGTAGAGGTGCTAGTTATGAGGTCCTGGAAGCGAGCTACGTACTCCCAAGGGGCACCTATAATTCAACCCTGGATGCATCATTAAGTTCAAGGACCCTGCATATTTGTGGCGGTGGCTTCCGAGCTCCCACAACAAGGGTTGAGTGTCCGGAATGCTGTTGTTACGAGCCCTGTCCAATACGTCGGATTCCAGCCAGTGGTGACCCTTTATATAGGACCCCAGGGAAGAAGCCAAGAAGGTCGATCTCAGTGGACAGTAATTCCTTGGAAACCCACAGACAGTCTGACCATGGATGGCCGAGCGGGGATCGGAGATGAAACCATGGTCCATGTCACTGTCTGGGGGATGCCATTTATCGGGGCGCTTCCATGACCAGAGCAGGATCAAGATGACAGAATATCACAACGGAGAGAGAAGAGGATAGCGAGAGAAGAGAACAGATGACATGAGATGAGTATAGATGAAAGGAGAGAGAAGACAAGAAGAGAAGAAAGCAAGAGGAAGAGAGAGAGAGAAAGAAACAGCCGCGGTCACATGATGCAGAGCAATAAGCTTATCGATAAGGCCGGCCGCGCTAGGCCTAAACAGGCGCCCACGTAAACACGGGACTTTCAGCGCCGCCAAAACAAGGCCGTCGTTCGGGCCTCACCGTCCGCTTCAGCTCGTGTTTCTCTCTCTCTCTTACTCTTACTCTTACACCTACACCTCGTCACTTGTCTCCCCGTCTTCTCCATCCTTTCTATCCCAGAGCGTTCGCGCTTCTCTCTCCCCACCCTGTTCTCCTTCCCTCCTCCTCTTCCTCCCTTCTCGTAGTTCCCCATTCCTCTCCCTCCTCTTACCATGCTTGTATTCTTTACTCCGTTTCACGGGTCCTGACTCCTTCCTTCACCTGCGGTTATTCTTTTGGATTGACAACTAACCAAGCCAACCCTTGTCGCTTCAATTGGATAATTTACCCCGCCTTATCAATACCCTCGCGTTGCTCTGGGTAGTGTCGAATTGTCCGATATCGTTTCGCTGGCGCTTATTCTCCCACCTGTCGCTGTGATGGCTCCCGCTGCTCCTCAGCTGCCGACCCGCTTTCCCTGTTGGTGTCGTGCAGTCTACTCTTGGGGCGGGGAAACAAAACGTGACTTGGGATTTGTGGAGGGGGATTTGATCGAATGTTTGAACGCGGGAGATGGACAATGGTGGATGGGCCGACTGCGACGAGACCGGCGCATGGTGGGATTGTTCCCTTCCAACTTTGTTCAGGTGCTAGGGGAGGATTTTGTCCCAGTTACCCGCTCGACGAGTCCTATGGTACAAGCTGCTGCATCTCCGATAACAAATCCCACTTCAGCTCCCAAGAAGCAGAAAACCGTCTTCAGAAAGCCCTTTCAGGCTCATAGAGAGGCTCTCGCGCCGTCCGGGAAAAGCTCAGCATCAACTTCGCCCGTCGCAAGTACCATTCCGCAAACGCCTCCAAGAGATGGTAGTCTTTCCCGAAAGACAAAACCGGGCCGCACTCCAACGAGTGCGGCCAGGCAACAGAGCTCCCTCTCTCGACCTCTGTCGATATCCAGACCACCCTCTCGCGGGGCTTCACCGCGTCCTCCGCCGCCACAGGAGCAGCAACATCAGCAGCCTCAGCAGTATCACACACCCAGTCGCTCGCGCTCGCGGCCTCCGACACGCGCGTTGTCTCCACAACCTCAACCTTCAGATATCTCCAATTTCCAGGACCTGTCTGTCCCCATGCGAAATCATGTCCCAGTGTCGCATCCGTCATCCCGCGAAATATCACCCCTACTGCTCACGGAACGTGAAGAATCACCGCCTCCCCCGCCTCCGCCCCCGCACCGAGTCGCAGTTAATCGCCAACCTTCCCCCGGGCCAGTGGTTCCAACGCACTTGGGTATGAATGATCGCTACGTCACCTTTACAAGAACGCCCTCTCCAGCTGCGCATTCAGACGCCAATGGGCAAACACCCTCACCACTCCGAGATGCAATGGAAGATGTCATGACGTCACTGGAAGATATGGGCATGCCCCGACACTCTCGCTCTCCATCACCGCAGCCGATGCTCGATAATCCTTGGTCATCAGATGCCTTTGACTCGTTCCGGGATGACCGGCCACTCCAAATTACGAATCGGCCTTTGACATCTCTGGGGTTTGAAGGAGACAAGGATTATCACTATAGTGATGATTCGGTGCATAGGAACAGCGTCTACACTCATGATCCTTTTGTCGAAGGTCCCCCGCAGTTAAATAACTACGTGCAGAGAATGGAAAGCCGGTTGCGCCAAATGCAGGAGCAAAGCCGCGGGGCCTCCGAAGATCTCCAAGTGCCAGAAGACTTGGAGGACGATGAGCCGCCTCCGCCACCACCAAGAAACGTTCCTTACCACGGCAGACAAAATTCGGTTCCTTCTCACTACCCGGCCCTGAAGAGTCGACGATCTGGTCAGGATCTCAGGGAAGATATGCTGAATCGAAGCTACACCACCAAATCAAGTACAACCAATTCTTCAAGCGGTGTGCAAAGTAACGGCACCACGCAGACAGTGAGCACGGATAGGACAAGCCAAAGCTTGATGAGCGGTCCATCAGCCGGTGGATTCAGTGCAACTAGCGCAGGCAGTTACGCCAGAAGAGGCATGGGACCGGGTGAGAGACCTAATACAGCGATGGAGACCTTCCGTGCCAGAGGTTTCAGCGATCTCACGCGCATGTCTCGTCCTGAAACGCCTCTAACCGGTATATCGTATCATTCAAGCCATAATACCTCCAGACAAGGTGCTTCGTCTGCAATTCCTTGGTCATCGTCATCGATGGCGGAACCGGAAGAGCCAACAGGGGTATTTGGTGGTCTTGCTACCCCCAAAGCGAAGAAGCAGGGATTCTTCAAGAAAATATTTGAATCTGCTAAAACCGGTGCCGCGAACGCCAGGAGCAGCATAGCTGTCGGACAGGCCGGAGGGCCCTATTCCCCCACGAAGGGAAGAGCAATATCTCCAATCCGCTCTTCTCATTCTCATCGAGATACTGCAGCTCGTGAGATGGGAGTAGGTAACAGTCCCATAGATTGGGTACAAGTGCGGCGTGATGTGAATCGTGCAAGCTCTCCAAGTCGGAACGAGAGGGTTGAGCGTGCAGAAAGGTCCCAGATGATGGATCATCCAGTGATTTACGCAGTCGAGGAGCTTTATGAGACAGCGGAAGGAGAAGAGAGCATTGACGGTTTACCAATCAGCGAGCCTACTAACTTTGGTAACGTCAATCTGACTCTCGTGGACAAAAGCGCCCGTTTCGTCAACAGCCTTCCTCCAATGACCAACCCCATGAGTCTAGCCCAGGGGTATATCTGTCGACCTTATAAGAGTGATGTTCAACGACTCCGTGCTATCTTCACCTGGGTGAGCGAAAAGATTGCATGGGATGAACCCATCGAGGATGTTGATATCGACCTTAAACGCGTCTTGCAGACGAAGAGGGGTTGTCCCGAGGAAGTAGCCTACCTTGTGAGGGAAATGTGTGCTGCCGTCGGTCTGCATGCTGAGGCAATTCAGGGTTTTCTGAAGACTCCGGGGGATATGTTCGAGTTGGACAGTCTGTCACGACCGAATCATTGGTGGAATTCAGTTCTCGTTGATGGAGAGTGGCGTTTTATGGACTGCTCGCTGTCAAGTCCAACGAACCCGCGAAGGAACCAATTCGTGACGACAAATATCTCAACGTCTGAGCCTTGGTATTTCCTGGCTCGCCCTCTCGAGTTGTGTTACTCACATGTACCGCTTGTTCCTGAGGCGCAACACATCTGTCCGCCTATTTCGCCAGACGTGCTCCTCGCACTCCCAACCGCCTGTCCAACATATTTCAAAATGGGCATGCAATTCCCCGATTACGATACCAGTGTTATTTGGCTTGAAGGCTTGGAGGTCTTCCAGATTCGTCTTTTAGTTCCCCCAGACGTGGAATGTGCCGCTGAAGTGGAAGCACCCGCTTTTGCCTGTGATGCAGATGGAGACTTCTTCGAGAGCGGAGAGATAGTAAGAAAGCGGGCGCTTGTCCAACCTGACTGGGTTAATGGTCTAAAGCGTATCACTGTCAAGGCTATCTTGCCTGGCGACGAAGGGCAGGGTATGGTGAAGATATATGCTGGTAGGAAGGGTCTGATGCACTCCAGTCGAGACATACCTCACCCACTCGCACTTGCACTCCCTATAATTCATTCTGGAGAAAATCCTCCATACGAGTTTGTCCTGCGTCATCCAACGCCTCACGCCCAACGACACGATTTGTACATCATCCAGCCACAATGCGCAAAACTGGCAGTCAACAACACATTTGTCTTCACTGTTCGCCAACACCCTTCTTCACCTCTACTTCCACAAACCAGCAACGAAGCCAGTTTCAGTGGGCGCGTCTCTCCATCTGTTTTCTCTCGACCAGCAAGTGCACTCAGTATGATTTCGAGTTCTGCGGGTGGGTCGTCCGTCTCTACCGTTTCAAACGAGTTTTCTGCCTCAACATCAGCCATTTCATCTACCCGCTCAAGCTCTGGAAGGGAAAAGCCTGCGAAACTAGCAATCCAGTCACCGTCTGGGAAGATTCTGAGGCTTACGCGGAAAGCTGATCATATGATCAGCACGCCAACGCTCTCGGATTCTCCAAGTGAGTGCACCGCCGACGGCAGCGTATGGGAGACGGTGATCAAGATCGGAGAGCGAGGAGTTTGGAGAGGGCTGGTCCTGGCCGATCGTGTTGCGCGATGGTGTGTATTTTGCGAATGGGAATGTTTCTAATATACGACAGGATTTTGGTGTCTTTCCGGTCCGGCCTCTTTCGTCCATACTATTTTTCTTTTCTTATGAAAATGGTGTAACCGGGTTCAATCTAGTACTGGAGGAGCACTTATGTTTGTTTCTTAACTGCATTTCCCTTTTTCCTTTTGGACATTCTTCTTTGCCTCACGACTGCATTGCATCATTTGAGCCGGTTTGGGACTTTATATGGTTGCATCAAGGCGCGCCTCACTCCCTTTCTCACCTACTGGACTGCTCTTATTATCAAGGAAGCCATAGACGATATCATATCTACCATCCATGTCTGGAGTTGTTGGAGGCATCCTTTTGCATGTATTATTCTATGAACCTTATGTTTGATGTATTTATTACATGCTATTCCTGCCCCCAGATCTGTACTCTAGCGAATACATATTATATTAAATGTCAAGCCTAGAAACAATACTGCAGCTGAAATCGTGCCTGGACACCTTTTTAGCCGTATAGTTCAAGATTAAATGCCGACTGTATCAGGTATCCCGAAAGGGTTTAGTGTCACACGTGGTACCACGTGACCTTACAGGCAGTCATGTGGCCAGAGCCTCCAGTGAACTGCGTTTCATTGGCTCTCCGACAAGGGCGTCTAGGTATGTTCTTTCAGTTATCTTTAAGCCCAGAATTTCTTCAAGGATTGATGATTCGATGACACAGTTTTCTTCTAAGCGCTGGTACTTGTGTTTCGGCGTGTTGCCGTCAAGTCCATGCAGCGCTAATATCAGGAGTCAAAGGCTATAACTAGTGGCCTCCATTAATACAGTCAAAACTGAGTATGAACCCAGATAATCCCCAACTAGAATGCAGGCTAACGTGTTGCAGAAAACGAGAACAGAACTCACGTGTGGACCCCATCAACCGTTTCTGGACAAGTCTTCAGAGGCGATAATCGGATCCTCAATAGCCATCAAAAAAAAATGTATCCTTTTAGACGGTGGATCATGAATCTTCTGAAACCCGTCCGATCTCGCCCTTGGCCTGAACCCACTGCCGCTCCAGCGTTACTGGACGGAAGCGTTCTAGTTGAAGAAGAGAAAATCCCTTACTACGATCCTAAGCGCTTCTATCCAGCACATTTAGGAGAGATAATTGATGCCAGATATCAACTGGCTACCAAGCTTGGGTATGGCACGAGCTCTACTGTGTGGCTCGCGAGGGACCTTTACAGGTGAATATCAAGTTCCTTTAGTATAACAAGTGTACAAGTGTACAAGTATGCAAGTGTACTAAGTGAATTAATTCAGATGGCGATGGTTACCCGATCGCTATGTTGTGATTAAGATAAATGCGGCCAATCTGCAAGGCCGGCAAGATGTCGAGTCTGAGTTACAGATCTCTAAAATGACTTCAAAGGGAAATGTATCCCATCACGGACGGCACTTTGTCCGCAATCTGCTCGATGATTTTGTTATCGAAGGCCCTCACAACCGACATACGTGTCTAGTATTCGAGCCTTTACGCGAACCGCTATGGCTTTCAAGAACGAGGTTCAGCACAAACACTATCCCCTCGGAGATTCTAAAAATAGTCGTACAAATGCTACTTCATGGTCTCGATTATTTACACTCTACTTGTCATGTTATTCACACAGGTAAAGGCTTGATATGTTTGATAACATCCTTACAAGGTGTACGTACGTTTAGCAGATTTAAAGCCTGATAATATCATGACCAGACTTGAAGACGGCTCCATACTTGAACAGAGTGCTCTGGATGAGTTTCAAAACCCACTTCCACAGAAAGTTTGTGATGGTCGTACAATCTATCTATCAAGGAATCAATACGGGCCTCCCATGAAGATTGCAAAAATCCTAGGCATAGTCACCATTACTGACTTTGGTTTTGCTGTTTGTGGTGGTGGTCAGCACTATGGTGCCATCCAGGTGGAACCTTTTCGTGCGCCAGAAGTGATTCTTGATGCTGGCTGGACATATAGTGCAGATATATGGAATTTAGGGGTGATGGTTAGGCTACTTTACTCTTTTAAACTTGTTTCATTTACTAATAATCAATTAGTTATGGGATCTGCTGGAAAACCGTTCACTCTTTGAAGCAATCTATTCATCAAAGACGGAGTACAATGATCAAAACCATCTCGCATACATTACAGCTTTGTTAGGACCGCCTTCAAAGGATCTTCTTTCACGGGGTAGAAGAACGTCAATGTTCTATGATGCTGATGGTAAGTAGTCCTTTTGCAATAACACCTTCATGGCTCTTCCTTATTTCCTAGTAGGAAAATTCCATCCGCCATTGGGAATACCAACACTGAGCTTCGAGACGACCATAAACCAAATCAGTGGAGAAGAGAAGAAGATGTTTATTGCTTTTGTCAAGAGGATGCTCACATGGGACCCGAAACATCGAAGCACACCAAAAAACCTCCTTGACGATCCATGGCTCCATGTGAATCCCTCCTAGCCATAATGTCCGTGTCCTCTACATGTGAAGTATCTTCACGTCCCTTGTTTTGGCCAGCAACGTTATTTTGGCACTTACCTGGGAGTGTCCTTGGGTACATGGGAAAAGTAGACAATAAAACTGTGCCACAGCAACAGTTCCAGACAAGTGACGAGAAATAACAATAATGTTTTTTATGATTCTCCCACGTGTCCTTCCTTCCACTTAACTCTTACGATCTTGCAACCAACCGCGAGAATCGACACGACGTGCCACAATACATGTATACACCCATCAGCCTCCTGAATCTCCATCACCAACATCTATTTGAGCATCAGTCGGAATCCTCAAGTTCAGATCCGAGTTCCTCTGATTCTGATCCTGATTCAGACTCAGATTCAGGTCCAGATCCAGATATTACTGACGACAGTGTCTTAAGGTCAACACAGTGACTTCAGTTTTCTTCCGAGTCATACCCGTCTGGTCTCGTCTGGTCTAACCCAGTTAGTAGATTTCCCAAAGATCGAAAAAATAGTCACTTGCCCTCTTAGACGCATAGCACGGACCGCTGATTGTAGAGCTCCTTCCCTAGTATCTGCGGAAGGACCCGACACTGCTTAGGGATATCTAGCTGATTCTCTAACAGATATAGAAAAAATCTTTCTGCAAACGCATGCCGTCCGTGGAATGTTGATCATTGTCTTCGTCACTAGCTAGGTTTGTTATCAGATAATAGAGGTTTGTGAAATAAGCTCTAGAAAGACGTTTATATATAATGATATATATTTACGTACATTCATATAACTGATCCCTTCTCTACAAGTAAAGACCCACTCTATACGAAGCGAAGATATATAAAGCTGTCCCACTGTCCCACTGTGTCTCTGAGTAAGAGATTGAGAAGCATACCACAACGAATCAAGGATGTGTCTATGCTCTGTTTATATACTGGCGGACAGGCTACCTCGGGAGCACATGCGGACATTTTAAACAGCGGAAAAGGCATTTCGAGTCTATCAATTAAACATACATTCAAAAGAAAAGAGGTATTTTCACTAGTTGTACACCCAAGACAAAAGAAGCAGAGGGGAAACGGTGGAGATAACCGGGAAAAAAGTGTATCTCGAAACCCCCAGGACGAAGCAATGGACAAGTAACACCTCCAGACTAAGAAAAAGCATGAAAAGCAGATTGGAAAAAGGAAAAAAAAGAATTCACACAGATACGCTGACTGCTCCATCTCGCCAGATTCTCCGCCCTTTTGATACAAGAACATTGCAAGAAACAAGTATGAAGTCAGAACAAGAAAAAGAGAAAGGGTTACTCGCAGGAAGCCTGGTTAACGACCAAGTCACTTGTTTGAAAAGAAGACAGGGGGAAAGAAATAAAGAGAGGCATCTCGGGAAACGTAAAGGGCATCAGGAATCGTACATCACCAAGTCAAGCCACCAGTGCCGGTAAACGCCAGAAAATTTCGAAGAAAAAGCAACATCAAATGAAACGATAAGAATTGATTAATTGAGGAGCTTGGACTGTACGCCATACCGATATGCCTGGTTTGCAAACACGAAAGACAGAGCTAACTTTCGGGGGGGGTGGGAGTGAAATTAAGCAGCTGCCATACTGACTTCAGCCTCAGGTTCAGGTTGGCCATTAACTTCACCTGGCGATTTATCTTCAGACTCCCCTTCGACAAGAGGAACCGAACTCTCTCTGTCGTTACTAACATCAAGCGCTTCTAGTGCCTCATTGGCGTGGGTGTTCTCCATGACCTCCGGCTCCGGATCAGGATCGGCGTCCTGGTTTGTCAAATCGGCAAAGACATCGTCAAGATTCTGCCGGGGACTGCTGTCGAATGGGCTTTGAGTATCCACATCAACACCCGTTGGCTCGCCAGTACTTGTCCGATCAAACCGAGGAGGACTAAAGAGCGCAGTATCTAGCCCCTGATGATGTGGAGAGGGCGAGCGTGGAGGGAAAGAAGGAGAATGCGCGGCAACATGAGGTAGAAAGGCGGAAGACCCAGGTGCGAAGGCAGGCGTAGAGTCACTAGCTGGAAGAGAGTAGTTTGCAGAAAAGGGGTATGGAGGGTTTTGGGTGTCACTCATGGGAGTCAACATGGGGCCAGTTCGAGAGGACTCAACAGTGCCATCACCTGGAGACTGAGGGGAAGGCTGAAGGACCCCAGGTCGACCCGGTTGCGATTCAAGCGGCTTCGGCTTGGTAATGGTTGGTTGTTTGGCTCGGAGATGAGGGGGAAGATCTTCAGGACGGTCTACCCCTAATTGAGCCATTATCTTTTGCTGTTTCGTTGGACGTGGCTTTCGGGTGGAAAGAGACTGCTCAAGGATTGGTGGAGGTTCTGGGGCAACGGGCTGCCACTTGTGAATCTCTTGCCGAAAGAAATTTGTCTCATACGCAAGGAGAACTTCGGCACCCTCTATTTTTCGCAGATAGAAGATCAGCGTCGGGACTTCTTCTGTGGTCGTGCAGGCGGCGTTGGTGAAACTCTGCAAGAAGTCACGGAATGTGGTTGCTTGATTAACGATATTATCAAGAATTTCCTCTTCATCAGGCTGGAAGGGGAGGCCGGGAATCTCTGCTTGCCACTCTTGAAGATCCTCAAGCTTTGGACGAGCTGCATCTCGAGGAATCTTCTGACGCCAATCGCAAATAGGGCAGGTATATTTATCGAATTCCTTGACCTTCCCCCTGGCAATCTTGAGACATTTACCATGGTACCTAGTTGAAAGGTTAACATATTACCATATCAAGTGCAGATAATAAAAAAAAAAGGGAAATATGAAGCTTACCACTCGCGACAAATCTCGCACTCAATCATCATCCCAGCTTCCGAGTGTCTGCAAATACAGAAAACGTCTCGCTTGGCCATTGACTGTCCACTTCCCCACATCGAGCTGACGTGGTTCTGTTGGAGAAGATTATCAGGGCTGTTGTCTCTTGATGCCGGTTCAACTGGTGGCCGAAAGCGGTCCTCCAGGTCGAAGCAATATGAGTTTCTCTTCTCAACGTACTCCATGTGGGATTTCAAAATGTGCAATGGCGCGTTGGCCTTGCCAAACAGCTTCTTTCCCTTTCTCATCCAGTCCTCGTGGCGTTTCTGTTCACGTTCCAGATCAATTGCGCCAGTAGGCCGGCTATTCAGCTCCTCCAGAGAATCCATGAGTTCCCGGACTTCTTTATACTTAGGGCGGTTTCTGAAATTCGTATCCTTGCTCCTCTCGTACAGGCTCTGTATTCTCTTCTGCGCTTCGCGTTGTTTGGTTAATATGGCATCCACAGCTGCAAGAGTCTCTGGAGAGACAGGGAAGCGTGACGCCTGTGCAGATAAAGCTTCCAGTTGTTGATAGTGTACTGCCTCTACGGACATCAGTTCCTTGGCTTTTGCCTCCCAGGCTTCACCATGGCGACTTAAATCCTTGAAGTATTGAAGGTGATCATTTGTCTCCGAAAGCCCCAGCTGCTCGCCCGCCAAGATAAGTTCCTGACACTCCTTCAAAGTCAGGTACTTGTCACGCTTACGCCCTACATCCTCGTTCCACTTCATTTGTCGCAGAATGTGTTCCAGTCCCTCAATTTCGGGTATATCGACGTTGAAGTTCCGGGCAGACTCGACCAGTTCTTCAACCTCTTGGACTGACCGGATGTGGGGTTTGATGAGCGCAACGTTAACGTCCTGGCGGAATTTCTCGATTTCGCGGGTCTTCTCTTCCAGAGCCGCCATCTGTGGACAGTCGAATGACAGTTTATCAGCCTCTGCAAGAAGGGCGTAGATGTTTTCTACCCTGCGAACTTCACGGTCACGTTCTTCCAGCTGCGAGACCTTGGACGTAGTCTTGCGCCATGCCTTTTCGTTTTTCCTCCGGTTCTGCTGCTTTCGCGTAATGTAATTGGTTGCTTCTTCAACCCATTTATCACAGCGCTGAACGAAGGCCGCAAGATCTTGAAGACCAGGTAAATGGTATGGGATTTTCTCACCTTCATTAAGTAGGTTATGAAGGACCTTCAATTGCGGTTTAGGCTCATCTTCCAAAATCTTGTCGAGTTTCTCCCCCCACGCCTCCGGTATCCTGGCACGTTCCTGGACCTTCAAAACCAGATTTTTCAAATCATCATCACTCACGCGGTAGCGCAATGTGTGGTCGGGACCGAGTAGCCTCTTTGATAGCGGCTCTCCACAGCAATCATATGTATCCACATGTATCAGGCAAAGGGTCTTTCCAGTCTTGTGGCAATGAAACTGCGTCAAGAAAGTGAGTGCTTTGCAATATTGGCATTGATATTCATCTTCGGAAAGATCCTTGTCCTCGACCACGAATTTCAACTGACAGTCACCAGTTGCTGTGGGGTCTTCAGAGAGTAGAGAGCAGTTATGAGGTGCGATCTCCCTATGTCGTGAGATGAATGATGATCGTTCTGCTAGCTCACGGTAGCATGTCCGTTGGAGTGCCGGGGCAAGCCATTTAGCGGTGGAAATCGATGTATCTCGAGCCGCTGCGGTGAATAACAACTCGTCATGCGAAAAGCAAGGGTGCCGACGGAATGCCTGAAGACGCTCTACCCCCATTGCTCCCCAAGGTTCCCAGTCTACAGGAGCGAAATTGACAGCTTCGTTGAAGTTGAACCCATGATTAAAACCAGCATGATAGGCCTGCGGGAAGGTAATGACAAATTGACCAGCTCGTTGGTCAAGAGCGTAAACATTCACACCGGCTTTCCTTAACTGATCTGGTGGCATCAGGGTAACGAGTTGGAAGAGCAAATCTGGCTGGCCCTCGAAAAGTTCAGGTACAGCCTGCCGCATCGCTTCTTCGAAGGCTTCCGCATCAGCTCCAGGGATGCCGTACCAGGTCTTTGTAGCGCCGAAGTGCTGGTAGTTGGCTGAATAGGCATAATGATCCTCATTGTGCCAACAAAACGTTGAGAAGCACATACCAACGTAAACCCAAGGGACTGTCATGCCCGAGATGTCGGATTTTATATGGCGAAACAGCGATTCGCCATGGAAGGGAAGGACATTCAAGTTCCAAGGGTCCACCGAGTAGGGATCAAGCGGATTCCGTTCAATTGTGGGGAAACCGCTGCCGTGAGTAGTGGAATGGATGTCTGCACCATATTCAACCTCAACAGTCTCCGTCAAGTTTTCGACAAGCCTCCAGAATTCACGCTCCACATCGTCCTCTGACTCTCGTCGATGGGTGTTGAGAACAGGATCAAAGGGCATTTTTGATGCAAAATAATTTTTCTTGAAATTATTGGCCTTCTCCTGGAATTGCTTCAGGGAGTACACTCCACCTTCCTCAAATCCAAACTCCCCTGTGCCGACTAAACACTTAGCGCAGTGCCAATCGTACTCAGGGACGTGTGCCAAAGGAGGGTCGAGACAATATTTATGATACCCATGCTCACAACTGTCACATAAGAGGATGGAGGGTCTATCTTCCGACTTGCCACACGCTTCGCATTTCTAAATTGGCAGTTAGTTAGCCCGCACTCACAGAGACAGACCAAAAAAAGACGTAACGAAGTTACATACATCTCCTGTTTTTCGAATATCACTTTTCCTTGCCCGTGGAGGAGCCGGCCGGAGGAGACTCATGTGGGAGCCGGCAATGGTAGGGAGAGGCGCATCTAGTAGAAATGTGTTAGCAAGTATCTTTCTTATCATACTACAGCGAAATTTGCAAAGTCCGGATTACCTACCCTTCCGGAGTCGTTTGCTCCGTCGTCCGTTGGCATCCAGTTCACCGTTCTCAGTCTGAGAACCGCTCTCATGACTGATTGCGCGCTTCATGGTCTGACTACCGTGACCGTTTGAGACTGGCGTCGAGTTCTGTGGGTGTTCGACGACGCTTTTCGGTGTGAGAGAATCGCTTTCAGCTTCCCGTTTCACGGTTGGTCCGCTATTCACCGCAATAAAAGAAGGCGATCGATTGACGGCAGTGAATCCACCAGACCCAGCATTGACAGGCGTGAAGCCAGATGCAATTGGTCGAGGAGGCGTCGGATCAACGGGTGGCGTGGGCTTCTTATCAGGAGTAGCCTCGACATCCTTGGAGCTTCCTTGAGGAACTGGGGTGGGGACACTAAACGAGGCCTGAGGCGTCGCTGAGGGAGTGTTATTCTCGAGGGGTGTTGGCTTCTTAGGCATGGGCGAATGATTGGGGGATGGGGTGTAAGGGCCACCATGTTCCAGCTCTAGTTGCTGCTGGACCCCAGGTTTAGCCACACGGAGGTACTCCTCGTACGGTTGGAGCCATCTCTGATAGGAATTCTTGAGGGATGTTGAAAGCGAAGACATGATCTTGCCGCTGTAACCGAGGTCGCGACCAATTTCGGCCCATTTTTTCATCTTGCAGACTTGGTCAAAACCACCTCGGACCTCGACGGCCTTCTTCAGCTTATAAAGATCCAAAGGGCGCTTATCGACACTGGGGAAGCGGTTGAGGTTGGTACCATGCTGCTTGTGAAACTTGGCTAATTGGTCAAGGTAGTTCAAGTTTGCACGAGTTCCTGGGTCCCGGTCAGAACTGGGCTGCGGAGTTCCACCGGCAGCAAGCGTGGCTGAACGCGGGGGCATACCTCCTTCAACCGAGTTGAGCTCCTGTCGACGGGTTTTAAAATGGAATCGCTGGGAAATACGTGTGTTAGCGCGGTAATCTAGGAAGGAGAGGGGGTTGGGAGGAAAATCAAAGAAAGGAACGAGGGAAATTGAAACGGATGAAAATAAAGCGAGGAAAATAAGAATAAGAAAAAAAAGGGAAATCAGAATAATCGCAGAAAAAGACTTTGCGCCCATACCTCAGTATCAATGGCAAATGGTGGTTGCCAGTTTTCTGGCGGGATAATTCTACAAATGCCATATTTCTTGCCCTCGGGCGCTATTTTGCGAATGTATGCCTCGGGATCTCTGAACTCCTCCTCTGTCGGACGAAATGTAGGCGCCTCTTGCAGACCGTGGGGACGAACTCGATTTGTGGGTTCACGGGGGGCGTTAGGCTGGCCACGTCTCTCGACCGTGGATAAATCGAGGGGTGCGGATCGTCGAGCGCTCAAGGGTACATTGTGAGAATGGGATGGATGCGTGCTAGCAGATCGGGCGGGTTGACGACTCGCTGGTGGCTGTGTGCCTGTCGAGTTCCCTCCCATTGCGGCCGGAGCCACCATGTCTGAGGAGCAGCAATAGTCGAATTGGGAAGAGACAGAGAGAGAGAGAGAGAGAGAGAGAGAGAGAGGAGTTGCGCGTGGTTTATCGCGGACGGAAGGGGGCTAGGGTCCAATGCGAAAAACACATGGAGGAGAACCTAGAAGAGAGGGAGGAAAGAAAAGCGATTAATATTGGAGAACTGATGTCCAACAGATAGATGGGAGGAAAGGGAGTGAGTGGTATGGGTTGAAAGGTGAAGGAGGAGGAAAAGAAGAATGGATGAGATGATGATGATAGAGGAAGAGAGGGAGAGGAAATAATAGTGAGAGAAGAGTCGGCAGTAAAGAAAGAAAGACTAGAGAGGGAGCCCGAGATGAGCCCGGGAGGGTTAGTGTGGAGAATCTCGGAAGAGCAGCAGCAACTTGCAAGAAATACTCTCGTACCAGCGCCAGTACACAGTAGTAGTAAAGTCGTCGTGGACAAACAGCAGAGACGATTGGAGACGATTGAGGGATAGTCAGTAGTACCTAGTCGTAGTTAGTTAGCGAGTAGTTAGAAAAGTAGTGTTTAGTTGTACTTTGTGTTGCTCATCACTGGTTCGTGGAAAGCAGGACGGCCCAAAAGGGGAAAGTAATAGAAGAGCTGAGTGGTCTGACTGACTTTGTATCGACGACTACCTTAGTAGTAGAAGTAGTAGAAGTAGGAATAGAGTACCTAGGTAGAGTAGAATAGAGCAGAGTGATATTGTACAGATCAGGTAGATGAAAGTGGACGCAGATGAAGGTCCGGTTGACGAAGGGGAAATTTCAAAAGAAGGTCTCGATCGTCGATGATTTGCATCTACAACTCCGGACACCTGCCTCAGGCGGCCAGGCTCTGGTAGCGACTCGCGAGCCCTGATGGTAACGCCAATACCGTATGGAAAGATTTGGCCGCAAACGGTGGTCACGACACAATAATTATGATTATTATGATTATTCCGTGGAATACAGTGGAGATGCTAATAATAAATAATGACAAGCAGCTATACTCAATATTAATATCGCATACTAGGTAGGTGGTAGTACTAGTAGACTTGAGAGTCTTACGGAACATCCTTACCGGCGTAACGAGTCGAGGAGAATTTCCAATAGTGCAGCAGCTTTTCTTAATAATACATCGAAATAACTAGTGAGTTACTCCTAGTACTACTAGTACTAAGTAGTATAGTAGTAGTAGTACTAGTAGTCTAGTAAAATAATAGCTCCGACTCAGTGGCTGGTCATCCAAGAATCAACTCGGCGCTAACTCGTTCACTCTCTTTTAACCACACCACAACATCATCAACGCGTCTTGACTCTCAAGTACTCTCCTTATCTCTAGACTAATTCGAAATTATGGTTATTTGCGAACCCACCAGAATCATCGTCTTCTACTAGAACAGTACAGCTTGTGAATGGAATAACCACGGTTTTATTGGAATGTATCCCGGCATAATATGTACACAGCGTGACACCTACAATTAGCTCCCAGCCACTAATCCCACATTGAGCCGAGCGTGTATATATTGACTATTGCTGTCACATGCTGAATACGTGGATATTAATAACTATACCTATCAAACTAACTATCACTACCGGCTTACTGTCAATAACTGGGTATCGATCTACAGGAGCTATACTAGCTACCTCTATAGTCCACAGTACCTAGGCAGAACCGGAAACTACTTCCGATTGTTTCATCAGACAAATCCCAAAGCAGTTTTATCAGAGGACCATCAGATATATTTAAAGGATTAGAATCATCGTAGTATACAATGAATGGAGTACTGATACTGACATGAAAGATATTCACGAGATATCTAACCTTTTCCAGGTCTAAGACGTAGGGTCGGGAACTATATAAACTGCATGTTGTCTGTGCCGGAAAATCCTCAACCCAGCCGTTCGATTTAAATGCTTCTCTATCTGCCCCCTCTCTGAGATTATTAGAAATAGGAGACATCGACAATTTCTACTACACACTTCCGTGATAGAGACCTTTGTTATGGTAGAGATGAATTATCCCTTTTAGGCCACAGGTATCAACATCACGTGATACGCATGATCTTTCCTCAAAGTCCGATTGATGGAAGTCAGAGCTTATAGTAGAACTAACTATCCTCGATTCCTGGGGGGCATTATTCGTCTGACCAGTTATCTCTGGCCAGATTATACAAATACGAACAGAGCGTCAAAACTTTGATTACTACGATCCCGTCACATGATCGGAATATACAGCCTTAGGCCAGCAACACCTAGTCAACATGTCTGGACAATCAATGGATGTCCTGTCTTGATTCAATTCATTGATGCCCATACTCGAATTCAATCTCATATATATATATATATATATATAGAAGAAAACGATAATCTCACCCCCTCAACTCAACCTACAAAACCAACCTTAGTCCCCTTATTATCATACCCCACCCGAAAAGTTCAATGGACGCACCACTATGGACGACGACGACGACAACAATACCCAGCTCAACCTACCAAAGACAATCCCAGCCTTCTACTGCTGCTACCTCCTTCGATCCACAGGCACCGGATTCAAGGGGACGGCGCTGTACATAGGCTCTACGCCGGACCCCGCAAGGCGACTTGCACAACACAACGGCCTTGTCAAGGGCGGTGCGAAGCGCACAGCTAGCGATGGGAGACGACCATGGGAGATGGTGATGCTTGTAGAAGGATTCACTAGTCGTGTGGGGGCGTTGCAATTCGAGTATGCCTTAACCATTATACCCCCCCCCCCCCCCCCCCCTTTTCCCCCTGTTCTTCTTTTCCCTCCTCCGCCTCTTTTCCCTTTCCCCCCTCCTTAGCTACGTATGTGTATTTCAGGGTTGATTTCTAAGGGGTTATAGATGGGCATGGCAACATCCTGTTGCGTCTCGACATCTCGTCCCGGGTGTGCAAAGTGAGGATGAAATGCCGAAGACAGATCTGAAGAAGAAGACGAAGCAGGAGAAGCAGAAGGACGATGCGAAGAAAAAAGGGAAGAGGAGGCCGCCTGCGCGTCGAACTCGGTTGTCTTTGCAGGCTCATTTGGAAGATTTACATCTGCTGCTTCGGTCGGTGTATTTTGGGTCTTGGCCTCTTACTTTGCGCTTTTTCCGTGGTGATGTTCATCGGGTTTGGAGGGGTTGGTGTGATCGGGTGGATGGGGCCATTCCGGGCCATGTTAGGATTATCTTGGATGGGGACTGTGACGAGACTTTTGTCTCGAATGGGGAGGACGTTAAGGTGGGTAGTGTTGGTGGGATTAAGGCGGACTACAGGGATATTCAAGATTACTTGGAGAAAGCGATGGTTCTAGCGGAAGATTTGGAAGGTTTGCGTTGCAGGATATGTGAGGCACCGCTAGATGAGCGCGATTTGGTTGTTGTTTGTCCGCAGACGAGCTGCGAGTGTATCACTCATTTGCTATGTCTATCTACCAGGTTTCTGGATCCAGCCAGGGACCTAGACCAGTTTATCCCGCAGGAGGGCAAATGCCCTGCGTGTGAGGAGACGGTCCAGTGGCCGTTGATGATGCAGGAGTTGAGTCTTCGAACTCGTGGGGGAGAAAGTATGCAAGCTAAGAGAAACGGCAAACGGAAGGACAAGAAAGGCTCGAAAAGAGGCTCGAATAAACCAGCTCGCGGAATCGAAGAGCCAGGAACCGAAGGAGTACAAGACAGATCATCAAAGGCTGCAGCTAATGACTCCTATGATAGGGACATCGCTGACGACGCCTCTCTCGACGAGAACTGGGCTGCATTTCTTGATTCCGAACCAGAGTCAAGTACAGGCGACCAAGCAGATACCGATTCGAAGACCTCAAGAGTCGAGATAGTTATAGAGGACAGTGAGCTTGACGATGAAGACTTTCTGGGCTGAAGTAGACCCGCACAGAGTTGTATCGAGTTCATTTTCGGTGGATCGGAATACGGAATTAGGATATGGCTGTCAGCTTTCCCAAGACGCTCGTTGGGTCTAGGCTTGCTATACACTCGGTCACGATCTTCATAATATCCTGCGATACTTCCTCAAATGTCCTCCCAGCATCGACCATGCGAACGGTGCCTCCCCGCTGGAGGTCAAAGATGGTCTGGAACAACTCGCGCACACGCGTCTGCATCGTCTCGTTCTCATAACGCTCCCCACCGAAGCCGCCACGCTTCGCAGCTTCTTCAGGCGATATGCGAAGGAAAATGCATAGATCTGGCTGTGGTAACCCGATCTCTGGCAGCCAGGCCCATTCCAGGGACAAAGCGGGGTTGGCCTTTGCAGCAGAATACACGGCGCCAGAGTATGAATATCGGTCTATGATCACATTGACGCCGTTGGCTACATCTTCCTCAATACTTCGAGCAAGCTCCCACCGATTTGCCGAGAAGAGGAGATGTATGGAGTGGTCATCCAGCTGTGCCTGGCCGCGTAAATAGCCGTCAATCATCTTCCCAATGGCGGTGGTTCGGTCTGGAGAAAGTGTCAGCTTACAACGCAGTATTAGAAATGGACACAAACCTGGAAACCTGATGTATTTCACCGCATGGCCCAGTCCTTGCAGTGAGGTTCGAAGCAATTCACACTGGCTGGATTTGCCCGCACGATCCAGGCCTTCGACGACAATGAGAGCCCCGCGTCCCCCGCGCGTTTCTTCCGCAACCATGGGTAGGAGTGTGTTCCGATTATATATTCTTTAGAAAAGAAGTATCCAATTAATAGGAAAATTGTAAACCTAGACTGCAGGATTATCCCGTAGTATAACAAGACGTGGACGCGTTGGTTGCAGACGCGGCGGGGAGAAGAAGACGAGTTCGTTTGGGAATAAAGTCATCCTGCACCAGATCGATAACGACTGGAACTTTCTTTCTGCCACCACCCCAGCCAAACTCTCCACCACCAGCCTTTCACCTCCCAACTTCACACACACACACACTCTCTCTCCCTCGTCATGGGCTCAGAGACTCTCTCTCAGACACAAGGCGACATGCTCAAGTTCAGTCTTCTGAATCCTGGCACTGCGTCCACCTTAACCCCGCGGCTGGGAAACCTGGCGGTTGCAGGCAGAAAAGCCATCTCGACGCCGAACTTCATCCCTCTGACCTCGCGGGGAGTCGTCTCCCATCTGTCGCACGATGTAGTGCGTGATAACACCTCGATTAGCAGCTTGTTTATCGGTCTTGAAGATTGTATGTATTTTTTTTCCTTCTTCCTTTCCCTACAGATGCAGAAAAAAGGACAAAAGTTATGAGACACGCGACGCTGACAGTTCAATGCCCATTGGGGCTCAGATATCAGTCATAGAAAGACAGGAACAACCCGTAAAGAACCGAGTGCCTCTTCCGATATATTCGATTCCAACTGCCCCTCATGAGTCGGCCCTACGCAAGTTTATCTCTCTCCCGGACGACATGCTATTGATCCTGGGCGCGCGACGAGAACCCCCGATCGCCTGTCCCCCAAGCAACACGCCCAACTCCATCGCGATTCTCACATCGGTAGGATACAGACAGCTGGAGGCGACGCAGTATGTCGAGGCTGTCCAGAAGCTTAATCCGGACATTGTGATTGGGCTGGCAGATCTGGTGATAGGGCGACAACCCGGCACTAAGAGGCAGATGAAAATGGTGGACAGGACGCATGCATTCACCAACCATGCGACAGAGCAGCTTTATGGACCCAGTGCGTCTGAAAATAGTCGGTCGAAGGCAGCGTACTTTGCCCCAGTGTTGCCGCTAGAAAACACCCAGCAGCACCTGTATCTGGAGGAGCTGGAGAGTGACATGCGGCCATTCATCTCCGGTCTTGCGCTGTACGAACCATACTCACTATCAGCTGTCCCGGAATCCTTGGGCGACCTCCCCCGTCTGCTATTCAGTGCACCAGCTTCGCCACACGACATATTACGAGAAGTCGGTCTCGGTGCGGATCTTCTCACCATCCCTTTCATGGGCGTCGCTTCAGACTCCGGCATCGCCTTAGATTTCACGTTCCCACCCTCATCCCAACTCACAACCCAGGATTCAAATTCGTCCTCTGAGCGCCAGGAACTGGCCCTAGACCTGTGGACAGCATCATATGCCACTGACACCTCCCCACTAAACGAAACATGCTCGTGCTACACATGCCGCAACCACCACCGCGCATACATCCACCATCTCCTATCCGCCAAGGAAATGCTCGCATGGACTCTCCTCCAAATCCACAACCACCACACAATGGACACCTTCTTCGCCCAGATCCGCGAGAGTATCCAACGCGGCACATTCGACGCAGACGTCAAGACATTCCAGCAGAGTTATACGCACGAATTACCTAAATCCACAGGCCAAGGCCCTCGGTACGTTAATCTCACTTTCTTCCTCCCTTCCCTTTCCTCCCTTTCCTCCACCAGACTAACAATCCTACCTCAGACTCCGCGGCTACCAACTCCCCGCCGCAGGACCATACCAACCTCGTCGCTATCCACCCGTATACGGGAAACTAGATCTTGCCGTGGAGAAATTCGCCGAGTCGCAGTCTTCGATTGCCACGCCGGATACAGGGGCTGAGGGGCTAGAGGAGCATGGTTTCGCTCAGAAGGCGTAGTTTCTTTCTAAAACTATATCCAACTTCTATCTATCTATATTTTAGAGGAGGGTACAACCTCAGGGGTGTACGGTGTTTGGTGCTTGGAGTTTTCAATCTATCTACATATAGATTAGATATATACTTGCTGTTACCCTCTTACTCGATTGAATATCTACGAGAATAAATATTGAGTTGCTGGGTTGCTGTAAAGTAAAGAAAATCATCTATTTCGTTCGTGTGTTGAAGCACCCTCCATACCAACCATGCCATACCTAGACGCTACTTATAATCATAGTATACTTGGGGGTAGAAACTAATTCCGGATCTCGTGAATATACACCTGGTTGAAAAAGAAAAAAGAAAAAAGAAGAAAAAGAAGAAAAGGAAGAAAAAGAAAAGAAAGCCGAACACATCCCAAGGAACTCTCTAACTAGAGCCAGGTACTAGGTACTTAGGCAGTAGCCAAAACATTCCACATCCACCTCTTCGACTCCTCCTCCTCTTTCGAGCCGATCTCCGTGCCCGCGCCAAACTCCTGTCCTACAACACAAACTAACCAGACGTCATCCTTGGTAGCCTCTAGGAAGCGCTCTGTAGCCGAGTTGCGCGGGTAGACGCGACGCCATTCATCCCAGATCCTGTATGCCTCGTCGCCCCAGGCGCGGAAACTGACTTCCTCGATGATGGTCGGGGTGATGATTTCCTTGCCGCGGAAGACGCCCCAGGTGACGGCGTTGACGTTGGCCGGGTTCATTTCGAGGGGGTCAGCGTCGGCGGTTTGGCCCGGGAGGGAGGACTCGAAGCCGCCTCTTGCGTTTGTGGCGAACCAGGCTAGCTTTTCGTGGCCGTGTCGTTGGAGGAGGGGTTTGAGGACGGATTGGTAGTCTTGGGTTGGGCAGAAGAATTCGACAAAGGGCTTTTGGAAGACGAATCCCTCGCCGGGTGGGCCCCAGCCGAATATGGGGTCGTCGCTGCGCACTCCGTTGACGGCCGGTTGGGAGGCGAGCGTCCACCAGCCCTTGCCGTCGATCAGCTGGAGGAGTTCGGGTCGGATTACTTCTGTCTCTGCATTCAGGCCGCTGCTGCTCTCTTCGGCTCCGCCTTCGGACCAGGGGACGATGTAGAGATCTCCGGATACATGCCGACGGAAAAGTTTGCTGATGTCGTCTCGGCAGACGGGGTATCCCCAGATTCGATGGGCGGCGGCTGGTGCAACGTGTAGCGAGGGTCCATAGCCGTCGATTTCGCCGAAGGCGGGGGAGCGAGCGTCACCCCAACGGCCGTTGGGGAAGTCGTCCCAGGTGGCCTCGCGACCGAGAGCGCCGAGACCCTCTGAGATTTGGAGGGTTGTGTTGCGGTCTGGTGGCAGTGCAGGCATTCCTGCACTGGCAGCAGGTGCCTCGTGTGTCAAGGAGGGGTCCTTGGAAGAGTCTTCTGTGACCTTGTCCACGATGACGCGGTTATGGGGAAGGGAACCGATTGACGACGCTCGCCTTCTGGTTGATGATGACGGGGCCTGAGCTCCATCGACAGTAAGTGATGACAAGTCCTCGGTGACAGCCACCGTGTCAGAGTCATCGGGGTACTCTGGAATGAGATTGCATCGTTCGATTATGAATGAGACAGTCTTCTCCAGGTTCAGCGTATAGAAATGAAATCCTCTGGGCCCGGGATAAGCCAGCTTCCTGATGCCATCCACAAGCTCAAAGACGATATCAACACCAATACGCTTCACTGCGTCGTCATCGTATTTGACTTCCTCCAGCTTCGCGAGAATCGGGGCCGGGATCTTGACATGGCTGAGTTTCGTCACCCTCGTTAGAATCTTGTAGCTGTGGATGGGCATCAGGCCCGGGATGATAGGGATAGTCTTGAAAGCACCAGATTCATGGTTCCGGAGGCGACTCTCGAACTTGGTGTAGGCATCGATGTCGTATGTCAACTGGGTCATGATAAAGTCGGCGCCTGCTTCTGTCTTCTCGACCAACCACGGCAGATCGACCTCGGGTTCTTGGATCTCCTGGAAGGAATCCGCAGGGTGGCCCTCTGGATACCCAGCAACTCCGATGCAGAAATAGTCGCCATAGTTTTTCTTGATGTAGCGGACCAGGTCCACAGCAAAGGTAAAGTCTTTGTTACTGTCATCCTCGCCATGCATATTGTACTCCTCGCTCCGCGGGGGATCTCCGCGCAGCGCCAGGATATTCCTGATCCCAAGCACTTTCGCTTCTTCCAGAGCCTGATCCACCAGGGCCCGACTCATGTTCGTACAAGTAAGATGCAAGCATGTAGTTAGCTGTAGCTGGCGCTGGCAAATCTCTGCCAGCTCCAGCGACCTCGCCGCCGTGCTCCCGCCAGCGCCCCAAGTGACGGTAACGAACAACGGACGCAATGCCTGAGCCATTCGCTCCAATCGCGCTTGGAGATTTGCGAATCCCTAGTCAAAAGACAGCCGCAGTCCATTTCGTTAGCCATTGATCTCAGCTCTATACTTGGTTCTCCGGAAAGGGAGAGGGAGTTGGTCAAGAGTGCGGGGAGGAGAGGAACCCCACCATCTGAGTCTTGGGAGGGAAGAACTCGAGAGAGAAATAATTGGCATCGGGCGGCAGAGCCGCGATCTTGTCGGTGATCTTTTCCATGGCGGACAGCCCAGTGTCGTCCGAGTCTCTGGTGAAGATACAGTGAGTGCGAGACGAGACGATGGCGGAGGCAAAAGAGAGAGAGCGAGAGAGCGATGGAAACCGCAGCGAGTGGGTTTTTGGCGGAGACTTGGATGGACGGCGCCTCCAACCGAAAGCAGCTCTGGCAAATCCCCAGCCCATCTATACACGAGTACTGGGGGATAACACGGTTCTATTCATCTTAGTCAAGTATCCTGATATCTCTTTTCTGAGAGTCCGACTTGGTTCTTTTTTACCCTCATCCGTTGGTTCGTTCGCGTCTCTAGTGCTTCCCACGCCGAGTTTGCGCCCTATAGAGTCATCTTGCTGCTCACGACGGAGACAGACGCGACATCACTATGCTAGACAGCGGGAGAACGGGCGATCATCCCTAATTACCTGGATCTGCGCAGCTCATGGAGGGTATTAAAGGATAAAAACGATTGAGACGACTCATTCAGCTGCAAACACGGCAAACACGGCCATCCAAAGCTGACGAGAAGCTGATCCTGCAAGAGAAGAAGAGAAGAGAATACCTCGATATTATACGCTTATACAGCTATACAATTTATAATTATACATGAACGCCAAATAAAAGTCACGAAAATCATGTCCCTCCAAAGACCATCTCTCTTCCTCCGCCCATTTCGCCCTCCGTCACTCCTGAAATCCTCTCCTCGTCGACACTTTGCGACACCACAACCACCACAACCACCAAAGCCAAAGGGAACATCGTCTTCTCCTCGTTCTCCCTCTCCTTCAGTATCGCCATCAACTCCCAAATACAAAGACCCCCAGTCTCGTCTCCATCGTCTCAACAATCGTCTCCCCCGTTTTCTTCGCAGCTACACAACCCCCTTACTTGGTGCGCCCGGCACCCACATAACGTCATTCCTCATCCTGCATGAAATCACCGCAATTGTGCCGCTGTTGGGACTTGTAGCGGCCTTCCACTACGGGAATTGGCTGCCGGATTTGACGGCGAATAGCGGGTTCGAGGAAGGTGTTCGGCGATTTGGTCGTTGGCTGCGGAAGAGGGGCTGGGTGGACGATGATGTTGATGTCCATGTCGATGTAGATGTAGATGGTGTTGCTAAAGAGATGACGACCAGGGAGAATAGGAAGGGTGTGCGCTTGGTAGTGGAGTTTGCGACGGCGTATGCTGTGACCAAGGCGTTTCTGCCTGTTCGGATTGCAGTGAGTGTTTGGGCGACACCGTGGTTTGCTCGGGCTATCCTGGCGCCACTTGGTCGGGGAGCGAGGAAATTGCTTGGGAAATAGTAGATGGCGGAGGTATGTATATTACCAGGGATTGTTAATCGGAATTGTAATTATAGTCATAGTCTTGTTTTTATTGGTGTGTATATTCTATCTGTCCTGGGTCTGGAAATCTTCCACTACTACCTACTACCTGACCTCGTTCAATGACGAATTGTAGTAGTTTTCGGGAAGGCTAGCGAGGCAGAGATAATTTACTCCTTCTCGTAGATCCAGTTGAAAGCGTTGAGCTTCCAGTTCTGGACCTCCTCCTTGGTGAACCAGAGAGCAATCTCCTTCTGAGCGTTCTCAACGCTGTCGGAGCCGTGGCAGACGTTGCGGCCAACGTCAATGGCGTAGTCACCACGGATGGTGCCGGGAGCGGAGTCAAGAGGGTTGGTGGCACCGAGGATGACTATTCGGGGAATAATTAGCATCTGTAGTACCTCTTTTTTCTTCTTTTTCTTTGGTGGGGGGGAAAGCTTACTGCGACCAGTCTTGACGACGTTACGGCCCTCCCAGACCATAGCGACAATGGGGCCGCTCAGCATGTCTATGTTGGAAAGAAAGTCAGATACATCGGAGTTCTGCCATATTCAAGAGCTTGCAGAGACTTACAGGAGACGAGGCCCTTGAAGAAGGGCTTCTCGCTGAGATCAGCATAGTGCTTCTCGAGGAGAGCCTGGGAGGGGGAGCAGAGCTTCAGGGCAGCAAGCTTGAAGCTGAATAAACAGTTAGCATCTGAATTGCATTGGAGTTCAGGGTATACGAACCCACGGTTCTCGAAGCGAGAGATGATGGGGCCAACGAGTCCACGCTGGTTGCAGAGAGATTAGTACGGGGGTTTGCAAGTGGTTAAGAAGCAATTCCAATTGCAGATGCTGGAGTATGCTGCCATTTTTGTCAAATGCATACCTGGACACCGTCGGGCTTGATGGCGATGAAACTGCAGCAAGGAGTTAGCTTGATCGGTGAGGACAGCGAGGGGTAGGTAGGTCTGTCTCCCCCTCCCAAAGAAAACCCGGACAAGCACGGAATACTGCAGGGTAAATTAAGTAGGGATTGGGTAGGGCTAGCTTACGTCTGCTCGGTAGACATTTTGAGAGAAATTGGAGATGGAGGAGGACAGAAGAGTCACTGGGATGCGGGTGAAGAGAGAAGAGAAGAAGCAAAAGCTGTGCTGCGCTGGCGAAATTCTTCCTCTTCTTATGATTTCTTTGGGCCTCAGGCGTCCGGGTGGGGCGGGCGCTTGGAGGCGTGATGCCTTGCTGCCTTGCTGCCTTTCTGCCTCAGGACACAAAATGGGAGACAAATAATGTGTGCCTGAGCGGCGAGGTGTCCAACCCCGGCTGCCAAAACAGGACTAGCGCCTGCACTAACCCCAAACGGGGAGCTCTCCGCCCAAGGCCATAAGGCCAGCCTGGAAGCATTCATCGCTCTGCGTATACAATACACAATACAGTACGCAAGAACGACACTCTAGTTGTTCTCCAACAATCATTCGTGTTTGTGTGTATCTGTTGCGCCTTCAGCTCTGGTAGATGCAGGCCAGCTACTGTCAGAGTTGAGTGTCTCTGATTGTGTTTGTCAACCCAGCCATTATGGCCCGGAGCCGGCTGTCGTCCCCTCGTTGGACCCTGTTGTTCTCCCTCACGATTCTATTTGGATGCCTCGTCATCCCTGGAGGTAAGATAGCACCACACCTTTCCAATGTCCTCCTTCTAGGCATAGGTGGGTATAAGTGACTTTGATCTAACAATAATTCTGTTCCCAGTCACTGTGAAACATGAGAATTTCAAGAAATGCCACCAGTCGGGTTTCTGTAAGCGGAACAGAGCGCTCGCCGACGAGGTCTCCACAAAGGGCTCCTCCTGGAGTTCCCCATACGAACTCGATGCCACAACTATTCAATTCAAAGACGGTCAACTGCAAGGAACAATCTTGAAATCTATCTCTGCCACTGAGAAAGTGAAGCTGCCTCTCGTCGTCTCCTTCCTGGAGTCTGGTGTCGCGCGAGTCGTTGTCGACGAAGAGAAGCGCTTGATGGGTGATATCGAAATTCGCCATGGTAGCCAGGCAAGAAAGCAGAGATATAACGAAGCAGAATCCTGGTCCGTGGTCGGTGGGTTAGAGGTGAGCAAGTCTGCGACTTTGAGCTCGGAACCTCAGGGGGGATACACCAAGGTCTTGTATGGACCCGACAACTCCTATCAGGCTGTCATTCGCCATGCTCCATTCTCCGTGGACTTCCAAAGAGATGGACAGACCCATGTGCAATTGAATAACCAGGGATATATGAATATGGAACACTGGCGGCCCAAGGTGGAGACTCCAGTTGAAGGCCAGCAGGAGGTTCTCGGCTCGCAGGAAGACGAGAGCACCTGGTGGGAGGAAACCTTTGGTGGAAACACAGATACAAAACCCAAGGGTCCTGAAAGTGTGGGACTGGATATTACATTCCCTGGCTACCGCTATGTGTTTGGAATCCCTGAACACGCGGATTCACTGTCCTTGAGGGAAACTCGGTAAGCCAAGCTATATTTTATTTTACTAATATTCAATAATAATACGAAGCTGACTGTCTCTTAGTGGAGGCCCTGGCAGCCACGGTGATCCTTACCGCATGTATAATTCTGATGTCTTTGAGTACGAGCTCAACAGCCCTATGACCCTCTACGGCTCAATTCCGCTCATGCAGGCTCACCGCAAAGACTCCACTGTTGGTGTCTTTTGGCTCAATGCCGCCGAAACCTGGGTCGACATCGTCAAATCCAAGACCGATACGCAAAGTCACTGGTTCTCCGAAGCCGGGCAAATTGATGTCTTCGTCTTCCTGGGACCCTCGCCCCAGGAAATTAGCAAGACTTATGGCGAGCTCACGGGATACACTCAACTGCCTCAGCATTTCGCAATCGCATATCACCAGTGCCGCTGGAACTACGTCACCGATGAGGACGTCAAGGAGGTTGATCGTAATTTTGATAAATATCAGATCCCCTACGATGTGATTTGGCTCGATCTTGAGTATACCGACGACCGAAAGTATTTCACTTGGGATCCTATGACATTCCCTAACCCGATTGGCATGGAAGAGCAGCTCGAGGACTCGGAACGCAAGCTAGTTGTCCTTATCGATCCGCATATAAAGAACCAGGATAAGTACAGCATCTCTAACGAGATCAAGAGCAAAGGCTTGGCCACCAAAAACAAAGATGGTGATATCTACGACGGTTGGTGCTGGCCTGGCTCGTCTCACTGGATCGATTGCTTCAATCCTGCCGCTGTCAAATGGTGGATGGGCCTATTCAAGTATGACAAGTTCAAGGGAACCCTTTCCAATGTTTTTATTTGGAATGACATGAATGAGCCTTCTGTTTTCAACGGGCCGGAAACCACGATGCCCAAGGATAACCTGCATCATGGCAACTGGGAACACCGCGATGTCCACAACGTTTATGGCATCACCCTCGTCAACGCCACATACCAGGGAATGGTGGAGCGTAAGAAGGGTGAACTTCGACGACCATTCATCCTTACACGCTCATTCTACCCCGGCGCTCAGCGCATGGCCGCCACGTGGACCGGAGACAACCAAGCTACCTGGGAGCACCTGGCTATTTCGCTTCCTATGGTCCTAAACAACGGGATTTCGGGATATCCTTTCGCTGGAGCTGATGTCGGCGGGTTTTTCCATAACCCTAGTAAAGAGCTTCTCACCCGGTGGTATCAAGCTGGCATCTGGTATCCCTTCTTCCGCGCTCACGCACACATTGACACCCGGCGGCGTGAACCCTATCTGATCGCAGAACCTTTCCGATCGATCATCACGCAAGCTATTCGCTTGAGATACCAGCTCCTACCTGCTTGGTACACAGCCTTCCACGAAGCTTCCGTCAATGGAACACCAATTGTAAGACCTCAATTCTATGTTCACCCGACCGATGAGGCAGGCTTCGCCATTGACGACCAGCTCTACCTTGGCTCCACCGGTCTGCTCGTGAAACCCGTCGTCTCCGAGGACGCAACCAATGTGGACATCTACATTGCGGATGACGAAAAGTACTATGATTACTTTGACTACACTGTTTACCAGGGGGCAGGACAGAGACACTCGGTTCCAGCCCCGATGGAGAAGATCCCCGTATTGATGCAGGGCGGACACATCATTCCACGCAAGGATCGACCACGCCGCAGCAGCGGGCTGATGAAGTACGACCCTTACACGCTGGTTGTAGTCCTCGACCGGAACGGACAGGCGGACGGCACTCTGTACGTTGACGACGGGGAGACTTTTGATTACCAGCGTGGCGGATACCTCCACCGCCGCCTCCATTTCCAAGATTCCACGCTATCCTCAGAGGACATTGCAACTCCAGGCGCACAGACGGCAGCGTACCTGAAGACGATCGCTGGTGTCCGAGTTGAGAAAATCGTGATTGTTGACCCCCCACGCGAGTGGCAGGGCAAGAGCAGCGTGACGGTGATCGAGGATGGCGCAAAGACAGCGTCGTCAGCACCGATGGTTTACTATGCACAGGGAGACAACAAGGCTCCATACGTGGTGGTGAAGAATCCCAATGTTGGGATCACCAAGACGTGGCGCATCGAGTTCTGAGCCCAAGCAAAGCTTGGCGTAAGATAGAGACTACTAGTATAGTGGGAGTATTATTTATTTGATGAAATACACGGAGTACATATGCCATAATCATTATATTATTATTATTCCTAGTGCCGGGTATTATTATAGCTTTTCGTTGTAGGAGAACCGGACAAAGCATGGGAATCGAACTACACAGTCGAGAGATACACGAGGGATAGAATAGTAGTCGTAAATAAGAAAAATAAAAAAGAAAGAAGAGGAGAGAATAAGAAATCGGCTGTAGATGCTGAGATGTTGACATGTTGAGAGTCCTCTATAAAAGAACACTAAGAATGGGTCTCCGGCCTTAATTTTAATGCATTTCGATCTTCGCCTTCAACTTCTTCTTCTTCTCTTCCACATCTCCTCTCATTTCAAACCAAAGAAGACCCTCGAGTCCGCCTCTCCCCTCTCCCCTCTCTCAATTTAACTCTTCTCTGGCCTCGCGGGTCTCTGAAGCCAAGATGTTCATCGTAACTCAGCTTCTTGAATATGGAGCCCCGATCTTGTATGCCCTTCCCACCCCCCGAATGATCCGATATACCTCTATTAATGGCGCTGAAATGCTCATGCTGACCCGGGACCTTTGTCTGTCTTGTCTGTATTAGTCTCGTTACGTCTCCTCTGACCTCGTATACGGACCAGATTCTCAGCATCCACCGAAACAGGAGTTCGGCTGGATTCTCGCTGGACATCCCGTTGATTATGCTTGTCGCGTCGATTCTGAAGTAAGAAGAAGCCTTCACGCGATCCACTCAATGTTTAGGAACACTTCTTCTACTCGATGCTGACATTCTTGCGCGCACCAGGGTCTTCTACTGGTTTGGCGACTACTACTCCCTCACGCTCCTGGCGCAGGCCGTCATCATGATCGGGGTACAGCTGGTGCTGTTGAAGGTCGCTCTGGACAACCGACCGTCTACTGGCGGGAAAAACGGGGTTGAACACGTTCCATTTAGCAGTGCAGATAGCGAGAAGCCGTTTCCCAGGCCATACGATTTCTGGCAGTGGAAGAGCGCGCGACCGTATGTTTTTCACTTTATTACTCAATTCTGTTTTCTTCTAACGAGTCCACGGCTTTTGACTGAATTGCAAACGCCACAGATACTGGATATTCTTGGCCTACTTCACCGGCGCCCTCTTCGTCGTCCACATCTTCCTGACCCCGATTTCCAGCTCGACACTGTACATCAACTTCCTGGGGTATCTGGGTCTGGCTGTCGAGGCAGTCCTTCCGGTCCCGCAGGTCGTGGCGAACCATCAGTCCCGTTCGTGCAAGGGATTCCGAGTGTCGGTCCTGGCGTCGTGGATACTGGGTGATGTGATGAAGCTGGGTTACTTCTTCTGCAGTCAGGAGGTGATTCCCTGGGCGTTCCGGTTGTGCGGCATGTTCCAGTGCGTCTGCGACATGTATTTGGGCGTGCAGTTCTGGATGTACACTCGGCCATCGTTCACGGGACCAGTCACCAGCCCGCGCGCTCGCCTTGAGGAGAAGGACATTCGAATGACATGATGTGAATGAGATGCGATGATACTAGAGGACTATAGTAATTGGGGAAAGGGGAGGGAGCCTAATTGTTAACCGGGCAGCTCGGAGTAGACTAATTGATGGATAGAATATTCTTCGTCTTTTATAATACTATTATATTATTATTTTCGTGCATTCGACAGTTTCCTCCTAACTACGAGTAATAGAGCGAGTTCTCCGGATTGTACCGGTTTTTCGTCTCGTTTGAGTTCGGTCGCAACCCCGCGATTTATTTCGCAGCCCCGCCAGACTGGCGATGTCGTTATTAAAATCGAAGCAAGTTCTCCAAGAGAGAACGTTCCTCAAGACATCGCCCATAAAATATTAATACACCTCTCTAGCATCGCTTCACGCAGTCCAGCCAGCCCATCATGGCTTCAGAACTACCAACCATCCGAATCGGCTACGTGCCTGGTGAGTGTCCAATTTCCTACTTTTCTACATCTCTCCAGCGAGAACGTCCTCATCCAATCGAGGGAACAAGAGTTGTCTAAAGAAGATATGAAACTCTGTTAACCCCATTTCCTTCTGCAGAGCACTATCTCACCCCTCTCCATCTGGCCCTCCGCTCTCCAGCCATCCAAACCCTCCCCTTCAAGCTGTCTCTGATTCCCTTCCCCTCCGGCACGGGACATATGATCACGTCCCTCCGCGAGAGGGAAATCGACATCGGAATCGGGCTTACAGAGGGCTGGGTCGCCGGTCTAGCAGGGAAGCAACAGGCCGCAAAGGACGCAGCTTCGGGGGGCTACAGTGTCGTCGGACACTGGGTTGACACGCCGCTGCGATGGGCGATAGTCACAGGTCGTAAGAGAGATGACCTGGAAGCGGTATCTGATTTGAAGGACAGGCGTGTTGGGGTTAGTAGGATGGGGAGGTGAGTTGTCCTAGCCTTGAAAGAAAGAAAGAAAGAAAGAGAGAACATTAGTATATACCTACTATTTCTTCTATGGTACGGGTTATTGACGACTAGACGTCTGTCTGTATAGTGGATCACACATCATGTCGTTTGTACTTGCGCAACAACAAGGCTGGAAATCAGACACCTTCCACCCCGTACCTTTGGGTCCTTTCCAGGCTCTCAGGAACGGGGTTACCGGTGACGACGGCGCAGTCCAGCCCACGGCGGAATTCTTCATGTGGGAGCACTTCACCACGAAGCCGTACTTCCATCCTACCGTTGAGAAGCCGCAGGTGCCGCTGAAGAAGATCGGGGAGATCTTCACGCCCTGGCCGTCGTGGATGATCGTCGCTTCTACCGCGGTCTTTCCGAACCCAGAGACCGATGCCACGCTGGCGCAGCTCTTCCAGGTCCTGGATCAGGGTATCAAGGCCTTCCAGGCGGATTTGGTGCATGTCGTGAGTCTGCTGGGGACTGGGGAGCTGGGATGTACGTATGGCGAGGAGGATGCGCGGGAATGGCTCAAGGATGTCCGGTTTACGGTGGACGGGGTCAGGGGCGTTGACCGGGGCGTTGTCGAGGGCGTGGTGGATATCCTCAAGGTCGCGGGGGTGATTGATCCCGGAATGACGAATGAGGAGGCTATCGCGAGGGTGATCGGAATTCAGCGATGATGTCTCTCTCCCCCCCTCTCTCTCTCTGTGTGTGTATGTCGGTTCCATGTCGAGGTTGGCCAAGGCAGATGAAGAGCCTGCTGTAAACCCATGACTCGCATGACGGGCTCCTGACACCTTCACCCTTTGCAATGACAGCTTGGCTGTTTGAGGAATTATATGACCAGAAAAGAAACCAAATTTCGATTCATCCAGATCATCGGATCCCAGGGATGGCGGCCAAAGTGTCAGACTGACTCACATGCCTCCATCACCCTGACTACAGCTCTACATTCCAGATGAAAAGCTCTATACTTTTTCCTTTTTCTTGCTATTCCGCAAAAACGTTCCGTGAACCCTGATTGATCCTTGTAAAATGCGTCTTTTCCAGGCCATGACAAGTTTCAATAGCAAGAAGTGCAGTGCCTTATGGTCTCCTCTTGCGACATCCAGTACATTTGTCCTTAAAGGACTTTAACATGGTCCATGACAGTGTAGCAATATCCATCCACAATGTGTAACCCTCCATGAAGCTGTTGCGCACGACCTACTGCTTCTACAGAGTACTTCCTGGAATAATAAGGACGTTCTTTATAGTGCTGACATGCATCTAGACCCCCAGCTATTAAATATCTCATGTGGCTTGCATTTTCTACCTAACAGCATGACCTCCTGTACTTCGGGATAGCCTCATGCCTGGATTTCTTCAATACACCGGCCTAGCCTCACATTCGAGAGCCATTAGCGGCGACCTAGCCAGCCATCGCGAACCCCAACTGTCCAAACCGGGGAAGCCCAACAACAAACATTCCACAAAGTGAAAAAAGAACCCGGGCCAAGCAGGCATGCTGGAATGCCAGGTATCCGCTTGTGAAGGTAGCCTATCACAACCATCCAGACAAAGTCTTATACCTAGATAGGCACGAGATATTGGGTTTGAAGTATGCCAGAGGACAGGTTATTCTTCAAGGCCACTGCTCGAAAGCTTTTTTACAAGACAGAGTAGGAAAGAGAGTCAAAATTGACATTCAGGAATGCCAGCCCGCGTGCAACGCATGACAGGAGCTGTGTACTTTGCTACGACGGGGATGAAGGGAAGGACTTGTTTTGCTCCAGGCATGTTGATGCTGAGACCGGGGTTAAATAAGAAAGAAAAAAGAGGCATCTCGCTCGTGTTCTCTCCTCTTTCTTCCTTTCTCTGGGATTGATATCCGTCGTTCTTTTCGGCGTATCTCCTTTGGTTTTTTTTTGTCCCCTGGGTTGGCAGTATGGCTTTCTTCAAGAAGGCTCTTGGGTTTGTTGCATGGCTGGCGGTGCTGGAGACAGCATATGCTAAGCTTGACCTCAACTCCAACTCCACGGTTGCTGTGTACTGGGGTGAGTATCTAGATGGGAATATCGTGTCTGGGTCTGGCTGACTGGCTGTAGGGCAGAATTCCTTTCGGGGGACTGGGAATCTCGCGCAACAGCGTCTGTCTTATTACTGCGATGGTAAGACGAATCTCGTCACCTTGATAGAGATGCATATAAACTAACAGATGCTGCCAGATGCTAACATTGATGTCCGTTATGTCTTGTTCAGAAGTGAAATGTGCGAGCTGGTTCACTGACGGGTTCTACAGGTTCTCATCCTCGCATTCGTTATGCAAGTCAATGGCATGGGAGGCGCGCCAGAGGTGGATTTCTCCACGGCCAGCGAGAAGTGCGACACCTTCAACGGCACCAATCTGAAGAACTGCCCTCAGATCGGGTACGTCTCTATCCTATCTAGCTTGGCGTCCGTGTTTCTCGGGAAAGACGATAGACTAACAAGCCACAGTGAGGACATCACCACCTGCCAACAAAAAGGCAAGACGATCCTCCTATCCATCGGCGGCGCAACCTACAGCGAAGGAGGCTTCTCATCCGAATCCGCCGCTCAAGCCGGCGCAGACCTGATCTGGGCAACATTTGGTCCCGCAACAAACAGCAGCGCCTACCGACCATTCGGAAAGGCCGTCGTCGACGGCTTCGACTTCGACTTCGAGGCCAACGTCCTCAACATGGCGCCCTTCGCCAACCGCCTACGCAAGCTAGGGGACTCCGACTCCTCAAGACAATACTTCCTCACAGCGGCACCGCAATGCCCGTACCCAGACGCAGCAGACAAGGACATCCTCAACGGGCCCGTCTCAATCGACGCCGTCTGGGTACAATTCTACAACAACTACTGCGGCGCCAACTCGTACATATCCGGCCAGCAGCAGCAGACCAACTTCAACTTCGAGACATGGGATACCTGGGCTAAGACGGTGTCGCAAAACAAAAAGGCCAAGGTATACCTGGGCGTGCCGGCCAACACTGGCGCCGCGAGCACAGGCTACCTGCCGATTGCGCAGCTGGACCCGGTGATTGCTTACAGTCAGGAGTTTAGCAGCTTCGGCGGCGTGATGATGTGGGATGTCACGCAGGCGTATGGAAACTCGGGTTTCCTGGATGGGATCCATGAGGCTTTAGGGAAGGCTCCGACGCAGCATTCGTCGCAACAGAACCAAACCCAACACAGTCAGAATCAACAGAACCAGACTGACCAGGAGCAACCAGCCCAGAACCTGCATAAGCCCCTGATTCCGTCGGTTCTGGATCTCTTCGACAACCTGATTCCGGCGACTTCTCCAAAATGACAATGATACACCGAGATCACAATACGAAGGCAGCAGTGTGGAAACAGGGGATGGATGTATATAGACGGAAGCGCGTCATACATGCACTAATAATATTAGGTATCTTCTACCCAGATAAATAAATATATTCCTCCTTCCAATTCTCCGTATACTCCAAGCGGCATCAACCCTCGCATCGTACATCCTGCGAGAGAACAGATCTTCGCGCTGCATAAACTATTGCTGTACTGCTGACGATCATTCTTCTACACCCTCTTCACCTTCACCTTCACCCTCCTCACCCTCGTCCTAGCAACGACCCTCTCCCCCACCCGTCGACTACGATGTAATCGTCATCGTTTTCGGCGGCGGACCAGCAGGATTGAGCGCCCCGAGCGGATTCTCGCGAGTCCGTCGTCGAACAGCGCTGTTCGATTCGCACGAGTACCGCAATGCGCCAACGCGCGAGATGCACGATGGAATCGCGAATGATGGTACTTTCCTTCCAATCTGCAATATATAGAAGCTTCATATACGAAGGCTGATACTAACTGAATGATTGAAAAGGAACACACCCCCCGCCACATTCCGCGCCTTCGCCCTCGCCCGCGACCAAATCTCCTGCTACGGCACAGCAGCCTTTATCGACTGGAAAATCGCCTCTATCATGCCTCTCACCAACGCTAAAGAAGGAGGAGGAGGAGGAGGAGGAGGAGGAGGAGGAGGAAGCTGAGAGGATCATTGGGAATAGCTTAGAGAAGCTCTGGGATCGGGGAGAAGAGTCAAGGCGTAGAGAATACTCGTATTCAAGAAAGGTATAAATAACCCGTACGTACATTGCAATCATGATATCATACTACTACTCCTTACTCCGTATAAGGTCTCCAGGCAAACATTCACTCAACTTCCTCCTCCTCTTTGCTTGCCGCCAGGAAGAACCGCCCCTTGGGCTGGCCAGGCTTCTCGTATTCGACCGTGAGTCGCGCAAGGTGGCCAAGAAGGTTCTCGATTTTGAGATCGCCCTTGTCGCGTTTAGTCCGGCCAAGATCGTCCAGCCACTTGAACTTGTTCAGCATAAAGTAAACCAGGGCGATGACAATCTCCACCCCGAGCGAAAACCCCCAGATGCGCACGACCGTGACGATATCCGTCCAGCCGTTCGTCGTCTCGACAAAGGAGGTCTTGGGGTTCGTGGGCATGTCTTGGTTGGTGAACCAACCGAATAGACAAAAGATCGTTGCCAGCACGTCCACGCCTAGAATCGCCGTCACCAGGTGGATTGATGGCCAGGTATCCATGCCGCGGGTGACAAAGATCAGCCAGTTCTCTGTGAGAGCAACCTCTAGGAAAAGCACTCCCTGGATTGCGCCCCAATTCTGAATGATGCCCCCATCTGGGAGGAACATTGAACCGCGGACAACCCATGTCCCCATTGCAAGCAAGACGCCCAGGAGTACCGAAATAAACCAAATCTTTGGAATTTGCCATTCTACGGGTCGTAGCTCAAACGATGCGTTATCGTACGCCACTGCCACAGTTGCTAGATCAGCAAAAAGAGCAAGGAAAACGATGAGCTCGACCCGAATACTTTCATTGATAATAATCATTGATGTGACCAGATAGATCTCCAGGTGCAGGCAAAGCGCGATACGGTACTGGATGTATGCCTTCATGCGGTGGAAGATTTGTCGCGCAACCTTAATCGAGTCGATGATTGTCGACAATCCAGGCTCCAAAAAGACAATGTCTGAAGCCGATTGTGCTGCCTCTGAGGCTCCTTCAACAGCAATTCCGCAATCTGCCTTTTTCAAAGACGGTGCGTCATTCACACCATCGCCAGTCATTGCAGTGAGATGTCCTCGTTCTTGAAGCATCTGGACAACTTGGTATTTGTGTTCTGGGAACACCTCTGCGAACCCATCCGCTTTTTCAACCAAGTCACTAGCCATCGCTCCGCTCAAGCCACCGTGGATCAGCTTGTCAGAGTTATACACTTTCGTCCCCAGCGCAAGCATTTTACAGGTTTCCTTAGCAATCGCCAGTGCATCGCCTGTAAGCATCTTGACACTGATTCCCAGGTTCTGGGCTTCGCGGATTGTATGTGCCGTATCTTCGCGGGGGGGATCAAACATAGGAAGCATGCCAAGGAGCGTCCAGTCTTCTCCTTCTCTTCGCACTGCAACACCCAAGGAGCGGAACCCTCGGTGTGCAAATTCTTGTGCTGTAGCCTTGTAGAGATCTGCAGTCTCTTTGGAGCAGTTGGTGAGCGTGAGAATTGCCTTTGGTGCTCCCTTCGTGCAAGTATACTTCACCCCATCACAAGTGACCTCGGACACAATCCGTTTGGAAACTGGGTCAAACGGTGTGAACTTTTGGGTCGTCCATCCTCGCCGAAGAATCTCTCGGGCTCTCGGATATTGCCTGAGGGTAAGAATTGTCACCTTATCAATTGGGTCAAGAGATTCGATGTTGTGAGAAGAAGCCAGAGCAGCCACGGCAAACAGCCAGTCAACGTCGACTCCTTCCGCGACATATGGATCTCGGATACTCAGTTTATTAGCGGTCAATGTTCCAGTCTTGTCTGAACACAGGATGTCAACTCCCTAGAGAGCTTGTCAGTCCCCATCCTCACCGAAGAAAGGGTGAACGAAGAGTCGACATACAGCCAACGATTCAATGGCGGTAAGCTTCTGTACAATAGCTTTCTTCTTCGCCAAGTACGCTGCTCCCACGGCCATGGTAGTCGTAGTGACGACAGGTAGACCGACAGGTACACCAATAATCAGCAGAGACAGAGTGTAGTGGAGAAGGGTTTGCTGGGCAGGTGAAGCAATTGGGATATGGCGGAAGAAACCGCCAATCCAGGCTGCCAGGATCCATGCCATGACGAGGATCAACAGCGATGTCCCGATATTATCCATGACGATTTCAAAATGGCCAGCACCCTTTGCTGCCTGAACCATGCTGGCCGTACGGCCCACGAATGAAGTTTTTGCGCCGGTTTGGACAATTGCATATGCCTTACCACGTTTGCAGCCCGTCGTGTAATAAATCATAGCTCCCATATAGCGGTCTACAGCCAGAGACTCTCCTGTAATAGCTGAGTGATCACAAGCCAGAATAGGGTAGCCGCGCTTTCTAGTAGGCTTCCTAGTCTGCGCCTCGCCTTTCTCTTTCCCTTCCTCATCCACATCGTCAAGGTCAGATTCCGACGTGCTGCTAAGGTCGCCTTGTTCACGCATCGTTTTGAATTCCTCCCATCCATTGGGATCATTCACATCGCAGACGATTTTCGAATCGGCGGGGACAACCTGACCCTCTCCAATCTTAATCTACCCCCCCGATATTAGTATAAATACACGTATATATATATATACCCCTTCCCAGGATTTCCATGGACACATACCACATCTCCAGGTACAAGCTCCCGGGCTAAAATTTCCTGTTCCTGGCCGTCACGAATGACATGAGCCCTCATTGCAATGTCTCCCTTGAGACTGGCAACAACATCGGCGGCTTGTTTCTCTTGATACCAACCAACAGAAGCATTCAGGCAGAGAATGCCGATTATGACACCGAAATCAATCCAATCTTGCAGACCCGCAGCGAGAAGAACAGCAAGCTCCATCACTAGCGAGACGTTAGGAGCGCCTCTCTGTATACAAATAAAAATTGATGATGGGGCTTGCTATATGATAGCTGGAACGTACCGTACAGAATTGGTCCCCTGAAATAAGAGAGAATCTTGGCTATAGGGTTCTCCTTCTCAGAGGCCAGTTCGTTCCAGCCAGCCCGTCGACGTCTGACAGGGACTTCGCTGCTTTGCAAGCCCTGATGAATGTCCGTGACAAGCCACTCATCAGGGTATTTTCCAGGTTCCTGCTCCACGTGCTGGACATGAACCTTGCGCTTCTTCCAGGGAGCATACCAAACCCTCTTCCATTGCTCTTCTTCTACTCCTTCTTCCGTACCCTCACGGAAGGTTGAAATGTATTTGACAAGTTTGCCATATTCGTCAAGGTTCGCATAATCTTCCTTGTAAGAAACCCGAGAAATGCGTCTTGAGGCGCGCCCATCAGAGAAAGAGATCCGACCAGGGGCTCCTGCTTGTTCGACATCGTTAGAGGCGCCGGCATTCTCAGCCATGTTGGAGAAATTGACCATTTTTCCTTCTAGGACTGCAGGAGTGGTGGAAATGGCGAGCCTCGCGCCTCCTCGAGTGTTACGATATTTCTACAACAGTAGAAAGGTGCAAGAGCACTAAAAAAAAAAGCAAACTGTCAGATGCGAGAGGGATGTATGCGGAAGAAAGGAGTGAGAAGAGTAGTAGATGGAAAGAGACAAGCAACAAAACAATAGCAATTGTTTGTCATAGAAAGGGCAAAAAACAATGTTTACTCTTCTCTCGCTGGGGAGGGGGGGTTCTCCTGGATCTACAGACCCGGCCTACTCTTGTCAACGACAGAACCAATGGACACAAAGGAAAATCATCCTGACGTAGTATATTTCAGTTAACTTCCCGGGGGATAGTTTCTAAGACCTCATTAATGGCCTCAGTTGACGGGTTAGGCTATAGCAGCTCCATGAAAACAATGAAATCCCCGCAGTTTGTAAGAAAGAGTGGGTCATAGCATGGCAGCTGCAGTCTGTTGATTCACTTGAAAAGCTCATATACAGATTGTCTTGACGTATGAGACATGGGTTGGCTGCCATCCGAGTGAGCCGTCAGAGAATCAAGAAAGCATTGTCCCTCATACGGTTCCGTGGAGATTGGAAGGCTCAAGCGCTGGAATAAACTCATGACGCGAGGACCGTTTCCAGGGTTCAAGATGAATAAACGCCATTGTCCGGGTTGATAGAGCTAAACTACCATGGATACAACTGTCAGTCTATGGCCAGGAAGTGATGTCTGGAGTGGCCGACTGGGCACACGCGGGGGGAATAGCCAACAAACCAAGCTTTTAAGCTCCCTGGCCTGGCCTCATCCACGGGCTTAACAGAAGGATGGTTCTCCATGAACGGACAACCAAGGAGGGTGAACCTGCGAGACCTTCCCGAGGGTTCCGACAGCATTGAGTTTGGGCTGCAATGCAGACGGTGGTTCAAGACGTAATCATCCCATCATATTCCAGTTGGGGAAGTCAGGATAAAATCGTAAATATCAGAGTTGCCTATTGTTGAACAATAGGGATTGCCTGGAATGCCCCCAAGAGAGGGATATGTTTTTATTTGATGGTTGTGCAGTCGAAAGTTGAAGGCTGTACGGAGGAAGAGCGGAAGAAGAGGTTGAAGTTGCACTTTGGACAATCCTCAAATATCAATGCGGTCACCACCACAGCTAAACCAGTGGGAATCTCTTGTAGAGAATGTCTACTCTGTTAGACTTATTGCTGTATGCGAGGTTAAAGACAAAAGCAGGACACAGTACGAACTATGTAGCTTCTATTGCGGATGTATATATGTATCTATATAGTTACTGCTCTAGTTAACTAATGTGGAGAATTCAGCATCCCGAGTCTAATTCAATGTAACATGTATCATAAAGGCGTGATGAGCTGCGAGATGAGTTTATTTGCCTGCCTTTCCCGTGGGAATGTTGAACAGCACAGCCGGCTGACCAGGCGCATAGGGCCGATCGAGGCGGTAGTATCCCTTGCGCTCAAACTGGATGATATCGCCTTCCTTGAGATCAGCAACATTGCTGTCTGCCACCGCATCCTCCCGGAATTCAGTCTTGGGGTTCAAGACGTCCTCCAGGCGGTCATCCTCCTGCAGCGAGTCCTTGTTGAGCAAGAAGTCAAAGTCGACCAGCTCAACCGGAACCAAATCCTGGTCAGTGGACAGCCAAGTGACCTTCTTTTCGGTCTTCTTGAAATCACCCTTCTCGTTGAGGTCCAACTCGAGCTCTGTCACAACGCCGGTGGAAGGGTCGGTCACGATCTTACGGACGAAGGCATTGCCCCAGTTCATGAGCGTAATCTCTTCGTCCTGCTTGAATGTCTTGGCATCTTCCTGGTCAAAGAGGATCGAGCTGCTGTATGTCACTTTCTTGGTGCCGACATCAGCATTCTTGATATGCTTTGGCTTGTCCACAGTATATGGCGCAGCAGGGCCTCCCTTGATAATTGCCTTTACGGAGTCCTTCTTGAGGACGGCCGTGTGGCGGGGAGCAACGGGGTCGATGTACTTCTTGTTGGTTGCCCAGAAGAGGGTCCAGTCAAGGTTGGTAATGTTCTTGCTAGGGCCTTGCTTAAGAATAAACTCCCGTAGAGCAGGAATGGTCATTCCTCGGCGTCTGATACCACGGATAGTCGGGAATCTGGGGTCATCCCAGCCCCAGACAACGCCCTGGTCGACCAACTTTGTAAGCTTTCTCTTGGAGAGCAAAGTGCGGATGAAATTCATGCGCGCAAAGTCCCAGACCTGCACGGGGCGGAGCTTGAGTGTGTCCAAAAACCATTGGTACTGAGGGTTCCGGTCACGATATTCAATGGTTCTGAGGGCGTGGGTAACTCCTTCCATGGAGTCAACAATGGGGCAACAGAAGTCATAGGTGGGGTAGATCTTCCACTTTGCGCCAGTACGGTGATGCGGAGCAAGGTTGCAGCGGTAAATAACGGGGTCACGCATAGCCTTGTTTGGGTTGTCAACAGACATCTTAGCTCGGATACACCAGCGCACACCCTCGTCAGTACCCTTCTTCATCTCCTCGAATCGAGCCAGGTTCTCTTCAACAGTAGCGTCACGGCGCTTGCTGGGCTCGCCGTTCATCCTCTGTGAGGCCATGGTCTCCTTGTCGGTGTCGTCCGCGTAGGCATTTCCATCCTTGATAATCTGGAGACCGTACTCGTAGAGCTCATCGAAGTAGTCACTGGTGAAGCTTGTCTTATCGGGTTTAATCCCCATAAGCGCAAGATCCTCCATGATCGCGTCCTGGAACTCTTGCTTTTCATTCGAAGGATTGGTGTCATCGAAACGGACGAGGAGGGTACCGCTATACTTTTCATGCGCAAAGTAATCGTTCAGGAGGGCAGCCTTAGCGTGGCCAATGTGAAGGTAACCGGAGGGCTCTGGGGGGAAACGAGTAACGACGCCCTTGTCAGTGTTAAGAAGGGCAATGTCGTAGCTGGCGCCCTCCTTGGCCTTGGCCGTTTTCTTCTCCTTGGCGGCGGCGTTCAAAGCCTCGAGGGAAGCGACGGCCCATGGGCAGAGGTCTTCCAAGAAGACGAACCAACGGGTCAGGTTCGGCAGAGCGCCCTTGCGGACAGCAGAGATGGCAACACGATTCCCTCGAATGGCTCCCCAAAGAGCAATATCGACGGTGGACAGCGAGTAGCCGACAACAAAGGACCGGAGGAGGAGATGGGTGTTAAGCTGTTGGAGTTTGGGATCCAGGGTCTTAAAGTCCAGAGCAGTAAAGGAATCAAGCTCAGAAAGCCAGTCGTTCTCCTATAGAGAGAGAGGGGGTTCGTCAGCATCGACATGTAGAGTGATGCGGGGTCAGACTCACCAGCTTCTCATCTTTGCTGTTGAGGAACGGAAAAGTGGCACGCAGCTCCTGGAGAGCGTTCTGGGTTCCATACACAGGAGAGCCACTGGCACCGATAAACTCGACAACAGCCTTATCGCCCTGCTGCAGAAATGCTGTATCCTCATAGCTGATGGCAATGACAGGACTTGGGCGGGCCTCGTTCACAGAAGTTGCTACAAGAAGCACAGGAAGCAGAGCAGCCTGGTTGGCTCTTGTAGCCAGAGTAAGCTTGTATGTAGACATGGTCGATTGCAGCCCCTGAAGAAACAGTCAAATTTCCTCCCAGGAGCAGTATTTGTGATTTCTGACCTTCTTCGTTGCTTCAAAGAGGGGCATTTCGTTCTTTTCCTTTTTTGACTCATAAAAAAGAGGCCGTCGGAGCCACGTTTTTCCGCGGTCCTCCGAAAGCTTTGGCGGAAAACAATCGATTGATCGCTGGGCGTTTGGTCGATATTTCTCTTGTTCCAGACGAAGACGACACGCCACGCTTTGCGGTTGCTGCCAAAATGTCGTCCTTCAGTTCGCTCGTGCCCACTGTGACAAGGTCTGCGTTGTCGTCATGTCGTTCGCCTCTTCGACAGGCTTCAATGGCCGCCCCCTTTGTCCTGAGCTTCCAGCAGGTTCGCGGAGTCAAGAATAACCCCCAGGCTCGGGGTAAAAAGGACAAGGATAAGAGCACCAAGAAGACCAAGAAGGGTGCTAGGGAGTTTCAGCAGAGGGACTTGAAGGATATCGAGCAGTTTGCTCTTTGCGATGCTATAAGGTACGTAACTACGGGAGAGAAGGGGAAATTCCGTCGGTGGACTCCCGCTAACTGCCCGACCTTCCTCTATATCTATTGTAGGTATATTCGGGCATTCGAAGTCGGCCGGGAACCAACTGTATCCAAATACGAGATTCATATTCGCCTGAAGACAAAGAAAGACGGCCCCGTTATCCGTAACATGCTCCGGTTTCCTCATTCCGTCCAGACAGAATCCCGGATCTGCGTGATCTGCCCACCCGGATCGAGGCACGAGAAGGAGGCCCGGGCGGCGGGGGCGGTGCTTGTCGGAGAACAGGAAGTGTTTGATGCTGTGAAGAGTGGGAAAATCGAGTTCGATCGTTGCATTTGTCACCCGGATAGTTTGGAAGCGATGAACAAGGCTGGGCTGGGCAGGATTCTCGGTCCTAGAGGGCTGATGCCAAGCGCGAAGACTGGCACAGTTGTGGAAGATGTGGCTGCTCGCGTTGAGATGCTCCGTGGAGGTACCGTATACAGAGAGCGCGATGCTGTCATTCGACTCCCCATCGGGCAGTTGGCGTTCACCCCGGAGCAGCTGCGAGACAACCTCCGTGCGACGATCGACCAGATCAAGAAGGATGCGGCCGCTCTTAACGACAGGATAACGAAGGAGATTTATGAAGTGGTGAGTCTACGATCTCAATGACAATTTTTCTTCCTAGGTCCGCTAACGAAACACTAGGTGTTGAGCTCCACCAACGGCCCCGGATTCAGTCTCAACGGGGAGTTCAAGTCTGACGGTTCTCCGGACTCCGCCGCTCTAAGTGGCCTGTAAAATAGCTTCTCCAATCTCATTACTGTATAGATATGTTTTATTAGGAAGGACACGGTGTATAATGGTATTCGGTTCATATATATATACATGTGTGTGTGTACTCCACATATGGATATTCACATTTTAACGCCCACGCTATGCAAATAAGTCACCAGGGGGAAGGAAGTCTATATGTTCAAGTTCTTCAGTGCAGACACGGCACTGGTATCCTCCCCCATGAGTTTGTAGAGACGCAAAACGGCCAGCGTTTTAGTATCCCGTTTATCACCAGCTTGCTTGGCTTGACCGAGCGCCTTCTTAAGATCCAAGAGCAGGGCAGACCGGATCTTCGCCATGCGCGGCTGCTGCGACAACAAAAACGGGTGCTCGTCTCCAATCCGGCTTGACACTCTCGTGAGATATACGTATTTCTGTATGTGATGCTCGAGTCTCTTCAGCGACACGAGAGCCGCCGTGCTCTTCCCGTTCTGTAGGTCTTCCTCACTGTCATCGTCGGACTCGTCCTCATCACTCTCCAGGAGGTCCGACTCCGTATCAGACTGACCAGGGGATTTCAGGTTTTCTCCCTGGGTGCGCGCAGGGTGGTCTCCAATCATCAACCTCCGTTCCAGCTCGTCAACGCGGTCTGCGAAATCCAGCAGCGCATTCCCGATATTTGCATTGGACCTCAACCGCTTCTTCTCGTTCAGCAGCTGTTCCACCTCCCGTTGCCTTGCCTCAACCTTATCCCGGATGGACTGGACGTCCCTCTGGAATGCCAACAGACCAACGCGGACCTGTTCAACCTTCTCCTCTCCCCCCTGTAGCGCGCTCCCGAGCGACAGGAAGTCCCGATAGTTCTCGTTGACCAGGTCCAGCAATTCCCGGCTGAGTAGTTGGTCGAGCTCGCGCAGTTCCTGGCGCAAGTCTTCGAGGCTCTGGTGCCGATTGGTCAGGGAAGAAAGGTAGATGGCAGGGTCGAAATCGGGAGAGAGAAAGGAGGCGCGGGACAAGGGCTCGGGGAACGGAAGTCCAGATGTGTCGTCGTCCAAGTCGGAGGAAGAGTCATCGGAATTGCCAAACTGGAGGGTCAGATCGAGATCAGTTCTGTTGCTATATTCCTAGACCAATCGGGGGAAGGTAGAGAGAGTAGAAAGGAGGGGAAGAGGGGGAGAAGGACAGCTGGGCTTGCATACGCGAAACCTATTCATTTGGGCGGTCATTCAGCAGGATGAGAGAGTAAGAGGCGAGTCTGCATGTGAATGAGATTTCTGTGCAGGAACAAGCTGTGTTTTGATACTTGGTAGGATTGGAGTTACCACGTCGTCGAACAGAGTAGGAGGAGTAGAAGCGAAGTAAAGCAGAGAGAGTACGAGGAACCTGAAGTTCTACCGAGAGACAGCTAAATCAATCGACTCTCCGCCACCAACAACAACCAACAACCAAACAATCCACATCTCTAGTCCATCTAAAGCAAACATGAATGGAATTTGGAGTATCGACAATCCACGAGGAGAAGGGACTAATATGGAATGCTGATACATGCGTCTGCCAACACATCGTGGGTTCTCTCAGCTGCATCTTCCCGGCTGCCATCAATCAGGTGTCATCAACAAAGACAATTATGCTTTACAGATGCATCCCAGCCTATCCGACTCGTGCTGAATCCATGCATCTGTGTTCCTCCGTGCGATGTGTTGGGAGACCCGGAGCCCTCCTACGTGTCCAGCCGGCCGTTCTGCTGTCAGACTACTCTCGAACTAGGCGATCTCACGACGAGCGGGGTGGACGTTCAATGTGTTGTCGTGTTCCCTTCCGTGTTTTCCCTGCTGCTGCTACTACTACTGCTGATGCTCAGAGAGCTGGCAAGCCGCTCAGTTGTGCTGGGTCGAGAGGATACAGACGCAACCTGCGTTGATAGCACCGAGGAAGTGACTGTGACTGGCTGTTTTGTCGATACTTTTGCTGCGTGGAAATGGAGTATCGCGCGTCTGACAGGCTGTCGTTTCACCCTGAAGCATTTCGACCGTCTTCTTCCTCGTCATTCCCGCACCAGAGATGGTCCTCTTCCTCTTCCTCCTCCTTGCATCCTCCTCATTCTTCTTTTTACTCCTCCCCCCAGCAGATCAACCCCTGTCGCCATGAACCTGCTCTAGATGAGCCGACTCGGGCTTATCGTACGACTGCCTTACGCCAACTGAATGGCAATCCCAAGCCCTTGTCCTGGAAGGCCCGACAAGCAGCCAACAATCCTAACAGCAGCAGCAACAGCAGCAGCAGCAGCAGTAATAGTACCAGTAGGTCTTCGACCTTAGCTTCTCAACCTGTTCTTGTTAGGTCCTACTCTGGTGGCCCGGATGATACCTCTAATTCATCCAAGATGCCTACACGGCGGTCATTCCCGTTTACCAGCAGCTCGAACCCCCCTCCACGACGGGGGCCCGAGCTTCCCTCGGACGAGGAATTTAGTATCGATAGTATTCTAAGAGCTATTGAACCGAACATTCGCAGCACGCTGGACTCCATCGGAGAAATATGCGGTCGAAGCAAGCTCAGTCTAGCCAACGAGTATGGCAGTCATATTGCTCCCCTAGGCGAGATTCGTGCTCCGCCTGGGGGCCTACTCCCCGTGGAAGAGGCCAGCCCAGACCATGAAGTATATACTGGGGAGAATTTAGTCATCTACGATGATGATAACAGCGCCGCCGAGGGGCGGGATCACAGCCCCTTCTCGCACTACACTTTCTTTGACACGCTGCTCCCACCCATCTCTGCTCCTTCAGGAGAGCTTCATTCTACCAGGGACGGCTCGTCCGTCCAAGCACAGCCAGGCACACCCAGATCCCTAGGCGGCGTTGAGCCCACTCTCAGTACGCTCCCTGAAACCCGCGAATTTTCCTCGAAACCCAAGGCGGACGGACGGGCGTTGCTAGGAAGCCCGGCGATCGACTCTGGAGCCGATGATAATAATAATCGCGTACAAAATATTCTAACACCGGCCTTGGTCTCGGAGATTCTCCTCGATGCCCAGGCAAACGACCAATTGCTCCCGAGAGGAGGTGACGATGACTCCCGCACATTCAACCGAAAGTCGAGCGACTCGATCAGACCGTCTGATATGCAGTCTCTCTTCCGCTGGCTCAGACAAGCTGCATGGAGCGATAGTACTGGGGTCGGACAGCAAACAGCCGAGATGCGACTACGAGCCATGCTTGAGCGACAGACCGAATTTGCGCACGATTGAACAAGACGTCTTTATACCTTAAGAATGGCGTATATAGGCTGGAAGATTAACAGCGCTGTCATGTACATGGACAGGATAACTCTGAGTGAAATGCTTTTATTCTAGTCATGTCTGTAAAAAAGCTTTGCAAAGGTATCACCACAATACTATACTAAATACTATACTAAATGCCATAAACCCCATTCCTCTCGCTAATTCCCCTCAATCTCCGATATCAGCGTCTTCGCAAACTCCTCAAACCGCGCATACGACCAACAATCCTTATACCTTTCCACCAACGGCCTCTCATCCACAACAGTCTCCTTCTTCTCTTCTCCTTCTCCTCCTCCTCCTTCTTCTTCTTCTTCATCATCGTCACTCCCCTCCTCCACCGGCCCCTCAACCAACTCCCCAAATTTAACATCAACAGGCACCCGCCCCAAAAACTTCACCCCCATCTCCTGCGCCATGACCTGCCCGCCACCACTAGAAAACAAATTACTCACCTCCCCACAACACGGACACGTATACCCAGACATATTCTCAATAACGCCCAGCGTCGGGATCCCCGTCTTAACACAGAAATTGACCTCCTTCCGCACATCCGACGTGGCAATCGCCTGCGGCGTCGTAACCAGCACCGCCCCAGCCAACCGCGGCATTACTTTCCCCCCTGTCCCTGTCCCCGTCATAGAAGCATTAGAAGCATTAGACGGAGTAGGAAGAGTAGGAAGAGTAGTAGCAACAGTCAACAACTGCTCCGCAAGCGCAATATGCTCATCACTCGTCCCAGGCGGCGTATCAACAAGTAAATAATCCGTCTCCCCCCAAAACACATCTGTGAGGAATTGTCGTATCATCGCGGTTTTCTTGGGTCCGCGCCAGATGACCGCGTCGCCGCGATCGCGGAGTAGGAAGCCTAGTGACATGCATCGGAGGGAGCCACGGGTGGTCGTGCCTGTACCCGACTCCGTCGCTGGTGCTGTTGCTGTCGCTGTTGCTGTCACTGCGTCATGAACTGGCACGGGTAGCCATCCGCCTGGCGACTGGGTTATTTTGGCGTTTTCGAGGCCGACGAGGCGGGGGATCGAGGGGCCTGTTAGGTCTATGTCGAGGATTCCGACGGATTTGCCTTGGAGGGTTAGGGATAGGGCGAGTTGGAGGGTTACGGAGGACTTTCCGACACCGCCTTTGCCGGAGAGGACCTGGGTGGGTAATTGAGGATATTGTAAGTATCTAAAGGAGAGTACCTAGGTAGAAGGATAGTTCTGGGAGAGTAGGGATGTGTGTTATCGATAAGGTGGAGGGGTTGTCTGATTTTTGTGTGGTCGTTTTCATGGCGATTTGTGACAGAAAGAGGTAGACTTACTAGGACGATATTCTTCACGCCGTCTAGAGACATCTTCCTGGTATCTGTGTATGGTGGCTTTTGGGGATGGAAGTCGTGAAATGAAGAGAAAAAGTTGCAGACGCACAGCCGATCTCGCTGTCGTCGGGCGTTCTGCGTCATTCCGCGGAGCTGCTTATCAATCGCCCTTTTCTACACAACGCTTCTACGCAACTGTATGAGAGCTAGAGAAAGAGAACATCGTTCAGCGGTAAATTTGGGTCTTTGCTAGTAGCCCTTTTTAGATTGCAGAAAGCCAGGATGCATAGCTCTACAGTACAAACATGTCTATTGCCACTTCTGCACCACGACTCCTCCCCGCTTGAACTCTGCCAGGTCGCCAAGCACCGCAGCTTTGTCGCTGAGCTCCTTGCTAGGGAATGTGGTCAGGAGAACCCAGGACTGGGTCTGGCTGAGGGGGCTGGCGGCATTTACAAAATCGTAGACATCGCCGATTGTGTGAGTGGTGTTGAACCGGGAGGTAAGTCGGGTCCCGTCTGCAAGGCGAATTTGTAGAGTAACAATGGGCTGCGACTCATCCACGTTCGGTTTTGCGGCCTCAGAGCTGGGTTGCGTGGTGGGGGGTGTTGCTGACGGAGTGGGAGTCCTGATCCCGGGAGTCGGGCTGCCCAGTCGCTGTCCTTTGCCCGAGAATGGCTTGTACTTGGGCTTTGGCTTCACATATTTCTCATCGTGTTGCTTGATATCGACGTCCACCTCCTGGCCCTGCTGTACATTCATAATTGAGAGTGGAGCACGGCCGTTTCGGATACTTTCGAGAATATCCGCGTTTTGGGGGTCATCGGACCGATATAAATCACCGTCGTCCACGGAAAATCCATCTGCCCAGAAATGTAGTGTTCTCTGTACTCGTCGGGGAGGCTGCTGTTGGGCCGGTGCGCTCGGGGCTTCAATCACCCTGCTGGGAGTATCTTCACCACCTAATGTGCGAGCAGAGCCAGTGAAGAAGGACCGTCTCGGCTCAGGGTCATCAGAAGGAGGAAGCTGGGTTCTGAGGAGCTGTTAGTGTAACCAGAAAAAAAAAGAAGAAAAAAAAAGACGTGATGGGAGAGTAACTACTAGACAAACCTTCTAGCTTTCTCAAGAATCTTCCTCTTGATATCGTCTGGGTTTTGCACAGCCAGCCCGGACTTCTCCCCACCAGCGAAGAAATCCTGGTTTACGTTGTCATCCTCCTCGGAGCTATCACCACCACCAGACGCAAAATCACCCAACGTCGCGAACTTCTTTTGGGGCTGTCTCCGTGAAGAGGACTGTCCGGAGGTGGATGCTGATGGTTGAGCAGAAGCACCTCCTGCTGAGTCGGCTGTCCCCAGAGCTCGGCCACCTTCCTGCGAAGCCTCGTCTTGCTCTGCAAAAAACTCGGTCACAGCTGCTTCAAGGTCCCATCCATTGGTTGCAAGATACTCCTGAGCCTGAATTCAGAGCAGAGAGTTAGCTTGGGCCGAGCTGCCTGTCATCTCAAACGTACCTCGTCGGGGCGAGCGCTGGTCATGGCGCAGAACTGAGAGACCACTTCATCGTGATCGGCGGGGTTCATGGCTTTTTTTGAAGATAACACGGACGCGTGGAAAAATCACTAGGTCCAACTCACAGCTCAGAGCGAATGTGGCAGGGGAAACGACAGATACCCAGAGAGTCGAGAGTAGAGCAGAGACAGAGTGAGAAGCGCCGAGCTGATACCATGCAGGACGTGTAGAGCCTCAGGCTGCCGACGAGCAGAAGCAACAGTACGTCACTGTTGCCTGATTGGTCATCCGGCGGGGGATCTTCCGTGCTGCCTGAGGACTGCTCCACGTCTAGATTTATTTCTATTCCTCTCTTCCATTCTTCCAGTCTTCTATTGTTGTATAGTTAGTTTATTCTGATTAAGTACGTATTGGTCTGTTGGTCTGTTGGCCGGGGATGGTAGCTCTCTGACTGACTGGGTATATTGGTGCATTCTGGGACCTGCGCTGTAGTACGTACTTGAAGGGAATGTAGAGCTTATAGGCCATACAAAGCTCAGGGTAGATGTCAAATCGAGACAACCGACTAGATGGTGTAATCCACTCCTCTCTGCTCCCTACTTCTACCCTCTATTCGTATTAGAATATCTTCTGCTCATAACTCGATCAAGGCGTTATAGATTTGACATTGCCTGATTTCTGAGGAGTCTGCTTACATAACCCTCCACCTGCGCGACGGAGATCCTCAGGAATCAGGAATCGAGACTCGATCGATTCAGCGACTTTGACGAGCTTCCAGTGCCGTGTTGGACTCCTGAATATATATCATAATTATATTGTTGGAGCCTGTTCATTCCCATCTGAAGCTCTTGGGCACCATCTCATATCACCAAAAGCTTCCTTCTGACTACCTGGCCGCCTCCCACGATCAGGTGCTCTCCTCCACCTCCGCTCCCGACAGACCAGACAAACAGACAGAACATGGCTTCAAACGATGTTTCCCACTCGGGGATCGAGCTGTATGAATCCGGGCTGACAATCCCCTCCGATTCTGAAAACTACTCTGCAAACCATGATGCCTCTGCCTCCGCTTCGACCACATCCAGCTCCCCTCTGATTCTCTACAAGCCCCCGACCTTCTGGAGTCTGCTGCGCGGGGCGGCCATTAACCTGGTTCTTCCTTTCGTGAACGGATTGATGCTGGGATTTGGCGAGTTGTTTGCACACGAGGCAGCCTTTAGGCTAGGGTGGTCTGGAACAAAGGTTTGTTTACGCTCTGACTCTCCGCTTCGGAGTACACCAGTACTAACAGCCATCTAGATCTTCCCTACGTACCGGCGGTCGCAGCCTGTGAGTCCAGGCATTGGACTGCGGTGAACATCCAGTATATGTTATGGGGGATGGGGATGGCGGGCGAGAGGCTGCGAGACGGCACTCCATAGGTCACAGTAATAGACAGTCTGAAAAAAGGAGCATCGTCGGTATAATCGAGGGATTCCATATCAGAAGAATCTTTTTCCCCTCTCTCTTTCTCAGTTTACTTTGAGAGCATAAGATGCTCCTGTGCAAGGATACTGGCGCATGTACATACATATAGATCCACGCAGGCAGCATCAGTATTTGGTCTGGCGAAGGCGTCTGGCGAACATCCCTAAGGCAGACTAGGCCACTGTCTGACCAGGACACAGAAAAGAATCCATTTCTGCAATCGATAATCCATAATTCCATAATTCCACAAACAATAATTCCATAAACAATAATAGCAATACCAATAATAATAACAGCGGAGGCTTCGATGATTCTCGTGACCGCCCGGCAAAAACTCGGTCTTGGCACCAAAAAAAAGCGTCGTCCAAAACGTCCGGCGCCGCTGGTCTTCGCTCCGTGAAATCTGTCTGTCTCCCATTCCCTTCGTTTCTCCAGAGTCTCAGTCACAATGCTCGGGGGGTATGGTTTGAAAGGGCGCGGCATCATGCCCTCCATCGCCCGGCAGCGATTGGCTGCTTTCTCGCGCTCCAGTCGATCGGTTAGTTTGTTCCCACCACTTGTCGGCCTTCAGGGTTGACTCTTTTCTAACTGGACCTGACTCTGTAGATGTCCTCGTTTCGTCCTCAGACCTCGGGGTTCCCTGTGCGGTACGGCCGGCTAAATCAGACTCTCACCGGGAATATGACATGGCGATCTGCTTCGCCAATCCCCGGAGTGTCCGCTGCCCGATTCAACTCGACAACAACCGCCGCTGCGTCTTCTTCGGCGGCGGCGACGGCGGTTGTACCGACTGAGGGTACTGTTCCCGAGAATGCTACTGGAACTGAAGTCTCAGACCTTGCAGATATCGATATCACCGCGATCCCCGAGAAAATTGGGTACCTGAGGGAACTGGGGCTGGACTACGGCATGGGCCCGTCTTCGATGATCGAGTATCTGATTGAGCACTTTCACATCTGGGGAGGACTGCCGTGGTGGGCCAGTATCATTGGAACAGGTCTCCTGATCCGTCTTGCCCTGATAGGGCCCATGTTTGGTGCAGCCGACACCGGTACCAAGATCAACAACATCAAGCACCTCTCCAACCCTATCCGGACGAAGATGATGCACTTCGCGCGTGAAGGCAAGCAGGTTGAGATGACGCAGGCGCGGGCGGAGCTGCAGAAGCTGCACAAGGACCACGGAGTCAAGGCCTGGAAGTCGTTTGTCCCGCTGATCCAGGTCCCTCTTGGATTTGGGTGCTATCGCGTCGTCAAGGGCATGGCTTCGTTGCCTGTTCCGGGATTGGCCGCTGAGTCTGTTGGCTGGATCCAGGACCTGACGGTGTCTGATCCTTATTTTGTTCTTCCAGCTGCAACCTCTTTGTTCATGTTTCTTAGTTTCCGGGTACGTCTCGACAATATTCTTTTTTTTTTTTTTTTTTCTTTTGCTACGGTCACTAACTCTGCTACAGAAAGGAGGAGAATCCGGCACAAACGAATTCCAGAAAACCTCGTTCGGGAAAATGTTTCTCTTCGGATTACCCTGCTTGTCATTCGCTTTCATGAGCTTCTTCCCGAGTGCCCTCCAGCTCTACTTCGCCGGTACAGGCCTGTTCGCCCTATCACAGGCCTACCTAATCAGCAACCCCAACTTCCGAAAGCTTGTCGGCATCGCTCTCCCCGCCCAGACACCGGCAGCTCTCGACACGACGAATCCAGTTGCAGGCCAAGGCGGCTCGTCCCAGTCCCAGCAGAGCAGGGCGCTGCGCATGCTGACTGAGGCCTTGGAGGCTGAGAGCGCCAAGCTGGCAGAGGGCCGTAAACCGTCTGATGGCCAGGAACTGAGCTTCATTGACCGGGCCATCGAGTCCCTGAAGGAGTCCAAGGAGAAGCTCAAGCGGGAGACAACGGAGAAGATGAGCGAGATGCGCGGGGACGGGCCCATGAAGAACGCAGATGGATCGCTTGCGGAGCCGCCGCGTCTCAGCGAGAAGGACCGCAAGCTGGCGGATGACTATGAAAAGCGCAGGAAGGAGGAGGAGGACTGGAAGCGGGAGGAGAGGAACCATGCGCGGCGAGAGGCGCATCTCAGGGCCTTGGAGCTGGAGCGGGAAAAGGCCAAAGCGGCATTCAAGGGTGTGAAGGCGAAGCAAAGATAGAGAGAGCAAGATAGAGAGAGAGACCCGCCATAGCTTTCTAGCACCTCTAGGTTATGACGGGGTCTTGATGGGAGGTTGGTTGGTAGGTAGAATTGGTTGTAAACCAGGCGTGATGGCATGCATGTATTTTGTATTATATGGGTATACTTTTTTTCTCTCTCCATTATCATTATTACTATTACTATTACTATCTTGCATTGACTGTGTTATTAGACTGGTAATAGCATTATTATTATCCTTGCTTATCTGCTTCCAATGTCTGGTGCTGTCATACATGTGTTTAATACTCTCGTCACTCTCGTCACTCTCATCACTCTCATCACTCTCGTCACTCTCATCACTCTCACCACCCCAGTGATCACGCAGTTCCTCCATCTCCCTCTCACTCCCATCCTCTTACTGTTTCATCGACCACAAACCTTTATTTCACCATCCTACTCCACGTCCATCTCCTCTTCCTTCACCTTCATCTCCTGGGACTCAGACTTAGTCTCGTCCTCTTCCTTCACCTCGGACTCATACTCAGACTCATACTTGTCCTCATACTCATACTCGTCCCCAGACTGAGGCTCATACTGAGGTTCATACTGAGGTTCAGCCTGAGGCTGAGGTTGAGGTTGAGGCTCAGGTTGACGTACATACGTAGCGTGCACCATATTCTTTTCCATCATTAGCATTGCCCTAACCAGCACTACAAATCCAGTCCAACACAAAGAGAGAAACAAACACAAGACACAGAAAAGAGGGGAACAACAATAACATACCGAAAACCAATCCCTTATCGCCGCATAGTAAATCTCGACATTGGAGTCAACGGTTGCCTGGGGAGTTGGTTAGTTTTTTCCATCTATTTATTACCCAGGAATAGAGACGAGACAGAGACGGGCATAGACAGAGCTCATGCTAATAGAGACAGATACAGAGACGAGACAGACGAGACAGAGATAAGAAAGAAGAAACGTACAGTAAAGTACTTGGCCGAATACTTCTCCTCCTGGTACACAAGGCGGAACTCCTTCATGGGCTGTTCCACAGCTTCGACTTTTGCTTCTTCTCCAACGGGCTGTTCCGGCTGTTCCTCAACCTCCTCCTTCTTAATCCCATTCTGATCGTTTGGGTTAGGGAGGACGTGGACCTCCACGGCACACACGTAATTGAAAGCCTAACTTATTAGCTTATTCCTATCAAAAAAGCCTCCTTTTTAAAACAAAGGAAATAAGGCAAAGGGAGAAAAAGGAGGATACCAGATCAATCATCTCAAACACATCCGCATCCCAAGGTAAATCCTGCACAAGAAACACTCTCGCCCCCATCTCCATATGACAAACAATCTGCCCAGCGATCGCCTCGAAAAGCATCTCCTTCTGCTCCCGCACTCTGTTCCCACCATTGACCAGCTGTTCGTCAAGGTACTCCAGAAGTGGGACGATGCACATCCAGCCCATGTGGTTGATGGTGACCTTGTTGTCTTTGCCGTCATTGCTTGAGGTATCGCTGCTATAGCCATTAGACTCCTCAACCTTCTCGGGCAAGACTCTGTGTTTTGCGCAGAGACAGCCACGGCCCTGGGCGCCGAGACGGTTTCTGAGGATATCAGCTCTGAGATGGACGAAGCCGAGATCCGAGCAGAGTTTTGTGGCTATGAGGTGTTTCTGTTTGTTTGTTGAGGGGGGGCCTGATTAGGTTAATATTCTTTTCTTTTCTCCTCTTCTCTTCTTCTTTTTTTGCATCTTGTTGTTTTCTTTTCTTTTCTTTTTGTTGTTGATGGAGTGTCTGACATACCATGAAGAAAGATAATCCTCGCCTCCTTGAGTCTCTGGTTACGGTCAACTTCGAAGAGGAGGGGTCTGACTTTGTCGACGAGGGAGAAAGGCGGCATGGCCATGGCTATGGCCATCATCTTGGTGCGTCTGCCTGCTTTGTTGAGATACTTGGGTTGCAAATTGAGAAATGGAACTTACTCTTTGAATCTGGATTGAGCGGATGTTGTTGTTGTGGAGCTGGAGCTGGAAGAAAGGATGAAATGAAAGGATGGAAAGATGGAAAGATGGAAAGAAATCATTCACAGGAAATCAAAACAATCACCTAAGCGGGTTGAGGCTGTCGCTGAGTCGTCAACTTCTCTAGATCTGTTTGGATCTGCATGATGGTGGTAGTGGTTATCGATTGAGATGTTCAGTAACTTCAGTGAACTATAGATGGTGACTGCTATTACCATCTAGGTAGTAGGTTCTATGCAGATCTAAGACAGAGGTTTGTTTCCAGGAGTCTGTCATGTTATTCTATAACAAAGCTGGAGTGACTGAGTTTGTAAGTAAGCATGCAAGTAAGTATAGAGAAATGGACTCAACTCGATATCGTAACTCCTACACCGGGATACCATCATACGTTACTCTACCGGTAGGTATCTATTGTAGAGGTATGGGGTGTAGAGATAGGTATCTACTGGTAGGTATTCACCTGGTTATATGTAGATACGCAGTCTATAACTAAAGTCATCATATTGTTTTCTACATTATTTAAACAGTATCAAATATATACCTGAACAGATCCTATTCCACATTCGCTCCTCGATGCCGCATGGTCCAGCCATTTCACACTTTTCACATGCACAAGAAGAAATATGGCCCGAAGCAGAGAACGTAAGGTACATTGAACAAAATGGAACCGGTTATCAAAATGTGAAGCTGAAGTTGAAGATGAAGATGGAGAAGAGAAAAAAATGGGTAAAAGTTGAAAAGTCGGAGAAGATGAAGAATATATGCTGGGACATATTTATGAAGTCTGCATAGGCAGAGATGTCAAAGGTAGCTCTGTAGTAGATTTCTCATCCTGGACGAACATCCTGTCCTCCAGTTTCTGGGTCATGCGAGCACAGAATGGGTCCACGTATTTGGTCCACATCACAGCGCAAAAGTAGACAAGGCAAATCCAGACGGGGATACTGATAGCCACAACCCAGGGTGGGCGGATGGGAATCCAGACCGGCTCGCCGTTCTCCTGCTTCTTCTCTGGGTCCCAAGGCTGACCGGTGATGCCGTAGAGCATCCAGCAGAGCACGGTACGGAGGAGCGTGCCGTGCACGAGATAAACAGCGAAACTCTGCGCACCCAGCCAGAGGAGTAGCCGGTTGGCGAGGAATTCTTTGGTACGTGGTGAAATGTAGATGGCGAGAATTATGAGATCGACACCGATGGCAGAGTAACGCTTGCCGATGTTGACGTCTGGTGGGAAAATATAGTGGGCAATGTTAAGCATGATGTTGGACCACTCGCTCCACTCTGGATGTTCACCAGGGTAGCCTGCAATAAAGAGACCAGAAACCCAGAGAAGCAGACAGACGAATCGTCGGGGCCAGCGCCATTTTTCGAGGAATTCCTGGAAGGAGACTTCGTAGGAGAGATCGCTGAGGAACATGCCGTAGATGCCTTGCATCTGGAAGGTTTCTTTTGGCCATATTAGCTCGTAGCCCAAGAAACAGAGAAAAAAAAAGGAAGTGGAGGTACCTGTATTCTTGGCCGCGTCTTGGTGGAAGTAAAGGAACATGATCAGATAGACAGCCAAGCGCCAGCGGAAGCGCATGAACATGGTTGCACAGAGCATTATGTACACCAACATGGAGGTCAGAAGCAGAGGCAGCAAGGCCCACTGGTGGTCATCGTAAGCCATGTATCCCGTGGTCCATGTCGAAAGGAAGTTCTGGAAGAGACGGATGAACTCCTTCCAGAAGGAATCCTCCAGATCGGGAGCAGCATAACGGCACCACCAACAGTCAGAGCGGTTAGCCGCAATGAAGGCCCGACACTGCGCCAAAACCCAAGATATAAACAAGGCAATAGTTGCGGGCATAATCAGACGAGGAGGGCGGCGGAAGGCACTTTTGGCGATGGCCGTGAAGGAAGCCAGATGGTTACCATTCCGAGACAACTTTATGGGCTTCAACGCACAAACATAACCGGTCAGAAAGGCGAAGATGGTGACACCGATCCGACCCTGCCACGGAATGCGGAACACGGGTAACTGCAAGAGTCGGGGAGCAGCATCTTCAGAGTCCCTCGGGGCGAACAAATCATAGTCCCACGCTCGAGCCAGGTGTGTTAGGACGACGAGGAAGGAGGCAATACCTCGAAGGCCCTGGAGAGATATATTTAGTTTCTTGATCGATACGGTAGGGGAACGGGACGGGACGGGAAGCAGGAAACGGGAGGAAAGGGAAGAGGGAAGCGGGAAGAGAAGAGAAAAGAAAAGAAAAGCCTACATCAATCCATTTGACGCTCTTACGGGGATCTCCCTTGACAGCAGGGTCGCCACCGTTCCAGGGCAGAACCTCTCGAATGCGGGTGTACAGATATGAGGCCTGGGACATCCTGCCGACAACAAACACAAAGAGAGAGCTCACAAGAGACAAGAACAACTATCCATACAACCCACCCAGAAAACAAGAACCAAGGGGATGATGAAAGAAGACAGAGGGCTTATTATTGATTCACAGATGCATGAGAAAGGAATGCAGGTTAGCAGTGTAGTGGTCTCTGGTATTCCCCTGTGAAATGGAGAAATATAAACAGATCAAGAAGAAGAGAAGAGAAAAGACAGAAGAACGATAGAGAAGGACTGAAAGGGATAGAAAGAATCGATTAATGTTGCATGAGATGAGTGAGTGATGAAGAGAGAGTGAGAGAGAGAGAGAGAGAGACTAGAAAGAGGGAGAAAAAGAAGAAAAAGACGCTGCGGCACAAGAAGGGGGAGGGGGCGAAAGGAGACAAGACAACAGCAGCAGCAGCAGTGATAGTAGTAATATTTCCCTGGCAAGAGAGGTAATTATAGAAATGGATTCGCTCTGGAATATTTAATATTATTATTTGGCTAGCTGCTAATTATTATTTATTACATTTTGAAGATTTTTGCCGTTTCTGGGAGATCCAGAGGCGGTTCAGCACGCAGATGGACGGACTCTGGATTATCTTCCCCAGTCCTCACGAGTCAGAGTAAATAGTAGCGAGCAGGAGAGTATTCTGTACGGTCGGGGGACGAGGAGAGAATCCACCGAGGCTTGAAGGAAGACTTGGGACTCGGGAATAATTAGGGGCAAAGATACGAAAGGACCAGTATAGGGCGACGACTAAGCGTACTCGCGGTGCTCCGAACCAGGGTCTGAACGACATGTCAGGACGGATTGCGCGATGGATCTCGAATCAGGGACCGCGGCCAGTCGGCCCAAGTTCGTGAATGGAGTCAAATAGTCGAATGGTCAAATTGTGGCTCGAAGGCGACTTCTGGGCAAAAGACCGCGTCTCTTGGCGGCGACGACGCTAACAGGGAGGCCGCTTAAGCCGGAATGAAGAAGAAGAATCCAGTGTCTCACTCGAGTCAGCACAAGGCTGATAATATTATTCCCATCGAGTCACTATTAATGTAGTTGAATGTAGAAAAGTTATCGAAATATTCGACGGCCCCCGACGCTGCCGGCGCTCCACGTCACAGATCCGCGAACCCCTAGATTCCCCATACTCAGCCCTGTGAATCCGACTCCTCCTCCCTCTCCATCGCGTTTATATCGTCTCAGAGCCTCCCGCAGGTGCGCGGGGAGGAGTTGGCCTCGATGTGGGTTTGGGGGGAGCTTGGTCAATCCGTAAGTGGGCTCTGCTTCTTGTTTCACGACTCTCCCATTATTATTATTATTATTATTCGTCTCATCGGTTCCCACAGCGAGTGCTCGCTCGACGGCTGCCTGGTCGTGCGCTTCTGCCCATTCCTTCTGCACTGTCCGGGCCTTTTCAATAATCTCGCCTGCAAACACCTTGGTGAAGCCGTTGATCGTCGTCACCACGCTGGCCGGCACAGACTGTGACAGTGCATGGTTGACGATACGTCGCAGCGTCTCTTTGCGTAATTTCGCCCGCTTGAACAGGTCATATCGTTCCGATTGTAGCGGATTGAATGCGTCGACCAGCAGTCTATTTCGTCAGCACCCCTTTTTTCCCAACGTAGACACGACAACAGCAACACCAGAAAGAAGAAAGAAAAGAAAGAGAACATACGCAAGATTCTTCTTCTCAGCCTCCGTATCCGTAGCACCCCCTTCCTCCCTCCCTAACAACTCCCCCTCATCATCAAACTCATCCTCCTCATCACCGTCCTCCCCTCCTCCTCCTCCTCCTCCAGTATTCCCACCACCAGCCCCCCCATCCACATATCCACCACCTCCCCGAACACTACCCGCATCCTCACCCTCCCTCTCCTTCTCAGCCTTACTCTTCCGCCCACGCTTCCGCCCCCGTCCCCCCCCAAAAACCCCATCTATACTTGTGCCCCCCAAACTCCCCGTAAAACTCCCCGTTACGCTTCCCGCGTCACTAGCCGCTGCTCCGAACCCGAATCCGCCGCCGCCGCGCGTGTCTGTGTCCATGGGGAAGGAGGTCTGGCGGAGGGGATGCATGCGCTGGCGTTTTGGGTTGGTGCCTCCTCCGACTCCGCCGCCGAGGAGGGATTGAGAGGGTGTGGAGGAGATGGAGGGTCGTTTTAGGGGGTTTGGTGGTGGGGGTGGAGAGGACATTTTTCTTCCTTTCTCTTCTGTCTTTTCTGTTCTGTTTTCTTTTCTGTCCTTTTTTCTGTTCTCTTTTGGTTGAGCGTTCAGTCTTTCGGTCGTATGCTGGTTGGGAAGTACGGAGTGAGTGAAGTTGGTCGCAGGTTTGACTTGTGTTGATGGTTTGGATGGAGGAATCAAGATGTTCCGGGCCGATTCCATTACATCGCTGCTCTTGTATGAATCGATCTACAACTGCCTATAGTTACTATATGATTTACTCAATACCTTATTCTAATAGTCTACTCTCTCTCTCTCTCTCTCTCTGTAGGTAAAATAATTTTCGTCAATCATTCAACGAGCGACTACACCGAAAACTAACCACAAACGCTAGGGCTCCCAACGAAAGACTCTTCCGATACAGTCAACAACAGCAAACAAAACAATAGCAGAACAGCGAAAAATAAAAGAATAAAAGAATAAAAGGATAAATGAATGAATGAATGAATGAATGAATGAAAAAGTGTCCTTAAACGCGCTCTTCGCCGAGCCGAGGGGCCCCCCCCTTCCAATCGAGCCGTTCATAGTAACGGAACACAAGGTCATATCCATCCAGGTCGTGCACAATTCGATCCACACGACGGTATCCCTCGACATGCTCCCCCTTGGGAATCCGTCTGGCCGCCTGTCGCTCAATGTACCGAGCCTCCTTGTTGCTGTCCCACTCGCCGTCCATGTTGGGCTTGGCTTCAAACACCGTTACCGTGAACCGGCCGGGCTTGAAGATGTCCACCACATGTTGGATGATGCCCGCCGTGGTCTGGCCGTTCTGGGAGTGTGGCACGTTCGTCTCAAAGGACGCGTACGAACAGTGAGGCTCTGGCGTCACATGGACCGTGAAGTAGTGAGTGCCGCTAGTGCCATCGGTGCCGGTGCCGGTGCCGGTGCCACCGTTGGGCGCTGGGATCACGCCGTTGGCCGAAAACCCACAGGGCGTAAACAGGTAGGCGTCAATGCGCGCCTCCGGGTACTTGTCCTTCGGGTATACGTCCGACAGGCCGCAGGACTCGGATACCACCGTCCCGAGAGCGTGGCCCTCGGTGGTGAGTTCCGCAGGTAGGATCCCGCTGCCCTGGGTTGACACGTCATCGAGATCGGACGTGTTGCTAAATACATCGACGTGGTCCTCCTTATGCGCATCAAAGTTGCTGTAGCGCTTCTCGGCAACGGTGGTTGCGTGGTCGAGATAAAACTGCTTGGCGTTCTCTTCATCCAAGTCTGTCATCAAAACTTCGAGAGTCTCATCCGATGCCTCGTCGTCAACAGAACTGGCAGTCGCCTGGAGAGCAGCACGCTCAGGCAGTTGGAGGAATTTGGTCTCCGTCACTTCATCATCCGAGTCTGTAGGCGTTGCAGGAGGCGTGAGCAGAGTGTTGGGCTCAGTCAGGTAAAGGTACCAGTGCTCGCCATTCATCTTGCCAATCATATAGGCGCTGCCGTTCTTGAAGAGCTTGTCCATGGACCGAACTTCATCGCGCCAACTGCGGTGGGGACCACGCTGGCGATCAGGGAACAGGAAGTTCTTGCGGCTGTAAAACACTCGATAAGGAGCAGCCGCAACGGTAATTCCGCGTGACGCCGGAGCAGTAGACTTGGGGAAGCCACCAAACAGGGCGGCAATCTCAAGAATGCGCGGCAAGCCAGAGAGCAGGGTGGTAGTGCCACAAGTCTTGAGAATCAACTTGTGTGGCCAGACAAACATGCTGGACTCGGACAAAAGGTACGCGTCCACATCTTCGGACGAGACAATAGACAGCACCTGGCAATTGACAATATCCAACATATCCTTCCAAATCTCCTCCGACACAGCCTTCAATCCATTGGGGTTAGAAGGTCCTAGGTCCTTGGCGGACGGGGCAAACCAAACCTCCAAAAGCTTCTCGGGGCCTAAAACTGTCAGTTTCTTTTCTCTCTTCACATCAACTTAAAAACTAGGAGGCATAACCATACCTTCGAAGGCATTAGTAGAGTCAAGGTCATGGGTTACCTCATGATTGATTGTCAAGGACGGAGTCGCAGCAAAAGAAGACGGCGACGTCGTATAATGCGTGGGAATTCCAATGTAAACCATCTCCTTTGATTGGCTGGTATCTGAAGACCGAGCAATGTAATGTGGCAGTGCGAGGAGTAAGGTAAAAAAAAATAAAAATTAAGAGCAAGTTTGGAAGTCAAACAGCCAATGATTTAATGTAGTAACTGGCGCAGAAAACAGTCTCGGTTCGGCTCGTGGATCGTAGACAAGGAAGCCTAGGAAGCACTATCTGCGACTCAGACGAACAGGGGGGGCAAATGTCCGCCTGAGAAGAGAAGGCCCTTGAATAAATCGAGGAGCAAGAGTGGCAGTCAGCCGAGGATGAGAATCTCAGATCAAACCCGGAGGGGATGCTAGGGAGGTCGGAAGGAGAGCGAAAGGAGGAAAACGCCTCGAGAAAAAGGAATTGTGGCTATCTAGGTGTACCTCGTGCTGGAAGATACCGATACCTATCAAGTATCGGGTCTAGCAGACGAGGATATCTGCCGCTTTTTTTATTGAGTTGGGATGAGGTTATAGAGTGAGGACGAGAAAAAGACGGTGCGCAACGCAGGACGAAAGAATATTCCAGTATAGGAGTGAGTGGAGTAGGGGGTGTTATCTGGGCCTGTATACAGAGGGTTTGTCAGTCGCATGCTCCGAAGCAGTCTCGAATGGAGGACGAACTATAAGGAAAAGAAAAGAACTAACTTCGCAGGCTTGGACAGGAATCGCAGAAGGTCCTTTGAGCTCATGGAAGGCAAATGAAGAATTGGGCTTAAAACAGCACGACGAAGCACGGCACCACAGCTGTTGACATCTGCGTGATAGAGCGCGCGATACGAAGAAGCTGAAGAGTCGATTTATTTGCAAAGGAACTTGAGATGAAGAGATGAAGTGCTGCAGAAAGGGGGGAAAGAAAAAAGAGAGAAAATCACGCAGACGTGGGGTGCACAGAGAGAGGGGAAATATTGGCGTAGACTTTCTTCAAGCCCTTTTTTTTCCTTCTCTTCTGCTTCTTCTTCTTAATTGTTATTATTTAGTGCTGTGGCCGCAAGTTCGTTGGTTTTTTTTTCCTCTTGTCTGTGGGCCCAAGAAAATTGAGGGCCAGACGTGGGGCAAAAAGCGCTCAGGGCGTTGGTGCTAGATGGGCGAGCCCAGGACCGAGACAGAGAGATATATACTGCTGCAGAGGAATTGGCGAGAATTGCAGATACAGGGGGTCGGGAGACTGGGAAACTCTACTACTGAGATAATTCAGACGAGAGATAGGAAGAGATGGAGAAGAAGAAGAGGAGGAGGAGGAGGAGGAGGAGGAGAAGAGCGAAAGCGAAAAAGACGCAGGGAAAAGAATCCAGCCGTATTGCGTACCGTCACGTACGGTCACGGCGTATCTGTCACACGGGAAGATACTGTATCGAGCAGGCGGTGAGGCGACAACACTGACGTAGTGGTTTATTTATATTTCCCTGCAAACCAGTATAGAAAAGTATACTTGCATCTGCATCTGCATTTTCCAGGTAGCTGTAGTAGAAGTAGTAGAAATAATGGAGATAATAAGATGCCAGGAACTTCCCGTGCTAAGAGTACTGAGGTAAACCAATGCCCTACATTCCCCGATCCTACCCCAGAGCCAGTTATTCCAGGAACTAAGGGAGCTGACCGCTCGTCAGGCATCAAATCTACAGTCTACATACCTACTAGGTACCCCTCACGCTTGATAGGTGAAAAAAAAACATTACTTCATTAATTAATTAAAATCCTACCCCTCCTCTCCCTATCTAGGTAGAAGAATCAAGTATCCAGGACAGCATGGGCCAGTTGGACATCCCCCGTCTCTGAAATTTTCCCGGCTAGGAATTCGCCTACTTTCCCACTCAAGCGTTCCTTCAGGTCGTCCGTCACTGTGCCCGCGTGTCCGTTTGTTAGCGTAGCCCGTCCCTCGCGCAAGGATGCGAGAACCCCTAGTAAAACGCCTAAGACTCTTTCGGCCTCGGGTCGTCGCGGGCTGTCCTCCGCCGTCCCCTCTCTGAGCAAGCTGCCGTATGTCGCGAGATTGGGTAGAATCAGCACGCGCACGGCCTCCGAGCCCCCGACCGCCTGCAGTCCGATGATGGCTCCGTAGTGGGCGCCAAAAGGCTTCGAGGGGTCGAGGAGCGTCTTGAGACATGAGCGAGCGAGCCGTGGCTTGAGGGTGTGGGAGGAGTGCGAGTATTTATTGGCGATTAGACCCAGGAGCGAAGCAGAAGAGTCTCGGAGAGCAAACTGCTCCGACAGGTCGGCATTTCCGCCCAGCTGTCTGCCTATCAGACAGGTAAGAATAGGGGGGACGAGGGAGGCGACCTAGATATGGTTAATCGAGGGGTACAGAAAAACTCCAAGGTAAAAAAGGAGCGGTAGAGAGAGAGAAACACGCACATAAGGATCTATGTAGAGAGATTTATTCTGCACCAAAGCCTCCGCCATGCGCATAACCTGCGTCAAAACAAAGATATCCTTCAAGGCATGAGTGACCTTCTCAGAGATGAACTGAACAAAATAAGGCACCAATTGGTGAAGGCCTGGGTCCTCCCGCAAGCTCGCATAAGCCGAAGTGCGATATTTCTCACTCGACTCGTCGAGAAAGGCATTGCAGACCTTTTCGAAATAGAGCTGGAGCTCCTTAGACAGGACATGCTTAACCAGGGGTTTGACCGCGACGTTCCCATTCCCACTCATAGCCGCCAAGGTCGAGTTCGCATTCGGGCCCTTGGACATTAATTCGAGATTACGCGAGTCCGCGGCCGTTGGATTCTGGGGTATAGATGGCTGAACGCCTTCCACGGCGAGCCAATGTGCTACACACACACACACACACACACACACATATACACGTTAGACCACCACATATACCCACATAAAACAAAAAAAGAAAAGAGGAAAAAGAAGAAGAAAAGAGAGGAAAAGAATACCAGTAAAAGAAATCTCCCTCGGCACCCTCGGCAACGGCGCATTAATCAACTTCTCAAAATCCACCTCCTCATCTTCCACATAGAAAAGCGGCTGTCCAGGTCCCAGCGAAGCCTCCCCAAAGCGCAACGGCCTGGTCGACTCATACCCATACAGCGGCTCCACATCGAGCACGCGCAGCGCCTGCGCAACATCCTGTGTGGTGAGCAGCGTGCGTCGACTGTGGCGCATGAACTTGAGGGCTTCTTCTAGGACCTGGGCGATGCGGTATTCGACGTCGCGGGCGAGGTTCTCGGTGACGTCGTTGCTGAGGTTGACGACGCCGACGGATTCGGCGACGTCGCGGATGTTGTCTGGGTTCCAGACGGACATTTTACTTTCCTTCGTTCTTCTCTATTTGTTTCTTTCGTTTCTTGTCCGGGTTGAGGTGAGGGTTGAGCGAGAGCTAGGTGAGCCGCGGTGGAGGCGTCTCGTTTGCAAGACGGGTAATCGATAGATTGGATTATGGGGGACGAGACGGCTCGCAAGGGGCAAGAGTCATTCTGAATGGAGAGTAATAGTAATAGACGAGGGTTGCTCCAAGCTTCAGCTCCGGTCGCGATGCGGAAGCAGAAGAAGAAGCTCAATTGAGACGCAGCGAAGAAAGATCAGAAGGCGGAGGAGCCTGAGGTTGCTCGGGCTTATGATGTCCCGTGCACCGTCCGCGTTCAATACGTACGTACAATTCACTGCATATGCTCAGTGAGAGCCATCGACAATATATACTACTAGTATATGCTGGATATTCTATCGATCTGTCTATTTATTGATCGTGAAATACATTACGCTGTCTGGCCATGTTTGAGGTCGTGGAATGCTTCAGGAGCCAAAGAATGGTGGCTAAATCCAAGTCCCAGACTGAACTCATCCTGATCGAGGTATACAGAAAACAAACTGAATCGTTATTGAATGGTTGATTATAAATTATGATGGTTTCTAGGCTGCGCTGGAGTTTGACAAAATTTCATTGGTCTTGGGTAACCCGACTCCTCGCTCGCAAGAACAACTTCTAAGGTATCATAAGGGGAAAAAAAAGCACACACAAAGCAATCTCCGATTAATCTCCAATTCTCCGCTCTCAGGTGGGTCATCCTTCAAGAGGAAGTCTCAGACTCCTTGTTGAAGCGCACAGTCCGTCCGGAGTCCTCCAGATCAGGACCACTGCCTCCATAAGCTTTGGGGAACTTCTCCGCCAGGGCAGGGAACTCCCGAGCCAAGTTGGCGCCGTTTGAAATGGGATGGAACTTGCGGATTGTGTTCTCACTCACAAACAGCTTCATGGCTGCAAACATCCAGCCCATAATGACAGGGACATTGACGAAGAACTTCTCGCGCAGCAGCTCGGGGTACGCGGTGCTGAACACCTCGATGGTCTTCTTGGTGGCCGCGCGAATGGACGGGTTGAGTCTGAGAAAGCTGACATTGACATAGTCGTGCACCTGGATCATCTGGTAGGGGTCCTCGCCATTGTAATCAATGACCGAAGTGGCCTGGTCCAACTTCAGTTCCTTGACCGCAAGTTCCATGAGCGCTGCGCGCCACTTGACAAACCTGCAACATAGTTAGAATCATTGTTAAGGAATGAAAAGTAATAAAATATAATAAAATCTTACTCATTTACATCCCCAAAGGTCTCATCGACATTCTTCACTGCCCCATAGATATTCCAAGTGACAATCAGATCGCGCTTACCCTCACGCGGATATGTTGTCAGGTACCCCAACCCGCCGAATTTGGCAGGGTCATAGCTTGTCGAGTCCACCAGTGTCAGGGGATCCATCTGCTTGCGCCACTCCAGGGCCTTGGTCAACTGGTCCTCCGCCAGCTTGAGATCCCCCCCGTTAGCGCGGAGGAATTTGATGAGCACATTGACGGTCGGGATGTCATCCGAGCCCTTCAAGGGCACTCCCCACATCTCATTGTGGCCAGTAGCGCTGAGAATGTTCGGAAGACGGTCAAAGAACTGCTCGAGCACAGGGGTTTTGGTAAGATACTCTGGTTTGGTGTTTTGGGGTTCGGTGGGTTCTGGCTCAGCAGCTTTAGGAGCTTCAGTTGGAGCCTCAGTTGCGACGGCGACGGGCTCAGCTGCGGGCTCAGCAGTAGGCTCTGCGGCAGTCTCCGTAGCTTTAGTGGGTTCTGGAGCTGGCTCAGCAGTGGTAGGCTCGGCAACGGGCTCCGTCGAAGCTGGCTCGGTAGGAGTAGGTTCAGTAGTTTCGGTAGCTTTGGGGGGTTCCGGAGCAGTCTCAGCAGCAACAGGCTCAGACTCAGGGACAGGGACAGGGACAGGGACAGGGACAGGTTCAAGCTCAGCAACCGGTTCAGGTGCAGGCGCAGACTCAGTAACAGTAGGAATAGGCTTCTCGGCTTCAGGGGTGGTGTCAACGACAACTGGGGGAACAGGCTGAGGCACAATCTGCCCCTGAGGTTTATCCTGATCGGCCATTGCGACAAGCTCGAGATAAGACGAGACGAGTGAGAAGCAGAGTAGAAAGGAATGAGATGGGATTGGATATCTGGCAAAAAGAGAGAAAGAGAGGGAGAGAGAGAGAGATGATGGAAAGAAGAAAAAAAAGAGGACAAACAAGAGGAAGGAAAGTCACGGGTTGAATATCAGTCCATTTTTCTTCTTCTTCCTCCGTATTCTTATTCTTATTATTATTATTATTATTATTAACAGCTATTATTATTAACTAGTAGTAGTTTTCCCCGTAGTCCAGCTAGTATTATTATGACGGACAGAGTCTGGAGTCTGGGCTGTTTTAGCTGCGTTTGAGACCATCCACTTTCTATCCCCTAAACTCTGCCTAGTAGTATAGTATAGTTAGTAGAAGTAGAGTAGATGTTTTGATCCAGTATTTCCCCTGAATCTTGAATCCCGAGTCGTGTCCTCTTCCCCAGTAATGCAGGATCCTCGTCTCAGATATACTTTATGGGAAGAGCTTCCACAACCACTGTCTATTTTCTCATGCTAAATTGTCACTAACTATCGCAAGCTAGAAAGCGTGTATAGAGTCAATACTGATGACAATGCATGAAGTTCAAGCAGAATATCCTCGTCGTCCATCTATCATGAAGAAAACCAGACATAAATAGTAGTAATAAAAATAATAATAACAATAATAAAAAGAAACTCAGGACACTTCGAAGTTCGTAGCTCATCTTAACCGGTGAAAAAGGAACAAACGAAACGCTGGGGAATATACAACAGAAACGCAAATCAACGTCATCCACCAGTGGCGCTCACTCACTTGTTCCCATTCGCAAACCGCTCTGGGATCTTCGGCATTGGAGGCGGCACGCCAGAGCTGGGGACTTCGTTCTCTTCCTCTTGATCGTCGTCTTCCTCCATTTCCTCCAGCTCCTCTGGGTGTCTGGCATCCTTGTCAACTTCATCAAAACTTCAAGGAAGAAAGGAAAGAAAGAAAGAAAGAAAGAAGAAAAATACTTACGCTAGAAGCTCCTTAATGTTTCGCATCTCATAATGCCTCCTCCTCTGCTGCTCAAACTGTCGATGCTTCGCCTTAGCCTCATCAGTCGTCATCAGGCCATCGCCTAATCCGCCCTCCCCATTTACATGGTCCGCGCCAACAACCACATGCTTATCGCTCCGGTGCGACTCGTTACTCAAGCTGCGCGCACGCACAATCCGGTCGTTCTCGCCTGCTTGGGCTGACGCAGCTATCACCTCTTCGGGCTCTCCCAGCTCCAGGTCAGGGATATCGTCCTCAAACACGTTCTTCCGACGATCGGGCTTCCTGTCACGGTCCAGCTCATCAACAACTAAGTTCTGCCCATCAATAAGGCGCTCCTGGGCCTCCACAAGTCGCATCTCCTCCTCGTCCTCGGTCGGGTCGTAGTGCGGTGCAAATGGAGTCTTCGGCTCGTCGATTTTCATCTTCGCAGTCCGTTCCTGCTCGGTTAGGTACAGGTTTGCTTCGTCCCATTTCAGACGCGGAGAGTTGCCGTCTTGATGGCCGTGCGAGCTAGTAAGGGAGGTGCGGCGGGACGAAGAGGATTGCCGACGTCCGGCATTTTGGATGGTATTTTGCAAGGTGAGTTCTTTGGTGTCGACGCTTGCGGGGGCAGAGGGCGGGGACTGGGCGTCGTAGACGGGTTGGAGATGGTGGTGGGAGCTGGAGTTTTTGAGGATGCCTGGTCAAGTCAGAAATCCATATTGCGGATTTTCATTATTATTCTAAAGAAGAAGAAACTTGAGTCATCTCTCCAACTCACCCCTGGGCTTCTTGTGGGGGTCTTCAGCGTGGTGCCCCATGTTGTTCGCAAGTTTCTCTTCTCTCTTTTGCTACGGTTGAGTAAAGACTGGAAAAGGAGATCCTGTAGGACAGCTATCTATGTTAGACAACGACTCAGAGCCCGGGGTCAGCTGAAGCTATCTCTCACTTACCAGAGGGTACTATAGGTACCCAAATAGCAGCTGAGATCAGGGTCCCAGTCTCCTGACTGCAGGAACCAAAGTACGGCGGGGTGGTGGCACGGTGTAAGCAAGACGAACCCGACAGCTGATCGAATGATCGCAGTCTCGTTTAGAGTCAGAATAATCGCAACAGGAATCAGCAGTTCAAATTAAGACAACTGAACACAACTGAACCCAAGACAGACAAGACAAGGCAGAATGAGGGGAAAAGACGCAGAGAGACGAAAAAGAGCCGCCAAGACCACATGTTTTGGTTCGTCTGGTGATCTGGCACGTGGGGCTCCGGCCCGATGACGTCTGTTTCTTTCGTACGTGCTTTATCGATGAGAACTCAAGTACACTGAAACTGGATACATTGTCTATTCCTACCCAGCATATAACTCCATAATATAGCTAATAGCAGACCACTCGCATATAAAGGTAATACCCGCAGATTGCCGTCCCAAAAGCCAAAGCCTGTATAGGGGAATATACCGTAAACAGCCCGTACTCCCACTGAGACAGTCACGTACCAAAGTACATACAGCTACAAGGTTAACACAGGATATAGTTCCATCCCAGATCACTGGAACGAGTTGAAGCACAAAGGAAAATATCAGGAAAAAAAGAGTAGCACGTGTGCTCCGGAATTATTTGCATCAAGCAAGAAAGAGAAACCGTAAAACGTCGGCTCCGAAATGGTATCGTAGAAACAACCGAGAAGAAGAAAATCGAAAAGGGAATTGTAAATAAGAAAGAAGGTATAAAACGGTAGTAAGTCAAGTAAAATCTGAAAATATAACAATCGAAAAAGAAAGAAATAAAGGAAGGTAAAGAACTTATGCAATAGACTCGAACTCCTCGCGCTCACGAAGCCTGTTCCGCGCAAGCTCGTCCCCGCCGCTGGCCGACAGCTGCATCCAGTGCAGCGCCAAGCACATCGTATGGGGATCCGATTTGGAGTCCTTGTCTCGGCGGTACATCATCTCAGCCTTGAAAGTATCCCTCAATAGCGTAAGAGGGAGCGTGACACGCTGGACGATCTCGGGGTGGGTGAGGTACAATATTGCCAGTTCTCGCTGAGCAACAGGGTGTCCCTCCTTTGCGGTGATGATCCACATATTGGCCGCATCCTTCATGGGGTCCGCTACTCGAGGATACATATCGTATCCATGTGGAGGATGTCGTCGGCTGAGTTCCTGGGAGACAATATCGTCTGCAATCTCCACCATGCTGTTGCAGACTTCATCTTTCAGGCTTAGCGCTGCTAATCCAAACTGCAGGAAGGCAGTGCCGCTATCGGTCTTGTTCAAAGCATCGCCTGGAACAAAGGCCGAGATGAACTGCAGATCGCGGAAGAGGGTTTTTGGCTTCACCTCCAGGATAATCTCCCGGAGAGTATCTACGATCTGTTTCTCCGTGGGGAGTGCAAAGTCGGAAGGCCGAGAATCAAATATTACAGACTCGGCCGCGGGCGAAGTCGGTGTGTGAAGAGGGTCTCTTTCAGGTCGACGATGAGCTCGGGGCTCGGAGAAGCTATTTCGTGTATCGCGCTTCCTTTGAATCCCAGAAGTACGCCGTCGCCGACAGGTAGTGTTTGGAATAGAAGGAGACGGTGTTTGGTCATCATTAGCGGTATTCAGCGAGGCGATGACCAGACTGCGAAGATCTCGCAGAGCCTCTAACTTGACGAACGGATTCCCGTGTCGGGAGAAGATGTCAACTAAGCGACGGAAGACGACGTCGTACGAGAATGGCGCTGAGCTATCCAGTTCGGCAAGAAGATTCTCTCCATATCCCGAGGAGGGACCACCACCGGCATTCCTGGACTCCTCCCGATCATGGGGACCAAGAGACTTGCTTCTTCGACTGCCAGACGGGACGCGATGGATAGATTGGCGGACTGCCCGTTCATCATACTCATTATAGAAACGTTGAATGCGAGACCGTTTCTTCATTTGCGCCTGAATTCGCTTCTGGTCTAGCACATTGCCGAACCATGCGTCTGTCTCGGTACCACAGCTCCAAACAGGAGAGCCAAGATCGCTCAAGAGAAGGCTAGTCAGGGTCTGTCGTAAGTCGTCCAGGAATGCGGCTTTTCCATGCGTTTTGTGGTCGTTCCGTCGCGGTGGCTGAACACCGGTTTCGCTGAGCATGGATGGAGGTCGAGAGTAAAGGCTGGATGTACTTGGCGCATAATGTGTAGGCGGAGGCGGCGCCGACCAGAAGGTGCTGCATGAGTCCCCCGTGGCAGTTGAGGCCGCTCTGTCACCAAGGATAGAGGATGCATCGGTGGCTGGTGGGGGAGCCCTCCATTTATCTGATACCAGGCTCTGGAAGGATGGCTTGCGGTTTAGCTGAGGGGGTTCCTGCGAGAATCTCGAGGGCTCTGACGAACGTATGACAGAGCTGGCCAAAGAAGATGTAGACTGTGCAGAGTCATCGCCGGTGAGGCCAAATGACCGTAAACTTGACGAGAGACTGAGGAAGCTCCGGTTGCTTGAGCCTTCGTACTTGGCCCGCTCCTTGTGAAACAGCTCACTGGCCCATAGTACGGGGGTCTCTGCCATAGTCTCCCCGACTAGGCGGTTGATGCTGTTGCTAACCTCGTAACAGAACCGGTGGATACGCTCTTCACCTTTACAGAAGTTGTCGATACTGTTGTGGGTAATCCACTTGCGAATCAAGTCGACTTGTTCATCGGAGAGCTTGGTCGGACCCCCCTGGTTACTCGGCGCCTTCATAACGTTCATCACCTGCAATTCGGGCTTTTGAAGGAGGCCCCCTCCGAACGATCTTGCGCCCCCGCGAGACCGCGCCTCACCATGTGTGTATTTGAGGAGACTGGGAGGATAAGTCATAGTCTTGAGCGCGAGTGCGACGTTCCTAGCATCTTCATACCGCCTAGAATTCTTCACATCAGTCATATACCACATTTTGTTCCTGAGCTTTGCCATGGTCCTCATCATCTCCTTTACGGTCTTCTGGAGTCGTTGCATATGGCGATCGAGGGCAACAAAGTCAGCCTCACACCGCTCAATGACAGAACGTGACGTTTGCAGTGAGCGAACGCAAGCGGAATGCATTGGTTCTAAGATCCACGAGTCATCAGTGGGTTGGGAAGGCGAGTTAGCGGCGCTGCGTCGAAGCTGCCGAGCAGCATTCCACCAGTAGTGTGCGCCGATAAAATCAGAGTCATGGTGACAATGCGCCATGGCGCGGTTGAAACGTTCCCTGAGTGATAGAGTGTCTGTCTGTTGCGTATCGTGAGATTGCTGTAATCCATGCTCTACACGATCACCGGCAGGGTTTTCCTGGATGAGTTTCACAATTGCGGTCTGTAAAGCTTCAAAATTGTCTTCCATTCCCAGAGTGGAGGAGTGAACTTCATCGGCGGAGAAATTTTCCGGGCAACCAGGCTGGTTATCAGAAAACAAGCCCCAGACCAAGCGCATCCCATCATGTGAAACTGAAAAGACAGTCCATTCCTCGGTAGAAGGTGGCTCCAGATTTGTATGCGGTTCGGGATCACTCAGATCTGATAGCTCGAAGCGAATCCTATCGGCATTGCGACTCAAACAGTTTTCCGGTAACGAGAAGAAATGGACATCCGTTGGGAAAATGCTCTTGGTATGGGAGGTTTGGGCTCTAGAGGGAAACCCTCCAGATGGACGGTAAAATCCTGGCTCAAACGTAGTAGAGACATGCTTGTCAGCATGTGAGCCAAGGGGCGAGAAAGAAATACCCGAAGCCGGTGATTGAGAGCTATACGCGGGAGAAGAAGCCCTAGGGAAAAGTGCATTCAACAAAGTGAGAATGTCAGAGGCAGAAAGCATCAAAAAGACCGCGGGGGAATCTGTTCCATTGCAGGGCACTGTGCGAGGAATGCGCTGAATGGGAGTGTCCTTGCCAACTGAATCGCTACTAAATCGGTAAAGCATGCTTTCAACATGTTGTCTGACCCTAGGACGGGCCATGGAATAGTGATGCCTAGTAATATACATAACGCGAATGTCAGAAACCCGAGATCGTCTGTGCCAGGAGTATATGAATAAATTAAACAAGGGAAGTTGGGGGGGAATCACGTACATCGATCGGAGCACAGCAAGGGCTTGCGAATAAGCCTGAGCCCCAACCTGCCCAAGTAACTTCTCTCGAGCGTCTTTCCTAATATGGAAATCAAGCAGAAGACCGTGGACCTATACCAGTAATGGTCAGAATCAGGCTCTATAAGAAAAATAAAAAAGGATAGGAAAGCTTGCCTCGGGAAAAGTTAAAGCTCCATAAAGGAACTTGGAGAAAAACCATTGAATGAAGAGAAAATCCAAGAATCGATCCCGGCAATCCTGGCGGTCGAGTTTCTGCAGAATGGCCTTGCTCAATTGCACTACTGTGTGAGGTAGCCCTCCGTCGGGATCATCCAAAAGCTGGAATAGTGCATCCACAGTGGACGCAAAGAATTCCTCGGCAACATCTGTCCTTAACGGGTCGGGAGGTTCCATATCAAAGTTTAAGCCGGTGGGGGTCTCTACATGCTCCAGGAGAAATGCACCGGTTTGGAGGATATCCATTAGATAGAGCTCAAATTTGGGTTTTGCTTTCCAATCACTGCCTGCAGCCCAAAGCGTCAAGATATGATCAATGAGGGCATAAGACCTGCTGGCGCCATCGGCAATGAGCTTGGCACAGACCGATGACCACATATCCAAACGTAGCTGGGCTTCAGGGGCGTCCGAATCCAGGGGCGCTGCAAAGACATTAAACAGCAAAGTAGACAGAGGATCTGTCCGCTCAAACGCCAAAACACGATCTTTGAAGGGAATGGCAGAGGCATGGCTGGGTTTTGAAAACGACGACGAGAGATTCCTAGAACGAGAGGCCTGGGGGAAGGATAGATCTCCGCCTGTCTCCCAAGAGGAGACGGAAGAAGAGATCAAAGCGGACAGCTGCGCGGGAGACAAGCTGCACAACCTTTCAAACACAAATTGGGCATCCGTACGGACTGATTGCAGTATACCAAGGAGGTCGGCCCTCGACTGGGGGCTCAGTTGAAGGAAAAAATCAGGGTTACGGTCGACAGCAGACTCGTGGGGACGGCTGGACCAATCATCCCAGGGATCCTGCAGATACAAATGGCGCCTGGCAGCTATATCGCAGGGCTCCTGAAGGTCAATAATGGTGTGGTAAAGCGCAATGAAATTAACCTTGTCGTCATGTTTGAGTCGATCAACCAAACCGCGCTGCACGGCGGCACCCATGCGGATCAAGCGCGCCGAAACGGCCATAGACACCTTGGTGGCATGGAGGCGCTGTTCCAGCTTCTTCCTGCGCGCCTGCTTGTGCTGGTTTTGACGGTAACAGCCGGCCAACTCCTCAAAGGAAACCTTGGGACGCTCTTCCACCGGCGGCAGCAGGGGGGCTGGGATTTCATTTGCGGAATGTCCATCCTCGGAGTAAATGGGGGTTGAAATAAATCGCCAACTCGAACGGTCCGAGTCTCCAGACTCACCTGTGGTGTGACTCAGGGTCGAGTCGGGGGAAAGCAACACGGGAGACATGCTGGCAGTCGCGTCAGCACCAGGAGGAGGTGCGTTCTCACATAGTCGAGCTGTCTTGAGAGCAGCGGGGAACAGGTCTAAATGGGAGAAGAAGAGAGGGAGAAAGGGAGAGAAAATGTTAGGAATCAGGCGTGCAGTCAAACGGTTGCAGCAAGGAGACAGAAAATAATGAGGATATGAAGCCAGCCGGGGTATTTTATACGTGCTGCAGGGGCGACGATCCTGTCACAACCACGACAGAGAAAAATAGCGTCGAACTGAGGGAGAGAGGGAAGTGATGAAAAAAATAATCCAAAGGGTTTATTTTTTTTTCTTTCAAAACGAGGCACTTAAAAGGGGAAGATAAAAGGACAGGAAATTGCACATACTGGTCACAAAAGCCAGGGGGGACGAAAGACCATCATTGGATTGGGCATCGAACATGATGTTGCCATGGGCAGTCAGTGGACCACACGGCTTGGAGACAGAGGACGATGGAGGGAGTGCGATGGCAGAGTCGCCAGAAACGACCACCTTTCTATCGCATGGTTCCTCTAGAGAGGTGGGAGACGATGAAGGGCGGATTTCATGAGGTGGAGGGGAATGAATAGAAGTCTCCAGGGTGGTGTTGTTGTTGAGTGAAGGTAGGGAGTCGTCGTAAGCTAGAAAAGGTGGGGGTATAGGAGTTTATAAAGGCACTCGTCGATGGGGATAAGCGACAGTCAAGAAGAAGAAGAAGAAGAAGAAGAAGAAGAAGAGGAAGAAGAAGAAGACGTTCTATTGGTATCGAGGAATATTATAAAAGGAAGAAATGGGGTAAACTCCGATCTCCCAGCAGGATGAAAAGGAGCGAAGAGCGACAACTGGCGGACGGGACGAGTGGGCGGGGAATAACAAGAACAAGAATACCAAAACTAAGGGTGTTGGGAGGATGACATGCAGAGAAGAAGAACAGCCCTTATTCTTGTTATTCTTGTAATATTATATTAATACTTTAATAGGATCATTCAGAAACAAATGCCAACAAATCGAGGGGCGAACAGACGAGGAGAGGCGTATTTTCTGGTTGGACAACAGCTCGACTTGATGCTCTTTGACTGCTGTCTAGCGCCCTGCCAGGCTGGCGGTGACTCGAATCGGTCGCTTGCAGTGTTATATTACCTTTTTATTTATTATGCTATTCTTTATTATTCTTCTTCTCTTCTTCTTACACATTCTACATACTTCAGGTACTCTGTAGGTACCTAGTAGGTACACAGTACTGTAGGTATGTAGGTATATGTAGGTCCTGTAGGTGCTGGACAAAGTACTGGCTGTTACTCTCCGTCATCCTGCAGCAACAACACTCCGGATGACTCGAAGTCGCAGATCCCTGCCATCTGAGCCATAATAATAAGAAGGATAGGCTACTATCTAGTACTAGTATACTAGTATACTAGTATACGACTGTGTAGTATACTCAGAGTAACCCTCCTTGGACTCATCACCATGAGGGTGGATGGATATACTCCACCACCTCAGCGCAACACTGAAAAAAAGCCAGAAGAAGAAGTAAAAAAAAAAGAATGGAAATCTGATTCGGTCGCCTCACAGCAACACCAGCTGAACCTCTTCTTTCTCTTTCTCTGACACAGCACTAAGTATGTGAGTGGTGGGAGGAGAGAAAGGGATGTGCTGGCACTGCATGCATGAAGGACAGACAACCCCTCCTTCTCTTCCCTTGTCCGCTGCCACTGATTTGTTGGTCGCCTTTCGCTTCACCCATCCATCTTTACATCCATCTTTAAGGTTCTCTCTCTCTCTCTTTTTTTCACCTGGTAGTAGTGGGGGGTTGGGAATCTTTTATAATCCTTTTTTTTCGTTTTTCATCAGTTGTATACTTGTATCCTAAATAAATAATAAATAAATAGTCCATCGGTCGTAGTTCGTACATAGTTCTTAGCTACGAGTAGTGCTTTCTAGGATCGAAGCATATTACTCAGCAGTGCTGGCACGTGTCCATCCACGGAGCACCTGTCGCGCTAACCCCATCGGGCCAAGTAAGGCCTTAGGTGCTGATGATCGATATCCAGGCACTTTTCTTACGTTTCGTGTCTCTCATCTCTTTAGGAGGGGCGTAGTAGTAGTAGTAGTAGTAGTAGTAGTAGTAGTAGTAGTAGTAGTAGTAGTAGTAGTAGTAGTAGTGTGTCGCAAATAACATGTAAATTAACCCCATTGGATCTATTCTATTCGCTTCCGCTCAATTGAGTTCGCATATTGTCTCGTAAAATATCCCATTTCACCTCGTCTTCTCGCGCTCTATGAGATCAGCAACTGCTCCCACCGAGTGAGGTGCACCCAGCGCCTGCGCAGCTGTGCCTCTCAGCTTGACAAAAGGCTAGTCTTGTGTTAAACTGCCAAACCTTGCCAGTGGTAGTGTGAGATCAGTTCACACAAATATCATAGCCAAAGGGGGCGCTAGTGAGCTGTGTCGGCTACCTAGCCAGTAGCCACAGATCTCTCCATCATCTGCCGTAAACGGTACGGTACCTATATGTGTCGCGTTTCCGGGTCTTGGGTAGTAGTAGTAGTAGTAGTAGTAGTAGTAGTAGTAATTCTAGAAGTAATAAATACTCGACTTAATGGAGTTGGATGAGCCTTCTCGAGTCTCGCCGTGTCCATGCTGAATGTGCTGTCCATCATCGTCGAGCCTGTTCTATTTGCACACCCATTTCTTCTCCGCCTCTTTCTGTCCCACTCGGGTGGCCACGCTGTTCAGTGTGTCTTTCAGGGTATCCTTCGACACCTTCGGAAAGCTAAAGAATCGCAAATTGATTAGCCCACATCATTACTGTCTAATTGCATCCAGGACCATTCTGTCTTACCGTTTCTTCAAGATTTCGATCAGCCCAGTCTTGGTCAAATCACTCCCTTCCACAACTTGCTTAAACTCGGCAAACTGCTCCATTGGGAACACCCGCTTGGGCTTTCCAGATCCTGCCACGACGCTTCCGTCTTGAATTGGCACGGTACCTGAATGCTGGGCATTGGTAGTATTTCCCATGAACGCGTGGAGTGTCGACCGTCCTGAGCCAGCAGATTGGACAGGCTCAGGCTTTGGTTTCTGCCAATAGGCCGTCGAGAATGGATCTATAGGAAAGGTAACCGAAGGCAAGATGGTTTCGATCTTGTATACTTGGAGGTCCGGATCCACGCCCTGGTCGTGCCATCGAATACCCGTGCAGCTCGGTTCTAGATCTCCAACCAGGAGACGTCTCTTCCCGTCAGCCAATTGATCGTCTTCGTCGTCCAGGAAGCCGTCCATGTCGTCTTCTCCCTCTTCGCTGCCCTCTTCCTCTTCTTCCGAGTCGAGATCCTCTCCTTCCTCTGGTTCTTCCCATTCTGCCTCCGAGTCGTAGTCGTAATTTGTCTCTGGTAGGGCTCGTCGAAAGGGGTTCCGCATGAGTTTATAGGCCGCATCCCTTGAGACCTGCTTGCTATATGTGCCTTGATAAGGCGGTCGAACATCTTCACCGAACTTCAATGACTTCATCTTGATCAGCTTCAAGGAATCTTGAAGTTGTCGAGCAGCCTCTGCAGTTTCTGGCTGGCCACTCAAGCTTTGCATCTTCAGGAGGAGGTCCTTGACTGGTGCGACTACTCTGCCACAACGTCTCTGGTAGGGGATCATCTGAAATATCTTTGAGGGCCGCAAAACCAGCGGCTCCTCCGAGGCGGAATTCGACTTTAGGTACGAATCCACCTTTTCCTGCATGTGAGCCAGCGCCTGCGAGTCCCGTTCAAACCGGTGGGTTGGAGCAAGACTGGTATGAGATTGTAGGAAGAATTCGGGGAAGGCTTGGCTGTAATCAGACCCTCTTGAAACATCCCCAGACGGGGCTTCACTTGCCAGCTTCTTCGGTGACGTGCTTATACTTGCAGTAGTTTGTTCGCCAGTTGGTTTTGGTTTCACAAAGAAGGCATTCAACCTAGTTTGTGCCTGAGAGAGAGAAAGCAGAGAAGTCAGCTTGCCTGTTGCTCAGTAGTAAAGAAGAAAAAAAAGATAAAAATAAAAAACTCACCCTTTCCTTTTTCATCTTTTCCTCTTCCTTCTTCCTCTTCTCTTCTTCCTTTGCAGCCTTCTCCTCCTCCTTAACCTTCTTCTTCTCCTCTCTCTTCTTCCGCTCCTCCTCCTTCTCCGCATCCCGTTTCCGCTTCTCTTCTTCCTTCCTAGCCTTCTCATCTTCTTTCTTAGCCTTCTCCTCAAGCTTCTGCTTCTCCTTGGCCTCTTTCTCCTGCTGTTTCGCTTCCCGACTCACAGGCGACAACTTCCTCTTCTTCGCCGCCGGCGCAACACCCTGTCCTTGCCCCTGACCCATATTTTGATTCTGATTCTCTTTATCATCACCAAACCCAGCCATCACCGCAGCCCCAGAATCAGACGAAACGCCCACCACCCCTTCCATCTCCCCTTCTCCAGCAGACCTCTTCCTCCCGGGCGAAACAGCAACAGGTGGTGTCGCAGACATTGCTGGAACAGGAGCAGGAATGGAATTGGCTTCCACCATGGAAACCTGCATCGTTCTCTTCTCTATGTTCAGTTTTATTTCAATATGTTCGCTTCGTTCCAATTAACATGCACCACTGTGTGCTTTGATCCTTGCAGGGGCTTCACGCAGAAAAAGTAAGGACGATGATGATGACGACGACTCTCGAGTGATCTTCAAATCGGATGAAAACGACAAGTCATGAATTGCAGGCAGGCAGGCGGGCAGGCAGGCAGGCAGATAGACCGGTAAAGCAAATAACAGGAGTGTTAAGGATCCAGGTGGGCCAATCCTTCCTAGGAACAAACACACCAATGTCCCTGGGAAAGAAAGACGCGTTAATTGAACCTGTGCACGCGCCGGCTTTCGCGTATCAGAACACGTGATTGTTATGTAAGCAGTATATAACTACTGAACTAGCTACTAGCAGTTAAACCTATAACCGCTAGGAACTAGTAACCACTAACTAACTATAACTATAACTGGTTACTCCATAACTATAATGAACAAGGGAAAGGGAATTAACCTAACCTACATAGTATGGAGTGGAGTACATCTTTGTCTACACAGTAGTAACCTAATAAAGATATCTACTCTACTTCTACTTATACTGTAGGTTGATAGGATAAAAACACTGGCATAGAGTATAGTACCGGTAGATGAATATGTATGTATGTACAAGTATTATTATTACGAGTGCTGCTGCGCATAGTAATCCACAAGACAACCAGGTGATGCAATGGAATGTGTAAACAGGTAGGCAGCACTAGATTGATGCGAAGAGGAGAATAACGACGACGATGACGACGACGACGACAACATATTCGCCAAACAACATGCAGGACTAGGCAAAGACTGGTAGGTCGCACCCAGCGCCCCCAGCGCGGAACAGTTAGGTAGACTCCGATGTCCGATGCCCGTATGTACTTCACACCAATCGTCGTGATCCAGACACGAGCCGCGCGGCCCTATTTGCAAGAAACAGAGTAGACAGAGTAGAAGGAAGGAAAGAGTAAAGGCAGGGAAGTGAGAGAGAGATCAAGGAAGACGGCATGGGATATCAACGTTGATAAGAGGGATATATCACTAGTATCCGGGTACTAGTGTTGAATTTGACGCATAAAATTCGCACGGGAAAAGAGAAATGCGAAAACTGGGAGAGTGAATAAATAAATAAGAAAAATAGAAGAGAGAAAGAAAAAAAATAAGGGGGGAAGAAAAGCCCAGATTTGTGGTGGTAAAGAGAATATTTTATATGTTTCTCCTAATCACTAAGGTCTGGGTTCGCAACAAATAATCGAACATTTGTCATCGAGGTTGTTCGGTCGTCGACGCTACCACGACGTCGTAGTTCAGCAGCTCTTTTCGCCTTTTCGGCGGCAAGAGTAGCTGCACTCGGCGCCCCCATGTCGCCCACAGTACCAAACGTGTCTTCCTGCTCACTTCCTCGACTATGGGTGGTAGCGACGTCATCCTTAAGAGAGCCAGTATCCTGCTGGTCCTCGACCTTGTCGTGGGCAGGGTGCTCAGACACGTCTGGTAACTCTGGTTTATCGCCTGGGGGAGTGCTGCTACTTCCCATGGTGCCTTGAGGAGTAGTTCGCTGGTATCCACTAGGATAGCGATGGTTGCTCCCAACCGAGCTCCTGCCACTCCCTGTGCGACGATACGGGAACCCTCTTTCACTGTTCGCATCTTCGTCTGCATCGCCAATCTCATTGGCACTGAGGCGAACAGGAACGGTGGCTCCGACGAGCGCAGACGGGGAAAAGTCGGTGGCCCCCTTACTTCCGTGTTTTGTCTTGCCACTTCCGATCGTGCTTGCGCGTCCAGTGCCTGCACCATGGACTTCTAGGTACGCTCTCTTCTTATCCACCAGCTTCTGGGCCCGGATTCGAGGATCCTCCGGTTGTGAACGGTCACACCAGACCGTTGCCTTCTGCCTCCGCATAAGAGCCACATAGCTCATTTGAGAACTTGCCGAGCGCGATGACGAACTCCGACGGATATCCGGGTTCATGCTCATGTGGGGGTTGGAATTGTTGCCAGTGGATGTTGTCGAAGTGGTCGCACTTGACAGGCGTCTCGACAGGGGATTGGAGCCAGGGGCAGTCATGCTCGGTTGTAGAGGCGGGCCAGTCGCGTAGTGTTGCTGTTGAAGTTGCTGCTGAAGCTGCTGGTGTTGGTATTGCTGCTGCTGATGTGACATATAGGGCAAGGCATTCGAGGAGGACGTACGGCTACGGCTGTGCGCGAGAGAGGAAGGAGAGGCATGGGGGGAGAGTTGGGGTTGTGGTTGTTGTGTTTGATATCCGTTATTATTATAAGTCTGAAATGGATACCCCGAATGTTTTGCGGGGACTGGCTTGCGAGAGGGCACTTGATGCATCGGCAATCGATAGTCTGTCATGTTGGACTGTTGAAATTGTAGACTGGCCATGTAGGCCCGATTGAGTGAAATAGGCTTCTTCCTCCTGCAGTTGTAATTTTATACGCCCACTCTTGGGATTGAACGGTGGAAGAACCGATTCGAAGATCGAAGCCCAGGCGAAACCTACGGCCCAGCTGAAAGAGAGACAAGCGACTATCGGGTGTTGTACAAAGTACCGGAATCTGTAACAGAGAGCGGAAAGGAGAACGAGGGTGGGGGAAGAGGGGGTCGCTTTTTGGAGCGTACACAGGCTGATCGAGACGTAGGTGTTGGCGGAGGAGGAAAAGCCAAGCGATCCGCACAGAGAAGAAGGAAGATGCAAGATGTCAAAGGAATTTATTTGGTGGGAAAACGAGGTGATCGTGGCGCCGAAGGAAGAGGCAGCGCGAGGACAACAGTAGGTCGTAATATGGCGGGTACCCAAAGGTACCAAGTCACACCTGCAGGGGACGATTGGCAGCTGAATAATGGGCGCAAGGTAAGCCTGGGCGACAGCAATTGCAGGCTAGACAGGAGCCAATCCTTGAATGCTGGCGACACGGGCCGTGAAGAAGGAGGTATACAGGGAGGAGGAGGAGGAGAAGAGGAGGGGAAGGATGATAAACGGGGATGAAATGGAGGAAGAGGAGGAGGAGGAAGAGGAGGAGAAGAGACGATGAACAGACGGGCGGCGGAAAAAAAGCGCAAGAGAAGTTGAATACTTGGAACCTTGGAAGAGATCATGGATACGGTATTGTATTACCCGTACTGGTACTGACCGGTAGCATTTAGTCTTACTAGTCGGTTGATTGGGGGGAATACGAGATCACAGCCACACATCAGACGATTCCTTTTCTACAATGCAATTAGAATATATATACAGGAAAGCAGGATATAAGATACCTAGATACTCTTCAGAAGACGCCTTATAGATATTCGCAACTTACCTACCTACTAAGTAGGTACTACCCACAGCACCCTACTAGCCCTTAGCACTGAGCAGAGATAAGATGTCTACGAGCCACTGTGGCTGAAACATACAGACCTCAATACCAACAACCAAGGAACAGGCAATACCCACACCAGAAACAGTGTCTTAAATCCCATCACTCATGAGACCATCTCCATCTCTTAACTGTACCCAGAGATAGACAAGACACTACCAGTAGTACTACTACTAGTACTCTGTAGTCTGTACCTTGTTGTACCTAGGTTCAAATAGAACAGATTCATTCATCATGACGTAACGACCCACTACTCAAACACCGGAGACGCCGGGAGTCAAGTAGGGCTGAAGCCATCAGTACTCTGCATTCTTGCTCTCGGGGCCTAACTTTGTCCTTCTGCAGCTTTGACTTTGGGTTGTCTGGGTAAGAAAGTAATGTATGCGCCGCTCAGCTCAGGTCTGCAGTAGTATTATAACATATGAAACTCTTGCCCTGGACCTAGTCAAGGACACGAATTCGGAGGAGGAGTTTCGTCATGTTTTACTCTGGGTGCTGGAAGTAGTGCGTACAGCTAGTACAGTACAGCTTGTACTGGTAGTATACTAGTACTACTAGTAGTACTTAGTACTAGTTAGGTAGTACTGTAGGTACGTACCTAGGTAGGTAGTAGTGCTGTATTGTAATGACGAATCATCCCCCGCAAGACCAGCATGTGTTGAGTTACATCAAGATAGAATCGTGTCTGCAACGTTCTTTAACGTTACTTTAGCCTCACTGAACTCTGCTTACTGGAGGTATAGTTGTAGACTACTACTACTACTACTACTACTACTACTACTACTACTACTACTACTACTACTACTACTACTAGATAGAGGGATAATACCTATATCCGGAGAGTAGAGCTATCACAGCTTCGACTTCGAGATGCGCACAAATACCCCGTCCTCCCTGACATCATACTCCCGTCCCTTCTGCCATCCCAACCAGTCTCTCAGCGTCTCCTCCCCCCCAGTTCCCGGAAGAAGACCGCCTCCCGACCACCCGCCATCATCCTCCGCAGTCGCCCTGGCCGGCGTATCAACCAAATGCACCACCGGCCGTTGTTCATACCCACTCCGCCGCAGCTCCGCCTGCTCCAACACAGGTGTCGCACAAGCATCCGTCCCATCAAAGATCGCCTCCCACTTCGCCCGCGTCTTCTCCCGGAACCTCTTCGCAAACGCCTCCCTCAGCGCAGGCCAATTCTCCTTCTCATCACGGCTAGGTAGCTCCCCCACTGTAAAGCCCAACCCCTTCACCAGCGCCGCGTAGAACTGCGGCTCCAACGCCCCAACAGCAAAGTACCGCCCCGCATCCTTGGTCTCGTAGGTATCGTAGAAGGGACTCCCGCCGTCAAGCAAGTTTGTGCCGCGGGGGCCGCCGCTCCACGAATTCGAATTCACGTTCGTGTTCGTGTTCGTGTTCATGTGCAGACGTGGCATGGTCGCCAGGAACGCAGAGCCATCGACCATGTTAGCCTCGACGACTTGGCCGCGGCCTGTGCGACTGCGAGACAGGAGGGCGAGTAGAATTCCCATGAAGCAGACTGCGCCGCCGCCGGCAAAGTCCCCTAGGATGTTCACCGGTGCTAGGGGTCTCTCGTCTGCGCGCCCGAGCATCGAGAGCACGCCCGACACGGCGAGGTAGTTTATGTCGTGACCGGCCATGTCCTTGTATTTGCCGTCGCGGCGGAAGCCTGTCATGCGGGCGACGACGAGGCGGGGGTTGTGTTTGAGGAGGATCTCTGCGGGGGAGAGGCCGAGGCGCTCGAGGACGCCGGGGCGGAAGGGGTCGATGAGGATGTCGGCTGTGGAGAGGAGGTCGAGGAGGAGATGGTGCGAGGATGGGTCGTGCAGGTCGAGCTGGATGGAGGTTTTGTTGCGCGTGAGCCGGTCATTGCTGGGGGTTTTGGGTCGGTCGATGCGGAGGACGGAGGCGCCGTAGTCGGCGAGCAGGAGTCCAGCGAAGGGGCCTGGGGTCGTTGTCAGTGAGGACGTCAAGTTCATGTAGCTGTATACAGACAAACCTGGAGCGAGGCCGCCCAGCTCAACGACGCGGATGCCGGCGAGGGGGAGTAGTGGTGTTGCAGACATGGTAGACGAAGGGATTAATTATCGAAACCTCACAACATACTCTAGTAGCTGACCAGCAGCACAATGCCATATATAAATACCGTCAATTAAGCTGCATATCCGAGCGTGAGCCAACCGAGGTCCGGCCACGTGCGGGGATTTCCACGGTGCAAACCAGCGCTCAATCTATAAACTCTGTATAAACTCTGTATAACTCTCTCTGTGTATATCTACCTAGGTAGCATTGCGACTGGTAGTAGCACTACCAGTCATCCCTCCCCTCTACCACGCCAGCATCGTACGCATTCTCCATATTATCGCCAAACCGCTCAACATCACCCACTCGCTCGCCAACAAACTCGGCTGCATTCTCAGGGAAATCCACCACATCCTCCACCGCATTATCAAACCCGTTCTCGACCTTGTACTCGACGCGATCAACCCCATACTCGATATCATCGGGGATCTGCTCGACTTCGCCGACCTGCAATACCCCAATATCAGAACCTGGAGAGATAACCTTGAATAAGTATAATACGGAAAATACTCACCTTCTCGCCAGTCCACCTCGCCGCATCCTCGGGGAAATCCTCCACCCGCTCCTCAACCCGATACTTATCCTCTTCAAAGTCATCATCTACAATGATAGTCAGCACTACACCCTTTCCCAATGAAGAAAGAGAAAAAGGGAGGAAGAAAGAGAAAGCAAAAAAGAAAAAAAAACTCACAAACTTTCTCCCCCTCATGCATCAAAACTGCCCCCCCAATCGCTCCAGCCGCTACCCCCGCAGCCCCATAGAGCATACTATGATCCTTCTTCTGCTCCACCCGTTCCTCCCCATAATACTCCCGCTGCTGTTGCTGCTGCTGCGGCTGTCCACCGTAGTACGACCCAGGCCCAGGTTCAGGCGCCGCCGACTGGCCGTATCCCGGGAACTCCCAGGAGGTCTGCCCTGTCTGCTCGTTGAGGAAGTACCAGCGTTGGCTGCGGTCATCCCACTTGGCAACCCAGGGGTAAGGGACGTTGGGCGGAGGAGCAGGCGTGGAACTGGAACCCTGGTATCCTCCGTATTCAGGGCCGCCAGAGGAGGGGGTGTTCTGCTGGCCCTGGAATTTGGATTCGACGACTTGTTCGACGAGTTGTTTGACGAAGTCCATGGTTAGTGCACTTTACGTATGTATAGTATAGTAAAAAATAGAATAGGACAGAAAAGAATATAATATTATCGAGATAGATGAATGTAAGAAGAAGACAGCAGACGTGTTGATCGATAATTAACCCGAAGCTGAAACGGGGGCTACCTGGCGATTTCGCGCTATCTGGTGGGGTTGACGACTGACGACGCTTAGTCTGTCTGTCTGTCTGTCTGTCTGTCTGTCTTGACTCTGGATTTTACCATAGGAGACGAAATACTCTGCAACTCTAGCTTCGTACTTGTTTGACCAAGGATGTATCCAGACCTCCTCAAGGAGGATTTGGATTTGTCTGTTTCATTGTACTTAACAGTGCGTTTCGACGCTTCTGACGGCAAGCAAGCAGATAGAAAAACCTTTGGATGCTGTTTATTATGAGGGATTTAATCCTCGTACAGCCACAGTACTAGTAGAAGAGATACCTCCTAACTCTCCTAACTCTCTTAACTCTCCTACTGTACCTACAGAGTAAGCTATACAACTACCTGTACTCTGGGTACCTAGGTGCATTTGGTCTTCGGATCGTCCCGTCTTGGCTGAGCTTGGCTTTGCTTGCATCCTTGGGACCTGCTTTTCACTCTACCAAGAAGAAATAAAGTAGGTCGAACGTCTAGCAGTACATTTAGTCAATCATATATTCATGCGTGTAGATTAGCAGTGATGTTCCATTACAATATTATACTTCTCAATATCACCTCAATTCACTCAGCCACGCTACTCTAGTCATACTGCAACATTTATCTAGAAAAGAAAAAGAAAATTTACATCACAACAAGAAATGAAAGGGCAAAAGCAAAAAGCATCGAGACTCCGCATCCCATGCCAAAGGACTGAGATGCAGCTCCCGTAAACACTGGCGACACGCCTCCTTGGGTACCACTGGGTACTCCGCTCGTCGACGGCTGGGCATAGAAAGTCGACGATGGATAGCCGCTGCCGCTGCTGCCCCCAACAACTGGAACGCTGGAAGAGGGCTGCGTAGCGGCCTGGGTAGTCGACTGCGTAGCGGACTGCGTAACGGACTCGGTAACGGACTCGGTAACGGAGACTGCCTCGACAGCCGAGACAACAACAACCCTGGAGGTCGATGCGGGTCCGGTCACTGTCGTGACGCCTGCGCCAGACAGGCTCTCACCCGAGGAGCCTCCACCAGTCGGGAAACTCGAGGACTGGGTAGGCGTAGTAGACTCGCTTTCGGTTGAAGTGGCAATCGGCAAAGTAAGAGTCACAGTGGTCGGGGTGGCAGCACATTGAGTGCAGACAGTAACCGTTGTAGTCCAGCCCTCGGGAACATCAGGGTTACCAGTTGGCTCAACTGATCCAACAGGGTTGGTGACGGTGGCCGTCGCAGAGACTGTTCCAGGGCAATAGATTGAAGTGATGGTTGTAGTGATTGTGGTGAAGCCAGTCGGGCAGATGCTGGTGTACGAGGTAACAATGACTGTGGTAATTGTAGCAGGCTCCGTGGTAGACGCCTGAATAGAAGTCGGGCTAGTGGTAACGGGGCCGGTACCACTAGGGCCAGTAGTAGATCCGGTGGGAGCATTTCCAGTAGTAGCAGGTCCGGTAGTAGCAGATCCAGTAGTAGCAGATCCAGTAGTAGCAGATCCAGTAGTAGCAGATCCAGTAGTAGCAGATCCAGTAGTAGCAGGTCCAGTAGTAGCAGGTCCAGTAGTAGCAGATCCAGTAGTAGCAGATCCAGTAGTAGCAGATCCAGTAGTAGCAGATCCAGTAGTAGCAGATCCAGTAGTAGCAGGTCCCGTACCAGCAGGCTTAGATGTGGTTGGCTCGGTGGTACCTGGCTCAGTGGTAGACCCAGTAAGCGTGCCTGAGGGGCCAGCAGTGCTCGTGGTAGAGCCGTTGCTATTATAGCTGGTGGTAGAGCTGGAAGTCTGCCCCGACGAAGTGGCCCCACTAGCGGCGGGCGTGGTCGAAGGCCCGGAGGGCTCAGATGAAGAAGGCGCCGTAGGCACTCCCGGAGTGCTCGAGCCCGGGCTCACAGCACCTGAGCTTGAGAGAGTACTTGTGCTGGAAGATGTCGGAATCGCGGGCTTGCTTAGTGAAGGCGTGCTAGGGCTCGATGGAGAAGGTGCCTGAGAGCTGGTCGAGGAACCAGACCCCGTTGACGATGCTGTGGAGCTTGTACTAGAAGACTGTGCAGGTCTGGACGAAGCTGGGGCGTTAGGAGTAGGGGAGACGGTCAACGTGACTGTGCTCTGAGGAGATGTTGGAGAGGCAACCGGAGAGCTTGAGGGAGTGTGAGTGCTAGACGCCGAAGTGTTCTGACTGCAGGGAGTGCGAGTTCGCGAGGGAGTAACAGAACGGGAAGGAGTCTTCGACACGGCAGGTTTGCTCGAAGGGACAGGAGTGCTGCCGGTTGGCACCGTGGTTGGCGATGTAGTTGACGTTGTGGTTGTCGTGGTGGTTGGCACGCTAGTTGTTGTTGTGGTAGACGAGGTAGTTGTAGTAGTTGTGGTTGTCGTGGTGGTTGGCACCGTCGTCGTCGTAGTTGTGCTTGTCGTGGTGGTTGGCACCGTCGTCGTCGTAGTTGTGGTTGTCGTGGTTGGCACGGTAGTTGTTGTTGTGGTTGTCGTGGTTGGAACAGTAGTTGTAGTGGTGGTAGACGAGGTAGTTGTAGTAGTTGTGCTTGTCGTGGTGGTTGGCACCGTCGTCGTCGTAGTTGTGGTTGTCGTGGTTGGCACAGTAGTTGTCGTTGTGGTAGACGAGGTAGTTGTAGTAGTTGTGGTTGTCGTGGTAGGCACCGTCGTCGTCGTTGTGGTTGTCGTGGTAGGCACCGTCGTCGTTGTGGTTGTGGTGGTTGGCACGGTAGTTGTAGTTGTAGTTGTAGTTGTGGTGGTGGTGGTGGTGGTGGTTGTCGTCGTGGTTGTGGTACTGGTAGAAGGCAAAGTCACGGTTGGAATAGGATGTCCAGGATCACACTCGAAAAGAATCTCCCTGATGTTCTCCGCATAGCTAACTCCATTAATCTGGTTGTTTGCCGACGCAGTAGCATCCCACAGCATGACGCCTCCAAAGGTATCGGGATACTTATTCATATATTCGGAGACCAGAGGCTGAACCTCCTCAGGGGTCAGGTAAAAAGTCGGGTTGGCAGCGTCTTCACTGGCTGGCAGACCAACATAAAGCTTCGCATTCGAACTCCTGCCGCTCTTGATGGCACTGACCCACGAATCAAAATTGAACCCATTCTCAGTGCCTTCTACGAAGTCCCTGGCAGAGCAAGGGTTTGTGTTGTAGAACTGAACCCAGATAAAGTCGATCACCGAGCTTGCAATAGCCAGAGAGAGCTGAGCATCAGGCAACGAGCACTGGGGAGCAGCCGAGATATAGAAGGTGCGGTCCGACACCTCAGCGAAGCGGGTACGGAAACGATTGATCATAGTGGCATAGCCTAAAGGTATGTTAGAATGGATTTAAATGAGGAAATACCAAAAATGCAAAAAGAAGAAAAAATAGATATAAGAGATGCCAGGAGAAATAACATACCAAGATTTCCATTGTACTCAATATCAAAGTCAAAGCCATCAACGGCAGCATCACCAAAAGGACGAGGCTTGCCAGCGGCAACCCAAGCATCTGTTTTCGGGCCAAAGGCTCCCCAGAGGAAGTCGGCGAAGTTTCTAGCAGCAGTAACCGACTTGATAGAATAGGTGTTGGAATCACCGCCTAGGGACAGGAAGATCTTCTTGCCAGCTGCCTGGCAAAGAGGAATATCTTCTACCAAATCAGGGCAAGCAGAGTATAGGTGAGAAGCGACGCCATCAACTACATAAGTGTCGGCCCAACATTGATTACCAAAGTTGCTGCCGGGGTATCCTGTAGCGGGATCCTGGTCCGGGAACTGGTTGATAAACCCAATATTAATGATATCGAAGGCTGTTTCGTAACAGAAATCCGCAAGACGCGACTGGTTGAAGCCTTGGCCCTGTGTTGAGAATCAGTACAAGTAGAGGGCAAGTGATGAGAAACAATAGATATCAGTACATACATAGTAAATAGCCACGTTTGACTTGGCGCTCGGGGTAAAGGCGGCTACGGACGAGAGCAGGCCTGACAAGGCCAAGACGAAAGTAATGAGCGTATAAGCCATAGCTGGCGAAAGAATGACTGCTGGTAAAGACCAGACGGCTGTGAAGTGTTCAAAGAAAGGACGCAGACAAAAGTCTGCTATACACGGCCTGCACAAAACGAAAGAAAAAGCTGGCAGCAGAAGAGATATTACATTATTAGGGGCGAGGAGACGGAGATAATATATGAATAATCTGGCCGGAAATTGCAAACATTGGCTCATCCCAGAGCCTCACGGCGATTGGCTTGAGCGAAGGCGACATCCAAAAGCCATCATATCCGGGATTTGTGGCTAAGCCCCTGCCTTGGTAAATTCGAATTCCAGGCACACACACCCCTGGCAAGTAACTACTAGACCACTACTAGCAGTCCATAATACTACGTTAGTACGTAGTAGCGGTAGGCGCTGGACCTTACAAATTCCAACATCCAGGGATAGCGGAGTCATAAACAATCCGACCAGGGCTGTTTCGTGGGACCAAGGGCTCAGTGATACCCAGGTACCCAAGCGAGTCTGTCCTCCAGGCTCCAGCCAGAGGACAGACTACAGTACAGAGTACGTAGTAGGAACTTGGAGGTGGACCGGATAAGGCCGGACAATCCCCGAGTGGATGCAGAGCCGCACAGAAAGTGTGATATTTACATGGCCCTAAAGCTAGCAGCAGTTAGTTAATAAAGTTTGTGCCTGGATGAGATGGGAAGACTCGGAAAATAGTTACTGTTGGATTCCCCGTTGCAAGTCCAGGAAGTCTCAACCCAACTCCCGCCATTCTGGGGAAAATAAGAATAGGCCTCGAATCAAATAATAATCACGGATGCAGGCTTCGCTCCAACTAGTGCTGGATGCCGACTGTCTCGCAGAGGTGGTGAGACCGTGAGAGGCGTGAGAGGCGTGAGAGGCGTCGAGATAGAAGGAAGTCGTTGCCGGCCAGTGCCTTCCTATCCTGGTTAGTGCGGGGTAGTGGTGCCTCAGGAACACCAATCATGCTCCGTCTCGCAATCGACGCCAGACCACAATTTGAATCCACATCCATCCATAGGACGCTTTTTCCGTGGAACAAAGGAGGTCTTAGCTCACAACCGGTCGTATTGTGTATCGTGTTGTCTGGCCAAGGGGACTTCGGTTTGAACCCGGATCATCAGATCGACATCGATCCTGTTCTTACTTGATCTTCTGGTCATACAGAGTGGACGGTGAGATTTCTACTGACTATCCTCGATTTTCTATTATTCCGTCCTGGAGCATGTTCAAAAAGTAAGAGAGAAATTAACAATGTCAGGTTACATTAGGGCGCGCCCACGAAGGTACTAAATGACTGGCTGTAACCATCCACATCCTAGTACAAACCCTGTTCTTTCCTCTCTTTTCCACTCCAAGGCAGCAAATTCTTAGACGAGGTAGCCGTGCGCAGTGTTTGTGTTAGTTCGCTAGGGACTTTAGCCTGGTTGTGGCGGATCCTGCTCGGGTCGAGCACCTTGGATTTGGAAGCTAAGAAAGCCGACGTCTTACTATTGGGCTGTTGGCTTTGGGGCCAATATTAGTTAAATTGGCCTTGAGCCTCATTGGATCTATATCTCCACTAGAACAGGCTGCGCTGGCTGGAAGCGCGACGTCCCTGCCTGGGAGTGAGAACCCGGCATTTCCATCTCAGTCTCTCTCCCCCTTCTTTCTCGAGACCCAGAAGATGATGCCGTTTTTGTTTACCAGGCTCTATCCACCTGGGATTATTGGCTCTTGGGTTAGGTTTCATGATCCACCATAGCACTCGGGAGGAAACAGCCACCCGTGAAGGTTGGATATAGAGGCGCACATCAAGAAACAAGGTTACTGATTCTGAGTTCCTGTTCTACATGTTCCACCTGTCCAATCTGTTCGTTGAGAAAACGTCTCGGGAAATTATATTGTCATGTTGGACAAAAAGCCTCGGCGACCACATGTCCTCCATGCGCTTCTCAGGGGCCCCTTGCCTTAGCACCTTCAAGGGAATGTCTAAATCCCCGTTACTTTCCTGAATAAAAACAGCCCAAGACCTACGGCGCATTTCAATCTGACCAGTCCGAGGTTCGAAAGCCGTGGAGATATCCGCGTTGGTTTTCTAGCCAGACTTCCATGGATTCCCAAGGCATCATAGCATCTAGTCCGGAGTACTCCTGACATTCTTACCCTATTTGGCAAATTACTCTGGAATGTCCCAAGTTAAGATGAGCAGTTCCCCAGGGACATAATGACATGCCACTACTGCCTCGTTCCTATTTCCGGAGTTGACGGATGCCGGGACCCTGAATGAGGGAAAGGTGTCTCTGGGGAGCTTCTCTCAGGCACAAAGAAAGGGGTATGTTTACTCAAGTCCTACCTACGAGCTACTACTAGAGAAGTACGGAGATAAATGCTCCTCCTGTATATCCGGATAAGGCAGATCTGTAACACAAAAGCTGGTATAGTGGATGCTGCTAGTAAAATTACAGATGTACGGACTACACAGTCAAGAAAAAGGTGGTACAGGTGACTCCTATGCCTCTCCCACGCCTCTGGTAGAGAACCTACATGCAAATGGATCAAGGAGTCTTTGTCCATGCGTATCTTAAGGATACACTCAATTCTGGTCGTCTCGTTATCCATCTTGATCTCTGTCCTCAGTTTCTGTCTGCGGTGTTGGAGAAATGCAAACTCGCATGAGATACTCTGACAGGCCGACTCTTCATGTCGCATCCAAGCAATCCGTTGTCCAAAGAAATTACATATTCTTATTCTGGTGCTAAAGGCTAGATCGATCTATAACAGACTACCCCTTCTACCCAGAACCCCAAAATACCTCTTTCAACAGATCACACATCAACGTAATCGACCGCTTTCCTTCTTTCAGGACCGCGTCCATTGCCAAAAATGGGTGTGGCATTCCCTTCATCACCTGCAAATCCACAGGCACTCCAGCCTGCTTCAGCTTGTCCGCGTACTGCTCCCCCTCTGTCCGCAAAACGTCCAGCTCTCCCACCATGACCAGTGCCCGTGGCAGGGCGGACCAATCACCGGTGTAAAACAAGGGACTGGCTTCGGGATTCAATCGATCGGCCTCATTGGGAAGATAGTGGTTGCGGTACCAGAGCATTTTAGCTGCAGGAAGGGCGGGCGTATTCTCATATAGCCGGTAGGAGTTGTTGTTTGAAACTGTCGCAGTATTATCCGTTACTGGAACGGAGAGCAGCTGGGCGAGGAAGTGGATGGGTGGTGATAGGGTTAACGCCTTGTGCGTGATAATGGAGGCGAGATTACCTCCTGCCGATGAACCCCCAGTAGCTATTCTGGTGGTATTGACAGACAATCTCGACGGTCCCTCCGACAGCAGCCAAAGAAGGGCTTCCCAGCAGTCATGGACAGCGGCTGGCCAAGGGTTTTCAGGTGCGAGACTTTTCCCGGCAGCCATGTCAGTTTATTGTCATTTCTTTTGTTTTCTTTCCATCTTCCTTTTATTTGGTAGTGGTTAAGCTGAAGTACAGCAGAGATACTAACCGATAGTCCACTGTTACAACCACACAGTTCGCCCTCGCGCACAGATTCGTACAGACCGGATTCTCAGTGTCGATATTGCCCAACACCCAACCTCCACCGTGGAAATACAGCATCACCGGCCACCCTGACGAGGGTTGCTCCCCGCTAGGTGTGAACGCACGCAGCAGAATCTCAGGTCCGTCAGTCGCACGTCGCTGGATTGTGATATCCTCCGTCTTGCCCACCTCCCGGAGAGGACCGCCTCCAGGGATCAAGACACCGCTGGCGCGCGACGCATCAACCGGCTGGAGATGCACTTGCTGCTTATCGGCCACATATTGGTTGTAGAATGAGACATACTCGGGGTCTAGCAGGTCCTTGACGGAGTCGTGCAGCGGATATGGGGGAGAGATGTCGGACGAAATAGGCATTCTTGCTTTGTTTTTCTTCTATTATATAGAAGTTGGATTTATATATATATATATATACTTTAAGTAGAGGATGTAGGAAAGATTTATGACCTTTGACTGGTCTCCCATCCAAGGATAACACAGTTGCATTTCTGGTCGCGGGTTTCATTCGATCTGCAAGGGAGCAGGAGGCCGTTCGTGATAAGAGGGGTAACGGCGTGTCTCCAACTCTGACACGAGTCTCAACAGCTACCTGCATATGCCTACAAGCTCTCAGCGAATCCTACTGCTACCTCCTAGGTAGTAGTGACTCAATACGATGTGATAACTATCAGATGAGGGGCATAAGTGGGGGACACCAGCAAAGGGGTTTGATTTCATTCATCCATATCTCTGGCTGCATCCAAACTCCCCAGGAATAAATTCAGCCCTCCACTCCTATCCTTCCTCTCTCTTTCATCTCCCTCATCCGCTCTCCAATAATCACAATCATAATCAACATAGAAAGAGAACGAAAGACAAAAATGGCATCCAAAACAGCAATCCTCACCGATAAATCCCCCAAACCCCTCCCGGGTATCTATTCCCAGGCCATTGTCTGCGCCGGCATGGTCTACTGCTCTGGCGCCGTACCAATGGACGCAGAAACAGGCAAGATCATCGACGGAGATATCAAAGCCCATACGGTATACTTTCTTTCTTCCTTTCTGCCTTTCTTTCTTGTTCCCTATTCTTCTCTGCGGAGAATCTCACACCTCCCCAACCCACATCCTCACTCACATCTTTGGATCCCAACTAATTGCCCTCACTAAACTCTAGCACCAATGCATCAAGAACCTGTCGAATATCCTCGAAGCCGCCGGAAGCGACATCACAAAGGTCGTCAAGGTGAATGTTTTCCTATCGGATATGGATACCTTTGCGGAGATGAATTCCGTGTACATGCAGTATTGGGGGGATGTGAAGCCCTGTCGGACGTAGGTTCTCTGCTGCTCTTTTCTCTTAGGGGGGGGGAGGAGGGTGTAGTTGCAAGATGGGATGGGCTAATTGTGATTCAATTCATAGGTGTGTTGCTGTTAAGACGTTGCCGTTGAATACGGATGTTGAGATTGAGTGTATTGCTCATCTGTGAGATTTTAAAGATATATAAATGGTGCTAGACGGGTTTTGTGCTGGTTGAATTAGAAAAAAAAAACAAATAAAATAAAATTTAATATCTAGTCTATCTCGCTAGGTGTCTATCTGTATTCTTTCCTATTATTTCTATTATTCCTTATTCCTTATTCCTTATTTCTTATTCCTAAGTTGATGTAGACTGGTTTGTTGGAACCGGTGCCAGACCGTACCTGTTGCCCCGTTAGCTGCGTCATTCCTTGCAGGTCGGGTACTCATGCAGCTACTTTATGGCGGTAAGAAAAGGAAGAAAGGAAGCAAAACATACCAGACGATCGATATCAGTCCTAGAACAGCGGCGATGCAGCTAAAGACCAATGCTACTATTCCTCGTGCCGTGAAGCCCGCAGGGAGCGGTGCTGGAGACACATTCGCGCCTGTTAGATCATATACGTCTTGGGTGTTTCCTGCGGCATTGCCTGCCGTGAGTGTGTCGGTCCCATTGCAGATCTTGTAATGGCTCTCTGGAATTACGAGAGTGCCTTGTAGCTCCAGTGGAGCTTCGATCATGGTGGCAGCAAGGCCGCTGGCCATGTGCCACTCGAGATGGCAGTGGAAGAGCCACACGCCTGGTATTTCCACCATTAGACAAGAAATATCCTTCTTGGAAACGTAGTCTAGAGCTGAGCTCACCTGGATTGTCCGCAATAAATCGGACTACAAAGTTACTTTGTGGGTAAGCGAGAACGGTGTCCCTGCGCATTGGAACAGATCTAAATGCAGGATGATTACTGGAGTTGAAGTGACCTGCGTTTTCTCCGCTGCGGCTAATAACTTGGAAGTTGTGTCCATGAAGATGGAAAGGATGCTTTCCTGCATCGTCGTTGTTGACTATAATGTCGACAATGTCTCCTTTCTTTAAAATGAAAGCGTTGGTGTTGGGGCCGTAGATGACGGTATCTGTTGCGGCTAAACCAGTCGAGATCGCTGAGTAGAGGGTTGGCACTTTAGGAGAAACATATGTGATGCCATTGAAGAAGGCACTGCACAGGTGATCCCTGTTAGTCTTGAAATATATCTGAGTTGGGGGAATGTCTATTCTGCTCACTAGTTTGCACCATCTCCCAAATTATCCATGCTGAGGTCCAACGTGATGGTAAGGTTGGCTGCATCATATAGTCCGAGTCCGTCGACTGGAACAAGGTCCATGTCATCGAATGGGTTGAACGCATCCCTAAAAGCTGCTGCGGGCTTGTCTGCCTGGCTGTCGTACACTAGCCACCCGGTCACGTTGTAATTCAATGACTCTGGAACAGTGTCAAAGAGGTCCTATAAGCAATCAAGATTAGCCACCTCCTTTATCAGCACCAGCCCGGACTACTTACCGTGTCCATGCTGCCAATCATGGCGTAGTTCTGGGTTGTTTCATTCTTCATTGTAACCAGGACACTGTAACGTTGTGCCGCAGATATATATATAGTATTGGCTGCTGAAGCATTGGTCCATATCCCGTCCACTTCTACTATTCTCATGGTATGGCCCTCAATCCAGAAGTATTGACTTGCAAAGGCACCCACATTGACCAAACGGAGCAAATACGTCTTGCCTGGCTGGACGGGGACGGTAAGGTTTTGCGTATCGTTCATCAGAGCAGAATTGGGCACAGGCTCCGCACCAGTCGGGTTAGTTACACTTATGAAGCTCTTGAGTAGCCCTGGCATTTGGTCATGGTACCAATCAGAGAGAGTAATGACCCGTTCCTCATCATATTGTCCAAGATAGGGGTTCTCTGGGTCTGTGACAATCAATGCTTGTCGCAGGCCGTCAGGGTATTGACCACGGGTATGGGAGTGATACCAGTAGATACCAGGCTGATCAACCTGTTATAGTTGAGAAAAGGGAGAAATTTAGCAAACAGTACGGACCGCTGTCTGGGCGGGGGGTGGGAGCTCGTACGGTGAAATTGTACATAAAACTATCTCCAGGAGGAATGCCACACTGATTGACGTTAGGTGCGCCATCCATATGGGTAGTGCCATTTTGGAACAGGCCATGCCAATGTAGACTCGTCGTCTCGTTTCCGAGTCCATTGTATACATTAGCAATGATTCGATCCCCTCGCGTGACATTGATTACTGGGAGAGGCCATTGGTTGTTGATACCGATGACCGGACGCTCTTTCATGCCATCTGGGTTCGCAGTCACCCAGGTGATATTAAAGTCGTAGGTAACAGTTGCGGCATACGCTGTTACAATGTAAACAAGAAAAACTGTCCGTAAAAGAAGGAAGTTCATCATGGAGAATCAAAGGAGGATCTGGAGCATGGCCACCCAAAGCACCAGGCAGCCGTCAGTGGACGAGGGTTATCTATCTGATCGAGGCCTTTAATTTCGTACATGGATTTTTTCTGCTTCACACCATCCACAAACTCCATCCACGGTGGGGATTGCAAGGTGCCAAACGTCTGTTCAAAATAAGAGGGTCGGAAAAAATCGCTTGCTCGCACCATAATTTGTTTTTCTCGTTTCCCGTGTCATTGTGTTTGGGTGAAGAAGACCCTTGGGCTGGAGCCCACTCTTAGCCAAAGCTTAAAAGAGCGTCCTGGACTTCTAGGCTCAAAAGCCGTACTCAAACTGGCCTCCCATGATGAACATCCCACTTCTCCGACTCTTGGCGCGTCTTTCTTTTCAGGCGAGAAGAGGAGACCAGGCTGTTGCGATTATGCAATCAAAATTAGGCATAGAATAACTGGTCTCTGCGCTGTGCCTGTGACCTGATTCGGCATTGATCTCTCGGGGTTCATCACCTCAACGCCATGGGTAGCCGATTGTGCCGGGGATTGCTGGTCGATTGCCATAGGTTACTGAAAAAAAAAGAAGATAATCGGAACTAACTTCGGCTAACGTACCTGAAATATTTATCAATCAGTCTTCTATCCTGGTGGCGGTGGTGCGTGGAAGCTCCCCTGGTAAAGATCATTGTTTCTCCTTTTTCTTGAGCAAAATGGCGAAGGACGTGTTTGCTGTGCCGAGTATGTCACCCTAATGACCTGGCCCTAAGCTGAACATCCACTGATGGCTGGCAGTATTCTTCATCTGTTTTCGTGAGTGTGTGGAAACCAGCATCATCGTTTCGGTCCTGCTGGCTTTCTTAAAGCAAACCCTAGGTTCAGAAGAGGATGCTCCCACGCGAAAGAAGCTGATCAGACAGGTATGTTAGCTTGATTTTGCTCCTTGCACTTTGCGTCCTTGAATCCCGTCTGACACGTTGTTTTCCCTATGATCTAGGTCTGGTGGGGTGTTGCCCTTGGGCTTGTAATCTGTGTATGCATAGGGGGAGGAATGATCGGTGCCTTTTACGGCTATGGGAAAGACAGTTTTTCCAAGACAGAAGATCTCTGGGAGGGTATTTTCGCGCTAATTGCCAGCGTGATTATCACAATAATGGGAGCCGCGTTGCTTCGCATAAACAAGATGCAGGAAAAGTGGCGTGGGAAGCTATCAAAAGTCCTCGAGGCAACGGCTGATAGCCATGGCCCGAGCAGGAACTCTTTCAAGCGGTGGTCTCAGAGATATGCCATGTTTGCTTTGCCTTTCATCACGGTTCTTCGTGAGGGGCTTGAAGCTGTAGTGTTTATCGGAGGTGTCAGTCTCAGCTTCCCTGCCTATGCCTTCCCTCTGCCGGTGATCACAGGGATTCTAGCAGGTTTAATAGTGGGATATGTTATATACAGGTGAGTCGACTCGTGGCAATCTTACATGGACCAAGCCATGCGCTGATGATAAGTCTTAAACACTAGGGGCGGGAACCAAGCGTCACTCCAGCTCTTCCTTGTCATATCAACGTGCTTGTTGTACCTCGTAGCCGCTGGGCTTTGCTCTCGTGGCGTGTGGAGTCTGGAGAACAATACATGGAACCATCTTGTTGGCGGCGATACAGCGGAGACAGGATCCGGGCCTGGATCGTACGATATCCGACAGAGCGTGTGGCATGTGAACTGCTGTAATCCCCTTCTAAATGGAGGTGGAGGCTGGGGTATTTTCAATGCTGTTCTGGGCTGGACAAACTCGGCTACCTATGGGTCTGTTATTTCATATAATTTATACTGGCTCGTCGTCATCCTATGGTTTGTGGCGATGCGCTACAAGGAGCAACATGGCTATCTCCCGTTACTCTCCAAAATTAAGGAGATTCGTGGCAATCGGGAAACAGTCCAAGAAAGCTCTGGAAGTCCTAGCAGCACAAGCAACCGAAGCAGTCTTACAGGTGTGCAGAACACCGCGAGGCCCGAAGCCAGTAAGGTTTGAAGATTCCCATGACCATTTTTTTAGTCAAATATAATCCAGGAGTTCAGGATTTCTCCTCGTGTTTGTCTACATAATCTTTCATAGTAGTTAGTCATTTCTTGTGTGTAATTAGAGAGAGCTTTCGGGGGTTCACACTCTTACAACACATTTCCATTTCAAGGGCTGTGGCCTCAAACTCAAGAAAAGTATTCCTGGGTGTCGACCCTTCATACTCGGGCTCATTGGGATAATAACCGGATTTCAGAGTGAGACGGTCCTTGCAGAAGCAGAAGTCGACGTTGATGAGACAACTTGGAAGAGTCGAGCTGAAATTCAACGACTGAAATCCCCCTGCCATCACGTGTTCGCCCTTCCTGCTGCAGTTCAGCTTCGTCCATCCTCATTTCCTCCCTTTCTGCACCCCTCGTTTACCTCATCATCATCGTCCTTCATTCTGAAAGGTCTTTTGTCTTGGTGCCCTTTATTCACCAATGGCTCTTGGCTGTCTTCAAGGCGCCTGTATTTGACGCAATGTCCACGCGATGGTCGCATTCGAATCCACTCCACAGGGTGAATGCCCTGGCCTGGAATGACGACCCTTGACTGCCCGTTTAGAGATTTATTGATGAGATTTCAAAGTCAATGGTTTCCAGATTGGCGATGGCCCAGGGATAAGCCGACTCTAGAAGCGGCAAACCTCCCTGAGACGACCGGCTCCTGGGATCCTCAGTCCCGCATTCCAGAGCGATGCTCTGCCACAAGATGACAGGTCACTTCTGTGCGTGAAGGAGAATATCTTTTCTGTTCATCCATTCCGATCCCTCTTATGCCCGCGTTGACGCGACTTGGGGCTATTAATTAGATCTCCCTTTTAGTCGAGCTCCAGCCCCGACTCTGGAGGCTTCCTTAACTATGTATCAACACCGCTTTTGCAGTGTCCAGAAATAAATCTGCTTCGGTAATACTCTTATATTCCACCTATTCCTCTGTGTAGGGTCGCCCACTTCAGTTACTATCAGCAGCCGTGGATGCTGGCTCTATTTCTGGGATAAAGCTGCATTAACGGCCCGTGCTCTCTCCCACGCTCCTACTGAAGCACAATCATGGCTGATCGACTGACGACACCGAGAGGAGGAGGAGCTTGGACGAAAGTTGCCATTTTCATCTCTCTTTACGTTTTGCTGCTCCAATCCCTCGTTGAATGGGTCCTTGTGCTCTACCTCTATGGCAACAAACATGTAGACTCGAAGATGGCCCCGAGTCTAATTCTTTCTCTTATAGCGGTAAGCTTTGACTATCCATGACCAGATGAAGAGAAATGACGCTAATAGAGGGCAAGTCTTTTTTCACGATACCTCTAGTAGGGTTACACAGTTTTCTTGCGTGGCAGTATAATAGAGTCCTCGGCTATGGGTGTCAAAAGGCGATGCTGAGTACCGGCTGCACTTACATGTTACGCTTAACGATCATCATATGGCTGGCAGCTAGTGTGGCAGGCTTAGTGGTGGTCTCGCAACAGGCATCGTGTCTTCCCGACAGTGCAGTTGGGAGCTTCTGGAAGGTCGGAGTTAGCTGCGCGCTTCATCGAGCAGCCGTCATCGTCTCAGTTTTATCCTTGTAGGTTGTCAAAGGTCGGCAGTTGAAAACATTTACTGATCCATTTCAGCCTCACTGTATGTCTATATTTTTGTTCTAGGGAACTCTGTGAGAGACCATACGACGTTTCTCTGCTTGGGGTATACAAGCCGCAACGCGCGGCTCGCGACAACAGCATCTTCTCATCTTCGAGTCTAGACAGCGAAAGGAGCTTGAAAAATGATATTCTTTGTGTTTGCCGCCGGCCTGACGTGACATACGGCCGAACCCCATACATGTCATCCAGCGAGATCACGGAGAAATCAGAATATATTCCAAGCATCCAACAACCTACTCCAATCCGTCCAACATCATTTCTGCAACTAAGTGCAGACCAAGACTATGAAATAAAGGAGCATTTATCTGGAGCAACTATATCATCTTACGAGGCTATCCCCGGCCTTCAACCCTCCCCCCACTCACCCACCTTTACAGCCCTAAGACCTGTCCACCAAGATTACGGAAATACTCTTCCTGAGCTACCAGGCGGCCCTGATCTCGAACGCAAGTCTAATCACACCAGGCAAAAGTCGTCTGTGTCATCCCTCCGCAGATTCCTCCCGAAAGGACCCCTCGTTTCAGCCCCGTTGTCCGCTGATCCTCAGATCATGGCTCTCGCTGATCCCACCACTCCCACTCCCATGGGCATGAAAACTCAAGACAGGAAAGAAAAACACGTCCTTGATAAATCACAATCTCTAGGACCACAAGTAAAACTACCCAAACAAACCCCGGAGAACGTTCAACTCTCACACGTCCCGACGTCGATCCCCCAAGCAAGCACATCTCTTCCAAGATCAGTCACCATGAACTCCGCCGAAGCACCAGAAGTCGTGCCTCCAGCACCCCTCAAGGTGCGCAGATCAAATACGTCACAAACCGCACCCCTTCCGCGCACTAAACGGCATCCACATAGAACCCCTTCCTACCCTAGAAGTGCAGCAACCGGCCCGGCCACCAGTTCCTGGGCTACCCTCCTCGATACGAACAGGCCAACTCGCATAAGCACCATGCGCATACCACGTCAGAGCCAGTTCGAACCGGATCACGTCCCCCGTTATACACAGAGCCACCGGTACCCCCGGAATCGCCACAGTCGCCCCGGCGTCCATCGCAACATGTCCTCGCTTGGCCGGAGGAATGATGTCGGGGTTCTATATCCGAGTACGCGCCGCTCGCGAAGCAGTACCTTCGGCGGCATCGCCCCATTCCCCGGACATCTCGACAGCATACGGGAAACGGGGGCGTCGATCGACGAAGCACCCAGTGGTGATACATACCGCGGGGCGAATCGGACTAACAAGTAAGACTACTACGGGTTTTCTGCGGGACAGAATCAGTAGCCAGGTATAGAGGCAGATGTTATTAACTAGTACGAGAAAAGAAGGGATGTATATGTTAATCTTTAGCACTTGAGTTTTTCCCTTTCTTGTTGAAATAATGATATAGTTTGATTTTGTGGTGGGACTCATCGTCAGTTCGATTGATGATGGTGGAATAATAATAATAATACGAAATCTAGCGTTTTGACTGCATCAAATAAAAGAATATATACAATTGATTATGAACTTGAGCTAAACAGTTTCTCTACTGAAGAGTAATCAAATCAGATACCCGAAAACGCCCATAAGTCCCTTCCAGTCCATACCCGTTCTAATACAAGTATGGCGACAGATATATGTGTTGTCTATTGAGCCGAGACCTAGCGCCAGAAAAAGAGAAAAAAAAAAAAAAAAAGGCCATATGCTCCAGGTTGAAGAAATGCTGGGCAAGTTCAAGAGTGAGAGGGAAGACGGTTCACTTTTTAGCATGCTTATATCGGTATGCCTGTCGTCTCCGTCCATCCTCATCTACATTCTCCTTATCCACGCCCAACTCCTTCTCGCCCCATGACCAAAGGAGTGCCCTCCCCATGCGCTCCCTTTCCTTGAGGAGGAGTTCAACACGCCGCTCCCATTCCTTCTCGCGCTTTTCGATGGATTTTGCGATGCGCTGGTCCAGCGCCGCGGCGGTTTCGTCTTTCGCTGCGATAACGGAGTGGAGGCGGTTGATTTCTGTGCGCAGGGAGTCGACCTCTTCGCGCATGTCTTCGCCTTCCTGGGTTTGCTGTTCTTGCAAAGTGCGAAGGGAGGTTAGCTCGGCGCGGAGAGACGCTTCGCGTTTCTCGGATGCGGCGACGAGCGCGCGTAGTTTGCGGGTAGATTCTGCGTGGGCGGTGCGAAGGGTGGAGATGGCGGTTGCGTGGGAGGTTTTGAGATTGCTTATCTGGGCTTTGTGGGTTGCTTCGAGGGCGGATTGCGTTGTTTTGAGGGCGTTGAGGGGGGTAAGTGGAGGGCTGGGCTGTTGTTTATGGCCTTGTTCGTCCTGGAGCTGGTCGATTGTCTGAAGGGCATCGGAGTGTTCGGTGCGAAGACGGTTGAGTTCAACGTTGGCCTGGTCCAGTGTGGATTTGAGCTCCTCTGTGCGCCTGGTTAGAGCGGCGTTTTCCGTCTCGATGGAGTTGATGAGGATCTGGGATTCCGTGGACTGCTCCTGAGCGCGAGATAGTTGAAGCTCCGCGGATTTCTTAGCGGATGTTGTTTCGCTTAACTCGCCTCGTAGTTTCGCAAGCTCCTCGCGGAGCTGCTCTATCTCCTGGTCAGCTGGGTCTTTCGGCTTCACAGGCCGGCCGGTGTTCGGCTGGCCCAGGTCCTGGATTAACTCTAGAATCTCCGTGTAAGTGTTGCCGGCAGTTCCCAATGGCAGATCGGCTGCCATGGCCTTCAGCGCGTTCTCTTGCGCTGTGACCTGCGACTGCGCGCGAGTGAGATCAGCTTCAAGTGTGCTATTCTTCTCTTCTAGTGGGCGGTTCTTAGTTTCAAGAAGGACCATTTGATCTTCTAGAAGTCGGTATTCTCGGTTCGCGCGCGAGACGTCTGTTTCGAGTTTCTCTATATCCAGACTCTGGGTGTTGATTTGGTGACGGAGTGAGTCGATTTCCGTGTTTTTCTCGCGGAGCTGGAGTTCCTTGGCGGCGGTGACCTCTTTCAACTTTGCCAGCGTCTCATCTAGTGTCGCATCCCGCTTTTTCAGTTGCTCTTGGGTCAAGGATAGCTGTTGACGCAACATAGCGATAGTCTCTAGCCGCTCTGCGTCGATGTCTGTGTGCGAATTTCGGCTTTGTAGGTCTTTCTGCATGTCGGTAATTTGCTTCTGGAGGGCAGCGAAGTCAACTGCATTAACGGAGGAGCGGGAAAGAAAGGACCCATCGCCACGACTTTCTTGGAGCTCCTCAATAAGAGCTGTTTTCTTCTGTAGTTCTCCCTGTAGATGTTTAATTTGTTCTCCGGCAGAGGCTGCTTCAAGAACGCGTTTGCGGTTCTTCTCTAGCTGTTCGTCGCGGGTCTGAACGGCTTGGGTGAGTTGCGTGATTTGACGGCGCAGATCGTCGTTAGGGCGCCCCTCGCCTTGAGCAACAGGCGACTTTGGCTTGCGGATGGAAGGAGTTGTTGGAGCGCTTGGTCCATCGTCATCGTCGTCGTCATCGTCCGGGTATTCCTCAATGATATCCTCAAGGTGAGTGACTTCTTTGGCGAGTCCCGGAGGTCGGCGCAGCAGATGTGAGGGTGTTGACATGTCAACTGGAGGACCGAATTCACTATCCTCTCCGAGTTCTGCGTCATCCTCTACCGCGGCCTGATGCGAATGGGGATCTGAACCTTGTTCGGGATGTTTGCTGTCTCGAGATCCGGGCAGATCAAGCTCAGACGCAAGGTCTGCCTCTGTCTGTTGTTCCCCCTTGCCTATATTTTCTATTTCATTGTTGTCCATTGTGTCGTCGTTTCCGAGCAGATATCGTTCGAGATTGGCGGTGAAATCTTCGGGGCCGCCAACAACAGACAGCTTGTCTGCCTCATCATCGCCCACCTCCTCGACCAGTTCGTTCAGGGGCCCATCCGGTCCCTGTGTACTGGGGAACTGACTGAAATCGACAGTGTACTCGGCAAGCCGCGCATCGAGTTCGCGGGCAGCACGTTCAAGGGAGGAGCCGCGGGAGGATGGAGGGGACCGCGAGGGCGAGCGCGGGGCTCTAGGACTGCTCACAGGACTGGGGAGACGGTCTGGAGAGTCAATTGGAGGAGGTTCGGATGGAGAAGGCGATGATGGCAGGAAATAGGGAGCAGCCAGGGTGGATGCGCCGACGGTGTCGTGGGATGTAGTGTCGGCCATGATGGGAGCTATTGCATTATCGGGGGTAGAGATGGGAAATTTACGGATAGGAGACGTCAGCCACGATTAAATGAAGACGAACTGACGATGAAATACGGAGTAACAGAGGGAGATGTGATGAAAAAGAGACGATGAAGCCGAAATGTTCTTCTCGACAGCAAAAACACGGAGTCGCGACGCGGGATGCCTGGGCTTTCAGGCCGTGTTGACGATATGCCGAATCGGGTTAGCTCCGACGTCGACGCATTTTCGCTGCTTTCGAGAAATTCGCTGTTTATGAGAAAGTCTGCGATGGGGAGAAATGCTGTATTCTGTAGTTGAATGAGAGGAGAGCAGAGGCTCGTACAGCTGGAGACAGTTTGTTGTGGTTGTAGGGTTTGTGAGGCTCGGGTTTACCCCTCATTAGCAATCAAATCGCATCGATATCGATATCGACGTTTCCGTCTAACAGAAGACTGACGACTGACGACTGAAAGAGAAATAGAAAGATATAAAGACAAGAGAGAAACAAAAAGATAAAAGAGAAAGAAAGACAAAAGAGAAATAAAAGAAGAAGAAAATGCCCCCCATCCCTCCATACCCCCATCGCATCGTCCTCTACCACCAGACTCTGTGTCCCAACCGTGGCCCGTACGTCTCTCTGCTGCCTCTCTTGCACAACAACACCGGCATCACACACATCATCCTCGCGGCCTTCCATCTCAACGCCCCCGATCCCAATCATATCACCCTCAATGATGATCCGCCCGACCATTCCATGTATGACTCGCTGTGGGCTGAGGTCCCTGTCTTGCAGCAGAACGGCATCCGCGTCCTGGCGATGCTGGGAGGCGCTGCTCCCGGCACTTTCTCCTGTTTGGATGGCGACCAGGCTCAGTTCGAGGCATACTATACTCCTCTGTTGGCTATGATCCGTCGTTATCGCCTGGATGGCATTGATCTGGATGTTGAGGAGCCCATGTCGCTTCCGGGAGTGGTGCGACTCATCGACCGGCTCAAGCTCGATCTGGGACAGGATTTCCTCATTACTCTGGCCCCTGTTGCCGCTGCTCTCCTGGGCATTGGGAATCTCTCTGGGTTTGACTATAGAGAGCTGGAGCGTCAGCGTGCCGGTCGCATCGCCTGGTACAACACCCAGTTCTACAACGGCTGGGGCCCTGCGGAGGACCCTCGCATGTATGCGGCCATCGTATCTCAGGGCTGGTCGCCGGCCAGAGTTGTCTACGGCCTCTTGACCAATCCGGGCAATGGATCGCGCGGGTATGTGCCGCGCGAGGTGATAGGGCCGGTACTGGCCCTGCTGGTGGAACAGTATCCGAACTTTGGCGGGGTGATGGGTTGGGAATACTTCAATTCAATGCCAGGCGATAGGGAAAAGCCGTGGGAATGGGCAGCTGAGATGTCGCTGAGTATGGGCATGAAGACGCTGGTGCAAAAGGCGCGCGATGTGCTGGTTTCCCGATTGGGGTAGTTTGAAGCTATTCATGACATCATCTTGCTGCTCTCCGCTTTTCTTCCCGCCGCTCATTTTCTGTTCTTCTTCTCTTCTTCTCCTCATTCATCTGTGCATAAAATGGTAGCACCATGTTGACCATCACGAGCTCTGTCCTCCTTCGTCTCGCTTCATTTATATTCCTTCGCTGGGTAGGTTGCTGTTTCGATGCCTATTCTGACTGAGGCTGACCGTCTAGATTCCCGGCCACATCTTCCCTCCCATCGTCTTCACCTCTCTTGCAGTTTATCTCTCATCTATTTTCCTATCCTCTCCTGGCAAGAATAATAATGGTGTCCTCAAATCCCTCCTCACTGGCGTCCCCAGTCGCCGATTGTGGGTTACGCGTCTGGCGGTGATTGTCAACCTCCTCTGCGCTTTGTTCACCCTGGACTTCCTCCTGCGCGGCTTCGTTCTCTATCCCACCGCCAACCTGCGCTTTTCTCGTGTTGGTTATGTCTCGCCTACGACTGCCAGGCTGCTCCTTCGAGAGCCCGATCCTGCTCAGCTTCCCTTGGTCGTCTCCTACAAAGAAGCTGGTGACCTGAGCGGTGATTCTACCTGGATCCAGGCAGCAACCATCGACACTCTCGACGACTCCACCGATTTTACAGCTACTGTAACATTCGCCAATCTGAACCCCGCCTCCTCCTACTACTATGCTCTGTCGAATAACCGCACTGGCTCCTTTAACACCAGCCCTGCCCCAGACTCTTCCGCCGCGAACCGGCTGAGCTTCCTGACCTCGAGCTGCATGAAGCCCAACTTCCCATACGATCCCCGGCGTCATCCGTTGCGTATCCCAGGACTCGAGATGATGACAGCTGCCGTCGCCTCAATCAGCCATCTTCCGCCTGCCTTTATGCTATTCCTTGGCGATTTCATCTACATCGATGTGCCCCAGCGGTTCGGATCGTCTGTTGCTCACTACCGCAGCGAATACCGTCGAGTTTACTTGTCCCCCTCCTGGTCCTCTTCAGCTATCAATCTTCCCTGGATCCATACGCTAGATGACCACGAGATTGCCAACGACTGGAACCACGGCAACACAACTCCTCCATACCCTGCTGCTATCGACCCCTACCTTCATTACCACGCCTCTGTGAATCCTCCGGCCCCTTCCCCAGACATTGCAACTGAAAACACAAAGAGCTCCTACACCTCGTTCACCAATGGACCAGCCGCCTTCTTCCTCCTCGACACCCGCTCCTACCGCTCCCCCTCAGAGGAAACCATCCTTGGGAAAACCCAGCTCGACGCTCTGCTCGCCTTCCTCGCTCGTCCCGAACCAGCTCACATCCGCTGGAAAATCGTCTCTTCCAGTGTCCCCTTCTCCCGCAACTGGCACGCCGGCACTGCAGATACATGGGGCGGCTTCCTCTCCGAACGCGCCGTTGTTTTCGACGCCATGCGTGCCGCCCAGCGCTCCCTTGGTATCCGCATCGTCCTACTCTCAGGGGACCGACACGAATTCGCCGCAACCCGTTTTCCCACCCTCCCCACGTCTACACCAACAGAAGAAGAAAAACAACAAGACGAAGACGAAGACGGCGAGGATGAAGACCTCATTGAATTCTGCGTTGGCCCACTGAACATGTTCTACCTCCCTATACGAACTTACTACCAGTCCGGGCCGGACGACGTCCCCATCAAGTATCTCCCCGATGGGAACACGAAATTCGGTCTCGTCGAGATAGAGCAGGGCGCTGCTGGCGGCATCTCTAGCTCAATCCTGACTTATTCGCTTTACATTGACGAAAACGTAGTTTGGAAGTATAGACTGAGTGTACCATTGGAACCTTCTCCTCCTCCTTCTCCTTCTTCTTCTTCTTCTTCTTCTTCGTCGTCGTCATCTAAGATGCAGGTATCTCGGGCTCCACTTCCACCTGGCGAAATACTTGTCGATAACTCGGTAGAAGGATGGGCGGACACGATTGCAAAATTGGTTGGTTGGCGTGTTATGAGGGAGTAGATAATACCTACTAATACTAGTCCCAGTACTATCTACCTAAGTAGTAAAACCTACGCTGTAATTATTTTATGGAAATAGAAGAGAAAAGAAGCACTGGCGTAAAAGGAGGAAGTGAGTGATGTGTTGATCGTTTTGGAAGTAAATTATGAATCAGACGCCGAACTCCATCCATGCTGGAAGCATATCGTCTCATCTCGTCTCAAAACATGTTAGAAAGGGAAAGGGAAAGGGGAAGGGAAAGGGAAATGAAAGCTATCGTCCTCGTCCTCTTCCACCCCCTCCTCCTCCCATCCCTCCCATCCCACCCATCAACCCACTCATTTGGCTCATCATTCCCTGGAGATCCATTCCACCTAGACCCGGCAGACCACCGGCACCACCGCCCTGGCCCTGTAGCATCTGCATCATCTTGGCCATATCGCCCATGCCAGGCATTCCGCCCAAGCCACCGGCGCCACCCATGGCAGCCATACGCTTCTGCATAGCAGCGAGCTGCTGCTCCTTGTTGCCGCCCTTGAGCATGTTCTGCGCGCGCTGCATCTGTTTCTTCTGGCCGCCGACGCGCTTGGCCATGCCAGCCATCATGCGGTGCTGGGAGAGGAGATCCTCGACCTCGCGGACGGAGGTGCCGCTACCACATGCAATGCGTACCATACGGCTGGGCTGTTCGACGAAGATCTTGCCGTCGCTGTCGAGTTCGGCGGCGGTCAAACTGTCGAAAATGTAGACCATACGGCGCAGTTTCATGGATCCGTCTTCGTCGTCGAGGCCCGCCGTGAGGTTAGACAGGCCCGGGATCATGCCGGAGAGCTTGGAGAGCGGGCCCATCTTCATGATAGAGGTGATGTTCTCACGGAAGTCGCGCAGCGTGTAGATACCCTCGGAGATATGCTTGTATGTTTCCTTGGCGGCGGCCGAGTCCTTGGTCACGGCCTGGACGTGTTCGACCAGCCCCGCCATGTCGCCCATACCGAGCAGTTTCTGGACAAAGGCCTTGGGCTCGAACCGCTCCAGGTCCATGAGGTGTTCTCCCGTACCGAGGAAGATGATGGGGGTGTGGGTGGCTGCAACGGCGGAAATGGCACCTCCGCCCGCAGCGTGCCCGTCTGTCTTGGTGATGATGATGGCTCCAAAGTCCGCGGTGGCCTTGAAAGCCGCGGACTGCGCCTCGGCCGCCTGTCCGATTGTGCTGTCCAGGACGAGGATCGTCTGGTCCGGCGTCACGGCCGTTTGGATCTGCGTCATCTCCGTGAACAGCTCCTCCTCCTGCTTGTGGCGACCACTGGTGTCGACGATGATGATCTCGAACCGCTCCTTCTTGAACTTCGCCACACCCTCGGCGGCGACCACGGCCGGGTCCGTCTGCGTCAGGCTGCCGTAGTATGGGATCTTAGCCTTGGTGGCGTTCTGTTTGAGCTGGTCGAAAGCACCGGCACGGAAGGTATCCGCACAGACGAGGGCCGTCTTGAACCCGCGCATTTGGTAGTGACGGGCGAGCTTCGTACAGGTCGTGGTCTTACCAGCTCCCTGCAAACCAACAAACATGATCACGTTGGACCGACCCTTCTTGGGACGGAAGGGGTCTGCATGGGGGTTGACGAGAGCGACGAGTTCATCAAAGACAGCCTTCTGGATCAGTCGCTTCTTATTCACGGCGGTGGGGAGGGAGGAGAAGTTGACGCTGGCTTTGATAGATTTGCGGAGGGTTTGGACCAGGCGAACATTGACATCAGCTGAGAGCAAGGCGGCGCAGATTTCCTTCAGCATGTCCTCAAAGGCCTGTCGTCTATTAGCGACACTTCATCATCATCTTTTTGTGACGGCGGGGTCACACACCTTCTCGTCCAGATTAGGGGACCGGGTCAAGTCATTGACGGCGGCATTAATGCGCCGCCCCAGATCCTGGAGGACCATTGGGAGCAGATTCCGACGAGTTTATCTCCAAAAGAACAAAGCAAAGAGCCAACACAGCGCTCTGAAGACCGCGAGAGATGCGAGGAAAGCAACGTGTCGAGAGAAGCAGCAAAGCGAAGGCGAAGAAGAAGCGGCGGCGGCGGCGACGGCCTGAGGCCACGGTTGCCCCGCAGCCAATCAGCAGCGAGAACTGCACTCCGCCCGGCAGAAAAGAGAAAATCCGCTTTTTTCAAACCGAAAAGAATTCAAATCGATCGCAGTCGAGAAGAAAAGAAAACAAGAAGAGGTCCTCGATTCGCTTTTGCGTCTATTGTGAGACAGTCATGCCGATCACCACGAGCCAGAAGAAGAGAAAGGTCCTCGAGGGCCTCCAGGGCAAGACTGGCCGCCCGAACAAGAAGTTCAGGAAGCAGCGCGAGTACCACAGCAGCTCCGACGAGGCCGACGACGACGATGACAACGACGACAACGACGACAACGACGACAACGAGCCCGCTGATTTCCAGGCCGTCGATCTCGCAGACTCCGACGAGGACAGGACACAGGCCAGGCCAAAGAAGGTGCAGAAATTGCCGGTTGCGAAGGACGAGTCCCCCAGTGGCGAGGAGGAGGAAGAAGAAGAAGAAGACGGATCCGACTCTGATGCCGATGACGACGATGATGAGGCTGATTCCGACGATTCGATGCCCAATACAATAGGCGAGAGGACGGTATCAAAGCGAAACGACCCGTCCGCCTTCTCGACCTCCATCTCCAAGATTCTTGCGACGAAGCTGCCGACATCTGCCCGCGCAGACCCCGTGTTGTCGCGCAGCAAGGCCGCCACACAGACCACCGCTGAGCTCGCCGATGAGAAGCTAGACCACCAGGCACGGGCCAAGCTGCGTGCGGAGAAGAAGGAGGAACTAGATCGGGGTCGGGTTCGCGATGTCCGGGGTATCGAGAGCGGCCAGGCTGGTGCCGTGGCTGAGGAGGAGAAGCGCCTTCGCAAGATCGCCCAGCGCGGTGTGGTGAAGCTTTTCAATGCAGTCCGGGCAGCGCAGGTCCGTGGCGAGGAGGCGGCCAAGGAGGAGAGGAAGAAGGGCACAATTGGCATGGGCGAGCGAGAAAAGACCGTCAACCAAGTCAGTAAGCAGGGGTTTTTGGAATTAATCAACGGAAAGAAAGGGAAGCCGCTGAATATCGAAGAAGCCTGATTTCGTTTCTTTTTGTCTCTTTTTGTCTCTTTTACACGGCACTAAGTCATATTCACGGCGTTGGGGTCAAAAGTTATTTATCTATTTTTCTTCATGTATAGTCGTACTAGACCGTCTGCTTTATATGAATGGAGATCGGAATACCCAATATGCTATATCTATCATATTTGCAAAACAAGCTGCTTGCTGCACCCACGTTATCATACACAGCTCCCACCGTTCGTAGCCGTCGCCGGTGTAATTACTATTTTTGCTGGAAGTCGCTCGCCTGGAGGTTTCGAGTCATCGAGGGCAGTCGAACCACCAGCCCATCCAGCTCCTTGCTCATCACCACCTGGCACCCCAGCCGTGATGTCTCTGTCAGCCCAAATGCAAGATCAAGCATGTCATTCTCGTCGTCGGACGGCTCCTCCATCTTATCAAACATGTCCGGGTCCTCCACGATGATATGGCACGTCGAGCACGCACAAGAACCACCACAGGCGCCTGTAACCAACAACGGCTGTTAGAATACACTTGATCGCGAAAATCGGTCTAACGGGGTCTCGAACCTTCCATCTCCAAATCGTGGGCTTGCGCAATGTCTAACAGGTTATCCCCCTCGGACACCTGCAAATCGACCTTCTCGCCGTCCTTGTCGATGAAGGTCACATTGATTCTGGCGGGTTAGCTTTCTCTCTGCAGAGCGCGCATTGACAAGTAACAGAATCCAGAGGAAGTGACTCACTCCTCTCCTGGCTTTGGGGGTGTAATATGGCCATGTTGGACGCCTGCTGTGACGGAGAAGGACCGCGGTGTCTCGACGCCCTTCCAGCCCCGCGACTGTCGCGACACCAGAGTCGTTCTTCTCGTGGCCAGCGACAATCGACTCGAGCTGGACACTCTGGAAATCCGCGAAGAGTAGCTGAGGAAGCGGACGGGCTGCGAGCGAGACGAGCGCTCTCCAGCGGCTGCATGACGCAGAAGGCTTATGCCGGCGTCCTTCCAGAACGACATTTGGGAGGGACCAAAGGGACAGAAGACGGATTGAATAATTAGATTAAAATAGAAAACAAAAGTCCAGTGTCCTGTGTGGTGAGGCTGCGTGTGAATCAAAGATTTCTCGATGCAGAAAAGACGAGCGAAGACGAAGGGAAATAAAAATCCCGAGCAAAAAAGGCGGGAAATTCGGACTTTGTTCGACTTCGCCTTTTCTTCTTCTTCTCTTCCTCTTCTTCGTCAATCATCACCACTGCTACTCCGCCATCCCAGAATCAATAATACCAATCTGAATAATACGCCTCTATATAGTCGCTCAGCCATGTCCTCCCGTGAAGGGCCAAATCCCCTGCGTCCCTATTACTTCCCCCCCTCGCTCAGCCTCGACGCCGACGCCTCGTTTCCCTCGCCTCCCGATTCTTCTTCTGCCCAGGTCTTTGGGGGTTCGGCGCGCGACTTGCTTCCTGATCTTGACTATTCCGATTACCTCGAGAGCTCGCCGTCGGTGTCCAACTGGGTCCGGGATGCCCTAGACCGTGCTATCTGGCGCTACACCTCGATTCTGACCTCCCAGCCGTTCGACGTCGCGAAGACGATCCTGCAAACATACGTTGTTCCAGACGATTCATCAGAAGGTCAATGGGCCACCGGCGACCGGCAGAGGTCGGGGGTGGGCAGTAGAACGGACTCGTACGATGATGTGGGTGCAGAGGACGACGATGAAGATGTGCGTGACCGTCAACATGGAGATATATATATATATATATATATATATAGAGAGAGAGAGAGAGAGAGAGGGTTTGCTAATAAAGCTGACAGGAATTCTCCTCCGACGATGAGAGCAGCTATTTCACATCTGCAGCGCCTGCAGTCTCTTCACCGTCAGCTCGACGATCTCGCAGGCCTGGCCATCGTATCACCGACCGCAGTGGTTATATCGCTTCTTCTGCGTCCAAGCCGTCCTCTCGACATGCCCTGGTCATCAAGAACCCCTCCTCGTTGACGGAGGTGCTCTCCCAGCTCTGGACTACCAGTGGCCCAACATCCCCCTGGAAAGCGACGAACGCAACCTTCATCTACTCGCTGCTTCTTCCGACCTTGAACACCTTTATTCGCAGTCTTCTATCCGCCATCGTAGGCTTGCCGGAGGACGACATTACCCCCTCCATGGCGGCCGATATTCTGACTTCGACGGCCCCCGTTGCAACATTGATCCTCTCGTTCATCTCCTCCTCCTTGTCGGCCATGCTTCTTTCACCTATCGACACAGCCCGCACGTTCCTCATCTTGACCCCTGTCACCCACGGCCCACGTTCGCTTCTGCGGGCCATCCGCCAGCTCCCAACCCCCAACTACACCATCCCCCCACACCTAGTCCCCATCACCATCCTCCACTCGAGTCTGCCAAGTCTAATCACAGCCAGCACCCCGCTCTTCCTCAAGACATACCTCTCCCTAGACCCGGTTCTGCATCCATCCACCTGGAATCTGTTCACCTTCATCGGCTCCGGCCTCGAACTGGCTGTGCGGTTCCCTCTGGAGACCGTTCTGCGCCGCGCGCAGATCGCCACATTCACTTCCCCAAGTATTCGGCAGAAGAGCGCTGTGCCTCTCCATTCAACTGCGGCAGATTCCGCAGCCGCAGCCCCAGAAGTCGAAACGATTGTACCTACGCCGCAGACCTACCGCGGCGTCGTCAGCACAATGTGGGGCATCGTGTACGAGGAGGGCATTGAGTCAACCCCAGAAGCCGAACGAGCCCATGAGCTCCTCGGGAAGCCCGTTTCCCATCGCAAACGCCAGGGCCAGGGCATCTACGGTCTCTATCGAGGTTGGAGGGTGGGCATGTGGGGGATCGTCGGCATCTGGGGCGCCAGTCTGCTTGGAAACATCGCGGGAGGCACCGAAGACACGATGCCCAGCGGTGGCCGATTCTAGCCTCTGTCTTGCCCACTGATACTTTCTTCGGGCAAGTGGCGATACGATTCGATATTATATATATATATATATGTATGTATATATAGGTGGCTCCTGACCTTCTCTTGTACTATTTACTAACGCCGTGACGGGACTCCCCCTCCTATTTCTTTGGGTTACCTTTGTTTCTTCTTGTTCTGATATACACTGGGATCAGCGGGATAAAGGCGTTGGGAGCTCGTCATGACCTACTCCGGTACTTCCTCTCCTATTTATGTCTTAGATATCCATGGTTTAGCGCATCTCTCCTCTTCTCCTCTTCTTTCCTTCTTGACCAGCCATTCTTATCTCATATTTTACCTTTTACCGTTCATCTCCTTAATGATATCCATTTCCTTGATTCTAAATTGGGGGAATTGAGGGAAATTGATACGACTACTTTACTACTCTACTACTCTACTGGTCTACTACACTACCTACATCAGGTCTTCAAAGTGTACATCCTGAGTAATTCCCACTTACATCCAGATTCTAATTAATCACCTTTCCTTCTTCTTTCTTCCTCTCTCCTGATAGAGTGACATATCAACTAGGAATATCGAAGTATATCATTTCTATTCTCCATAGCATCTCCACCTAGCAAAAAGAGCCCAGAAAGAAAGAAAATAAAAAAGACAAAGAGAAGAAAAACGCCGTCATTCACCCGTCTAATCATAGCAGTACGTAGGTACAAGTAGTAGTGTAAGAAGCCTCCAACCGATCCTATCCTTCCTATCCTTCCTAAGCTATCCTGGTCTAATCTATCATCGTCTAGTCCTCGTCCTTTCCCTCTTCCCTTCTCTTCCCTCCTCTTGCATAGATATCAGAAGAAGTTTTGATGGGGTCTGTTTTCTGTGTCGTACCAGGGAGAATGCGTGTATGTATGTGTGTGTATTTTGGACTGGGCCCGAGATTCAGTTGTAGAGGAAGGGAAGGGAAGGAAGGGAAGGAGGAAATATAATAAAAATAAGCATGTCCTGTCTTCCACACCCGAAAGTCCGTAAGTGTAATGAGTAAAGTTCATATAATACAAACTCAGACGTGAGTGAGTCAGGTTTGGGTATCATCAAAAACGAAAAAAAAAGAAAACGAAAAAAAAAAGAAACTTTTTAAGCAAAAATCGAGAATGTGTGTCATGTTCATTATTTGTCGGCAAATCGTCGGTCAAAGTACCGGAGAACACCCATGACACTTGCTGCCTCGACTTCCATTGCCGCTCTGGAACTCGTGGTGACGTCTCGGGGATTGGGTAGTGTGTGCAGTTTGGGAAGCCAGGAGGCGAGTTCGTCGCTGGCACGGGAGAAGTTCGGGTGTCGGGAGAGGGTTGTAAATGCATCGGCGCAAGAAAGAGTGAGAGATGGAGAATCAGGGTTGCTATTGCCAGTTGGGCGTCGCGAGGAGGTCGAGGGACGGGTCTGGCAGCATCCACCGTCCGCGCCCTTACCGCCGCAGCATCCGGATGGAGTACCGCTGGCAGAGCGGGAGGCTGCCAGTGTCTTGCAGAACAGGGTTCGTCTTGGGTCGGAGAGACACTGTGTGCATGTTCCCGGCCCATTGGCACAGGGATTGGTGGCCTGGCTGAGGGATGGGAGGGTAACTTCTGAGCGCACGTCACCGTCAGAAGGAGGGGGTGTGAACTGGGAAATGCTCTGGATTGGGGCTAGTCGGTTACTTTCATAAGTGTTCCCCCGTCGACGCTGTTCCTCTTGAGCAGCCATCTCGGCGCAGATGCAGGGGGTACCATCCTGGCAGAATCCACAGGGATCAACGGGAGGCGATGATACGGTGCTGGAGGGCCCATCCTGTGCGTGAGGGGCTGCAAATCTCGTTGTGAAATCAATCTCCATCTCTTCGGGTTCGGGCTTGATCTTTGGCTCCGGGTTGTGGTGTGTTGTACGCTTGGACTGCGACGAATCTTTCATCTCAATGCCGGGCATCGCAAAGGCATCCTCGATGCACTGGCAGTGGGATGTCGAGCATTGGTTACAGCCCAAAGGAACATCCTCCTGCTCTATATGGACAGCGCTGGTGCTGCTGTTATTGTTACTCGAGAACGTCCTTTCGTTTTCCACCCGGGATGTTCTTGTGGATCCTCGAGACGAAAGAGACATCCGATCGGAAGCAGTCGCAGTGTTCTTGTCCGGCAGAGACGACCTGAACTCCTTCACCAGGGTCTCTCTTGCGGTTCTCTCGACAGCAACCTCCTTCTCCAGAGCATGGCAGCGGTCGCGCCACCAGGACATCTCGGTTCGACATTGCTCAAGCTCGCGGGACAGGGTGGAAATCTGATCCTTGAAGGTAGTGACATGGATGTCATGCTCGTCCTCGATAGACTTGATCTGCTCCTCGAGTTCGTTCACGCGGGCGGCTCGTCGTTCCCGGAAAGCTCTCTGGGCAGCACGATTCTGGGCCTTGCGCTTGGTTGGGGGAGTATCTGTAGCTGGCTTACGGCCTGGTTTAGGACGCGGGGGAATCACCCATTCCTTGGAGGTGACAGATCCGGGAGTACCGGGGCCTGGCGAGGGAGAAATGGCTGGCTTGGCGACCAAAGCAGGAGCCAAGGGAGCTGGGGCTGTCTGCGCAGCCATAATCGACGGATCAATCAATCGATGTATAAAATAAATAAGCGAATAAATTAATAATTAATAAATAGGCCCTCGTTATAGGTAAGAGGGAGTCTAGGAAGAGATTAGTTGGTTCTGACGAGAGACTGCGGGTTGGTGGGGGAAACACACGGGAAAGCAGTTTGCAGGTGGTGTGACTTGGGAGATGTATCGCTACGGCCGGAAGAGCGGAAGGCTGAACAGAGAGAGTAGAGTAGAGAGGAGAGAGAGAGAGAACAAGAGGAGGAGATAAAGCTGGAGAGCCAGCGATTGATTGAGTAGTTTGCCCTGTGAGGACTGAATTACACGATTGCGAGGTCGAGAAGCCTTGAGCCAGAGCGATGCGAGAAAAGAAACGAACCGCCGCAAGTGAAGAAGAGAAGAAGAAGAAGAGGAAGAAGAAGAAGAGCCTGAGGAAGACAGAAAAGAGGATCGGATCAGATTAGATTATCGTGCGCTTCCCCCGATTTCGGAGCGAACGCGGCTATCAATCAGTCAGTCTACCCCATCGTTAGGGTTCGTCTCTGCCACCAGTCACTCTTATTATTCTTATTACTAGTAGCTTGTTGCACTCGGGCTCGGGAGACTCGGAGCGATTATTGTACTCAAGTACTGCTACTACTACTAGAAAGGAAATCGGGTTGCCACTACGGCGTTTTCGTGCTCGATATCCACCGTTAGTCTCCATAACTACGAGTAACAGCGTCATAAATGAGAAGCAAGATGATGATAGTGTAGGTAAGACAATACTCCTCCGTAACGTCTGTAAGCACCTTGAGTCATTCTACCTAGGTATACTATACAAGTGTACTCGTACAGTACTACATACCTAGTGTGAAAATTCCTCTCCAATCCGCACCTCCCATTCCAAATCCCCCACCGAATACTACGTAGGTAGTACTGACTAACTGAACTACACAGTAGAACTCTGGAAATAATATTAATACCTACGTACTAATAATAATGAGGTGCTATTATTAATGCCAACTCGGAACCCCAATTCCCCTCATCGTCTGATCTTATCTGATCCCACTTTGCCGTTTGCGGAACCCAATCCCAGTACTATTGAGAATGGAGTCAATGGACTATTACTGATGAACCGTCGTTGGTTCGCTGTTATTCCTCCCTGCTGCTGGGAACTGCTCCGTAAATAACTGCTACTGCTGCTCAATGAGTGGAGGGTGCAAGTGGAGCGAGTGAAGAGTTTTCTTTCTTTTACTCACCAACAATCCGAAGATCCAGTTCAATGATTCCAATCCACGCCCCGATAAACGGAAGATCGCACGGTCAGAGACTTCCGAGTACAGAGAGGGATTATTCTGAAGTCAAGAGTCATATTGCTGTGCTCTTTGGTGTACTACTTCATACTGGCTGCTAAACCGATATATTGTCATGCTCATCTGTATGTAGGAAGTAGATCTGAGAGTATTATATACCTATTCACCCTTAACAAGATCTGCAAATGACGAAGAGTGCTCTGTAGTGGTCAATAGTTCTACCTAGTTGTGCTGCTTAGGTACTTACACAGCTTGATGCAAGCTCTCACGTCCCAATAGTACCTGGTATGGCTGCACTCCCAGCACTTGATTTATTTCACTCAATACTATATCTTGTCCTGTCACCGCTATATCCCCAAATACACAATAGATGCAACTGAGCTCACACTGTGCGATATTTCTTCTATTCGTCGGGTCGATACTCCCTACATGATCGTCTGGAGGGACTAGTTATATACCTGCATCATCCCTCCTCCGCAGTAATAACATTTGTATGTGATGCTATAATGCCCAAAAGTTTAAATATGTCGAAACATTTCAAATTACTTTACTGATGGATTCTGGATTGCAGGTTCCCCTCCGACGTCGATACAGTCAACGATGCTCCCCTCCCTCGAGTTCTGCCACCTAACATCAGCGACAGAACGCAAGTCTCCCAATCCTGCCGGTGGACAGCGACAAACTCAACAGATGGTAGCTAATCGTACAATTAGGCTTTCAAGTTTCGACTCGATAGATCAAATGCATCTGCATGCAGAATGTACGATGTGTTGTCACCGAACACGCCGTCTACGACTCGAGGATGAGGGCATCGCACCCGACATATCTATTTGCTATCCCTTAAATAGTCATCTCTTCAGATCCTGTCTCCATGAACCTACTCTACTAGTATAATTAGTTTTATCGCCTGTTCTGAAGTCGTGGTGAGTCGAGTCTGCGCCCCTTGTTCTCCTCCTTGGCAATCCAAGCCACTCACAATTTATCAGCCTAACAGCATCGCAATAATAAACCCCAACCCTCTCTCGTCCTTCATTCCTGCGATTCATTCGAATTCTTGACAGCCGCGTGGCTTCACACGCCCAGATACCAAGATGAAACCTCTTGATCGTTTTTTGCATCACATCCATGCCAAAGAGAAACCACCACAACAACAACAACCGCCTCCTTCGCCCCCGAATTATACCCAAGGTTAGTGCTTTCATTTCTTTGTCATTCCTGTCAGAAACACCACCAGTGGACTCGAGTTTTTCCATTGTTATGATGCTGTTGATTTGTACTGCATGTTCCATTGTCTATCATTCTTTGATCAAGGGCCAAAAATAAAAAAGCATTGGGTTGTCGCAGAATATGCGAGGAACACGCTTTGTTTCTTCTTATTATTCTACTTCTTTCAGTATCTACATGCCTGTTTTCTGCGATTAATCCAGTCGAGGTTGAGATTTCTTGACTCTCGAGTCTGGAGAAAGGCCTTGAGTACATATTTTTGTTCTCTTTCTCAAAAGGAGCGTGTACCGTCGTACGAAGCAGTTTGAATGATCTTTTCATCGGCTGTTTATTTCTCTTTCTTTGCAGCCGCATGAACCTCAGACTACACAATGCTGATCTTTAATATTTTACCATTATTGCTAGGCGGGCCTGCAGTGTACGCTCAAGCTGGGCCCAATTACTATGCTTCTCCACCTCCTCCTCCGCAGAGTGTCTACGCTCATCCTACGCCAGCAAACTCCTTTGTTCAAGGCAGTGTGTCACAAGCTCCGCTCCCTCCCTCGGAGCCACAGACAGTGTTTGCTCATTTCATAGTAAGAGAATATTCTACTCTATCTATCTGATGTTCATTGAATTCGCTGACGCAACCCAGGTCGGCAATGCTGGGGCTATGTCACAGACCGAGTGGGAGCGGGATATTATCGAGGCCCAAAAGGCGCATATCGACGGATTCGCCTTGAATGTAGCTCCGCAAGATGATTACACAGACCGAGTCCTGCAGACTGCTTATAATGCAGCCGAGAAAATCGGCAATTTCTCGTTATTCATTGCGTTTGATTATGGATCTGGAGGGCCTTGGCCGCCAGACCGGGTCATTAACATAATCAACACGTACAAGAGCAGGAGACCCTATTATCTTTACAAAGGCAAGCCATTGGTTTCCACATTTGAAGGCCCTGGGAACTCGGGCGACTGGCCAAACATTAAGAATGCAACTGGCTGCATGTTCATGCCGTGCTGGACGAGTTTGGCTCCGTCAGGTTTGCACACCGTCCAGGACAAGATTGATGGCGCCTTTAGCTGGGACGCCTGGCCTGTCGGCGCAGAGGACAAAAACACCACGAGCGATAAAGCGTGGATCAGTGCGCTTCAGGGTAAGCCATATATGATGGCCGTTGCGCCTTGGTTCTACACAAACCTGCCTCAATGGAACAAGAATTGGCTATGGCGCGGCGATGATCTGTGGCACTATCGCTGGAAGCAGGTGATTGAGCTTCAACCGGCTCTGGTTCAGGTATTGCTCCCAATTCTTCACACGTAGCCTTTTCTTCTTCTTCTTCTTCTTCTAATTATTCTAACTTGTGGTTGCATAGATCCTTAGCTGGAATGACTATGGAGAGACTCATTACATCGGGCCTATCTACGACCCAGGAGTACCTGATGGAGCCTCCCGCTACGTAAAAGGATGTCCACACGACGCGTGGCGAACACTTCTCCCGCATTACATCGATGCCTATCGCCGACGAAACGCAATGCGCCGAGAGGGTGTGTCAAACCCAGGTGCGGTGACTTCGTACGCCCCCAAGGGTCCCATCTCGTACACCGATAAAATCGTGTACTGGTACCGACTGAACCCCAGCGGCTCTGGAAGCGCAAATGGAACAACAGGCAACAACCCACAGATGGGACAGCCGGCATTGAAGCCAGGAGAAGTGTCTCAGGATCGGGTATTTGTGAGCGTTCTAGTTACCGAGCCGAGCGATGTTCACGTCCAGATCGGACAGGCACAGCCTACTGTCCTTTTCGCTGGGGAACCCGGTGTCAACCACTACTCTGTGCCCTTCAATGGCCAGACAGGACCGGTGCGAATGGCGATCGTGCGACAGGGTCGGGAGACCGTGACGACCACGGGGCCTGCCATCACCGACCAGTGTGTGGACGGCAATGTGAACTGGAATGCATTTGTAGGATCGAGTGATTAGCGCTATAATAGAAGTCCACTGCATTAAACTAATTGCATTCTAGCCTTGAGCTGTAGTTTTCTTGTGTAGGTGGATTTAAATTCCCAGCCACGCTTTTCAGGCTGCAGTCACTGATAAGCGCCGCCTCCGCTGACTCAATCGCGCTCCTCCCTTTCGTCATCTCCTCTCTCTCTCTCTCTCTCTCTCCAACTATCATCATTCCGTCGTTATTTTCATCGCTTTGATTCAATTAGAAGACTTTTGATTCTGCTCCATCCTCCCTGTCCAACATGACCAAAAAGACTGCCATTGACGCCCAGGCCAGCTTGGCCTATCGCCTCTACGGCCAGCTCCCTGAGCCCATCCGCTACACCCATAACCAGCCCCCTGTTGCTCCAGCTCCAGCTCCAGCTGCTCCCTCCAGAGTGGCTGCGGACTCAATCAACCCCGAAGACTACTCGCAGCCGTACTGCGATTTCATGACCGCGAATCCCACCATTTTCCACGCCGTCGACGGCTTTACAAAGGAGCTCGAGAGCAAAGGATACAAGTACCTGTCTGAGCGGGAGTCATGGACACCGAAGCTTGAACGCGGAGGCAAATACTACACTACTCGCAACGGGAGTGCCTTCATTTCATTTTCAGTTGGCAAGAACTACAAGAGTGGAAATGGAGTGGCTATTGTCGCTGGCCACATCGACGCTCTGACCGCAAAGCTGAAGCCTGTCTCCAAGCTCCCCACAAAGGCCGGGTTCGTCCAGCTCGGAGTTGCCCCCTACGCCGGCGCCCTGAATAAGACATGGTGGGATCGTGATCTCTCCATCGGCGGGAAGGTGCTCGTACGCAACGCCAGCACAGGAAAAGTAGAGGCTAAGCTTGTCAAGCTCGACTGGCCGATTGCTCGCATTCCCACGCTAGCGGAGCACTTTGGAACTCCCGCGCAAGGACCGTTCAACAAGGAGACGCAGATGGTACCCATCATTGGAGTCGACAATTCTGATCTCTTCCAGGGCCAACAAGAGCAGACAGCCACTGCTGCTGCTGCTGCTGCTGCAGTAGCAACAGATGGCATCGAACCGGGCACATTCGCCGCCACACAACCACCTAAGCTTGTCAAGGTCATCTCCAAGGAGATCGGAGTCACAGACTACAGCAGCATTCTAAGCTGGGAGCTCGAACTCTATGACAGCCAGCCCGCGCGCCTGGGCGGCCTCGACAAGGACCTCATCTTCGCCGGCCGCATCGACGACAAGCTCTGCTGCTACGCCGCACAACAAGCACTTCTCGCCTCGCCCGACAGCACCTCCTCATCCTCCATAAAAATGGTCGGCATGTTCGACGACGAAGAAATCGGCAGTCTGCTCCGCCAGGGCGCCCGATCCAACTTCATGAGCAGCGTCATCGAGCGCATTACACAGGGGTTCGCCTCCCAGGCCTCCTATGGGCCAGACTTGCTCGCCCAAACCGTCGCAAACAGCTTCTTCATCTCCTCCGACGTCATCCACGCCGTCAACCCCAACTTCCTCAATGTCTACCTAGAGAACCACGCGCCACGCCTCAATGTAGGCGCCACCGTCTCCGCAGACTCAAACGGCCACATGACCACGGACAGCGTCAGCTACGGCTTCATCAAGCGCGTCGCGGAACGCTGCGGCGCAACTCTGCAAGTCTTCCAAATCAGGAACGACTCACGCAGCGGCGGCACGATCGGGCCTATGACGAGTTCGCGGATCGGAATGAGGGCCATCGACGTGGGGATTCCACAGTTGAGTATGCACAGCATTCGCGCGACGACGGGGAGTCTAGACCCTGGTTTGGGCGTGAAGCTTTTCAAAGGATTTTTCGATTACTTTGAGGAGGTGGATAAGGAGTTTGCTGATTTCTAGTTTCCCCACCCTTCCTTTACCTTTGGGGCTTGGTGGTTTATTACTTCGGTACTAGTAGTTGCATAGTTTGCTTGGTTGGTAGCATACGGCATACAATAATATATATCTAGATCATCCTGCCTTGTCTGTCTCTCCTGCATGGAATCCTTGGTATCATATTGATTATCATAGAATGGTATCCTCAAATACAGAGAGCAAGGGCCAGGAAAATATAACATGTAAACAAAAAAAGGAGACTCAGTACCTATATGCATACCTAACCTAACCTATTTATATATACTCAACGTCAACCCTTCCTCACCCGCTATCAGAGTCCTTTACTACCTACCACTAGTAAGTACAGGACAATACTAACTAACTACCTCGTTAGCTAGTTAGGTATAATCAATCTTACTTACTGACTTACTTACTTATTAACTTCCATTCTCAGCAAACCCCCCCCCCCCTTCAGCAGACGAAGCAGGCGACAAATCCACCCTCGTCTCCGTCGTAACAAGTACCTCATTCTTATTCTTACTCTCCTGTCGCTTCCCACCCGCCTCATCTCTAACCAGGGCCCTGAGAACCCTGTGCCGACCGTGACCAAGACCTAGACCTAGACCATGATCTGGATTCTTAGCTTGGTTCTGGTTCTGGTTCTGTGTATGTGGATGAGTATGTGGATGAGTATGTGTATGAGCCTGTGCCTTCGCAGCATGCACATGCGCATGTGCATACCCATGTCTAAGCGCCAGGAACCTATCTGCGTCGCCGGTGCAGGTGCCGTACTCCAGGTCGTCGATGTGCGTGGTGATTGTTGTGGAGATGGTCCCGATGCGCACGCTGCCCCAGTATGTTGGGGGGTGGTAGCCCGGGGACATCGGGGTTGGGGTTTGTCTGGAGTGAGGGGAGCGAGGGTTTGCGGTTCTGGAGGAGAGGAGGTGAGGGACGATTCGGGAGATGAGGGGGCGGAGGGTTGGGAGGCAGGCGCAGATTATGCCGACGTTGCATTCTATTGCGGACCAGGAGGCGGCGCCGACGTTGTCGACTAGGTTGGATTAGGGTTTCTTTTTTTTTTTTTTTCTTTCAGGCTAGAAGGGGAGAAATGGGAGAGAAGAAAGGGGGGGGGGGATACATGTTGGATCTGAAGAGTCGGCAATCTTTTTTAGAGCGAGGAGGCGGCAGATGCTTGTTATGCAGACGCTGGAGTTTGTGGTGCTGGTGGTTAGCTACAGGTGGTATCTGGGTGGGCTGGTCAGGAGAAAGAAGGAAGTGCAAAACGTACAATCCGCCTAGGGCGAATATTGAAATCAATGCCACCTTTTGTTGTCGTGGTAGCTCGAGAGCAGATAGTGCCGGAATCGGGATTATGAGTATCGCGAGGTCTGTCGCGATATGCATGGATGCGTTGGAGAACCACAGTCCCTTCATGTCGAGGCAGTAGCCCGGAATCCGGGGATCCCAGAACTTGGCCACGGGGATGCAATTCAGAAACGCGCTTAGAACAGCCCATGACCCGTAAGTGGCGAGTATCCCAATCATGATCCAGCAGGTATGGCGCATACCTCGGGATGGGAAGAGACGGAAGTATTGCATGAGGATGGACGCCTTTGCACAAAGTACGGCGGCATTGTAGAAAGGAATGGTTATCCAGAAGGCCTGAGGTAGGTGATGTCTTTAGATTCCCGGGTCTGGTGATATATAAGACGTATAGGCAGGAGTAAGTTATTACTTACTTTCAGTTGCTTCAGGAGAATCGGCTGGGGAATGTCGGCACCATGCATGCCCATTCCGTTCAAGGCCTCAATTATATAAAATGACATAAAAACGAATGAGAGTATCTATAATCTGTTAGTTAGTTGTAATGTGCTCGATCTTCCCAGGCTCCTTGGCCTACCAAAGCGATCACTACCATCCAGTCGTTCGCCTCCATACGCTTGATTAATTTAGCTCGAGTATACACTCGAGCGAGAACGAAGCATGTGGCGAGACTGGTGAACACAATACTAACTGCCATGCCTTTGGCTCCACCAGAAGAGAGATATGACCTTTTCTCTTCCTCGCGCGCATGAAACAGGTGAAAGTGATGGGAGATCGCCATGGCTGCATTCAACCATAAGTCGACGAACGACTTCAGACTTCTAGCACTGAGAAATGAGCGTGGAATTGAAATGAGCTGTCGTGTATGCAGAAGGTATCCAGGAAATATCAAGTCAGCATACTCCCTCCCGTACATAAAAGGAAAGCCTCATAGAATTGATGGTGAAGTACAACACCCAGGCATGTCAAACTACAAAACATGGAGGAAGTGGGCAACCTCGGGCACTGTCAAGGAATGGATAGAGTTATAAGCCGGTCTCACCTCGGACTCGAGATATACATGGTTCATGCGAAGAACCCACCACTATTCTTAGAAGAGAATGGTTCGCCGTCCATGCTTTTCCGGTTTCAATGGTCAATCTCGAAGCAGAAAGCGAGATCTGGGGCCCGGGGACTTGGATAGACACCACAAGCAAGGGAGACGCCAAACAAGCGAATCATAGAAAATAGAAAGAAGCCACGGGAAGCTATGGAGAGGACTGGCTCCATCATGGTATGGATTGTGAACTCGTCTCTTTTTTCATTTATTTAAGCTTCGGCATCGTCAAAGCTGGACGACTCCATCGGCTACGAGACGCATACAAGGACCGAAGCTTTGGCGCGACTGGGCCTAGCGATAACATAAACTCAATGATCAACGCTAACGGTGGCCACTGCGCAAGGAAGTCATCCGGCCCAGTGAGGAAGACTGGGTGGAGAAGGAGAGGCTCAAGATCATCGATGTATCGAAACCTTCTGCCGTGCATGGATGGGGATTGTTAGATGCATTATTCTCGCGTGGGTTTCCATTCCAAGCCTAGTTGCATATATTCAGCGTGAATCTTTCCAGCCGTCGGCCGTCGGTCTCTGTCGGGGATTCCGAGTGTGTCGAGTCCCAGGCTGAAGAAAGATGACATCGCATAAAAACCGGCAGATTATTACATGCAGCTATCCGGGGAAGCTGTCAGCGAGGTGGATTTCGGATTCAGGGGGTTCACAACAGTAAAGTTCGGCCGCTCCGAGGCTAATTTCCTGGTTGCCAACTGGAATTCAGCACAAGACACTTATTGAAGTAGCAAGGGATGTAGACAAGCTACCCTTTCTTCAGAGTACTATCATTGTCTGAAACTCAATGACACCACCAATGATGGGCTTCTCCTTAGCACGGATGACAGAATTTATTCAGCGGTTCCGATCTATCAATTTCTCTCCCACTGTTCCAAACAGGATGGGCAGTAGTCTGTTTTGTGGCATCGACCGGAGCCACATTGGATAACGGGCATGCAGAGGCCAAAGCACCATACAGCTGACGGGAATAGGTTTCTGTTCCAGCTGAGAGTCAGCTATTCGACAAACAGACCATTATAGTAGCGTTTGCCGAACCACTGTACCAGGTCATTGTCGGGAAGGAAAAGGTGACAGATCACATTAGCCTCTCTATCCCCCATCCCTGTGAGCCCGAGAACCAGATCCCTCTTCGTCAGTGCCCGTAATATGCAACAGATGAGAAAATATCGTTCAAATTGGCGGCATCATAGTTTCGTACGATTGATCATCGACTGCGAAAAATTGTCCGAGGTTGGGGTGCCCTTGGTTCTTCGTCTATCATTCGGACTCCAAAGAGCATGAGATGTCTGCCACAATCAGGTCCCACATTTGCTTACAACGTCGAGACGTGGGTGGCAATTATATAGGATGATCGCTGGTTATCATTCGTGGCAGACTGGAGATTGAACGATGCTGGGTTTGGCGTATAGCATGGCTTTAACACTTACAGAATACAGTTTGTCTAAGCCTTGCTGTCGACAGGTAAAAATATCCCATCAGCCACAGACTGCTCGGTAAATCTGGCCCTTTTTCTTGCCCGGCATGTGACAAAATGTGTATAATTAATAATAGCAAGAATGCTGCCATTGCGGGATCTGGATGCATCATGAGGTCGACCTAGAGAGAGCAGTCTTCTCTCGCTTTAGGAGCAGTCACCGGCAAACAGCGGTCCAACCTATTCATATAGACCCACTAACAGCTGGAACCGTGGATATATCTGGGTCCTGGATGACTCTAGTTTGTACTTCGCGGACTCTGGCCGAACACTGAATCAATTCAGGATCAGGAAAGGGGGAAAGTAATCAGGCGACATTGGGAGATGCTGTTGGATACGCCATCCAGCATGATTCATGGATCTGGAGCACAATTCCTTTTGAGTATGCTTGATTCTAGCACTCACGATTTGTAAATCAAGTTCCGATGGCCCTGAAATAAGACGCTGCTGTATATAGAAGATGGCCCAAAAACTAGGCAGTTATCCTTCCTGTAGGTCAAAGTGGAATAAGCATCGCATACCTCGAATATATCATCATCTCGCGTTTCTCACATCATGAGACTTGGGGTATTGACGATTAAAGTCGAATGAAGGTCAATATTGTGCATGCGGAAGATATATTTCGACAAGTCGTGTACTATATTCGAGTTCAAAGGCCGCGTAACAAGGCAGCGCAATGCACAACCAGACCCTCGAGAGTATTCCTCGAAAATGTAGACACTGTACGGATTGACGATAGAAGAAACAGGACATCCAACGGCATTCCCGCGAATCCAGAAAGTCCTTTGTGCCAAAGTCCAGCATGGTTGGAGACGAAGAGCGCGATCACACTAAGATAAGTATAACGCACGGACCAGCTAAAAATCCACCACCAAATCGTATTCACATTCATTCATCCCACGCATCGCCTCTACGCCACGAACGATCTTGCTGGGGTCGTTGTATTTATTCGCAACAGCCCGAGTTATTATACTCTGAGCTGCCCAATATGGCAGACTCTACCACCACCAAGCCCGTCCACACCATTGTGCTCGACGCTGGTCCCATCCTCAAAAATACCCCGCCGCTCTCTTCGCTGCTCGCACAATGCGAGGAACTCATAACCACGCCGTCTGTGATCAATGAAATTCGGGATCCCGATGCGCGCCAACGGGTTGAAACACTCTACCTGCCTTTTTTGAAGCAGCGCACCCCGACTCCGAAGAGCTTCAGCGTATTAAGCGAGTTCGCGAGGAAGACTGGTGACCGGGCAGTACTGAGCAAGACTGATATCGAGGTTCTGGCGCTTGCATATGAAGTTGAATGTGAGAGGAACGGCGGGGATTGGCGACTGCGTAGCGTTCCAGGACAGAAGCAGGTGAATGGCAAGCCTCCTGTGAAGATAGCCGACAAGGAGGCGGAAACAGAGTCGCAGAAAGCTACAGAGGGAGAGGTGGATGGAAAAACACAGACACTAGCAGTCGAGGAGGTTATTGAAGATATGAAGGCTACAACACTGGAAAATGAAGAACAGGAAAAAACCGAGGACGAACCTTCTGAAACCCCGGAAACAGAAGTGCTGGAAGAGAACAACCAGGTGGATTCATCAAATTCTCAAGATCCCCAGGAAGAAGTTGGAGATGAGGAGGACGGCGCTGCTTCCGAGTCAGATGGTGAGGAATGGATCACACCGTCAAACCTGAAGAAGCGGCAAGCTCGCGACGAAGCCAGTGCAGCGACTGCAGCTCCAGAGCCCAAAGTGATGCAAGTTGCGACGATGACGACTGATTTTGCGGTTTGTCCAGCCCTGTTACACAAAGCCTTTCTTGCGCCTGCTAATTAACTATTTCCTACAGTGTCAAAATGTCCTTCTTCAAATGAACTTGAATCTGCTTTCGACCGCGACCCTGCAGAGGATTCGACACCTGAAGTCCTTCATCCAACGCTGCCATGCCTGTTTCTCTACAACCAAGGACATGAACAAACAGTTCTGCCCGCGGTGTGGTGGAAACACCCTTACTCGTGTATCATGCACGACCGATGCCAGCGGACAGTTCAAGATGCATCTGAAGAAAAGCATGCAGTGGAACAACCGAGGAAACAAATTCAGTGTTCCGAAACCCGTTCATGGAAGTGCCAACGGAAAATGGAAAGGTGGTGGTGGTAAGGGCGGCTGGGGAACAGAGCTGATCCTCGCTGAAGACCAGAAGGAGTATGTCAAGGCCAGCGCAGAACAGAGCCGAAGACTCCGCAAAGAGCGAGACCTGATGGATGAAGATTATCTTCCGGGAATTTTGACTGGAGAAAGGAATAAGCAAACAGGACGTTTGAAGGTTGGTGCCGGCAGACATGTGAACTCCAAAAAAAGATGACCATCTGCTACTTATGATTCTTTCTCTCTTTCTCTTTTTTATGCATTATGTGGATTGGAGTTTTTGGTACATAAAAGTCAAGGCTGTTTCCGTATTCTAACCGGCTTACGATGATGGTGGGACTGCGACAGAATAGAGCATACACATTTTCAGGCAATGGGCATCAGACACCCAATTTCAATAAGTGCATTTGACTAGAAGTATCATTTGTCGAGCCAACATACGACTTCGCCTGGCAGAGATAATTGGCGTTGTAGAGAAAACCAATCAAGCTTCCATATCATCTAAATCCATATGTAACACCGTTCGCCAATAAATGATTCAAAAGACGTCTTTTTGGTATATTAATCGTTTGCTCCCCGCCTCAGATTTTACAGCTGCGCGGCTTCCTTGTCTGTAAGTTAAGTAGTTAGAATGTGCTCCAAGCCAGAGAGTTGCAACTGCATAACGAGTAGGGCATTAGCATACCGGGCTGCTGGGTAAGGAGAAGGCCATATCTCTTCTTGAGGGTAACACGGTGTCTATCCATTCAATTCCTGTTAGCCACACAGTTCTGTCCCATCTGATATTTTGCAAATATCCCAAGCAACGGGACAGAAACTTACCGGGAGTACTTGTCATCTGGAGAAAAGCGAGCGGGATGAGCGCTCTTTGTGACCTCCCCGGAGGGACTAACCTTCTTCAAGGTGTAGACCCGCTTTCCATCCTGATCCAAAGTGTACTATACAAGGACCGTTTAGCAGTTGTCCGAGAGAAAGGGATACTTCCACACTCGATGCGGCCGGGCATCACTTGTAGTGAGTTTGTTCGAAGGGACCTACCATAAGATGCATTCTGGAAAAAGTTAGAAATTTGCCTTCAGAAGACCAAGTGCTCGGAAACACAAACTCACTTGACTGATTTTCTGCAAGATACCACGAAACCTGAGGGAGTGCGAGAGCTGTAGCTGTTCCTGAGTCCTGACGGGATTCTTCGATGCGATGCAGGAAATTTTTTGGGGCCGACGATCTGCGCACAGACCAAGAGGGCTTCTGGCTGCTGCTGAGTCATCCACCGTCTCTTTTTTAACGCTTCAGCTTTTTTTTTCGAATTTTGCTTCCGCAACCCACCTGAGAAGGAGGAAAAATAAGGAAAAATCTCAAACAACACATAATGACAGGAGGGAAGGGATGAGAATGATGAAGCACATCCAGTTCCAGGTCATAACATGATACTTGAAGAGAATCAGTCCTATTGATCAGCCTAATTGTATCTAATCGTCAACACTCACAGCCTGTGGCATATTGTGTGCTCATTGTCCCTGGGGCTTTATTCCCAGAAAGAAAGCTTCTCTGGTAAGCTTCAGCCTGTGACAAGTCTCAGTCTCGAAAGAAGTGCTTGCAGTGTCTCCGGTGATGACTCCTTTATGAAAAGCTAAGGCAATGGCAACTTTGATTTCTTCGCTGTTGTCGATGAAGGCTTTTTCAGACTACAACGGTATCTGAGGAGAATAACTGCAATCATCTATTTTGGGTCCGAGTGGTCGTGTTATTCGTAACGAAGAGTATTCTGGCTGACTCTTCGACCCGTAGTAAACCAATTCAATTATAATCTTCTAAGAAAAAAATTATGGCTTCTCAATCTACTTCCACCATTACTACTACACCTTCGCCCGAAGCGGCTTTCCCTGTTAAACCTCGCCCTTCGAGGCCCCCGCGGCCAAACTACAGGCATATTCATCGTTTCCCTCTTCCACTCAGTGTCCACCCGCTTCCTCCTTTAATTCCGCATAATCCCCTTTCCGTGATCAGTGTGCTGCTGTCGTATTTGACGTACTTCATTGCGCCACCTCAAGATGAGGCCTATTCCGCCTACTTCGATTCGAAGACCTTCTCGGTCCATGTAACCGATGAGAAGACGATTCGCAGGCTGTGGGAGATGGGGTTTTTCGGCAAAGGAAGTCTGAGTCGGAGCGAGCCCAGCTGGCTAAACCGGGAAAAGAAGCGAAGGGGCTTGCTCGGAGGCGTAACAAGCGAAGAAGTTACTCGTCAAAGAAGGACTGAGCGGCGTGACTTGAAACTCGAAAGAGCAAGGATGGAGAAGTTGGCTATCGACCAGAGACTCCAGGCCGAAGCTGCCGCAAGAGAAGGCCGTACTCTACCGGATGACCAGTCCTCTCTGTCGCCATCCACCGTTGGTGTCGCCAATGGCACCGTGCCACCTACAGAGAAATTTTCTTTAAAGAAAGCAAGGGAAGCCAAGTTTCTTGAGACGCAGAAGTCGGTGGCACAAAAAGGCGAGAATGGAGGAAACTCTGTTCAATTCTCGACAGCAGATGAGGGCAAGCAACCCGCCTCGGATGCATCTGCCCTGCGTGCTGTTAACGGAGAAACTACTGCTGAAGAAACAACACTGCGAAACGAAGAACACCTCCAGCTATCCAATGAAGAAGCCTTCTTCCTGGTATACGGGCTTGGGGCCTTGAATATCTTTGACGACAAACGGGAAACTGTTCTTTCCCCTCACTCACTGCTCTCTCTATTTTGTCACCACTCATACTCTCCACCTCGGGAGCCCTCCATGAATCTGAGGACAGACGACCCCTTTTTGGTTTCCTACGTTGTGTTTCACCATTTCCGCTCACTAGGATGGGTTGTGCGTTCCGGCGTGAAATTCGGAGTGGACTATCTCATTTACAACCGCGGTCCTGTTTTCTCGCACGCCGAATTCGCCATCGCAGTCATCCCCTCATATGACCACCCTTACTGGTCGGAAACGGAAGACCGCAAGGCAGAGTGCGCCGCTAAACAAGCGCACAGCTGGTGGTGGCTTCACTGTGTTAACCGCGTCCAGGCTCAGGTAAAGAAGAGCCTAGTGCTATGCTATGTCGAAATCCCACCACCGACACCTTCTTCTCTCGACTCCTCATTGCCTGGTACAGATGATATCGGGGCATTGCTTGCTCGTTACAAAGTGAGGGAGATGGGAATCAAGCGGTGGGTGCCCAATCGTTGCCGGGAATAATTTGGATGGACTACTGTATATATATGGGGCTTGCACAGTGCTGGCATACTACCACCTCAGTGTCAGGCTGCCTCTGGTGGTTCCGATGCAATCAACAGTGGTGTAACTAAATGTAACATATAAGGGTATACTGAAGACTCTTGCGCTTTTTTCTCTAGCTCCAAATGCAGGACGAGAATTCGCATACATTAGTTTGTATTAATATATACTAGACATTTTCCTTTTGATCTCTTTTCAGAATACAGGCCTTCGCGGTGATAATCTCTCTGGCAGCCCTAATCCCAGTCTGGTAATATTACAAATTCACGTGATACACGCGTTTCGCGTTCAGCGGTTCCGTCGAGGGAAACGTCGTGGGAGACGCAGTTCGGAGAACTCAGAGTCCTCTGCAGATCTTGTGGCAGCAATAGGAGCAGTATCTGGAAAATGCGAGCCTTCGTCCGATTTGTGTCAGTATTGTGGGCTGAAAAGCGATAATGGACACTCAGGATGACAGCATCGATATCGCGAGGTTGCAACGCGTCGCGCTGGGCTTAGTGAGTGTGACGAGTTGGTTAATGGCAGCAAATCCCTGGACTAACCAACACCAATCACTTCGTCTAGGAATCTATTCCACCAACCCAGCCGTTCTCGAATGAGCCTGAAACGATTGAAAATACTCCCCCAAACCCTAGCGATCACATAACCACCAACTCACAACCGGATGATTGTGTTCCAGCCTTTGCTCCCAAGGAGGCCCCTCATAATTCCTCAGTGAATGAACAGCCTGGACGAGGGGAGGAAGAACGTAATGCCACAGGCTTATTATTAGACCCGAATCGACGACGGTCCCTGGAACTAGCAAAACGTTGTTCTAGTGCCTCCGCGCTACGTCCTTCGACAATGACTCCCGCTGATACGCTACCTTCGGATACCCAAGTCATTTCCCAGTCGGTGTATGACGAGATTATCCGACAGAATAAGGAAGCTGGCAATAATGGAGCTGAAAGTAACCTTGGGGATCGGGCAACCCTGATGACACTACATGAGGGCGATAGCGGCCACATTGATCTTCTTTCTGGGTTCGATGGTACCAACGGCCACGTAGGTCATACTGATGAGAATGATGACCAGAGCAGCTCTAAGCTTGGCGACTCCTCCCCCCTCGTCTATGAGCCGAACTTGTTTCCGGAGTCCCAGCGTTTTCTTGCAAAGACACCCGCAACAACAGTCAAGAGGAGCCATGCTAATGGCCTCGATACCGTCTCTCCTCTCACTTCTCGGAACCCTTTGGCGCCAGACCTTGAGTCGGGGAGTGGAATCATGGCATTGAGTCAGGTGTTTAAAGCGACACAAGCACCATCCTCTCCCCTTGTCAATGGACTGTACTCAGACTTGATGTCGGACCGGCCTTCTCCCAATATTCCTATCCAGAACCGTCCCATGGTACCATCACTCTCCTCTCCATTCAACACTCTTGCCGCTACTTTCCCACGAGACCCGTCCGAGACGCAGCTGAATTATGTCACCATGAAAGAATCTCAGGCAAATAGGGATAATATCCATGGGGAAAGGATGACCCGTTCTGCAGATTATATCTATTCGGAGGATCAAAGTGACGGGGAGTTTGGCAAAGAGCCTAGCTTCATTGAACGTATGAGGCGTCAGAAGAGAATTGACGAAGAAGCAACCGCTCAGTTTGCTGCATTTGCAGCTCCTGCTAGGCCATCCATTCGGCGTGGGAGAGATATGGACAATGACGAAGATCTAGTGCGGCGAGGAGCAAACCTCCAAGAAGGTGATCCTCATGAGCCTATGTCGGAGTTACCGCTAGGAGGAACTAGTGAAGAGGAAACGGAGCAGGAGGAGGGTTCACCTGAACCTGTGCTGCGATCCCAGGTGCCCAATTCTTCAACCGAAGAGGACAAGGAAAATTGCAATGATATATCAGTTATCAGTCTGTCCCATGCCGCAAGTGCACATGACCGGCTTTCGCAAGCTCTCTCTTTACATGATAGTCCATTGCTAAACAGCAGAGAGTCAGCCCAGGTTTTCTCCAGCACACATTCAAACTCACGCAGCCGGAACCTGGAGGATGAACCACTGGATGATCTCCAATCGTCGCCAATAACGGTGGTAAAGGACTCGCAGCGTTCTCCCCGACAAATACATCAGGCAAACGAGGACGGCGAGGAAGCCGCGGGAAATAGTCAAGCACAACAAGGCATGCCCCAAATACAGGACAACCAATCGCCTGATCCGAGGAAAAGTAGATTATCCCCGACAAAGCAAGTTCGCATACAATCTTCACCCCCGGAGTCTCCGCATGACCAACCTTCTTTCAATCCTCATAGCAACGATCTGGCTAGTCGCGCTAGGTCCGACTCTGCTAGTCCCTCAAAACAAGAAGTCAGTGTTATCCAATCTAGCAACCCTGGCGCTGGGAGTGGCGCGGAGAATGATGACAGAGCACCGATGCTGGACTACCGTAGCAAATCCTCATCAATGCCGTCTCGCATTGCTGAGACCCCTGTGCATCTGTGTCCAAGCGGCTATAAGGATGTGGTTCCGGCCACTACGATTCCAGAGACAAGCCCAAACCGCTTCAATAACCAGGGCTGGATGAGTGACGTGAACAACGAAGCTGCGGATCAAGAGGATGATGATTTACCCCCTCTTTATCCGAGGGCACATGAACGAGCTACACAATCGCAGCCAGTGATCTCCGACAGCTCCTCCCCTAGTAAACCTTTGCTCAATTCAAAGATCCTTTCCAGTCCAAGCGGAAGGCAGCGCAGAGCATTGACCGAAATAGCTGCCGATGCTTCTCCTCACTTCGGGCTGAGTACCTTTGATGTGGATATCAACATTCTGTCCGCTGAGGACAGGGAATTTAGATCTGCTGTTGCCATGTCCCCTATTCAACCACGCAAAAAGCGCCGCGGCAATAATGGCCAGCATATCTATGCCTCGGATCCTATACTTCCAGCTACTCCTCGCTCGGCTACCTACCTAGCTCCACTCCAAGAGGTTGACGAGACGGCTATGATTGAACCATCGCGGCCAACCGAACCTGCAAATAAAGCCGAACCCGGCTTTCTGAGACGTTCGAAACCTCCAAGAAGATCAGAATCCATATGGGATGTAGAGGATTCTCCCAAATTCCGAGCGTCAAGTAAGGAGAGGTCAAAACTTTTTGCTCGCTCTCTGGCGCGCGAACGCCGACCTACTCAAGCTCAGATACCCGAAGAAAAGGAAACTGCGCAACCTGGTGTTGTTGAAACTCCCCAGCAAGCTACCCCTATCCCTGAAGTACCTAGTAGCGAGCCCATCGCAGCGGACAGCCCTGTCGGCAAAGAACAACAGCCTCCAATTGAAAGCGCGAGAATTGCTCCCAACCAGGTTCTAGCACCATGGAGTGGACAAAAGCGTGCTTATTATCCGGCAACTTGTTTCGGTGTGCCCTTTGCAGCATCGCAGTCACGATATCTGGTTAAATTCGAAGATAGTGCCGCCGTGGAAGTGCCCATAGGCGCTGTGAAAAGACTCGAGTTTCGGATTGGAGATGCAGTAAAAGTTGATATGCCAAATGTCCCGAAGGTTACTCACATAATCAGAGGGTTTGCCGACAAGCTCAGCGAGGATGACATATCGAGGGAAGTTTCTAAGGGGATCATCCCGATGACTGATGTATTCGGATATTCCACCCTAATCTTGGGTCCCAAACAGCGAAAGAGCCTTCCAAGTGGAGGGCTTGCAGTCCCAGAGAACGTTATTAATGTTCCCTTGTCCCGAATATACCTAGACACTATCCTGTGGAATCAACTCAAAGACCGCGTATTTACCTACAATTCTGAGCCCGGTGATTCAGAAAGTCGACTCCAAACACCTTCCGACAGACATTCTACGCCAACATCCCCAGGTACTCGCCTGTCGCGGAGCTTTCGGTATTCCAATGGCTTGTTTTCTGGAATGGTATTTGCAGTGTCTTACGGGGACAACAATGATGCCAAATCTCGCACAACGAAGATGATACTAGAAAATGATGGGCGAATTTTAGAAGACGGGTTCAACGAATTATTCGACTTGCCATCGAATGCCCCCGTTGTGACACCAACCAAGTCTACGGGACCAAGACCCCCCGGAGCCAATGTTAGTTTTCGTCTCAAATCCAGTGTCGAGGACGCAGGATTTGCGTGTTTGATTGCAGATAAACACTCCCGTCGTCCAAAGTACATGCAAGCCTTGGCTCTGAACCTCCCCTGTCTTTCAGATCGTTGGATAGAGGACTGCGTGGCCAAGGGCCAGATTTTAGATTGGGAGATGTACCTACTTCCTGCCGGCGAATCATCATATCTCCATGGAGCCACGAAATCAAGAATTCTCACATGCTACTCAGCTGCAAAGGCACGGTTATCCGAGACTATCGCAGCACGGCCGAATCTGCTGAGCGGACAATCGGTGCTACTGGTTACCGGACGGAACGGCAGGGCAGACGAGGAAAGAAGAAAGGCTTACATCTTCTTAACATATGCGCTGGGGGCGTCGAAGATCGAACGCGTACCAGACATCCAATCTGCCCGTGATGTTCTTCTCAGCCAACAGCAACCCGGAGATGACCACTCCAGCTGGGGCTGGGTTTACGTCGATGACGATGACAGAGCATTAGCGAAAGCCGTGGCTCTCGGAACCTCCACAGCCAGCTTCCCGTCGAGAAAGCGGAGGAAGTCTAAGCTCATGGAGTCTGTCAGTGGAGATGACCTTGGACTGAACAGCAATATTCGAATCGTGGGCAACGAATTCGTTTGCCAGAGCTTGATCTTAGGCCGATTGGTTGACTAATGGCTTTATTAACCGATCTTTCCTATCTGTCTTGAGGGTTCAGTGTATACGATCTCCCATTCTATCTCCCGTGGGCCTGAAAAGGGATAAGAGTACTATGTAAAGTATCATGAAGGAAATCAGTCTGACGTTTTAATGTACCAAAATATACCCTTTTTTTTGTCTATTAAGCAGGTATTTTATACTTGAATGAAGTTTTAACGTAGCTGATCAAGCTCCGTTGACGATATTCAGACAAATAATAGTGTATTGAACAATGGCTTATCACATAATGTCTTCCTATAGTACAGAGAGAAACACCAATCCCGGGTTTATAAAAAAGAAACAACAGCGTTTGAAAAAAAATAAGAGACTGAAAATGATTATCCCTAGCGCTTGGCCTTCTTCGACGCCTTCTTCTTGTTCTTCAGACTCTTCATTTGTGCAGCCCGCTCAGCCCTCGCCTCTCTCTTTCTCCAAGCCAGCCAACGGTTATTGCGATTGTAAGGCTTCGCAGTAATCCCTGCCTTTTCTGCCGCCCGACCAATCTGCCAGTTCGCTTCACGCCACATGTACCCAGGACGAAGCTGCGGTCCAGCTTCAGCATTACCAGCCTCCACACTTGGCCCATCCTCCGAAGAGGAAGAAGAGGAAGAAGAAGCAGAAGACCCCTCAGGCAAACAAGGCACAGCAACGCGGTTCAACTTGCGTCTTGACGGGGCATTCCGCGGCGTCGGCAGCTTCCCATCCTTCTCAAAGACAACGCCGATGTATTTCCGGTCCGGGTGTCGTTCCGGATCAAGATAGTAGCGCACGTAACCGGTCTCGGCGGCATAGATGGTATGGTCCCTACCCATAGCGCAGTTCTCGCCGGGGAACCATTTCGTCCCGCGCTGGCGGAAGATGATGCACCCGGGCACGACGTACTCGCCGCCTGTGCGTTTCGCGCCGAGACGCTTCCCCGCGGGATCGCGAGAGTGTCTGTTTGCAGTTCCCTGGGTGGCGTGGGAGGCGTGACGGACTTGGGAGATTGGGAGGAGGGAGGCGTTGGAGAGGATTGGTGATAATGATGGCTTTCGTGGTGCGGAGATGGGTCGTTGGAGGAGGGATTGCGGGATTGACGGCGGTGGAAGGCGAGATATTGGGTGTGCTGAGCGGGCAATTGCTCCCCCTAGGGCCCGGAGAGGGGTCAGGAGCCGGGGTTGGAGCATCATTGTGTGTTTTTCTCTTCGGATTCCAGCCCTAGACGCGCAGAGGGACTTGATGTGATCGGAGGTTGATGATTCTCGAGAGACGCAGCGACTTTTTTTCTGGCCTTGGCGGGGGTCACGTGCCGCGGCGACAGGCCATGCTGGAAAGTGGCATTATTTATCGTGCGTCTGTTCTGGACCTGGGATCTGGTCTATCTTCTTGATTTTCATCTCGTTTTTGGTTATTGGGTTAACCTTGCTCAGTTGGCAAGGGCTTCACCATTTCCTTGTCCACAATATCACACTAGTTGGGCTGTTCATCGACCATGTTGCCGGGCTGGATTAGGACCCTCGGGGCTCTCCTGCTCCTGGTCTCAGTAGCGCACGCCCAATTCCAGTTCTTCGAGCAAATGTTTGGAGGAGGAGGGCAAGAGCGTCAGCAAACTGCACAGAACGCCGCCAGTGACAGTTCGCGATATCAGAGCCTGTGGGAGGGAGGTATGAACTACATCTGGCCTCAGGCTTGTCTTGAGCTTTTCGCTTTTCGCTTTTCGGTGCCTTGTTTTTTTACCTAAAGAATACAACTAACATCGATGCAGCACGATGCGATAAATATCTGTGTCCCGGTACTCTTGCATGCGTTCATTTCCCGCATCACTGCCCGTGTCCGCACCCCGGCGTCGAGGAGAAGTTTGAGTTAGGCGAGGGTAGTGCGATCTGCGTCTCGAAGGGAGGATATAAAGAAGGAGAAGCTGCGCGCAAGGTCGAGCTGGCTCGGAAGGGACTTTTGTGATTGTGCATAGGGCAAAGGGTGTTCATCTTGCTACCTTCATCATGGAGCTTACGCTATTGTTTGTATACTTCTCTTGCGGGGATTTCTTGGAGAGGGACAACTACAGGCAGCAATTGCACAGCTACCCTGTCCTTAAGACAGCTTAAATACGTCTATATTGTTTCCATATCCCATTCACTTCCATCCAAGTCCTAAGGTCCTGGCTTATAGCTGTAGTTCGCCATCTCTTCTGGCTCTTTCTGCCGCCCTCTTATCCCCGCTTATTTCCGCCGCCTTCGTCATTTCTGATTCTCGCGGACGATGAACAAAACCTCCTCCTCTTCTCCTTCTCCTTCGCATGACTCTCATCTCTCTTGTCCTATATTTTCAGTAATCTCACTTTCGAGACCGCCACTACTGGCACGATGTCTTTTGCTGTGTGGAGTACGCGACTTCGCGCTCCCCCAGCACGGTGCCTTCAATCGTCTGGCCGAGCGTTCGCCAGCTCTTTCACAAGAGGACGACGTCTCAGTCCCCATGGGCCCCGAAATTCCATTCGACGGCCAGAGCCCATTAGAAAAGATGTGTCGCCTTCAAATACAGAGGCAGCCAATACCGGTCCCCCTGTCTCGAACTACGACCCCTCCCAGAATACACTACTCTCGCCCGTCTATATCCCCGAAGACCCCCATGGCGTATTAAAAGAGTCTCATCCTGCCACTGGAATACTCGCGAACTCAGGGCTGGTGGTGCAGAGACAGCTGGAATTGATGAATGTGATGATGTGAGTGATGGGTGTTCCAGTTCTAGCTAGATGAGTTTTGTACTGATTGATATTTTTCTCTGACAGTGGGTTTGAACAAGCCAATAAGTATGTGATTATGGATGCGGCTGGGAACCACATTGGTTATATGGCAGAGCAAGAGAGGGGAATGGCGAGCATGATGGCGCGACAATGGTTTCGCACCCACCGCAGCTTCGTGACACACGTGTTTGATAGACACGAGAATGAAGTTCTTCGAGTAAGTTTTCGCATTGTCAGGCTTTGGCGCTCTCTTCCTGACTTTTCCAGTTTCACCGTCCATTCTCGTGGATTAACTCTAGGATTCGAGTATACGACCCTCTTGATGCAGCTAATCGCACCTTCTCATCGTCCACTGCGCTTCAAGCCAGCTCTCCCGGTTCGCTGGTACAAGCTGCAGGTTCATCCAACGCCCGGATATCGCCACTTGGGTTTGACGAAATGCGAGTTATTGGAGAAGCACAGCAACAGTGGGCGCCCTTAAGACGCAAATACAACCTGTTTACCTACCACCAGTCCCCTAACCCAGCGATCGAAATGGGAAGCCAAAAGGTACCCCTTGCACAGACCGGCTTGTCCAGTGCCCAGCAGATGCAATTAGCGCAGGTTGCAGAGGGGGACCGCAACTTTGGCGAATTTAATCAATTCGCCTTTGTCGACGAGCGTTTCTTGTCCTGGGATTTCGCCTTACGCTCTGCCGATAGCCGGCTGATAGGGTCTGTCAATCGGGACTTTGCTGGGTTTGCTCGTGAAATCTTTACGGATACTGGAGTATATGCGCTCCGTATGGATTCTGCTGCACTTAAACCCGCTGAGACTGCAGACCAGGCTCCTGTGGTTACCGGTATGACGCTTGACCAGCGTGCCGTTATGCTAGCCACTGCTGTTAGCATTGATTTTGACTACTTTAGCCGTCATAGTGGCTCTGGTGGAATGGGTTTCCTGCCAATCTGGATCCCCGGGGTTGGCGGAGAAGTTGCAGCCGGTGGCACTGCTTCTGCTGGCGAAGCCGGGGCTGTGGGAGAAGCTGCTGCGGGCACCATCGGGAGAGCTGGGGCCGCTGGTGGAATGGCCGAGGGTGCTGCTGCAGGAGTAGCTGGTGCCGGAGCTATGGCAGGATACGATGCAATGTCTAGAGGAATGGCGGGTGAAGGCCAGTACCCACAGACAGGCCCGCCTGATCAACAACCATTCCCAGTCGACCAGAACTCTCCTGGTCCCAACCAAGCCGGTCCTTACGGGGACGCATGGGCTCCAGAACCGGAAGAAGACCGCTGGCTGGACGATCCATGGGAAGAAGATGAGCCCAGTAATGGAGAAGGAGGGGGAGGAGATGACTACGACTGGTTTTAAGTATACTTGTCCCTCTTTTTTTGCCGTCTGCAACATCCGTACAGCGGTGACATTTCGCGGCGTGCAAGGGGAAAACCGGGCCTGTTGCTAGCAGGTCTTGACGAGGAACATGACGGACATAAACAAACATTGTATATAGTCATTGTATCACATTGTATTACTAGGAATAGAACCTTAGACTTGATCTCTCTTTCTTTGGCTGTGTATACGTCTTTCTGCCTGAGGCAGCAAACAGCCTGATCCAGAGTCGAGGCAGTGGCGACAGGAAGAACTTTGCGATAATCCAGGATAGTTCAATCATCTTCTTCCTTTAGTTGCCACAGAGTCCGACAGGTAATCCTCGGTGATCTAGTTCTGGTTCTCTATTAAAAGCTGCACATTACTCTCCTCCGTTTCCCGAGTCTCCTTCCTTCCCCCCACTTCGCCGACTGCTCTCCGCACTCCTTTATATCTAATCGGCGCCTGCTCTCATACGACACCCTCTCTCTTCTCCTTCTTCTCCTTCTTCCTACTCCATATCAACAACAGGAACAAAAGGACCACTCATCAATCCCCTCCAAATCCACAGTCATAACACACATACCCGCCGCCAACCATGTCGTCCATGACCCAGAATCGTCTCTTCCGCGAGTACAAGACCCTCTCCACCAACCCACCAGACGGCATCACCGCGGGCCCCGTTTCCGAAGATGATATGTTCCATTGGGAGGCCCTGATCCAGGGGCCCGAGGGCACACCCTTTGAAGGTGGTGTGTTTGCTGCAGAGCTCAAGTTTCCCAAGGATTATCCCCTGAGCCCTCCGACGATGAAGTTTGTTGGGGGTGGTGTTTGGCACCCGAATGGTGAGTTTTCTTTTCCTCTCCCTGGACTTGTGAATGGACTGGGTAGATGTTGTAACGTAAATGTGCTGGATGGAACAGTATCGCTGATTATCTGGAATTACTATCTAGTATACCCCAATGGAACGGTGTGTATCTCCATCCTTCATCCGCCCGGCGATGACCCGAATCACTATGAGCATGCGTCGGAGCGGTGGTCGCCTATCCAGAGTGTGGAGAAGATCCTCATCTCCGTGATGAGTATGCTTGCGGAGCCGAATGACGAGAGTCCGGCGAATGTGGAGGCGGCGAAGATGTGGAGGGAGCGGAGGAGTGAGTATGAGAAGAAGGTTCGGGAGGAGGTGAGAAAGGGATTGGGATTGTAACCTCCTCCCTCTGTTACTCCGATAAAAAAGCTCGCCGGCCCTAGCAATCTCTTGTTTCTTTCTTTCTTTCCTTGCTTCCTCCAACTCCTCTCTTCCATTTCCCCCAACTGACCCCTAGACATTGGCTTTCATGCCAATGCACTGTCCGCTTTTTTCACCAGAGGGCAAATACAATGGCATCCCGTTGTTGTCGTTATAATCGGTCTCTCTGGCCCCGCCGCATTCAATCGGTGACTCTCGAAAGTACGCCGCAGTGAAAGTGGCCAATGGCGAATATACTGCATACTTATCCGGTGTCGCCACGCTGCACTGTGAGGCCATTACTGCGGTCAATCCCTTCAAGGACACAGTCTAGCAAAGAGAGATGTGGTTGATGATTGTAGGAGCAATAAGTATTATTGTGAGGGGCTTTGATAGGCGTGTGAGACGGTGCTGATGCCGACAATTCCATGCTACTCTTGCAATCTGGATATAGTGGTATGGACTATAGAAGCTGGTCAGGGTCTTCTGCATTGTGCCTCGCAGTATATAAAAGGACTACAGATTCACCCAAATAACAAAATGGCATTTAACCTCTCAAACTCTTCCTTTCCTCCTGCTCCCTTCTCAGGACCTAATTTCCTTGACTATTCTACAAGTGGTTTCAATTGCTCAATCTGAGTGTGTTCAGCTGCTTCACATATCATCTCATGCCTAATTCTCCCGTCCTGTCTCGATAACTGCCACTCTACATCCCTGACTCCAGCATCCTGGCCAGCAAGTTGTTATCGAGTAAGGATGGCTGACAGGATTAAACAGCGGTGAGAACGACAAAGCCGCGACTATAAATCCCTCTGTCATTCTCTCCCAGTGCGTCGCTTTCCCCTCCACCCTTCACCAGAATGCCGACTTATGTTTTATACAGCCTTGAAAGCGCGATCAACAGTTTCTTCAACTCCAGCACTACTGTAACAAGACAGCAATGCGATGAATTCGCCATCTCTCGCGCTGGCGGTGCGTCCACTCCATTGAAGATGCAGGGAGTGTGCAGCTATACCGTGCCAGCAGGACCCGAAAACTCCAGGCTTGTCCATTTCAGAGACGAGAACTCCACCATTGATATGCAGAACATCATTCTTGCCAAAGCAATCCATCCCGACTTCGTGTCTAGCTGCAAGTATCACGGGCGCATCGGCGAACTCACGACCGCTCTATGTCTACGAGATGGAGAACCTTCCGGGGACTGCGCACATCATGGCCCGGATTCCACCAGATGATGTTTCCAGACGACTCAACACGATCAGGGACTTTGCAAGGTACGCTACGCCTCCCAAAGCTCTAATTCCATTTGCAAGAGCTTAATAACAACAACAACTTGGAGCAGGTTCTTTGCCCAGTCATGGAACAACGATCACCGGCCACACCCAGAGAAAACGGCCATCTTGCTCGCGGCGTTTCAGTCTAATTTCGAGCTTCTAGCCCGAGACTTACCGGCTCGCTTCGCACAAAGCCTGGAATGGGTCCGCGAGCATCTCCCATCTCTCTTCTCCGAATCCCAATCCCAATCCCAATCCCAATCCCTCCCGTTTGTTCTCAGCCACGGGGACCTGAACGAGACGAATATCCTCACGAATCCCGAAACGGGGAATATCACCGGGATTGTTGACTGGGCCGAATCAAGAATTCTACCGTTCGGCTTCGCACTATATGGGCTCGAGAACTTTTTGGGCTGGATGGATTCAGAGGGGTGGCACTACTACGATCATTACCGTGAACTTGAGGGCTGGTTTTGGCATGCCTTTCGAGAGGAGGTTCCTCGTTTCTCTGGTGCAGAACCTTTTTTTGGTTCGTGTTGCGAGAATGGCTGGGTTCTTCTATCGTTATGGGTTTCATTTTGATGGAGGTGGTGTGGTGCGAAGTGTGCGGGGGGAAGGTTCTCTTGCGTATCTTGATGGGTTTTGTGTTACTGAGAGGTGGGATTCTCTTCTTTTATGAGTTCTTTTATGAGATGGCTTGTTATGTATTACGAAGGAGGGAGGTCCAGGTCGTCAAGGTAAACGTACACTCGCGATGACTCTGCTATAAAAGTTGAGTGGAAATGAGAAGTACTCTGTTCAATCTTTCTACGAAAGAAAGCTTTGATAGCATATACCATGTTATCTATTCCATGGCAGAGACAAGTCAGCTACCTAGGTACTGTGTGTATAAGTTGAAAAGCCCTCAGTTACTTCGACAGTCTTCCCATCTGTCGATCGATCCAGCCTTCCAATCCGCCCTCTCGGTCATATAGAATCTCAGTCTCGGCTTTTATATTCAGCATGAGCATCCGCTGCAGCTCCCCACGCCACTCTGGTTCAGGGCCCCCAGCAGCCCACACGGGGTTCTTCGATAACATCGACACGATTTTCTTGCGGTCCCTCGCCGTTAAGCGGATCAGTGCCTCGTCATTCGCTTGCTCCGTCCCACCTACTACATCGGACGTGCGTAGTCCCAGCCAGGAGAGACAGGGGGCGTTGAGCCTCCCGTTGTCGTGTATGTGAGCCAAAGAGCCGTATTTGTATGTTGACATTATCGCCATGCCGTCGGGGTCGCTGTCAACCAGGGCGTAGAAGCGTGGGGGTGTGCCAGAGTGAGGCTGGCTCTCTAGGATCTTACGGATGAATGCTCTTGTTCCTAGGTCCGGATAGCCTTTGCCCTAGTTCGCGTTGGTTTTCTTCTTGATTGTAGGGTAGTGGGATAGAGGTAGTTACTTACCGTGATCAAGATACCCTTTCCAGCTGCAGCTCGCGTGTGGAAACTGCTTCTTGCTAGACGGCGGTATATAGCCTGTCACTTTAGTATGAGGTTTCTCTTTATCTTTTGTTTTGCGTTGTTCTGAGATTGTGAGGGGACTATACCTCTTTTTCTAGAATCAAGACCCAGGAAACCTCTGAGATGTTGATCCTGGCTATATCGTGCACCCTCGGGATCAGACAGTCCTGGGCTATGGTTATTTCTAGGCCACTGCATTTGTTCTGTGGGTTACCTTTGTCGAGAATCGAGCGTCAATCACCTCGTTGTTTATGGAAATAAGCTGGTAATACCCGGTTACGAGTCCCTTTGCCGCTGCCTCCTATACATTTGCACCAACGTTCGAGTCAGATCAGCAGTGTTGATGCAGTGAGGATACTCACCACATTCAAGTCAGACCGATCTACCCCAATTGTATGGGCAAAGTCGTCTACAAGGCCGTCGACAATTCTCTGCGATCCAAAACAGACTGGATCAGTGTAGTATATGTCCCTTCTACAGGTTATCCCCGGCCCAGAAACAGATCAGAACCTCCAAGAACAAACGAACCGTTTGGAGATTACCAGACCCGCACGAAGAGCCTCAGCAATAGCGGAGAGGATTCGCATGGCGACAGCTATTGATCGAGAAGAAGTAATCTTAGAACGTGCAGTCTCATTGACGGGCTGGTACTCGCATACTAAATCTCCATGCTTCGTAGGCATCCTTTCCAGGCCAGGAGTAGGTGATCATTGTCTCTGTCTCGGCGGACTCAATGGCACCAGTTAAGGGACTAATGAAGAGAGCCGTCTGTTTTGTTCTCCTGCGTTTCAGTGTGATGGAGGGTTGGCCGTCAGACAGCGAAAGCTGGTCGAGCACTGCTGCCAGGGTCTCCTCGATGTACAGCTGGACTCGCTCTTTGGGTGGGAGACTCTGAGTATCTGCGGATGGAGAAGCCGGCGGTTCCTCTGGTTGAGAGTCCATTGTTATGAGTTCAGAGGAGATGAAGAAACTTGTAGAAGGACTGGAGTGTTGTGACGCTGAATTGAATTCCAGACGTGGTCACGTTCTCCGATCACAACCCTCACTACATCCATCCATTCTCTCCATTCTTTAGATGTCAACTCCCTGACATGTTCGTGATGACTATTTCCTGTCATTTCGAAAACAATCCTGATCCTTTACAGTGGCTGCAGCAAAGGACGTGATGTACTCTGTAGTTTCCATCCTCAGGCAGCCGATGACTAAGCGCTCAGTTCCCCCAGACTTTCGACTCGAATTTAAGACTGAAGAATCCGCCGGTTTGTGGATTTCCTGCCTGTCAATTGCTTCGGTTGAGCGCCTCCTTGTATCCCTTGCGGTGCTGACGTGTATTTTCTTGTTCTTCCCAGGCCAATTCCTCTGTCAAGACGCGCAGACGATGCCGCACAGCCATCTTGCTCCTTGGAGAACCGACGCTCAGGGCCACCTTGTCCCCGACACTAATGGCGACTCCAAGACAGACTATGCGAGATGGCGATTACTGAATGACGACGGCCGCCAAACATGGCATTACCTTGAATCGGACGAGCAGAATGAAAAGTGGCCTCAATCGGTTGCTGATAAATACTTTCTGGGTCTTCCCACGGTACTACTGCTGCTAGCGTTCATTGTTTTTGTTTGCATCACTCTCTAATTCTATTTAGGGACTCCCCGAGCTTCCAAAGGCCAAAACTCCCCTACAGTGCGCGGAAAATGGCCTGGAATTCTTCTCCAAGCTACAGCTCCCGCCAGGGAACTGGGCTTGCGAGTATGGTGGCCCCATGTTTCTTCTCCCCGGGTTGATTATCACCTATTATGTCACGAATACTCCGATTCCCCGAGAGTATGCAACTGAGATCATAAGATATCTCTTTGCCCGACAGCATCCAGAGGATGGCGGCTGGGGTCTGCATATTGAGGCCCATAGCTCTGTCTTCGGCACCAGTATGAACTACGTTACGCTGCGCTTGCTAGGCGTCGGCCAAGATGACCCTCGCATGGTCAAAGCCCGGGGACTGCTGCAGAAGTTTGGAGGCGCTATGTACGGCCCTCACTGGGCTAAGTTCTGGCTTAGCGTCCTTGGTGTCATGGAATGGGACTGTGTCAACCCAGTCCCCCCAGAGCTCTGGTATGTGGTTTTTGCCTTCTTGCTTCTTTACCTGCTTCACTAACATTACTATCCAGGCTGGTTCCTGACTGGGTTCCGTTTGCCCCCTGGAGATGGTGGATTCACATCCGGCAGGTTTTCTTGCCGATGTCCTACTTGTCATCCAAGAAGTTTACTCACCCCTTGGATCCTCTCACCAAACAGCTGAGAGAGGAAATTTACACACAACCCTACGACTCTATCGACTTTGCCAGTCATCGAAACTCCATCCACAAGGCCGATAACTACTACCCCAAGACATGGCTTCTCAACACCCTCAACACCTTGCTGGTGAAGGTCTGGAATCCCTTTTTGCGGACATCCGCCATAGTCAATCGTGCAGAGGAATGGACGTGGAAGTTGATCCAAATGGAAGATGAAAACACTGACTACGCTGGCCTTGGGCCTGTAAGTAACCCGATGAATATGGTTGCTTGCTATCTCCATGACGGGCCAGACAGCTATTCGGTCCGACGTCATCGAGAGCGCCTGAACGACTACATGTGGATGAAGCACGAAGGCATGTTGATGAATGGCACCAACGGAGTCCAGGTGTGGGATACTGCCTTTATCACTCAAGCTATCGTCGTTGCCGGATTCGCAGACGATCCCAAGTGGCGGCCGATGCTCACCAAGGCCTTGGAATTCCTTGATGCACACCAACTCCGAGAAAACGTTCCCGAGCAAGAGAAGTGTTACCGCCAACACCGAAAGGGCGCATGGCCGTTCAGCAACAAAACCCAAGGATACACGGTCAGTGACTGCACCGCCGAGGGACTTCGGTCAACAATCCAACTCCAGGAGATGCACAACTACCCGAAATTGATCTCAGAACAGCGCTTGAAGGACAGCGTGGACTGTCTGCTACTAATGCAGAATCCCTCTGGTGGGTTTACGGAGTACGAGACCACCCGCGGCTCCCCCAAGATTGAGTGGCTCAACGCAGCCGAGGTCTTCGGTGGCATCATGATCGGCTACGATTACCCAGAGTGCACCACTGCCTCAGTGACTGCCCTCTCCCTGTTCAGCAAGTTTTACCCCGATTACCGTGCAAGCGAAATCAAGGCAGCAAAGGAGCGGGCCGTGAAATACATTAAACGAGTGCAACGGGCAGATGGCAGCTGGTATGGGTCTTGGGGCATCTGCTTCACCTATGCTGCTATGTTCGCCTTGGAGAGTCTTGCAAGCATCGGGGAGACATACGAAACCAGCGAGTACTCCCGCCGCGGCTGCGAGTTCCTCCTCTCCAAGCAAAAAGAGGACGGAGGCTGGGGAGAATCCTATCTGAGCAGCGAAACGCATGTCTACGTTCATCATGAACAGTCGCAGGTATGCCAGACAGCTTGGGCCTGTCTTGCCCTGATGGAGGCGGGCTACCCACACAAAGAGCCAATCGAGAAAGCCATGAAACTGCTGATGGCGCGACAGCAGCCAAATGGCGAATGGTTACAAGAGGCCATTGAGGGAGTATTTAACCAGTCCTGGTGAGTACAACAACGTCGATCCCGAGACAAACTCTGAAGAAGAAAACTAAACCAAGCATAGCATGATCTCGTACCCCAACTACAAGTTCTACTGGCCGATCCGAGCTCTGGGTCTGTATAGCAAAAAATTCGGGAACGAGGAACTAATGTGAAGGCATCGACGACCATGTAATGCTCAGTTTTTTCTCCCTTTTTTCTTTCGGGATTCCCATTCACCGTAAAACAATAACGAGACCCTAGAATAGCGTTTGATCAAGCCTAATAAAATGTTTATCTGTCCACAACATCTTCTCCCCAATAACTCAATACTCAGCAGTTGATAGCGAGCTGAGGCGATGACATAAGCTTCCCCGCAGGTTCTCCAGAGAAAGTGGTGGAATCGAGATTCACAACAACAACAACAACAACACTTGAAAATCTCTCAGACAATCACTCAGTTCTACAATTCATTCCTCTTTCTCTCTCTCGCCTCTTCACCATATCACTTCTCTTCCACCTCTCCAATATCCCAACCAACCTCATCTCCACCCACACCGACCAAAAGCTCCCACCTCATCCTTTACCCCAACATCCAAAACAAAAAACAGAAGGAAAAGAAAAGAAGAGAGAGAAAAGAAAAAATGAACGCCGCATCCCAAGGCGACGCCGCCCTCGCAACCTCCGACTTCCCCAGCGCAATCACCCATTACACCCGTGCCCTAGTCGAGCTCCCCCGCGCCCCAGCATACTACATCAAGCGTTCAACCGCATACACCCGCCTGAAGCCCGCAGACGGCGGCCCCAACATCAACGGTGCACTCCACGATGCCGAAATCGCGCTTGTGCTTGCGCGGGAGCGTGCGAAGCGCGATCTTATCCTCTCGGCGCAGATGAGGAGGGCTGTGGCGTTGTTTCAGCTTGAGCGGTATGGGGATGCGGGGTTCTTGTTTGGGGTTTTGGAGGGGAAGCTGAATGCGAATGCGAATGCGGGGGAGGCTGGTGATGCGGCTGATAAGGTCAAGGAGGTTATGAGGGGTGGTGCGGCGGGCCCAGGGAAGGGTCTTGCGCAGGAACTGCCGATTTGGTTGATTAAGGTTAAAGGGAAGTTGGCGAAGTTGGGGGAGGATGATGAGAGGCGCTTGGTGACAGTGAGTGAGGTTCCGGTTGGTGTGAAGGTGCCGACGGAGAAGGAGTTGAAGATGCAGCTGGAGGCTTTGAAGGCTGGGAAGGTTGCGGATGTGGTTGCTTCTTCTGCTGGTGAGAATATGAAGGGGAAGGGAAAGGAGGAGGAGAAGGAGACAGAGGATGAGACGAGTGCCCATGCTTCCGTGAAGAAGAAGGCTCCCGCTGCTACTGCTGCCCCGGAGAAGATCAGACACGAGTGGTATCAATCGCATGACTCGGTTGTTGTGACTCTCTATGCAAAGGGCGTGCCCAAGGAGAGCGTGGATTTGGAGCTCAAGAGCGACTCGGTATGTTTACCAACAACACAACCTCCCACCTATGACCCTAAAAGCTACTAGACTAACCCAATGAATGCAACAGGTATCCCTTCAGTTCCCTCTCCCCTCCGGCTCTGAATATGCCTTTACGCTTGACCCCCTGTTCGCGCCCATAGACGAGTCCTCGTCCAAGATCACAACCGGTACGACAAAGATCGAGCTCGTTCTGTGCAAGCAAACCCCCGGCCAGAAATGGAGCGCCCTAGAAGCAACCTCAACAGACATCAAGCTCTCCAATCGTCAATCCACTACAACCACCACTACTTCTTCCTCTACTACTCCTAGTACCACTACTGCTGCTCCTGCTCTAGCCCCCCCAGCTTCAGCCCCAGCCTACCCAACCTCATCCCGCCACGGAGCAAAAGACTGGGACAAAGTAGCATCAACACTGACAACCAAAAAGGCCAAATCCGGAAGCAAAGACAAGGGAAAGAAAAAGGACGACAACAACAACAACAACAACACCACAGGCGAAGACTCGGCAAACGACTCTGACGCTGAGGGATCCATCGATTCCGATTTCGGCGGGGACCCCGTCGATGGATTTTTCAAGAAACTGTACGCAAACGCCGATCCTGATACCCGTCGGGCCATGGTGAAGAGCTTCGTTGAGAGTCAGGGGACGTCGCTGAGCACGAACTGGAGTGAGGTTAGGCAGGGCCAGGTGAAGGCTCATCCGCCTAGTGATTGAGTTGGTTGGATGGGTACAGAGCTGGCTTTCTTTTTTTTTTTTACTCGTTTTTTCTAAAAATTTCATCTGGGGGGTGTTCGTTACTTGTCACGTCTAGCGGGTGTTCATTTGGGATATGGTTATTCCCTCTCTCTCTCTCTCTCTCTCTCTCTCTCCCCTCTCTCTCCCCTCTCTCTCCCCTCTCTCTATCTAGATCGATCGATCGACTGTGTGGGTAAAGGTAGTGCTAATGAACCATTTTGAGATTTCTTTCTCTTTATTTTCTAAAAATCTGTAGCTATATACGTTCTCAAACAGTGGCCACGTATGACCGAAACAAATTTATGCCCAGAATTGGATACCTTCCATAACGCCTTGCTACCTACTACCTTTTTGTATTTCCCCTTGCGCAAAGAACAAAAAAATTCAAACCAGCATAAAGGCCCAAGCAGTAAAAAACAAGTGGGCTACTCATGAGTCAACGGTTAGTATTCCCCCTCATTGGTCCCGTTATTCTGGTATAAGAAGAATTGGATAAAAATACACATATCCAGGAACAAGGTCCCAAAACTTCCAATGAGCCAGGAAAGATTCACGAGGATGTACCTCCCATACACGGCTCCGATTTCATCAGACGGGCACTGCCGGCCGCCGTCACAAACGGGCGAGTAGGCCAGGATAGACAAGACGTATGTCAGGTTTCCGATGCAGGCAAAGAGAAAGAAAAGGAAGGATACGCCCTCTGTGGACTTCCGCTTGTAATTGAGTAGGATCTGGGGTAAGCGGGAGCCAAGATATAGGGCCGCACAGAAATATCCGAAGACTTGACCGAGGGTGTCGAATGCAAGGGTGTCGGTGGCGTGATCGGGGTGCTTTTTGTGTTTCGAGGGCGCGGAACGACTAACGTACCATCCTAAAACACCCGCAGCACAGACGAGTCCGACGGCGGAGAGATTGAATAGGACGGTTTGCAGGGCGGAGATGCGTCGTGCGTGACGGAGAGATCGCTTCGTCGGTTCGATGAAGGGAGTTGCGGGGGACAGGTGTGTCCCATCAACGGATGGGTGCAGGAACGAAGACGCTGAGTATCTCCTGTGGCTGACCGAAACTACGGGTGGCGATACAATCCCGCTCCTAGAGTTCGAAACGTTGGCGCTAGGCTGGTATGATTGGCCATTCTGGTGCGTGGAGAGGAGAGAGGTGTGCTCCGTCGGTTTTCTTGAAATAACCGGGGACGGTGTTTCGCTATCATCGAGATCATCCTGGGCTGAGGAGCCTGATACATCGTCTCGGAGGGTAAAGCCACGATAGTAGAAACACTGGCCCAGCAGCACGATGTCCGCGAGAGTGTAGTAAACCGCGAGGATGATCATGGTTGGGAGGACACCCTGCAGAACGGCCCCAAGGATGTTAAACACATCTCCGGCCAGCCAGACAACAAGGAACAGAAGAGAGAGTCCATCTGCAGAGCCACGACGGAAGTTTTCAATGATCTGAGGAGAGAAGACGACGACCCAGCAAGCAATCGAGATGGAGCTGGAGCGCGTTAGCCAAAAGCAGCAGCAGAAGAAAAGAAGAAATAATGAGTCACGGGACATACCCACAGATCCCACTCAAGGCCTCCAGATCAATATTGACGCTCTGAGGAGGAAACATGACCAGGAGCAGCAGAAGGACAAATTGGGACGGTCTCCCAGCTCGACAGCTCAGCCCACAGCACAGAACACCTTCTCTACAATAACCTTAGTAGGACGAAGAAGGAAGAGGAAAATCCCGGGGTTAAAAAGCGACTGAAACTCTTTTAGGGCTCATGACGTAACTCGAGTCTGGCGCTGTTGTGGATTACGTTAGCAGGAACAATCCATTGCATAACAAAAATACCAAAAGTACCAAAAATAATGGAAGTGCTCTGAATGATGATGGGACACTACTTAGGTAGTAGGGGGCTTTAACACCATAGAGCTACCTGATGCAAGACGCACTTCTCGGTCCAAGAGGTATGCAATTGCGCTGCATATCTTGCTGTGAGGGCCTCTCCAACAATAGAGTACTCAGTACGGGTCTATTAATCGAAGCATTAGGAGCTTCTTCGACAGCCAACTTCGAAAAGCTCTGCAAAAAGACAATCTCGGAATAACTACTAGAACTAGTACCTAACTAACTAGGTACTAGTACAAGTAGTTTATATTTTATCGCTCGAGATCAAAGGCTTCAGTGCATTATCGTCAGAATCCGCTAGTCCTGATATAGCGGTCAGGCTGCGATTAGTGCTGCCTTTTATATGAGGCACGCACGGAATAACCATCATTCCGACTATCGTCAGGCATCAGGTGACCTGTGCCTATTAGTCATCCATCTGACGCTTTGAATGGCTTCGTTACGGAGCATACAGAGCACTCCGAGTGCTTACGCTGTAGCCAATTGAGCAATTATCATATTCCCGCAGACTAACTACAGACTCCGCGTAGTCGCAACCAAAAATGCGTCCTCGATGACGACCCCAGCTATCAGAATCCCCTTTACCGGCCCTTTGCCCCCGCCGATAATCGTACCTCCATCCGCGAGTTCAGTGTCCGGAGCAATCGATGCCTTCCTATCGTTCCTAACAGCTCCGCCATCTCCTTACCTTCGTGGGGTCGATGTCGGGAGATACTCTCAGACCGCGATTCTTACGGGAGCTGGGATTTCGGTAGCGTCTGGACTGTCCGACTACCGCGGTGAGAACGGTACCTACGTCACTAACAAGGCATATCGGCCGATCTATTTCCATGAGTTTGCAACACGGCATGAATCGCGGAAGAGATACTGGGCTCGCAGTTTTGTTGGGTGGCCCGGGCTTCTCAAAGCGAAGCCGAATACAACGCATTGGGCCATTAGAGATTTAGGCGCCAAGGGCTATATCAGCTCCGTGGTTACCCAGAACGTGGATTCCTTCCATTCCACTGCGCATCCCGAGCTATCTACCCTCGAATTACACGGCTACCTGAGATCTGTTGTCTGCTTAAGCTGTCGAAACCAGTTCTCTCGAGCAAAGTTCCAAGAGTCACTCGAGAAACTTAACCCGGCTTGGGCGGAATTCCTAGCGAGGATGGTGGATGCTGGGGTTCTTGATACCGATAATCCAGAGGAACAGCGGCGAAGAGGCCTAAAGCTCAACCCAGACGGTGATGTTGAACTGCCTGAGGCGCCATATTCAACGTTCCGGTATCCTTCATGCCCAACTTGTCTTGAATTTCCCCCTGTTCTACAAGATGGAACCCGAGCTAGAGTAGAGGTTGAGAGTGATGGCGCTTGGCTACCAACTTCTTCTGCAGGGATTTTGAAACCTGCAGTGATCATGTTCGGGGAGAACATTGACCCGAACGTGAAGGTGGCTGCGGAGGAGGCCATTGATGACGCTGGGCGATTGCTTATCCTGGGCACTAGTCTTGCCACTTACTCTGCTTGGAGGCTGGTGGAAAGAGCTTACAAGAGGGGTATGCCCATTGGCATAATAAACCTCGGTGGTATCAGGAATGAATCTGTGCTCTTGAAGGAGTCGGACCAGGGGAGTGATATTGCATCCCGATACATTCGTTGCAGTCTTAGCTCCGACTCTGTGCTGCCCTCCGTTGCGTCGCAACTCCCTTCTTTAACCCGCTGAACAAGTTTCCTGTATATACTTCGGAAGCCAGCCATTGATAGAATAGTTGCATCACTGCTAGACACTGGAGGATTAATTCTGTATAATCTCGATCTAATATAATTAACCATGATGTGGTCTGGTCATTGGGCTAGTTACAAGGTTTAAATGCAAGACAGCTGTAGATATATAGGAACAGTAATAATCCCAGATAGCATAATTATAGTAGCAAAGAGCAATAACAATAATACCTTTATAATATATAATTAATTGATAAATAAGAATCGAATTGCCGCCCACCAAGCCGAAAGACGGCAAAGCAGCGCGTCCGTGCAGAAGCAAGTGGTTGTCATCGATTGTTTCCAGCGGGCGGCGCGGGGCTCAAAACAGGCTGCAAATCGATGGATCTCATTCTAAGCAGCGCCAAAACGGACATGGAGTCATGGACTCTCACAACTCCAGTGCCAGCAGTAGTTCTTTAAGACCCTCCACGGTTCCTCTGTCGCAGCACATCGCCTCTTCCTATCTCGACACCATTTCGACTCTCGTTTCTCCCAAAACCTTCCTTTTCACCGCTGAACAGTCCGTCGCTCGACCCCCTCCTCCTCCACCCCCCTCTCAACGCTCGCCGGCCATGGATAAGGCGCAGCAACCCAGCTCTTTCCAGCAGCTGGAGAAGGTATGTTGGTCCCTGTGTTGTTTTACAGGCTAGAGAATTTGCTTGATAGAAAATGAATGATCTGACTCTTTCGTCTCCTCATCCTCTAGCTCGGAGAAGGCACATATGCCACCGTGCGTCAAATCCCACCAATTCCCTGCGAATGACTTTTTAGTCAAGAAGAAATTCGCACCTTGTGTCAATTCTCTCCGTGCACTGTATACGTACTAATAAAGCAAATCGCAGGTCTTTAAGGGACGAAATCGCCAGACAGGCGAGCTCGTGGCTCTGAAAGAAATCCACCTCGATTCCGAAGAAGGGACGCCATCGACTGCCATTCGAGAGATCTCGCTGATGAAAGAGCTGAAACATGAGAGCATTGTCTCCCTCTACGATGTTATTCACACGGAAAACAAGCTTATGCTTGTCTTCGAATACATGGACAAGGACTTGAAGAAATATATGGACACCCGAGGCGACCGAGGCCAATTGGACCAACCAACTATCAAGTCGTTTATGCATCAACTTTTGAATGGTATCGCCTTCTGCCATGAGAACCGGGTTCTCCATCGAGACCTGAAGCCTCAAAACTTGTTGATCAACAAGAAGGGACAATTGAAACTGGGAGATTTCGGACTTGCCCGTGCCTTTGGTATTCCAGTCAACACGTTTTCGAATGAAGTCGTAACCCTGTGGTACCGTGCTCCCGACGTCCTTCTGGGCAGCAGGACATACAACACAAGCATCGATATCTGGTCCGCCGGCTGCATCATGGCAGAGTTATACACTGGCCGTCCTCTGTTCCCGGGAACGACAAACGAGGATCAACTACAGAAGATTTTCCGTCTCATGGGAACACCCTCGGAGCGCTCATGGCCAGGTATTTCCCAGCTTCCAGAATACAAGCCCAATTTCCATGTCTACGCAACGCAGGATCTCGGTCTGATCCTCCCCCAAATCGACCCTCTTGGTCTTGATCTGTTGAATAGAATGCTTCAGCTGCGACCGGAAATGCGGATTAGCGCTCATGACGCGCTTCAGCACCCGTGGTTCCATGACCTTGCCCAAGTGCAGGCACAGCTACAACAACAGCAACAGCAACAGCAGCAGCAAATGGCTGGAGGGTATGGGGGAATGGCTCCACCTCAGCAAGCATATTAAACAGTTATAAATCACCTCTCCTTCTTTTTCTTCTCAATGCTTTTCATCTATGCGTGATGTTGCTTTCTCTCATGGGCTCATGGATTTTCTTTCCTTTCTTTTCGCGAGAGACGATGTCTCTAATCTAGATATGGAGAGCGCGGCGTTAGACATGAAACAAGGGCAACGAAGTAACCTTGGGATATTGGCTGCTTGTTTATTGCTATATTTTCTTTCCTCCCCTGAATGTTTGCCGTGCCAATAAAAAGAAGCTTTAATGTTTACAAAATAAAAGCCGACATTTCAAGCACTCCTGGTAAGTAGTTTCCAGCACCGTACAACCAGGCCTAGGAGTCAACTCCCTACTAGAGAGACAGCCATCCATGAATTCCCTCGGACGAATGCTGATGGAACCGAATGGATATATTTCGGATATTTGGACATCTGAGAGTCCACCCGGCCGAGGAGCATACCACAATTCAGAGTGACTTTTCCTCTTTCTTATACTAACAACTTCACGGAGTATAGACGCCGTCAACTCTAAACAAACCACTGGTTCTTCGGGAATCGGGATTCTCTGTTTCCAAAGTCTTTCTTCTTGGCGAGTGAGAGGCCTGATGCTGAGTGGATTCCCGTAAGCTGGACCCATGGATTCTCCTCTACTCTGACAACAACAGCGGTGGCTCGCCATCCGATCTAGACATGATGCTGAGAGGGTCTTGAAGAGGGCCTGGAAGTCAGGAGATAATCATCAGGGTTATCCGCATCCCAGTTCTGTCTCCCTTAAAGCATACTCTGTAGATCCCGATCAACGCTCGAAGTCAAATGCCTCTACAGAGCTTTTGTTTCACATAGAAGAGGAAGCTCAAGCTATCATGGATACTCTCCTACTCTCATCCACACTCCATTCCAGCTACAGAAGAGTCATGTTGCCATGTCGCTGTCGGCTGGGGAACTCTACGCCATTTCGGTGACAGAGCGCACATGCTCTGCAATTTCTCTGTTTGCAACCGGCATAATGATCGTTTCGTTCCTCTCCTCGCGGTCTTTCCGCAAACCGATCAGCCGTTTGGTGTTCTACGCCTCCATCGGCAATATAATGGCCAACATCGCGACATTGATATCGCAGTCAGGTATCCACGCAGGTACAAATACCAGTCTGTGTCAGACACAGGCATTTTTATTACAATGGTTAGCCCTTCTCTACTGTGCATGCAGCTACGTAGTTCTATTCCTTATACAGGGATAATGACGCTGTCTCGCTAGGTTCATGCCCGCCGATGCACTGTGGACCTTCGCAATGGCATTCAATGTCTACCTCACTGTCTTCTATAGATATAATCCGGACGAGCTGCGGAGGTTAGAGTGGAAATATCTTGTCTTATGTTACGGTCTACCGTTTATACCGGCGTTTATCTGTTTCTTCATCAGCAGCCAGTCTCGGGGGAGGGTATACGGTTCGGCCATTGTAAGTACTTTTTTATAAAAGAAGGAACTTCAATAGCATTATCCTAACCTAAGTATGTGCTGCTAGCTCTGGTGCTGGATTACACCGTCATGGGATATTCTGCGCGTCACTATTTTCTACGTCCCGGTATGGTTTCTCATCTGCATGACGCTGGCCATCTACATACGCATAGGCAATCTCATCTGGCGACGAAGACGGCAACTCAAGGAAGCTGGGGCGATTGATAAAACAGTCAATCCAAATGAACCGCCTTTCTCCAAGGTCACAGATATCTGCATCACAGGAGAGGCAGCAAATCCCTTCCCACTCCGGGAAATTCCCTTGCCTTTGCAACGAACGCCCACTTTCGTCTCACCGGAGAACTACACCCAACGCCCATACTCGGTCGACGTGCAAGGAGGTAACATCGTCTCATCAGTCAATGCGCGACTAGAACCATTACGCGCCGAGGAGCCTCCAGAAGCCCCGTTCGAACCGCATTCGTATTGCAGCAGCTCAGCACCAGCACCATCAGAGGCGAACTCGGCAGCGTGGGCGTACATCAAATACGCCATGCTTTTTTTTGTTGCACTGCTTGTGACTTGGGTTAGTTTCTTTCTTCCTTTCTTTTTTTCGTTCTTTAAATTTTTCATTATTTTATTCTTGGCTTGGGCTGATCACAGGCCACTGAAGGCGCCGTCCACAATCAACCGGATATATGCCTTTGTATTTCCCGACAGCCCGAACTTCGCTCTGAACTACGCGTCGAGCTTCGTCCTTCCCTTGCAGGGGTTCTGGAATAGTCTTATATACATGTTTGTATCATGGCGCTCGTTCAAGTCGTTCTTTTCCGACTTCCGTCGTGGTAACTGTCCTTCCGATCACAGTGCTGGACACAGTGGATCTAGAGCCATCTGAATAGTAGGGGGGGGGGGGGGGCATCTGAGTAGAGTTGTATCAGTTTTAGCATGGGTTGGTGCATACTTTATATTTTACATGTGATGATATCTTAGTTATGGACGTGGACGTCAACGCAAATCATACAGTCCTAAGCACGCATAGCTACTAGTACCACTAATCATACCTGGAGTCTACGTTCTAACTCTCCACGCCAAAAAGAAAGGAAAAGTGTCGAGTTGTATACAAACCACGTGACCCAACGCGTCCCCCAAAAGGTCCTCCTCCCAACCCGCATTCCAACCATCACAACCACAATCACCATAAAACAACCTAGCTTAAAAACAACAAAAGAGAGAAAGTAGAAATGACCGAAGAAGCCACCAACCCAACAACAACACCCCAACAAGAACACCAACAACAAGCACCCTCCCCCTCCCCCCCGCCACCACCCCCAATACCACTCACGCCCGGCCCGCGCGTCTCCCGTCTCCAAGAAATCTACGGACAGGCTCTAGCACGCACACTCCGCGCAAACTCCTACGCGAATTTCTCAGCTTGTTTCCCGACGCCTGCGAAACATGTGCCTGCGAGTCTGGAGAGTGTTTGGCGGCAGTTGAATGCGAAGTTGGAGGAGAGCGCCAAGGCGGAGTTTGAGGATATTTTGCATGAAAGGGATGCGGTTAGGCAGTTGAATGAGTTGGATCGGTTGGTTGGGGAGGCGAGGTTGAGGAGGGAGAGTGGGCGGGGGGAGGGAGGGGGGGAGGAGGAGGAAGGGCAGGGGGGTGGTGTCGCGTATGTTTTTTTCTTTTCCTTTTTTCTTCTTTTTTTACGTTTCTTCTTTTCTCTTTTGGTGTTCTGGTTTATGTGATGTGGAGCTGACGGGCTTAGGCCGCATATGTTACCGCCAGATGAACTGTTTCGGGCGCATCTTGCGCCGCATTTGGAGAGGACGAAGGAGGTTTTGGATGCGAGGATTGAGTCTACGGAGGAGCAGAATGTGGAATTGGTGCGGCGGGTGCAGGCGCAGAGAGCGGAGATTGAGAGTTTGCTGGCTGCGTTGGAGTCGGTGGTTGCAGATGTCGAGGGTGCGGCTGCAGCTGCGATGCAGTTCGGGCAGGAAAATGATCTCCGTAAGGAGGCTTTGCAGATGGATGAAGAAGTCAAGGCACGGTCTGATATATGATATTCCGGGTAAGGAGCTACCAGGCAAAAGAGGGGGACTATATACATAATTTTTTTTTTCTGGTGGGGATTATCTATACTACGACAACAGGACCTCCATATCGCCAGCGCTGACCCATCCGTCCTCCACCATGTCTTCGGCCACTATCATGAGCTCTTTCGGTGCGGTGCTTTTCAGCTGCAACAGTTTCTCCTTCTGACCCTCGATCGCGGCTGCGAGGGCTTCTTTGCATGTCCCATCCCGTTCTTCTTCGGCACATCCGTCCCTCCGGGCTAAAGCCGCGGCGCCTCTATAGTATGTTTGGGCATTGCGGAGAAGCGTTGTTGCATTTTGCTGGGACATTGCATACTCCCATGGAGACAGGCCGAGCCTCCATCTGTTCATTTCGGCATCACCTCGGGCTAGGTGGATCTTGGGCAGGTTTTCGGCATCAGGAAGCTTAGAAGCTTTGGTTAAAGCGTCGACGGCGGCAGAGAGCGCCTGCCATCTCAATCCGAGTGACTTTTCGAATGCGTCAGGATCATGGTAGGGAGGTTGTTCGGCTGTGGCAGTGTTGAATGACACAAGTGCGTCTGCTTTGCTGCACAGGCCTTCAGGGTCCGCAGAAATATCCAGGTCTGGCCCAAAAGAACTCTCAATCGCGCCGTAATATGTCTCGACTTCCGTTCGCCCGCTTCGGTACAGTACCTCGTTTAGGGCTGAAGTGAATTTGGCTCGGGATAAGGACGCCTCGTATTGCCTGCTCGAGCCCTCGACATATGCAGATATTTTCTCCTGGAGCAATTCGGAGGAATACTCTTCGACCCAATTCAACCCCACGCCCGGGTCATATGTGAGCAGATTGCAAAGAGTCGTAAGTGCATCGATTTGCGCGACAGCTGTGTCGACAAGCGTGTCCTTCGTCACGGGCTCTACAACCGCTGCCCATTGCTCCTGCTGATCGGAGTCCTTTGGTTCACCAGTATCCATATCTTCCTGTATGTCTTGGATTTGCTCTTCGGGCTGTCCCATACCTCCGGACTCCATCTGCTTGATCTGCTCCTGCATCTCGGTGTACCGTAACTCCTGGAGGACAAGACAACGCTGGAAAAGCTCGATTGCCTCCTGCAGGAACTTGACTGCTTGGTTGAGTCGTTCCTCCGAGGGTCGTTTCGTGTCGGTAATGACTTCCGCGAGGCTTGTCAGGACCTGGGCAGTGTTGAACAGAGCATCTGCATTGTCTTGCTCGAGATGGAGAGCCTCTCTGTGCGAGTGCAGAGCCACACGCAAAATCTCTATCAATGGAGCCGATAGCTGGCTAGCCAATCTAGGGTGTTGGGTAATTTCATATTGGACTCTCGCTCTGTTCCTTCGCAGTTAGTTTTTCACGTAGACAGATCATTAGAGAAAAATTCAATCCAACGCACTTATTATAAGCCAAATCAAAGGCGTTGGGGTGGCGCTGAAGGCCCTCGTCATAGGTCGTAATTGCGCGCATAAAGAACCGTAGGGACTTGGCTGCGTCGCCGGCACGCCATTTCTCACCGGCCTCTTCTTGCTCGACACCAACTAGGATTCTGTTAGAATGCACATAGCATACAGCGAATACTACTTCCAGTGGAAGAGAAGAGAGAGGGAGGTCATACCAGCTAGGAATTCATCAGCCGTCCTAGGAGGAGCCTGGAGATCATCCTAGTGAATACTTTACACGTTCAACACAACATATTCCTAGATGTTTGCGTACCTGCTGCGCAGACTTCTTCTTGGACTTGGACTCCTTTAAGAAGGCCTTTGGCTTTGGCATTGTAGAAACCAGCGATCGACGTAGGGAGTGGGTGCTAAGAGATACCTATGTAGGTGTGGTGGTGTATATGCGACGAATGCTGAGAAATAATAGGGATTGAATTGTGTATGTCTGTATGTATGTACCTTTGAAGATACTTGGAGTTGGGGGTGGGGGTTGGATAGTTGTAATGGATATAGGAAAATATGCAAGTAAATAGATAGCGCGAAAAAATAATAAGTAGTCGAATATCGTCGTCGTTCGTCGTTGATGAATGACGTTTTTCTTTTTAGGTCTCTCTCTTTTTTATTTTGGCCTGGAGGGTAAGGTATCTTTTCCCCTCACTTTTAGTGCCGTTTGTGAATCACCGCCTTTTAGACCGCTGTCTTCTCTGGTACTAGTAGTTACCTATTTAGGTAGTAAGGATTGAAGAATTCCGAGCGATACCAAGGGATGCGCCGTCGACGTATTGAGGTCTTGGGAGAGGGCTTTAACTTTGGGGTGGTATGATGGGCTGTACTCTGTACATTAATTATTTAATAGTTCCATGTGAAGTGTATTTTTTTTGTTGGTTTGGGTTAGAAAGTTAATCATGAGTGCTTCGCACTAGTACCTGGAGTAGTGTATTTGACTCAGAAAAGAGGCTGGTGTCTGTAGACTAGTAGTACAGACAAAAGCAAGATGACAGCGGTGTGTTCAAGTTCATACAGCTTACTATAGTACACTACTAATAGTACCTAGTACCTACTGATCGATTTGGAGTTATAGTTTATGTACTCTGTAATTAGTTGCTGAGAAGAACAGTCATCATAATATGGATGATATAGATCAACTCGCGTGGCTCGTCCGGGCCCAGACGGAGGCCATCGATTGCACGTGGCAGGCGATGAGTCCGAACTTACAGGACACACTTCTGTAATATTAACTCTATGCTAATAATTAGGATGGGCAGCATCAGAACTGCTAGAGTCTAGTCGTGATAATCGCAGGAGTATGCATGGTCTAAACCCTAGTGGCTATCAATTCGATGAAGTATTCTATAACTATACAGAGTACTAGTTCTGTATATAGTGTATATGGATAGATCTGGGAGTTTGAAAATATAATCTGAGGCGCAGGGAATTTGGAATGCGGGTCTCTCTGAAACTCAAAGAAAAGGAGGAAGAAATACTAGCAGCAGTTAATTAGTTAGAAGTGGGCTGATGTGATGCAAGCACCCACTTTTTTGCGCTCTACACTCTGAGTAGCGAGAATGCATCTTTTATTATTTTGTATAGCGTGGTGGAATGTCGACAAGAAACATCATTCCCACACTCCTTATAGGATCTCCAGTACATTAGCCAGTTACATACTCTACAGAGTACTTATTAGCCGTCCGTCACTCTGAGATTTCCGACCCGCCGCGTCCGTTTCCTTCGTCCGCCGGGCTCTCCTGATTCCTCCTGCATGTCTCCACGACCAGCGCCTCTCGCTCTCTCTTACTCTTACCTACAGCCTACTAGTATCCTGGGATTCTCCTCCGCCCCGTCCCATTTATATTAATCCTCTTACCCTAGTCTGCTCTTCGTTTCTTTTCTTGACGAACTCAACCGCTCGGCAGTTATCGTGATCGTGGGGTAACAGATTCAAGGTACGGACTCCTACAGTCCTTTTTTTCCCTGTTCTCCTCTTTCTGCTTTTGTTACTCTGCTTGATACCTACTGCTAGGTATCTCCGTATGTACCTTTTGGGCCCCCCCGTTTTACTCCTATTTTTAAAGAATCCCCACCGACCCGTCAACACCTCTTTTCTTTTTCTCTTCGTCTTTTTCCCCCTTCCTGTACAACATTCTACGTCTGAATCTTGCTAAGCATTTCGCCTGGATACATAGTGCCGGACTTTGCTCTTCCTAACTACAAAAAAGAAAGCTCTATTCTCATTCCCGAAACAACCCTTCCAACGAAGACACATCATGGCAAGACATACTTCCCTCGACTCCGAACGCCCCATCATGGCTCACTCCGTAAGTCTGGCCCAGCTGCATGTCGTTCAATCGTCGGTGGAGGACTCTTTCTGACGAAAGACAGAACCGTACATCCAAAAGATTCTCCACTATTAGCGGAAGCGCTTCGATTGCCTCTTCTACCGGTGGAATCTTGCCTAGCGGCGACCCCAGACTGGCCGAATTCCACCATCTGCGCGACGGCCTCGAGCGCCTCGAAAACAAGCCTCTTCAGAAGCAGCGCTTCGTGCCTACCCCCGAGAAGACTGATAACCTGAGCAAACTGGCGCTGGGCGCCAAGGTCGAACGAGCCCTTGGAAGGCGAATGACTAGCCAGGATGCTGTTATGCGGAGGAAACCTGTTCTGAGCGAGAAGGCTGTTGTTGCTGAACCTCAGGCATCTTCATGACCTTCTTTGCGTGCGAAAATTGGATCATCTGGTAGTTTATTCGACTTGATCCCCCTCGCTTTTTTCGCACTTTTTTTTTTTCGATTCGCCCATCTTCTCGCATTCTTCTTGCTATTATACATATGCTGTGGCTCTACTCCTGTTGGTTTTCGCGTGCAGCGGATACTATGAATGAATTTTGATACCTGTTCTTTTGACAACAATTTGTCCCTCTTCATATCTCTCATACCCCTCCATTCAGCTATCTGTCGATTTGTTTTCTGAATTTATGAAATCTGTGGTTCATTGCAATTACTATGTTCTCTACTGAAGTTTTATTCACTTTTTGTTTGTCTTGTATGTATGGTCTGCATAGATCGTTTCTTTTTCACTTGAAATCCCTGTATCTAGTTTTTAAAACAAAATAGGATTTGGCATATTTTTAATCTACATTATTGGTGGCATCCGACATCTGACGTCTCTCTTAAGTGTCCAGTTCGGAGTTGCTTATACAGCCTGCAGCATTGGGGGCTGTTACTTTGCAGGCAGAATGGGGAGGGAAATCTACAATCAGCTTATTCACATCAGGATCAAAGAATTGCAATTCTTTTATCATGCAATCCCATGTCTCTGAGATACTTTTATGGTGCTTTTAAGGTATTTTAAAGTCTTTTAAAGTCTTTTAAGGTCCTTTAAGGTACTTCAAGACCCTTCTAAGGTGTGCACTAAAAAAGCAGGCGGTGTGCAGGCGAGGCACCAACAAGAGCCCCGGAAACTCATCATCGCCTCTGCTTCTCAGCTGCAAGTCAAAGGTCGACTCGCGAGCCTCTTCTCTTTCTCTTCTCTCTCTCCCTCCTTCTCCCTCCACGTCCTAATTAATTATCCTCGCTCCTAGTCCTACATTTTTTTCGGACGTCTCTGGCTCATCTTCTCTCCTGTATCAAGCTTCGATTCTATATCCACTCCCTCCCCGTCTTCTTCTCTGTGCGCCGCTTGGCTTTCCTTCGCAAATTCGATTGGAAATTAATCGCACAAGAATCTTTTCCTTCCGTCTACTACCCTCCACCCTCCGCCCCCCCAAAACCAGAACCAAAACGCAGAATCTCCAGACTTAGCTCGATTTCTTTTTTTCATTTCGAACTTCTTCTATTCAACTTTATTACAATTTGCCCCCGGTTATTATTTTTCCCCCTCCCATTCTACTTCGCATTGTGAGTACTCTTGGCCGCGTTCCCCGTTGAGCACGGTCATCCTGATCTTCACCTCATATACTAACACATCCCACTGATAGTCAAGCAAAAAGAGGAGAAAAACTTGTTAGATCTCCTAGTCCTCTCTTTGCGCAACATAGAGGCTATTTTCATTGCTCATACATCGCTACCTTCCGTATTCTACTACCAAGCTTCCTTGAGCTTTTTTTTTTCTTTGTTAAATTTCTTTTCTTCTCTTCTCAATCCGATTTCTTAAAAGCCCCATCTCCGACACAATGGCCGACACAACTCAAGTTCCTCTCAACGGCACCTATCCTGCACAACCCGCCTATCCAGAATCCTACAATCATACCCACACCGCCGTTAACACTGCGGCCAACTTCCAGCCGGCACAGTCCTCTACCCCTTCCAATGCCACCGCTGGCGAGCAGAAAAATGGTATCTCTAAGGATGAGGTTGGCTGGTATTTCGTTGAGCAGTACTACACAAACATGAGCCGTAGCCCGGATAAGCTACACCTCTTTTACTCGCGACGGTCGCAGCTAGTATTTGGCACCGAAGCTGAAACTGTTCAGGTTGCAGTGGGCCAAAAGGTGAGAAAATCCATTTGCTCCGCCAATTCTTTGCGAATGACGTGTTGCTGACTTCTTCACCCTTTGCAGGCTATCAATGAGAAAATCAAGCAGCTTGACTTCCAGGACTGCAAAGTTCGCGTCTTGAATGTTGACTCTCAGGCTTCTTTCGACAACATCCTGGTCTCGGTCATTGGCGAGATTTCCAACAAGCAGGAGCCGTCTCGCAAGTTTATCCAGACCTTCGTTTTGGCCGAGCAACCCAATGGCTACTATGTCCTCAATGACATCTTCAGATACTTGGCTGATGAGGAAGACGTTGCCAATGAAGAAACTGTTGTCTCTGGTGCTCCAGCTGAAGAAACTGAGCCTGAAGCGCCCGCACAGCCTTCGGGGGAGACCGCAACAGAAGTGGTAGAGTCGCAGGTGGACACTGAGGAAGCTGCTGCTAAGGTCGATGAGAAGCTTGAGAGTGTGGAGGAAACCATCGCAGAAGCACCCGCCGCTGAAGCTGAGCCTCAAACCAACGGAACTGAACCTGAGGAAACATCTACTGAGGCTGCCGCTTCTTTGGCTGAAGCTGAAGCTGAAGATTTGAATGCCGAGAAGCCCGCTTCCCCAGAACCAACCCCAGCCACACCCGCCCAGGAGGCTCAAGCTCCCGCCAAAGAGACCGCACCCCCTGCAAAGGCTCTTCCCAAGACCTGGGCTAACATTGCGTCTAAATCCGGTGCCACAGCACCTGTTGTGCCTGCTATTCCCGTTGCCCCCGTGAAGCCTGCTCCTGCTACTACCTCTACCTCTGCTTCTGCTTCTGCTTCTCAGCCTGTTGCTACTGTCGCTACCGCTATTGCTACCACTCCTGTCCCGACTTCTGCTCCCGCCGCTGAGACTGTCCCTAGCCAGGCTCCTGCTAACGATAGCTCTGGATGGCAAACTGCGGGCCACGACAAAAAGTCCCAGGGTCGCTCTGGAGAAGAGCAGAATGTTCTTGGCTATATTAAGAATGTCACTGAAAAGGTTGATGCAAACTTGCTCAGGCAAACCTTGTCTCGCTTTGGTAAACTTAAGCACTTTGACGTGAGCCGTGCAAAGGTATGATTTATCTACTCTTTTCTTATGCATAAAAAAAATTTCTAACGAAATTAACTTATTTTTTTAATAGAATTGTGCGTTTGTTGAATTTGCTGATGCTGCTGCCTACGCCGCTGCCGTTGCTGCCAACCCTCATCAGATCGGAACCGAACAGATCAATGTTGAAGAGCGTCGTACCCGCACCAATGCATATGGTGGAAACGCCAACTATGGCCCTGGTCGAGGTGGTGCAGGCCGAGGCCGTGGTGACCGTGCTGGCAGCCAGGGTCGTGGTGGCTTCCAGCGCGATGGACGTGGCGGCGGTTTTGCTCCCCGCGGCCGTGGCGGAAACGTTAACGCCAAGGGACGCAACCAGGCCCAGGCAGCTTAAGCATCATCCCAAACCTGGACGAAGAAAGGTAAAGGAATCGAGATTGTGTCCCCATGATATAACTCTCTCCCCCTTTGATTTCAGTCATACAACTCTTAACCCTTCCTCATCCTGGTTCAGGACGGCACACATGGTTTATTTTTTTTTCAGATGCTGTAGTGATCCAGGACATGTATTACTTCCCCTTTACTGATAATGACATGTGTTATGTGGCCCTTCCTCTGTCACAGTGCATATTAGCGGTTGGAAAAGTTTTCTTTTCTTTTTCAAGCTGAGGTTCTATTGGCCTGCACTTCATGACTTTTTTTGTTTCTATCACTGTGTTGTCATGATCTCTTTGAACTGTTCTTTCCTTTACTCTTAGCATAGCGAGCTCAAATGCCCGTATATCCATCCATCCATCCATATCTTCTGTACCCTTCTTATGACTACCCCGGGTTATTTTTTTGATTCTCTTCTTTGAACTCTTTTTCCCGCTTCTTTTAACTCTCCCGGGCGCTTTCCTTGCTTTTTTTTTTTTACTGAAACAAGGAAGGATTGTCGCTGGTTGGCTTTGTTCTTTATTATATGTCTCATACCCGGCTTTTTCCTTTTGCTCTCGACTTCGAAGAGCTGAAAAGTTGGGAAGCGAGAGGACCTCCTAGGTATATTTCTTCCAATGCAACGGATGGGAAACTTGTTATTTGGAGAGAAGACAGAGGATGTTGCAAGTTGCAGATATTAACATCACGATAGATCCAAAAGGAGCAGGGGGGTTTGAGGAGGAACCCATAGTAATAACTTAAACCAAACCAGTAAAAATAAGAGAAAGAAGGGAAATGCCAACGAGTTGCTCTATCGACCAGCTAATTCCTAATTGAGCAGACACTACATGTATTATTATTATTATTATCATCATCATCATCATCATCAGTGTTATTGAATAAAGTTTGAGGTTACCTATATCCTTAGAATCTTCTTGAGGGACCTTGGAAGAAGTGGTATTACCAGGACAATTCAGGTGGTACCAGTATTGAAAGCGTAATGGCAATACAAGATGCCCAGATCGCTGGGAGAAAAGAACCTCCTCAGTGAGGATGCTGAATGAGGGGCAACTTAAGATCCAGACCCGACCTCGGAATCCATTCTTCGCAGCCACAGGGCTCCAAGGTCCACGATAGTAGTCTACCTTCTAGCTAAAGGAATTGGACCGATTGGAGACAAGGGAAAAACAAAAAAAAGAGGGACACTTACCTAGGTAGTTTTATGATTGAAGGCTCTGGAAAGTTCTGGCGCAAGAACTGAATGACTCGGAAGCGGTCACAGCAGCAACCATGGGCCCGCTGCAAAAGGTAACCGTACGGTATTACCTGGTATACGATACGATGCTGTGATTCTGGGCTTCTGATTGGCCCCGCGCGGCGCTGGTGGAGCGGAACGTTCTAGATTGGGAGCCTGGGAGGTAAGGCAGCGATTCTGCGAGCTTCTCTTTCTCGAATCTTGACAGCAGTAGAGATGATGATGATGATGATGATGATGGTGGTATTTGCTATTTGGCATTATCCTTGTAGAACACAGAGAGGTGCGTAAAAGAAGCTGGAGGATAGCGCAATAGTAAACTGACAGGCATACCTAGAGAGAAAGGCGAGGCTGAAAGAATAGAATCCGCTGGAACTGAGAAAGTCGAAAAGGGCGGAGAGCGTGGAAGTTGCTGGATCGCCGTAGAAACGCCGCTCCGAGTTTTTGTGTTCCATTCTTATTTCTCTCCTCTCTCTCTTCTTCCTTCTTTCTTCTCTTCTTCCACTTTCTTCTTCTCCTCATCTCTCTCCCTCTTCCTCTCTTCCTGTGCTTAAATAGAGTCTGTTGCTTCCCCCGCACAGGTCTTCTTCATTCCAACCTACTTACAACCTACTTGTGATAACCCATCTTTTTCCATCTACCCTTTTACCTTACGAATTCCCTTTTCTTTTTTATCACTGTGAGTCAGTCTTTTGTGTTGTTTGAGCCTTGTTTTTCCACCCCACCAACTGCCTCGCTTGTGAGAGAGAACACTCTGGCTGTCCCATCTCCTTGAGATTGTTCAATTACAGCTCAGCTATTATTGTCACTGCTAGACAGTGCTCTCCTTTGATAGTAGTGGCGGGGCGGGGCTCTCATTCGTGCAATTTATCAAAGCTTCTCCAACTAACCGCCTCTGGCTTTGATAACAGAATATATCCCTTCATCATTCACCATGTCCGAGACTTTCGAGTTCCAGGCTGAGATCTCTCAGCTGCTCTCGCTGATCATCAACACTGTCTACTCCAACAAGGAAATCTTCTTGCGAGAAATCATTTCTAACGCCTCTGATGCCCTCGACAAGATTCGCTATGAGTCTCTGTCTGACCCCTCCAAGCTCGACTCGGGCAAGGATCTCCGCATCGACATCATCCCCGACAAGGAGGGCAAGACTCTTACCATCCGTGATACCGGTATTGGTATGACCAAGGCTGTAAGTTTGCAATCTACACATTTCAATTATGAGAAAAAAGAAAAAAAAAATGACTAATAAATTGTCAGGATCTCATCAACAACTTGGGTACCATTGCTCGCTCTGGTACCAAGCAGTTCATGGAGGCCCTCACCGCTGGTGCTGATATCTCCATGATCGGCCAGTTCGGTGTCGGTTTCTACTCTGCCTACCTCGTTGCTGACCGCGTCACTGTTATCTCCAAGCACAACGATGACGAGCAGTACATCTGGGAGTCTGCTGCCGGTGGCACCTTCACTCTCACCCAGGACACCGAGGGTGAGCAGATCGGTCGTGGCACCAAGATCATCCTTCACCTGAAGGAGGAGCAGACCGACTACCTCAACGAGAGCCGCATCAAGGAGGTTGTCCGCAAGCACTCCGAGTTCATCTCTTACCCTATCTACCTCCACGTCCTGAAGGAGACCGAGAAGGAGGTCCCCGATGAGGAGGCCGAGACCAAGGAGGAGGAAGACGAGGAGAAGAAGCCCAAGATCGAGGAGGTCGATGATGAGGAAGAAGAAAAGAAGGAGAAGAAGACCAAGACCATCAAGGAGACCAAGATTGAGGAGGAGGAGCTCAACAAGACCAAGCCCATCTGGACTCGCAACCCTGCTGATATCACCGAGGAGGAGTATGCTGCCTTCTACAAGTCTCTCTCCAACGACTGGGAGGACCACCTCGCTGTTAAGCACTTCTCCGTTGAGGGTCAGCTCGAGTTCCGTGCCATCCTCTACGTCCCCAAGCGCGCTCCCTTCGACCTCTTCGAGACCAAGAAGACCAAGAACAACATCAAGCTCTATGTCCGCCGTGTTTTCATCACCGATGATGCCACTGACCTCATTCCTGAGTGGCTCAGCTTCATCAAGGGTGTTGTCGACTCTGAGGATCTTCCTCTCAACCTGTCTCGTGAGACCCTGCAGCAGAACAAGATCATGAAGGTTATCAAGAAGAACATTGTCAAGAAGACCCTCGAGCTCTTCAACGAGATCGCTGAGGACCGCGAGCAGTTCGACAAGTTCTACTCTGCCTTCAGCAAGAACATCAAGCTCGGTATCCACGAGGATGCCCAGAACCGCGCTACCCTTGCCAAGCTCCTCCGCTACCAGTCCACCAAGTCTGGTGATGAGGCCACTTCCCTTGCCGACTACGTCACCCGCATGCAGGAGCACCAGAAGCAGATCTACTACATCACTGGCGAGTCCATCAAGGCTGTTTCCAAGTCTCCCTTCCTTGACAGCCTCAAGCAGAAGAACTTCGAGGTTCTGTTCCTTGTTGACCCCATTGACGAGTACGCTTTCACTCAGCTGAAGGAGTTCGATGGCAAGAAGCTCGTCGATATCACCAAGGACTTCGAGCTCGAGGAGACTGAGGAGGAGAAGGCTGAGCGTGAGAAGGAGGAGAAGGAGTTCGAGGATCTCGCCAAGAGCCTCAAGAACATCCTCGGCGACAAGGTCGAGAAGGTCGTTGTCTCCCACAAGCTCATTGGTGCTCCTTGCGCCATCCGTACCGGCCAGTTCGGTTGGTCCGCTAACATGGAGCGTATCATGAAGGCCCAGGCCCTCCGTGACACCTCCATGAGCTCCTACATGTCCTCCAAGAAGACCTTTGAGATCTCCCCCAAGTCTCCCATCATCAAGGAGCTCAAGAAGAAGGTTGAGGCTGACGGCGAGAGCGACCGCACCGTCAAGTCCATCACCCAGCTTCTCTTCGAGACCTCCCTGCTTGTCTCTGGCTTCACCATCGATGAGCCTGCCAGCTTCGCTGAGCGTATCCACAAGCTCGTTTCTCTTGGTCTGAACATCGACGAGGAGGCCGAGACTACTGAGGACGCTACCACCGAGGAGGCTGTTCCTGCCGCTACAACCGGCGAGAGCGCCATGGAGGAGGTTGACTAAATCAGTCGCCTATGGTTGAACCAAAAAAAAAAAAAGAAAAAAAGGAAAATGAAATGTACCAGTCTTCTTTTTTTTACGACTTCGAAACTTCTTCAGGCTTATTTCTCTAATTAATGGAATGGCAGAAGATAGTTTTCTTCTTCTCTTTTGTTTCTTTCATGCTGTCGACGACGATGTCAATCTTACTGGCGTTTTGAGCGTTTCTTTACTACACTAAACCAAATACATAACGGTCTGGTTCTTTCTTAAATATCCCTTTCTCTTTCTTCTTTTGTTCCTCGTTCTTCGAGTGAACTTGAGTAGTTTCAGACAAGTAGATTAAATAAAAGCTCTTCTGAACGGTCCTCAACTAGTTTTCAAACGTAGCTCTACTACTCTCTACTGTATCCACAGTAATTCCCTAATATTTAATACTTAATTAATTTTGTTGCGAACAGCTACAGCTACGACATATTTAGCGGTACGAACACGACATTATAAAGGGAAAACGATTTAACATGATATCAAGTCCAGATACAAACAAGACCCAACGATCCAAGCAAGAAGATTGATTGTGTTTCATTTAGCTTTCTGTGTAGTTTTGGGCTAGAGGAATGAGAGAAGAGATGGGGGAGAGGCAGAAGAAGGAGAAGAAGTTAATGACAACGCCACTTATGAAGGGTCCTGAAGATGCATGCTGTCTGACGCCAGTGTCCGGGGGAATATGATAAAATGAAAGGGTAAAATAAGATGCGGAAGGGTTAGAGACGAGAGAGAGAGAGACAAATCTATATATATTTCCTAGCGCGCCTTTTTTTTTTTGGATGCTCTAATCACTGGTACAGTACCATTCAAAGTGCCATTCAGAAAAACTTCGGGAGGATAAGCCCCAGGCCTTCGCGAGCCAGAGGGCCAGCCCTCCGACAACGCCAAAACTACCCACAATCTGGACGATAGCCCAGCCTCGTCGTTTAAGATCTTCTGACCATCGGATGACGCCGAGGGGATCAAGAGGGCTGACCGTCGCGATATAGTATTCCACCTTCTTGCCATTCTGGGTTCGAACGAGGACACCACCGCTCTCCTTCTCCGGTGGCATATGTAGTCCACAGAAACCAGGGGATTGCGTAATTGGCACCAGAGAACCATCCGCAACACATTCTCCCAGACGTTCAGTCAGCCAGATGGCACGCTCGCCTTTTGCCAGAGCTGCATATCTTTGTCGCTCGTTTTGGAGACTTTGTTGCAGATCGGTTGCCCATTTTGCCAGTTGGATTCGAGCAAAATTCTCTTCGCGTCTGGTATGATCCGATATTCGTGCCATTGTATAACCTGGGAAAAGACCATACGGACTGGATGTAAAGGAAATAATTCCATTTTGCAAGGGGCCGGAGTGTCGGTATAGCTCTCTTTGCCGTTGTGAGATTTTCTTGGCAGCTGAGTGTCTGATCCAAGCGATATTCTCCTGGTCAAACAGTCTTTGAACTAGTAGCGTGATCTCAGAAGGAAACAGGGGTTGAACGTAATCCGGGCTCATGAGTGTGCTGGCATCCATGACAGAATCATCATTAGACTTGGCTGATGAGACTGCAAAGGGCGACTGATCTATGTCGGGAAACATATCACCAAAGAGGGAGAAAGGCCGAAGAGAGGTCGCCTGGGCTTGTTCATGAAAGGCAGATTTAAGAGCTGAAATTTGGTCGGCTGTTAAAAGGTCTGATTTAGATATGACGGGAATAATGTTGGTCCACTCGCTGAGCTTATTGAGACATTCGATATCCGAACGAAGTGTATCTAAAACAACATGAGCCAAAGAGCAGAAGCGAGAGAATCTAGTCGGCAGAATACTTACCCTGTGATATGAGATAGAGGATAACGTCAACTTGAGATCCACCATTGCCTGCCAGCATGTTTTGGAAATCATTGCTAGAAGAGTTATTATTAAGAGCTGTTGTGGCACGAAAGAGCTGTTGATTCATGTATTGAATGATCGCATCGATCTGGGCGGTCTGGCTAAGTCGATTTGCGGGGGTGTCAACGAAGCAGAGATTGCGTTCGAGAACAACTTCACCCATGCTCTTTCGCCGCCGAAGAACGCGCGAATCCTCCAGGTCTGACCACCACGCAGGATAAGGCTTAGAACTTGCGTAAATCTCCGAGACGGGGGCGGGCCGAGATGAAGCGCGGGATGATCGTCCAAAGTGGGAGAGTGACAGGGAGTGGGATGGTTCATCAAAGGGGTCAACATGCACAATATCTTCGCAAGCCTGCACTATTGATTTGATGAGGGATGTTTTGCCGGAGCCTTGTTGTTTTTGTCAGCAAGATGCGCTCGCACCATTCTCAACTTTCGGGTGGTCCTTTTCTTTATTCTCGAAATTCTGGGATCAAGGACGGACATACCAGATGCTCCAGCAAATAGAACCTTCAAACGTCCCAGTGACCTCCCCTTATCGGTAAAAGGCCGCCGACTGGGCATGCTGATGCTTGGCATAATCAGTTGAGAGATACTGTCGGAACTCAAGTTGGGCACAAGTCGCGATTCATCATCGTCTTCACCAGAAGCAACAGCCTGGCTACTCAAGTCGTCTGCGATCGAGATATCATCGAGATGTCTCATAGACTGATTGGTGATTGACTTGGGGCTGCTGGGGAGAGAAGAGGGCTCATCGGGTCCGAGGAAGTTCAGTGGAGTCGAGGGTCGGGGCGAGGTGAGGGTGGAGGTAGGTAAGGAGGGTTCCAGCCTGCTGGGATGCATAAGATCAAGTGGCTTGAGGAGTGGTTTTCGCCGGTCTCGATGAATGGGCTTGTCTCCTTCTTGTTCATCATCATCGGAGTGATCACTACATGGAGACTGGGCGTCGTCGGCCACAGCTGATAGGGAAACTGGTTTGCTGACCGAGACTCGATCGGACTCATGATGGGGAGTGGCTAGGCTTGCAACGGATTGTATTGTTTCGTCGAAGCTCTGAACACCATACATACTATCTCTTAAGTTATCTGGTTCATCTGGTGAGGACTCGTTGGCGTCGGGGCCATGGCTGCGGGCCAGGAAGAAGGTCGAGGGAGCGGCAGTGCGGGGATCGATCCACTGTTGTTCAAAGGACGACTTGCGAGACCGCGGGACTGCGACCTCTGGAACAGGCGGTCTCATGCTGAAGAGTAGTTTTCACCGCAGGACAGTAAGAAAGGACGTGTACCAGACAGGCTGGAGAAATGAAACATCGAAGCAAGACGGGGGGAATGTTGTTGTCGTTGTCGTTGTCGTTGTCGTTGTCGTTGTCGTCGAGAGTTGCTGTCATGCTGATGCTGCGATAACACCACCTGATTGTCCCGTACTGTTATGCGGTGTCACGCTCTGCGCTCTTGTTGGCTGCAGCCCCTCCAGCCCCTCCAGAACCCCGCTTTCTTACCGTCACTCCCGGTACAGCAGACAAATGGGGAATAGCGGTATTTGCAGATCACGATTCTGTCTCTTTTGGGACATTTATGCATTCATTATTTACATATTATTTGTGTATTATTATCGATCAACCTGAACAGGCACTAAGGTATGTATAGGACATTGAATAGATGGATCAGTCCATAGTATTCTACTACCTTACTATGCACAGTACATAATCAGCTCCCTTTGAACGTGAAGCGTACAAAACTACAGACGGGAGTATTCTCCGGGCTAGCTGCTCTACCACTACTCCTGAGCCCTAGTTCAGGATGGCCGGCTCTTTTTGTCGATAAGCTGCCTGGATCAGTCTTAAATGGACATACTGTGCAATGGTGCTAGACCTGCATCTTGCATGGGTGGTCTGGGTCCAGTGCAGCTTCGACATGAGGGGTAATACCAATCGGGCAAAGTTGGCGTGGATGGCGTTGTCCAAGTCGAGTCAGTCTATTTAGAGAGTCTCAGAGACGAGAGTACGTAGTAGCCTAGGAGGCAGCCTGGAAGGGGTTACGTAACCAGAATTGATCCTGAGTCTGATCACTGAAGCAACTTGAGAAGTTGGATGAGATTTGAAGAATTAATAGTTGAGTAGTGGTAGCAGCAGAAGTAATAGGAGGAGTGGGACGGATGGAGAACCGACAACGGAGCACGTCCTCTAGATAGAAAACGCAGCCAAATTAAACGAAGCGCACCTGCCGCTTCGAAACCCGCACTAGAAGCTTAAGAACACAAGAGATAGTCATAAGATGCTTCATTATTATTCTTCTTCTTCTCTTTCTTCCTTTTTCCCTTTCTTTTTGAGTTCCGCGCGTGCATCGACTTGCAGGGGAGCTCCTCTATCGGAGAGACCGTCTAATTCGCAAAGTGTGATTCGCCACTCTTGAGGACAAGGCGATCTCGAGCTTCTTGGACTCGGGGTTGGAGAGAGTGCGGTCCATGGGTGGAGAGGGTGGATTGATGGGTTCCTGTTGGATAGGAAATAGGAAAATAGGAAAAGAGACGGACGAAGAGGAGAGGTTGGTTCCGTGTTCTTCCTTTGAAGTTTGCGCCCGGCTGGATTTTCTTTTTCGTCTGTGTAGAAGTGAATTACTATTGGTATAATCAAGTGCATTTTATATTGCGATGGACTACTTTTTTCCCTAGTCGAAGACCACCTGTTAGTCCTCGCTTTTTGTAGACCATCTCTATCCCATCTCCATCTCCATCTCATCTCCATCCTCATCCTCCTCAATAATAATAATCGTCCAGTGAAGAATCCTTCTCGTGTTCCACTCCCGCTTCCCCACGTTCGTCGCTTGTTTCTGATTCTCTTTGTCGTCAGTCAAGGCTATTATATTATATTATATTATCGCTACCATTCGCTTTACTTATTATACCCTCTCCTCCTCATCCTTAACCCTCCCCCTCTCTGTCGCCATTCACCATGTTTGATAGCTCTCCCTGAACTTCCTCTTTCCTCCTCTCCCGAAAATTAGAGATTTCACCTCCCCTCGCTCTCCTCCTCCCATATCGCCGTGGGAGTCATTCTGCTTCTTTGGGTTCATTCTCGCCAGCATATCTTCCATATTCGATCCATCCACTCAATTTTACTCCTTGTGTCCTTTTTATACGAGCGAAGAATCACAGTGCGTGAGTCGGGGGACTAGGAATTTTTATCATCGTTGTCGGCGCAGGCGAAAAAAAGCACAATAATACCCACGAAAAACTACCACCACCACCACCACCACCACCACCACGATATACCTCTTTCCTGAGTCCTACAGCTCACCATGGACCAAGATCCATCGCTATCCTGGTCGGAAATACCGCCTCCCGCAGAAGATGAATTCACCAACTTCCTCGAGTTTGGAATGCAATTTCCCGATCTAGAGGGGCACGGACCGACTGATCATCTCCCTTCTCGCTCTGTCGCCCATCATGTTGCAATTTCCACCTCCGCACCCACAACCCAGGAACAGCAGATGGTCTGTATGGACCCAGATAGTGTCGTCGCTCAGTCGCAGTCGTACAACCGTATGATGGGTGACTTCTCCGTCGATCTCCCTGGTCATGCTCAACAAGGAATCCCACATGGCTCGTCCTACTCAAGTGGCCCAATTACGCCTGCTTTTTATGCCCAGAAGCCTCAGATGTTTCACCCTTCTCAACAGCAGTCACTGCACCAACAGCCATCACCCCAGGATCTTTCTCATCAGCACCCGTCCACCTCTCAGTCTTATATTCCACAGGGCCAGATGATGATTCCGCCTACCCCCAACAGCGTCGAACTCCAAGGCAGCGCAGCCACATACCCACAGCGAGTAGATGAAAATCATGACCTGTATGATCGATATACTCGCATGAATGATGAACAGGTATGCGTGCATCGAAACGAGGGGAGAGAGAAAAAAGTACATTTGATTCTACAGGACTTGCATCACTAATGCATCTACCCGTTCGCTCTTTTAGGCCCTTTACACACCCCTTGTTTCCCCCGCTATGACACCTCTAGAATCCCAATTTCGCCTGCCCGAATACACCATCCCTGGAGAGTATTTCACTCCTCTGACGTCGCCGGCTATTGAGGCCCAGAATACGAATCCAAATGGCTATCCGTTCCATTCAGGTCAGATAACAGAAATGGGCTTTGTTCCCTCTCCAGTTGACAATGGGATTCCTGCATCTTCCGCTCCATCTTCTCCCGGACTGGTGCGGAAAAGTCGGCGACGCCCATCAACGACTACCAAGACCTTTTCAGCCAGAGCTAAAAAGCAACAATCGCCTTTAGTCCGCCCCCAGACTCGGACAAGGTCGCGCCTGAACATAAACTCGGACGAAGTTTTGAATGGTCTCAGTCAGGACCAAGCCAATGCAATTTCCCGGCCTCTAAATGGCAGCGGATTGCGCTTTGGAAGCAATGATAGCTCAGGTCAAGATTCAGTCTCCCCGGAACCGCTCTCTGAACCATTGATGCCTCCGCCAGCCCTCCCTCCTTCTCGAAAGTCACCCGCAATTGCCCCTCAGATGAGCCAGTCATCGCACACCAATGAGCCTGCGACACCAGCCATGTTGATGCGCATCCAGCGTTCTCCGCTCAGCCGATCTACTATAGACCCCGCTTTCACTCCAAGACAACCTGCCGTTCCTGAACCCCATGACGATATTATGGAGGATGTAATGCTTCCCGAGGCAGCCACTCCATCAACTCAACTGTTTAGGCCTCAAGTAGCTCGTATCGATACTTCTACTTCGACAAGCACTTCGTCTCCAAACATATCAGCCATTGTTCCACCGCATGCGGACCTGAACTCAACCCCCGGGTCTGTTGCTCCTAGTCCGCGGTCTGTTCCTATGCCTTCCCCCAGCGGGCCGGTGCCAAAGAAGTCCGACACTCCCAAACTCGGTCCTATGAGCAGGAAACGACAAAGCCTTAGCTCCTCTCATCCCAGCCCTAGCCTTCGCCCCAAAATTAGCCCGAGTATCCAGCCATTGGTGCGTGGTGGTGAAGGTCAGTGTCTCCACACCTAGGTTTCCTAATACCTCATTCTCATTCAGTTCTAACATATCCTTTTTTTTTTAGCAGGATACTCGAGCGAAACCTCAGCTCTGTACCTAGCGTCCAAATCCAACTATCAGCACATATTGGATGGCACTCTTCTTCCCGGAGTCTCATACCCCGAGGCTTTAGCTGAGAATTTGAGTTCAAAGCGAACAAATCACAAACTTGCCGAACAAGGCCGAAGAAACCGCATCAACAACGCCTTGAAAGAAATCGAAACTCTTATTCCTGCCGCTTTCGTCCAAATAAAGAACGGCAAAGACACGGCAACCTGCAACGCAAAGGCTGGTGAAAAGGAAAAAGAAAAGAGCGGAGCCCAACCGATTAGTAAAGCAAGCACTGTGGAGATGGCCATTGATTATATCAAGTCACTCAAGAAAGAGCTCGAAGACACCAAGACGAAACTTGCCGCTGCCGAAGCCCAGTTGTCCAAGGATGGTGTCATTCCGGACTCTAACAGAGAGGTCAATAGCCTCGGAAACGAGCAGGCAGTAAAGTGCAGTGAGCCTGAGATGGTCAGCAGCATCTCGGAGAACAGCGACTCCCAAGCCTCTGCAGCTGAAACATCACCATCATGAGAGAGACGCTGTAAATCAGATAACATATGGTCTTGTCCACTTTCGTGAACTGCATTTATACGACATATTCTACGAGGCAGGGTTATGCCAGCATAAGTGATTTAAATATGATGGGATGGAACAGTGCGTGTAAAATGAGACAATGATGATTTATCTAGATTTCATCCGGGTCTAGAGGATCTCTGGTTTTCTTTTCTTCTCAATTCCTTCTTTTTTTTCCCGTTTTCTGGGACGTTTAGCCCTAACTGGTGTGGTCCTTGTGTTTTCTGTACTGGTGTCCAGGGTTTCAAGCATCATCCTGTCTTTTTTTATCCTGATACTCCCAAGTTTCTCTCTTTTTTACCCTCTTAATTCTCTCTTCTTCTGTTGATCACAGTGGGTGTAACGGAATGATGTACATCGACTCGCATTTGGACTACTATTTATCCAAATACCAATGTGTCTATACAAACATCTAAGAATTGTTACTAGTAACTTCGTTTTATATCTCGTAAGTTTAAATATAGCAGTATACACCAAGTACATCATATCACCTATTTCATGACACAGGAAGGACCCTAGTTTCATCAGGTAAGAGTTATGGTATCGTGCTGATAACCTGGCCTTTAGGCATATATATCCAGATACTAGAAATATAGTGACGAGGGGTGGTTGAGAAGTCAGGCAAGTTATAATAATGCTACAAATGCTTTTTCTTTACATCGCTCGTAACTCCATACAACGGTCCCTGAATGTTTCTGATTAATAGTCCCGCATCACAGCAACCATATCATCTAACCGCGCAACCTCGCCTAAAAGCAAGGCCTCCATGGCCCTCCACTCGCGCAACCTCTCCAATTCCCCCTCGGAGAGGTATCGTTCCTCGTTCCCCTTGACGTCACTGCGCTCCGTCTTCTCTAGGAACTCCTTTAGCCTCGTCCGTTCGAAGCGCAGCCGCTGCAGACACCGCGACATTGCCTTGTAGGTATCCTCGAGGATGCTGTCGCGGATGCGGTCGGCGTCGTAGTACCACAGGAAGATGGTACGGGAGGGCTGTCTCTGCGCGTCTCGGGGTACTTCCTGGAGGTCGAGAAACCCGCCTGTCTGCATGCTGGCGAGGACCTGGCGGAGATCCTTGAAGGGGAGGAGGCTTATCTCCTGGAGGCGCTTTTCGTCTAGTTTGCCCTTTGCCTGGAGGATGCGGATCACGCGGAGGGCGACGTCGCCGTATTTTGCTTCGATTATGCGCTCTAGCTCGAGGTGTCGGAGCTTACGGGCGAGATGGCGGAACTCGATGGTCCAGCTGGCTAGGCCGCCGACCATGCGTTTTGAGGTGAGGTTGTAGGGCGGTTGGGAGAGGAAGGAGAGGTGTTGGTTGATCTCGTAGGCGCGGTTACCGCTTGACGCTGAGCTGGTGGTGCCGTCGTCGTTGTGGTCGCCGTTCCCGTTCCCGTTTAGGGTGCCGTCCAGGGGGCGTTTGCCCAGTCTGCTGGCGGCTTGGGCTTCGTTCATGGGCGCGAGAGACCCTGTGAGATCGAGGTATGGGTCTACGTCCTGGGTTACTGCGGAGAGGGGAATATGAACTGAGTATTGTTCGCCTTCTTCGCCTTCACGCGGGATTTCTGCAGAGTCGCGGCATCGGGCTGTTTGGTATTCAATGCGGCGGAGTAAATAGTCGTAGACCTGTGCTGTTTCGGGGGGAGCATCCCGCTCAGCGAGTTCAAGGAAGCGTCGGTTGCGTAGGGCGACATCCAGCTTTGCATAATTTATTCGAACAATCATCCCGGACTATGGGGTGAATTGAGTGTATTAGCCTCATTTATATAGTGCATTTAACTCGGGCTTGCTTACCTCCATGGGGATATCGTCATCCCACCACTCGTTTTCCTCGTCCGCGTCCTCATCGTCGTTGTCAACATCAGCGTAGTCTATTCGTGTCCGTTTGTTGTCGAGAGCGTCAGAGTCCGCATTGCCATGTCTTCGTTTGACTCCTCGAGGAACTCCATTAACCATCAGACCACGAGTGAGGTCACCGTCCAGCTTCTCCTTGAGCAGTATGATCCTTCGTTCCGCGATCTCCTCTTCCTGCTTTTTCCCCTTCATTGACCGTATTGACTCCTGTGCCATTAAATGACGATCGATATCAAGAATGTTATCCGCGTAGCTTTGAAACTGCGCTTCTCGAACACGCATGATATATCCGTGGGCGGCGAGATCCTTCAGGGTGGAGTGCAGAAGAGATGTGTGTTCGAAGGCGTGGTGGTCACCGTTAAGCCCATTCGCTTCATTGTCATCTTCCTGTTGATCCTCATGCTCTTTGTGGACCCCATCGGCGCCGGGCGCGTCCTGTTGTAGCTCCGGAAGTGTCTCGAGATAACTCACTTGTGCATGACCGAGATACATAATGGTGGCCATGAGGGTCGCAGCATACTTTCCCAGTCGATCTTCAACAAACTCGAGAATCTTGCCGGACCGCACTAGGTGGTATGCAGCCCGTATATCGGTACTGTAATATGTAGCGTTTTCGTCAATAGAAGTGTAATGGTACACGAGGTGATGCTGGATCATGACAACAAGAGCTGCGCGGAGTCGAGTTTCGGACAGACGAGTAATAGCCATCAACCGCGGAATAGTAAGCCGATCGTATCGGTGCAAGACCGTAAATATCCTCTGTGTTTATTTAAAAAAGAAAGGAAGGTGTCAGTGCTCTGTATCCCTTCGTCTTCCCTGCGTAGGACTCGCCCAAATCCGAGTCACAACAGCGGCTGGTCTCAAAACATACCGCGAAGAGATCTCCGAAATTGTCTTCGACCAGGAGCGTACAGAGCTCCACAGCGTACTACATACAACCCCCATTGTTAGCCACCTTGCGCGAGTCACAAACATGAAGATATCACTCAGCTCAGGCGCATACCTGGGAAGCCATTTTTACGGGACTTCTAGAGAATCCTCCAGCCTCAATTCTCTAGAAGGAGAGCAATGGTCACCGCGAAAAGGTCATGAGGGAATATATACGAGACAAAATCGAGTACACAACAGAAACCGCAAGGCAATCCGGTCCTCGTAGACGCTTGCGAGTCCTTGTTTCTTCTTTTTCTTCTTCTTCCCCTCTATTCCCTTTTTTTCTTCTTATCGGCGATGCTGGACGCTGCTCACGTGTGATTGCGGTCACGTGAACTCACATGACTCGGAGTGCCGGTTCCGCCCGTCCTCGCGATCCTGGCCAATCACAGGGCGAGTAATCAAAGCCGCCGGCATCAACTTGAAGGTTGAAGCTTTTCAGACATCGTTTCAATCCAGCAGAAAGCAGTCTTCTGTCCTCTCTCCTTCCCCCTCCTCCCACCACCACCCGTTCCAATTGTTGTCAGGCCCTCACCGGCTTCCTACTCTCCTCTCCTCCCTAATTGTCCTCCCACACATGCGATAATGCTGTCGCGGTCTTCCATCAGTCGAAATGCGCCCCGTGCGCTCCAGAACGCTGCCGGCCGTCGGGGCATGGCCTCTGCTACGACTACGGGCCTTCAATATGATGTCTCTGAGTCTGCTGGTGTGAAGATTGCCAACAGGGAGCCTGCTGGTCCTACTGGCACCCTTGCCTTGGTTGCAAAGGCCGGTTCTCGTTATGAGCCCTTCCCTGGATTCTCCGAAGCTCTCGAGCATTTCGCTTTCCAGGTATGTCCCCCAGTAACCCAATTGCCACTCTTCTTGGCCTCGAGACATTTTTACACGGTGAATTCTAACGATTATCTCTCTTTTTCTTCAACCAATTGACAGTCTACACTCAAACGGTCGGCATTACGGATCACTCGGGAGGTTGAGCTGCTGGGCGGTGAATTTTCCTCGACACATTCGCGTGAAAACATCGTCCTCCAGGCCAAATTCCTCGCAAACGATCTTCCTTACTTTGTCGAATTGTTGGCAGAGGTTGCTTCTCAGTCGAAGTTTGCTGGTAAGCCTTTTACATCGATATAGGGGTGGAGAGATGGGAGGGGTTGAGGGGGGAAAGAAAACTATTAGCAGATGGATATCTAACTATCATGGTTCTTTCTTTTTTATATATAGGTTATGAACTTGGTGAGGTCGTCTCCAAGCTCCTGAAGTTCAGACAGCAGGCTCTGGCTGCCAACCCAGAGGCCGCCGCTGTGGACGCTGCTCACAGTGTCGCCTTCCACCGTGGTCTGGGTGAGAGCGTCAGCCCTGCTTCTACTGTTCCAGTCGAGCTCTCCGTTGAGGCTCTTGCCGAGTTTGCTCAGCAGGCTTATGCTAAGTCCAACATTGCCCTCGTCGGCAGTGGTGTCAACTCTGCGGAGCTCTCCAAGTGGGTTGGTGACTTCTTCAAGGGTCTCCCCAGCACCGGCACCTCCAGCCAATATCAGCTCAAGCCCAGCACTGCTTCCAAGTATTATGGTGGTGAGCAGCGTATCTCCTCCAAGACTGGCAACTCCGTTGTAATTGCCTTGCCTGGCTCTGGCGCCTACGGCACCGCTGCCTACAAGCCCGCCGCTTCCGTCCTCGCTGCCCTCCTTGGTGGTGAGTCCACCATCAAGTGGACCCCTGGCTTCTCGCTCCTGTCTCAGGCTACCCAGGGCTTCTCCCAGGTCCGCGCCTCGACCAAGAACTACGCCTACTCTGACGCCGGTCTCCTTACCATTGCTCTTACCGGTAAGGCCGACCAGGTCGCCTCTGTCAGCAAGAGCGCCGTCGACGTCCTCAAGAAGGCCGCTGCCGGTGAGATTGCCGCTGAAGACATCAAGAAGGCTGTTGCTCTTGCCAAGTTCCGTGCCCTTGAGTCTGCTCAGAGCCTGGAGACTGGTCTTGAGGCTACCGGCTCCGCCCTCATCAACGGCAGCAAGCCCTTCCAAGTCGCTGAAGTCGCCCAGAGCATTGAGGGCGTGACCGAGGCCGATGTCAAGGATGTAAGTCACTTGAATTTTTTTTTCCCCAAAAACGCAAACTAGGGACCTTTACTAACTAAACAATTTCCTTCTTAGACCGCCAAGTCCCTCCTCGCCGGCAAGGCCTCTGTCGCTACCGTCGGAGACCTCTTCCAGCTCCCCTACGCCGAAGACCTGGGCCTGACCGTCTAAAGGACTCGCACGTTGTGCACACACACACACATACACCACGACCCCTTCAACCCCAATGTACACAATACATGCTAGACAGGCTTGATTGAAGAAAGAAGAGGGAGGGGAAAAAAACATTAAGCTTCGCCAATTTTTTCCATGTGTCTAGATAAATCTCCGCAGATATCTCTTTTTTTTTTTTATTTTCATTTACTCTTTTTTTGTCATAGTTGTTGTGGCTGTAGTTGTGTGACTGTAATACAATCTTATCCTTGTATCCTTACTTGAGTTCTTTATTGTTTATTCTGCATTTCTCCGGGTACATTTGTAGCTAGTAAATGGATACGTGGTTAAGTTGTTATGATCTACTACTGCTACTACTACTACTACTACTACTACTACTACTACTACTACTGCTGCTGCTGCTGCTGCTGCTGCAGATAGTATGTCTCATAGTATCTTCCTATAATATATACATATCCTATACATATCGATACACCATTCATTTCCAATCTGTACCTTATATCAATGTATCAGAGTATTCCAACACACATGTATACATACATATATATATATATATATATATACATTCATTCTCCAGATAGAGATACCACGGAAGAGAATACGATATACCCAATTGACAAGAAACGATATGTTTAACGTACTTAATGCATTTATTTACATGCTACGCTATGCTATGCTAGAATAAAGGGAGAGGTTAGGGAACTCCACTAGGAAGAGAAGGGATTGGCCAAATCTGGTATTTGTAGAGTTGGGCAGTGCTCAGTACCTAGGTGTGTGTAGAAAAATGAAGCGGATGGATTTAGTTGATGTACATACATGTTAAAAGAGGTAAATGTCAGACATTATAGATGAAGAAGGAAGCTTCTGGAGTAATAAAATGGACTGTTTGCTTCGTTCGCATATGGATGATGGGCTTACTACCTAGGTACATGTGTATATGTAAAGTACTAAGGTAGGATGACAGATAATTAACATGTATAGTTCAATATAGAAGCAGGATCAAGACAATGTGGTTCAAGATTAACTGTCTATGATTAATAAAGGGATACTAAGATCCTTTCTCTCTATTCCGGGACATGAATAATGTGGATCAAATCTACAAATCTAGGTAGTAAGATACTCGACACCAGCCGAGCTTGCACAAATAGTAAAACGGGATCCCGACAATAATCTATTCGCCCACACAACCAAGACTCTGCATAGCAGAAGGGTATTTCAAACCTTCTCTAGTGCTTCGCGGTGACCTTGTCGCCAGTCAGTTTTTCGACTGCTTCCTTGGCCCTATTCGGTGAAAAAAGACGCACAGGTTAGCCCAGTTCCGGTAAGATATATAGGGGAGTGCTGTCGGGGAAAGGGAGAAAGGAGAGCGAGCTAGCTTCCCAGCTCGGCACTCTTTTCACCAAAAAAAAAAAGAGCACAGAAATAGAAGACAAACTTACATGTCACCAAGAGCCACCATGCAAACGGTCTGCCAAATTCCAAGGCCGATTCGGGGTGCCACACCACGGTAAAGACCCTTGATACCGTTGCTGTCGTAGATATACTTGAAAGTCTTTCCGACTGTCAGGTTCTTAGGACGGTTGGGGTCCTCGGTCTTGCTCTGCATTTCAACGCGAATGACCTCAATAGGCTGGTTCCAGGCAGAGAGACCACCACCCAGACCAGATGCGATCACCTTCTCAATAGCGCTTAGCTTCTCGCCTTCCTCCTTGCCAGTAACGTTGCGGATAGCTTGCTCTGCCAAGCGAGACAGACCAAATCGGGATCCCCAGTTGGTAGTTTGACGAATTGCAACAGCGTTGACACCACGGTTGATACCCCGGATACCCTCCTTGCGATAAATGTCCATGAAGGTCGCGAAAGTACTGGTGGGCTTCACGCCCTGCGCAGCCATCTTGTGCTTAGTGATCTCAACAGTCTTCATGCAAGTACAAAAACCCATGGTGGCATAGGCCTGGGCAACACCACCAGCCATACCTCCAGAGATACCGGCGAGGAAGTCGGGGGCACCGAAAAACTTGGCATAGAATTCTGCCTCCGATGCAACGAAGAGAAGAACAGCGCCTTTGGTAGAGGCCTCAATCCAAGCCCACGGAATGAGACCTTGATAATCTGCATAATAGAAACACGTTATGAGTTGTAACATCCCCACACCCCGGAAGAGCGGATTGACTTACAACCGAGGATCCCGCCACGACCCCATATCCGAGCCATAGCGCCAGCGAAGCTATCGCCCCGATTTGCAGCCATGGTTGTCTTGATCACTTCCAGTGGCTAGAGGGTATGTTGTTAGCACACACAAAATCGCGACCAAATTATTTCCCGTCGTTAGGATGCAATTACCTGTCCCAAAGTAGTGACCCTAATTCGTTTCATCAGCACCAGCTATCTCCGGATAATAAGCGATGTGAAGCTAGCCTACTTACTCGAACATGTTGAGCCCAGCACCCACTGTAATAGAAGGGAAAAATCAACAATTAGAAACCGAGCCATTGCGGAACAATTGATAAGTGGTGATACGTACGCAGCAAGTTGCTGAACTTGACGGGTTTCTTCTCCAGCTTAGGGACGGAGCCCAACTCTTCAGCAGCGGTAGACATCTCTGACCTTTGGGGAGCACTGAAAGGGGCCCTGACCAAGGGATGTAGGGGGGGGAATCACAAGAAAAGAAAGAGAAAGAGGGATGGAGGTGACGAGACCAGAGGGGAGATCAACTGAAGTTGCGGGATTATGGTAGAGAGAGTGGAGATGTTATTGTTACAGGGGAACAAAGGGGGAAGAAAAGAGAGAGAAGGAAAAAGAAAGTTCGACAAAGGCAGGACAGCGACAAAATAAATATACCCAAAGTAACTCAGGTGGGACGGAGATTTTCTGCCAGCTGAGAATAAAAATAAAAATAATAAGCAATAATCAATAATAATCAGTACAAAAGACGCAACAAACGCCTAAGCAGGGACGGTAACTACACGGTAGCTGTAGTCACTTTCCGACCCTGCCTCAGGCGCCGCCATTCTCCCCCTCAAAAACAAGGCTCTTTCCTCCCCCATTCGGGGCATTTTGGGGAGCCACTAGTCCTGATCGGGCAGCCAGCGGGCCGCGGCGAGCTAGTCCTGTTTGGGTCTGGCGGTGTGGGTGGCCCGAGGCCTTTTAGTTGAGGAACGGAGAAAATCGGAGGCCCAACAATTGTGCTGATTGCTCCGTTTTCGGGAACCGTTGAGTACCTGTTCTCCTCCTTCTTACAGTACGGTAGTACCGCTGCTGCTACGTACGACGGAGCACCGACGGACTCTCTCACAGCAGAACTCTGAAGGGAATTGGATTCCGCCATGTGAAGTCTACCTACCTAACTCCCAAGGTAGGTACAGCTGCCCTCGGCCTCCGAGGAGTGATTATTGGCGGAGTTTTTCCTTCCTCTACCGGAACCGAGGCATCAGCCCTGCTCTTCTGCTACAGCTGTATCGATGCACTCTGTACCTTGTTGCTTTAGCCCAAGCTGTTAGTACCACCTCAGTATCACTTTTCATCTTCTTCCTCTTCTCCCAGTCCTGGTTTAAAGTTTCTCAGCTGAAAACGGGGTTCTTTATGCATGCCGCAGAAACTCAAGGAATGACATGGAATTGAAGTGTTGTTACAAGGCCTGCTCGAACAAGTCCTATCATACATTAATCGAACCAACCCCAACACTTGATATGTCCCAGTCTAACAAAAATAGTATAAGTAAAATAATACAGAAAGGCTGTGTTCGAGATCGTTAAAGATGTATTTCGTCCCCTCCCAAAATTTTCATATCATCCGAGAAAATTCACAGCTTAGCGCCAACAAGCTTGGCATAAGCCTCGGTGCTGAAACTCTTGGGGCGCTCAATAGGAGCACCAAGGGCACGGTCGATAATCAGCTGAGGAAGAACACCCAGAGCACGGGAGACACCGAAGAGAACGGTGTAGTAGTTAGCCTCGGTCAGGCCGTAGTACTGCAGGAGGACACCAGAGTGCTGAAAGAATGTCAGCATATTCAATTCTTGGTGCGAATCGGCAGGGTTTTAGATCACTTACAGCATCGACGTTGGGGTAGGGGTTCTTGGTCTTGCCGTGCTCGGTCAGAACGCCAGGAGCAATCTTGTAAACTTGGCTGACTAGCTTGAACATGGGGTCATCGGGCAGCTTGCGAAGAGCAAATTCACGCTGAGACACGTAGCGAGGATCGGTCTTACGAAGGACGGCGTGACCATAGCCAGGAACAACCTGACCGGCGTTGAGGGTGGACCACAGGTAGTCCTTGATAGCCTGGTCGCTGAGGTCGTTGCCGATAGCCTTCTTCATCTTGGTGAGCCACACAAGCACCTCCTGGTTGGCCCTATTGAGATTTATGTGTTAGCGGGGGTTTGTTCAAAGGTGACACAAAGGTGCGCCTACAATCCGTGAAGAGGACCAGCCAAGCCGTTAAGACCGGCGGCCAGGGAGAGCATGGGGGAGCTCAGAGCGCTACCAACAAGGTGAGTGGTGTGGGCGCTGACGTTTCCACCCTCGTGGTCAGAGTGGATGGTGAGGTAGAGACGCATCAGTTCAACGAAATCGTTGTTGCCGCCGAAACCGAGCTGGTTGGCCAAGTTGTAGGCGTAATCCTTGTCCTTCTGGATAGGAGCAACCTTGCCATCCTTGAAAACGTTGCGGTAAATCTTAGAAGCAATGGTGGGCAGCTTGGCGATGAGGTCCATGGAATCCTCGAAAGTGTAGTTCCAGTACTCCTTCTTGTTAATACCCTTGGCATAGGCCTTGGCGAAAGCAGACTCGTGCTCAAGAGCGGTAACGGCAAGGGAGAACTGAGCCATGGGGTGGAGAGTGCTGGGGCAGCGGTCGATGAGCTCCTCGATGAACTTGGGGAGATCGGAACGAGCAGCCCACTCAGCAGACAGGTCGCGAACCTGCTGCTCGGAGGGGACCTCACCGGTCAAGAGCAACCAGAAGAGACCTAAAATCAGTGAGAAGGCTATTATATAAATTTGGGCCCATCGGGTCAGGGTCACATACCTTCAGGAAGAGGCTCCTCACCACCTGGGGCCTTGGGAAGGAGCTTCTGGCACTCGGGGATCTAGGGGATTTATCAGTACCAAGGGGGTTGTTGAATCATGGGTGAAAAAATCGAAAGCTTACAGTGAGACCGCGGAAACGGATACCCTCCTCAGAATCCAAGACAGAGCCCTAAAGCGATCCTAATCAGTTGTGTTGTATGCTGGAAATGCACCAATAATCTACATACCTCCCACACGAGGGCCTTGATGCCACGGGCACCACCATAGGCCTGGTCGAGAGTAACTTCGCCGATAACTGTGCTACCATATTCCCTGCAAAGTTCCACGAATGTAATTAGCAATTGTCCTTGTATGCCTTCCAGCAATGAGACAGGAGCGCGTACTTTCGGAGCTTCTTAACCTTCTCGATCTCACCAGGGAGCTTGTCGGCGAAAGTCTCCTTCAGGGACTAGAGAACTCGAACACGTATTAGAGAAACGAGTAGACTCAAACAAAGACCAAGTGCAGAGAGTCAAAACAAACCTTAGTCTTGCCAGTAGAGTAGCAGCGCAGGCCATTGAAGGCAGCAGACTGAACAACCGGCTTTCCAGCAAGGGCGCTGGAGCGGAGAGCAGAAGTTCCGAGTCTAAGTGTGGAAGCCATATCGGATCAAACAAGTGAAAAATATGGAGCGGAGAGACTGAAGGAGGTGGAGGGAGGATGAGGTATATCAAGACAAACAGTGTAAGGGAAAAGAAAAAGAACAAGTTGAGAGATCGGGGAGAAGCTCTTTTTTTTCCATCTGGCCGCCTTGGAGACAGCCGGTACGGGCGGCATACAATACGAGCTCGGCTTAACGCATAGTACTAGTAGTATTTTGGCGGGGAATGTATGGTACGGTAAGCAAGGCCTCTCCTCTTATGGGGCCGGTCTGCCGAATGTCGCAAGCAGCATCAACGAGCTTTCACACGACCTGCTTGTGCTTTTGGTCTTTATTGCGCCCCACAAGTGCGGAGTCCGGAGTGTTTAGCTGAGTTTTGCATGTGTGTTTTTACTGTGAACTTTGAAGTCCATTGAATTTCAATAGACGAGGCAATTGACAGCTACGCAGACATAGGCGTGGATTTTCAACGTGTGCGCAGTGAGGAGGTCGGTGGTGGTCTTGCTTCTAAACCTTGGAATCTTTTTGCTGGAATGATTGCAGTGGACACAACCTTAGCGATCCGGTGCCCCTTCTGTGTTGACTGGGGACACTGTCCTCTGACAAATGACGTCGGCAAGCAGCAATCTCTATGCCAAATGGAGTACTACGGTTCTTGACGGGGCTCAATCTATCTACTAGTAGTATCAATTTATAACCGGATCACAAGAATGAAACAAAAATCCAGGACTCTTCACATGATAATAATGGCTCACTGGTAGGAAATTTTAAAGTAATAATATTAATATTAATGCGCCGAAGATATGCTAGTTTCTCTTTTCTTTCCTCCGAATGGACGTTGTTTCCGCCCATATGAAGAAGGCTGACATCGTCATCTGTATGGAGGATTTGCTTTTTCAGGGCCGTTCGTCTTCGTTGGGCACCTGAGGCCGCCTCTAACCGGAGCGCCCTGTCCCTTTCGGCTCACCGGCTCGCAGGGACAGTCGCTTATGTAACACCACGTGACTTTCTAATATGCTGGCCTCAGGCATTAACACTGACTAAGCAACGAGGATGGTTGATTTCCCATTTGGGATTAGCGCCTGCGCGTTGATTTTTCTCCTCACATGACTTCTGAATCAAGTTTTCTTTCATCACTTACCTTCTCCCCCTTCCCTCCTTCAATGATCTTCCTACTCTCTTCTTCCATCTGCTTCTTGTGACGCCGCATCCTCTCCAGTGTAATCTTTTACTTCTCCATCTCTTTCTCATCTCCTCTGCATCTTCACTTTAGGTCGTACCCTGTACACGTACTTTTGACGAGTTTCAAAGGTCCTAGACCACATCGCTTGGCTGTGTTCCAGCTGTAGGCGGAAGGCCCCTGGCCGTAGTGACACGACCAGAAGTCAGCTTAGGAATTTACTCTCAACACATAGGTTGAGGTTTTGCGATTCAGAGTTTTCTCTGGTTCTTTTACCCTTAAGCATTACAATATTCTTCCTTACTATTGTACTGGATATCCCAGTAGGAACGACTCGTTCGGAGCCGAGTACTTTCAATCGCCTTTTGCCAATATTCGTTTAGGCGCGATAGTTTGGCGCCAACACACTTCTGGGTATCAGCCTTTTTTTTTTCTGTACTGGATTTGCGATTTTATAACAGACACATTCAGCCATGTCATCCGCAGTAGCAGAACTGGATAACTATCTCCAGTCGATGCTGGCACTTAAGCCCCCAGGTGTCTCGGGTTCTAAAATCAACAGTATCACCTCGTTGTGCACTGCCAATGTCCAGGTAATACCTCTGCCTTTTACTAAACTTTTCCCCCTTATCTTTTGAATTATCAATATAGAATAAACCGGCTAATACATATTTATCTTGTCCTGCTGCAGAATGAATCCGTCCTCATTCAAAAAATCTACACGCATTTCAAGAAGGCACCAGGAACACACAAGTTGGGCGTACTCTATGTCGTAGACTCTGTAACTCGACAGTGGGTAGATGCAGCGCGCAAGGCAGGGCAACCCTCTGGTAGTGCTGCTCCTGACGGAACCTTTGCGGCTGGTGTTAACAGAGTGACCGAGTTGTTACCCGTCTTGATGACTGATATCATAAACAATGCTCCCGAAGATCAAAAGGTACGCTCTAGATGCAATATGCGAATCATCCCAATATCACAGGGGTTGTGGGCATACATAAGGTCGATAAGGCGCGATGATTTACTCTCGCAATGCCGTCATAAGATTTGTTCCACGTATCTCCCACGATATATCCCCTGCTGCATAGAAACCGCATCCTCTAGGAATTTTTCTTTGCGTCCTTTGGTGACGAATAGTTCGACTTACGTATTTCATCCATCTCCATAGGAAAAAATCAAGAAACTGGTCGACATCTGGGAACGTGGATACACTTTCCCTGCCCCCATGCTTGCGTCTTTCAAGGAAAAACTAAATGCACCTTCAACACACAGTAAGCAGTTCTCTCCCCCTGATATGAACCAGCGGCAATATCCCTTGTATCTCAAAACGGTCAAGAACACACCTGTGTATGGAGCCGTGCTCTTCAAATTCTAAACCACTAGGAGCGAGACAGGAAGAAAATGTCTGATATAATTTTTGATAGATGTTGAGTCGACTACCCCAGAGGGTTCTCCAGCTCCGAACTTTGTTCCGCTAGGGGGCTCGCAGCAACAACCCCCAGCTAATGGTGCAACCTCAGCACCGACTGCTCAAGCAGCACCAGATACTTCAAGTATATTGAAAGCATTGGCCGATATGGCTAAGCAGAACACAGCTGCTCCGGCAGCACCTGCAGTGGCCGCCCAAACCAATCCTCTTAGTGCATTAAGCCAGCAGAGTACAGTTTCACAGCCCGTGTCATCATCCGTAGACCAGGCTTCACAATCCCACAGTGGGCAAGCTGGAGTAAACCCTTATGGAGCAATGGCAGCACCGTTCGCAGCTTTGAGTAATATGGCTCAGAATCCAGCTTTGGTTCAGCCGCAGAGTCAAAGTCATACTCCAAACCCAATGACTGCTGCACAAAACCCGCTCGCTGCGCTTCTACCGCAGGCGACCGCAGCCCCAGCACAGCCGCCCAGTCTAGCGCCCGATGCTCTTCAACAGCAGCTCCAGCTTCTGCAGCTACTAGCTGCACAAGGAATTCCACAGGATCAGTGGGCTACAGCGCTTCAAATCCTTAGTCTCTCCAATGCAGGCAACGTGCCCAATCTTAGCGCCGGTCAGGCTGCTGGCTTTAATCTTCCGGGCCAGAGTGCTGCTAATGCTTGGGGCGGTCGTCCGGATGTCCAGTCACGTGACTTTGACCGAGACCGTGAGCGCGATCGCGAGTACATACGTTCTCCCCCCGGTGGATATCGTCGTCGGTCGCGATCTCCTGGCTGGGACAGACGCCGCGATGTGTCTCCCCCTCGTCGTCGCGATAGCCCTGTATATGGAGAATATCACGGCGACTCACCTGGCCGCAGAGGCGGAGACCCACGTGGTCGACGAGGTAACAATGACTATCGCCAACGTAGTCCTCCTGGTCGCAGACGCCGTTCTCCTTCTCCCCCCAACGACCCATCGCTTCCCCCTCCAGGCCCTAAATTTATCGAATGGGATTACTCTATTGGCCAAGGCAGTATAAAAGGTAGGTTGTTTTAACTGTCATCCTGTCCAGTCGGTTGGTTGCCCCTACTAACAGCCTCTTTCACAGTACTCAGCCGCACACTCTTTGTCGGTGGTGTAACGTAAGTTTTCCATCTTTCCGCTTTTCAAATTTCTTCCCTTCCTACCATTTTGCTTCTTTTCATCGCCTCTAACAATTTAATAGGTCATCTGAGGCTCATCTTCGCTCACTCTTCTCAAAGTTTGGTATTGTCCAGACATGCATCGTCAACATTGATAAGCGCCATGCCTTCATCAAGATGATCAGTCGGCAGGATGCTGTCAGTGCTCGTGAAGGAATGGAGTCTTACAAGGCTGGAGATATGCAACTTAGGGTAAGGCTATCCGTGTCAGTCCTCCCAGTCGAAGCATAATTACTGACAGAATTTAGACTCGCTGGGGAGTTGGCTTCGGACCCCGTGACTGCAGCGACTACCAGACAGGAATCAGCATAATTCCTATTGAGAGACTGACAGAAGCGGATCGAAAGTGGATGCTTACTGCAGAATACGGCGGTACCGGAGGAAGACCTATTGAAAGCGGCATGGTTGTTGAGGAACCCGATATTGAAATTGGCGCTGGGGTTTCCTCCAAAGGTTCGTTACTTTATGAATCTGGATTTTGGATGTTTCATTCTTACTAACCTTCAAAATAGCCATCAGCAGACGGATTGCTACCGATACTGGAGGCAAACGTGGGCCAATCTCATCCCGCGCTCTACAAGACCGTCCTCCTCGTCGCTCAGAGCGCGAGGGACCGGCGATGGGTATGGGTATCGGAGGTCAAGCTGACCGAGATGCGGCTAATGTCAACAACGTCGGTGTTCCCCCGGCAGTGCCTGGTTTTGGATTCTCTTTCCCGGGGATGCCCATGTTCCCTCCTGGCTTCATGATGGGAGGAGCGCAAGCCGGGTCATCCAGTGGCACAACACAGCCACCACCTCCTGGCCAGGGAGGAAGCTAAGCTTACCTACCTAGTACCCGCGACCTTGCCAAAAAAAATAATCAAAGATACGATGAATGATTTCTCAGTATAGGGGTTGAAATTTTTCATCATCATTCTATTCAGTTCTTGTTTTGATACCAACTTTTTTACCCCCTCATCTTTGTTTTTTCCTTTTTGCCTTTTTTCTTTTTCTTTTTCTTTTTCACTGCATTGGATTCACCCCAGGAATCCACTTTGGAGCTGACCATGGCGTTTGAGCTTGAGAACCTGGACTACCTGAATAGGCCCTATCACGTCCCGTCGTCTGTCGTCTATACACTTTTGACTCGCCTTGAGTGGCATATCCACGATCATCACACGGAAACAAAAGAATAACCCTTCCTAGCCTTGGTGATTAAGCGGGTTATCCTTAACGCATGCCATTCCGAGCTCCTTTTTACCTTTTCCCTTGTACCCGTGTACCTTTTATCTTTCTCATCTCTTCGGCGGCTGGGTGGTTGATTATGGTGTTTTCAGTTTCTTTTCGTTTCGCTTTTTTCCCTTTCCTTTCGAATTCCGTTCTATTCCCGCGTTCTAAAAGTCATGGGTTGGTCGGGCTGTTGTGCTGTTGTGCTGTTGAGCTGTCGCCAACAGCTGCGTGTATTCCTTTAACCGAGATGGTATTTGGTTCTTTCTTCTAATTCAATTGTCCATACTACCTCTTTTTCTTCCAACTTTGCCTCGTTCTTTAAGTAATAACCTGTAGTTCGACTGTACCTAGATTTTCTCAATGATTTGTAGTCGTAGACCATGTCGATGGAAGCTTAGGTTCTCTCCAACGGAGTGGGACATATAGAGCACCTCCCTAAGGTAAAGATATAAGATGCGAGATATTGGCTACTTAGAAACAAGCTAGACTCGTAATAGACGTAATTCATTGAAATTGCACTGCAACCAGAGATATGTTTAAAACACACAATGTATGAATGATAATGGAGATTCATATACAAAAGGGTAATATGTAGATAGATACATTGATAGGGCGCCGCCCTCCCTCAACCTCTCATACTCACTCGCTTATTGGGGTATCCACGGCATTATCATTAAAAGCTAGCCTTGAACGACTGTTCGAAATCAGCGATGATATCGTCGATGTGCTCGGTACCGACGGAAATACGAATGGCGTCCTCGGTGACACCAGAGTCGAGACGTTCTTGTTCCGTTAGCTGTTCGTGGGTAGTGTTCCAGGGATGGATTGCGAGCGTCTTGGAGTCTCCGACACTGGAAGTGGTCAGCATTTCTCCCTCCTTTTTTGTGTTTCTTGATATAAGGCTTATATTGGGAAGCATTCATGGTGAGGGCTTACTTTGCGAGGTTGGAGATCAATTTGAAGTTATCGACGACCTTGCTGCCGAGTTCTGCGCCTCCTTTGACACCAAAGGAGAGGACACCACCGAAGCCACGCGTTAGGTAACGCTTAGCAGTTGCATGGCTTGGGTGCTCTTCCAATCCAGGGTAAGAGACCCAGCTGACGTGCTCATTCTTCTTGAGCCAGTTGGCAAGAGCGATGGCATTGCTCGCGTGGCGTTCAGCGCGGAGACTCAGGGTCTCTAGGCCGAGGATGAGCTGTTGAGCGGCGAAGGGGTTCAAAGCGGATCCAAGATCACGGAGGATCTCGACACGGACTCGAATGGCGAAGGTAATAGGGCCAAATGTTTCCCAGAACTTCAGGCCGTGGTAGCCTTCAGATGGCTCGATAAATTGAGGGAATCGTGCAGCATTTTTTCCCCAATCGAACTTTCCGCTGTCGATGACAACGCCTCCGATGGTTGTGCCGTGTCCACCAATCCACTTGGTTGCGCTGTGCACAACGATGTCTGCGCCGTGTTCAATGGGCCTAACGAAGTAACCACCAGCACCGAAGGTATTGTCGACCTGAGAAGTTCTGAGTAAACCGAGGCATAGAACAATGCCGGAGGGAGTGGGGGGGGCAAGGGGCAGTACATACCACCACCGGGACTCCCTTCTCGTGGGCAACCTTCGCGATAGCCTCGAAATCGGGCACATTATATCTTGGGTTTCCGATAGTCTCAACATAGACAGCCTTGGTGCGGTCATCAATAGCCGCAGCAATGTCCTCCGGCTTGTCTCCCTGGACAAACTTCGTGGTGATCCCAAAGCGTGGGAAGAGCACCTTGAATTGGTTATAGGTGCCACCATACAAGTTGCTGGTTGATACGATATTGTCTCCAGCATGTGCAAGAGCCGAGATTGCCATGAATTGGGCAGCCTGACCGGAAGATGCTGCAACGGCAGCAACACCTCCTTCGAGAGCAGCGATACGTTTCTCGAAGACATCGACTGTGGGCTACAGAGGCAACAATGTCAGTCTCTCTCCGGTCTAATTGAGGCAGGGAGTATTATGAGATCACCTACGTTCATAATTCGGCTGTAGATATTGCCAAACTCTTTTAGGCCAAAGAGCCTAGCGCCGTGTGCGGAGTCATTGAAGGTGAACGACTACAAAAGCCCCAAAGCATTAGTTTCCTCATGGACGGCATCGCAGGCGCAAGAACAAGCATACTGTTGTCGCATAGATGGGGACAGCTCGAGAATGAGTCTCAGAATCCGGCTCGTGTCTGGGAAGGGGGTCAGTAAACACATAAACGTCAAGCAATGTACATATATACATCTATAGACATATAGACATATAGATATATAGACATATAGACATATAGACGGAGAAGTATTCACCCTGCGTGGAGCTGGAGAGTTTCGAAATGGGGGATAGGATTAGCCATGGTGTTCTCCTCGTAGTAATTAGACGTAAAAAAAGGCTCTTTGAAGAGAAACTCCTTTTCAATGAGCTGCCAAAGACGAGACGGAGGGGTAAATATACGCGGGGAAGCGAAGTTCAACAGCAGCAGTGACGATTCCGGTGGTCGCAATTGCGTGATCGAGACTTAACCAAAGAGACTTTGGCGAGACAAAGTTTGGAGGGGAAAAAGACGTAAAACTCTGTAGTCATCCATAACGGAAATCGTATGACGATCAGGGTAAACATACGACCTGGATTGGGGCTTAAAACTCGCACATCAAATGAAGCTATTCCAGCGTTGTGTATACCTCTGTTGCTGTCCTATGCGATGATGTGTACTTTTGCTGACATCAAAATGGAGCTTTTTGCGCAATTCCGGCATGAACGCTTTCCAGAAGCGAGATAGTGTGATCTGCAATATTTTGCTTGATTGTCGTTCAGGTCAGGCTATTATTATTATTAATGATTGGAGACATCTCTCTGTAATATGTACACTTCTTGGTGGTTAAAACTAGTTGTATCCTTTTGCTCTTGGTCAAGTCACATGCGTTCGCTATGCTTGCCTGGGGGATTAGGAAGAAAGATAGGCACGAAAAGGCAATAACCCTATCTTCCAAAAATATTTACAGATCAGTAAAAGCATACTGAGAAGCTATAAAGGGACAATGGACAGCCCATAGACTACCGATGTGCATGTTTTGCTTTGCTCTGTAATAGTAGTAATAGTAGGTAGTAGACTAGCAGCACAGCGAGGTAAGCATTCTAAATGATATAAAGCCTTAGCTTCAGGAACCAACCATTATTATCTTTTAACATAGTATTAAATAAATATTATGGAAAATGAAGGTCCTCTAATAATCACAATATATTAGCTAGCTCTGCGGCTGAAAGCGCAAAACACCTCGGTTCTGGCAGCAATCGTAACTATAACCAGCATCAGGCTCGGTTGTAAGGCTGTTTAATACTAGTCAAAAAGTGTGTCCAAAGCTTGGACTGGCTGGAGTCACGGTTATTATTACTGCAATTGTCCTTAGTTGAGGCTATGAATGGAAGAAGGCTGAAGAAAGCCTTTTCAGAGTTGACGCTGGTTAAGTTGACTCCGTATTCGTCCTATCGCAGTCCTGCAGGATTTCCCCAACCAAACCCCCGTCTTCTTCATCACAACTGGGGTCGAGCTTCTTTCTCTCTCGACGGCACTCTCAGTGTTTCTAATGTTTCGAGTATTTCGGTATTTCGAGTATTTCCAGTGATTCGAGTCTTTTGACATCACGAGAATACAGCTTTACGACCGCAAAAATAATTCCGCCTCGCCAGGCTCTCTTCACAATAAATGCATATCGTCACCATGGCGCAGGCTTCTGCATTTGACCTCGTGTTTGTCGTCGTGCCGAGCCGCTTGTGGTAATAAGGCAGTATGGTCCTTCAATCACAAGCTCCCTTTGGGCAGACTAAAGGCGAGATGGAATGGGTCGACGAGTCAGATTACGAGCCGCCGCAGATGACGCTCTTCTTCTTATTACTATCTTCCAAAAATTTTTCGAAGGAAACCTGATGAAGATTTAGTAGTTAGCGCCTCTCTGCCCTATATTTGAAGCTCAAGTCCTGCACCTGAGCCGCACTCCTGTCGACTTCTTTCTTTTCTATCGCCTTGTGGTTTTCCGCGCTTGCTCAAACGCCGCAAGAAAATCGCAGGATTTCATAGTTCATTTCAAGGTTTGTCATGTCTCTTTCAAGATTCGTTAGATTATCACTATACCATCAAGTTCGACCCTACAACAGGGCTGACTTCAGGGTGCCAAAAACGGCTGCGACCCTGAAATTTTGCCCTGTCGATAATACCTGGGACTTACTTTAACGCAACATATCTTCTTTTGCTTCTTTGAATCGCATTTGCTGATCGATTCGCGTCTAGTTGCTGGTGTCTCTGGCCAGAGTTCCTTAAGTTAAGCACTAAAAAGAGACAAAAGCTGGTCGATTACTAGTCGCGATGCCGTCCTTCCCAGTCATATATCCCCTCAGGGCTATTCAAGCCGTTTTCGCGTTGATCGTCCTTGGGTTGACCGGCCACAGTCAGTAGCCCCATTTCACTTCCACCATTCAGTTGATAAACATGTACTGACTGTCCCAAGTCGTCAACAATTGGGGCGGCTATGTTGACTCTGTCAACTTTAATTTGTTCAACGGTGTCTGGACATTCTTTATTATCGTCCCTTATTTCATCTTGGCGCCCATCTTCCTGCCTGTCATTGCTCATCGCTATGCTGTCCCTGCCGTGGATGGAGTCACCATGATCTTCTGGTTTGCTGGCTTCATTGCTCTGGCCGCCTGGCTTCCTCCTGCTTCCGAATGCGGCAGGATCAGCGCTTGCCAGGAACTGCAGGCAGCCGTGGCGTTTGGCGCATTTGAGTGGTAAGTTGTCCCGTACTAGGTAGATTTATAGTAGAAGCAGGTCAGCTGCTGACATGATGTCTAGGGCTCTCTTTTTGGCCACGACAGTTCTAGGAGTCCTGGCTGCGCTTCGAAAAGAACCCGGTCCTGACCCCCAGCCTCCCACTGCTACTGTGCCCTAGAGAAGATTCGTGTGCGAAGGGTATGAACTGGCATCGGATTTCGGTAAGAAACTTGTGTCTGAATCGAAATTTATGCCGGGAGAAGTACTCTCGATGATGCGATGACGTCACTGCCGTGATGCTCAAAGCGAGACGAAGAATAATGAAGGCGAGGAGTTGCGAGGCTCCACACGACCTTGAGATCGATATGAATTAATTATCTATGTCTTAATTGTTATGCATGTCAGCTGTTCGTGAACCGAGTTCCTGGATATCTCCGCATTGTCCGTGTCCATACTAGGCTTCATGTGTTGCGCGTGCAGATGCCGTTTGTTTTTCTCTTTATACCCATGTCCATACCGGACTGTCGATAATCTCACTTAGCCGAATTAATTATGAATTGATATTTGTTTGTTTTTCAAGAGAGAAAATAAGACTGACGCGAGTACTCGAGGCTTCACTTCTGTAATGTAAGCTCAAAACTCCAGCCTGCCAGACACTCTGGGGCTGCCTCGACTCGACTCTCAATGCAACATTCCACGATTCAAGGTAGTATTATAATTTATTCCTCTCAGATAAGGATGGATCCCGTCAAAAGATAGTAATAGAAACTACAAATAGTCCCTGTCCAAGCGTAGATCGTTGCATGACGGTTCCATAGGGGGCAGGCCAATCATTAAGACCATCCAGGATGAACCTCGAAAGCTTGGCCTCGCAAGTTACGATATTAATAATAATAATAATAATAATAATGCCGACTGTATCCGCAGGGGAAAAGAAAATTCTGTTGCATGTTTAAACGTAGGCATGGCAATATTTCGGGGTTCTCCGACTTAATTTGTATGCCGTCTGCGGAACGCTCCTTTGCTGCTCCTCCTCCTCCGTCCTACTACAACTCCGTCATGGATCAGAAGATTTAACGTCTCTGAGAGGCATTCGCCACTGCAAATGAGAATTCAGTTCAACTACAATAATCACCGACCAGAGATGATTATCGCCTCTCTGGTGTCTGTGCTTGCGATGGAGTGGCGGTTTCCTTACGAGAGAAAAACTTTTTCTCCCTCCCGCTGGCCCACATCCGGATGAAGGTCGAATGGCGCTCCAGGGAGATGTTCGCCGCTCATCATGTTCAACGGATGCTATCCGTGGATACTTCAAAGAGACTCTTGATTGGGCTTGTGCAGTATCAGATTCAGAGATAGTGGCACGAAATGGGAAGGAAAAAGAGAAAAAAAAAAAACCTTTCTGGAAGGCCTGACTTTATTGATGAGCCGGGCTTTATATTCCTGCTGCCGCTACTCCCAGGAAAGAAGTAGTATCAGACTGTCTTCTCCCCAACGTTGCATTCCGTCGCAGCAGAAGCAGCAATAGTGAGGATATCGTCCCCTCATCTCAATCATTTTCTTTTACATAACATCTTTCCATCTCATTATTTGCATTTCTGTCATTTGTCGTCGTTCTCTATCTCGGTCGGCTGCCGCTGTACAGATCACTCCACTGTTGAGGAGGAGGACAGCGCGGTGTCTCTAATCTTAAAAGTACTACGGCAGTACGACTACCTCGAGGAAGAGTCGTCGTAGTCGTCGTAGTCGTAGTACAAGTGCTGCTGGGTCCCTCAACCCGCCGGTCATCTCGGAACTGGATCCAAGGGAGTCAGTCCGGGGAGTTACGAATCTTCTTCCTCTCGCCTGCTCTCCACTTGGGCTCAACCCTTTCTTTTTTCCCTTCACTCGTCTCTCCCACCGAGCTCACAAGCACATCTCCCATCTCCCATCTCCCATCTCAGAGACCAGACCTCTCAACCAGTGGGTCGTTGAGAGCTAGCCATGGCCTCGGAGCACGATTTCAACGCTGCGGCTAAAGAATGCCTGGACAAGAGGCCTAACCAAGATGCTGTCCAGCTCCCTCCTGTCAGCCCAGTTCCTGAATTGGACGAGATAGACTGCGAGAAGTATGGCGCGGGTCGCGAGTCAAATCCGCTGCCTGATCTCAAGCGCAAGCTGAAGAGCAGACATTTGCAAATGATCGCCATCGGTATGGTCTTTTTCTGCCCTTTCCCTCAGACCCTCTGAATAAAGCAGCATCTGCTCACATATATACGTCCATGCAGGTGGTACAATTGGAACAGGTCTTTTCATCAGTAGCGGTACAGCTATTGCAACTGCAGGACCAGTTGGTGCTTTAATCGCCTATATCTTTGTCGGATCGATTGTCTACTCTGTGATGACGGCTTTGGGTGAGGTCGCTACTTATATTCCTATTCCTGGAGCATTTACTGCGTACGCTACGCGGTTGATTGACCCGAGTCTTGGTTTTGCTATGGGCTGGATTTACTGGTTTTCCTGGGCCATCACTTTTGCTCTTGAACTGACAGCAACGGGGTTGATTATACAATATTGGGATCGCTCCATCAATATCGCCATCTTTATCGCCGTTTTCTGGGTTTTGATCACTATCTTCAACTTTCTGCCTGTCAACTTCTTCGGTGAATTGGAGTTCTGGTTCTCCAGTATCAAAGTTCTCACCGTGGTTGGGTTCATGATCTTTGGAATCTGCATCAATGCTGGAGCAGGCGACGAGGGGTATCTTGGGTTCCGCTACTGGGTTCACCCCGGACCGTTTGTCCCATATGAGCATATCACCCCTGATTCGACTGCCAAGTTCGTTGGTTTCTGGGCGGTCCTTATCCAAGCCGGCTTCTCCTACCAGGGAACAGAGCTTGTTGGTATAGCTGCTGGAGAGACCGAAAATCCTCGCGAGACCGTTCCTTCGGCAATTCGCAAGACCTTCTTCCGTATTCTGTTCTTCTTTGTGCTCACCATTTTCTTCATCGGCATTTTGGTGCCTTCCGACAACGACAACCTCCTGACCGACGGCAATGATGCCAACTCTTCGCCATTCGTCATTGCGGCTAGACTCGCAGGGGTTAAGGTTCTGCCGTCTATCATCAACGCAGTCTTGTTGACTGTGGTGCTTTCCGCCGCTAACTCCAACGTCTACAGCGCCAGCCGTATTTTGATTGGTCTGGCACAGGAGGGCTTTGCGCCGCGGATTTTCAAGAAGACGAGTAAGAATGGCGTGCCCTACTACAGTGTTGCCTTTACTGCCGCTTTTGGTCTGCTTGGCTTCATGAATCTTTCTAGCTCTGGCAGTACCGTTTTCAACTGGTTCCTCAATATTTCTAGTGTTGCGGGATTCATCACCTGGGCTTCGCTAAATGCGTGCCACCTCGCTTTCATGCGTGCGCTGAAAGCCCGCAATATCTCCCGCGACTTGCTCCCATACAAGGCACTGTGGCAGCCATGGTACTCGTGGTACGGGCTTTTCTTCAACATCCTGATTATCCTGACCCAAGGATTCACTGCTTGGATTCCGAAGTTCGATGTGCAGGAATTTTTCATCGCCTACATCAGTGTGATTCTCTTCGTGGTGCTCTACGTGGGTCACAAGATTGTCTTTCGGCCCTCGTTCGTCCGCCCTATCGATGCCGATATCGATACGGGCCGTACTGCGCTGGAGAACGAGTACTGGGAGACTACTACTTCGGAGAAGTGGTACAAGCGATTCTATAAATCGCTTTTCACCTAGGCCCTACGTAGGGTTCATGTTGTATGTCTATGTAATGATCTGCTTCCCCTCTCCTGTCTAGGGTTTTTTTCAACTGGGAATTTGACTGGTTAAAGAGGGACGAGGGACGAGTTGAGTTCTCGGTTCTATTTGTATATTTTTTATTGTCATCTCTGGATGTTGTATATTATTATGCACATTACGGTGTCAGCATTGGCCTGGAGTTTGGTGAATTTAATCTGGTTATCCTTTGCAGAGTACCTATGACTTGGTCCGGCGGCAGCAGCAGTAGTAGTAGAAGTAGTAGCCCAGTCTCCAGCCCCAGACCCTGTAGAAATCCAGAGTGTAGTACCTCAGTGACCTACGTACTGTATGGAGTCTGGAGCAATTATCTCGCCCTGCTACTGCTATAAAGACTAACTAATCATAGTTAGTTACTTGATTAATAGTTACTAATATTGGCATCATTATTGGGAGAAGAAAGATAACTAACTTCCTTCACATGTCATTCCCATAACCCCCACATATGTCAACTTCGCTTGCACGGGCTGATAGACGCTTTTACTTAAAGTTGAGGAGACAGTCGGGACTTGGAGACGTCAAGATTGAGGGCTAGGCTCTATGTAGGAAGTGTAATCTCCGATGCACACACATACATACATTCATGGAGAGAGATATAGATAGGTATATAAGAGATATGATATGATATGATACTCTTCGGAATGACGATTCTTAGCGATCGGATTGTTGCGTGAATGACGGGAGTATTATGAAAACCAGATGAAGCCCATTCCGTGCATATGACTGCTTATCTAGTACTTCTATGAATATAGCTGTTTTTCCGCAATGACAGGATGATACCTGTAAAGAACTCAGGCAACATTCATATTGGTAGTCTAATTTGACAAAACTAAGCATGAAAAGGGAAAGAGAAAGAATGAAGCTACTGGAGATGTGATCCTAGTGTTGTGTGATCCTGCGATGCAAACACTGCAAACCCAGATAACTAAGCCCACTACTTGCTTAGCCAACTTGTGGGCAGTGTTCAATAGCAGAATCTCCGCCGCTAGGACTCGCACCCGGACCTGTACCCGAACAACTGTGACTGTAACATTATCCCTCTCTTTACTTACATGCTGTCTCCAGTCACATAATTCTTGTCAAAACTTGATCACAATTAAATTCCAATCATGATTGAAAAAAGACCCCTTATCATTCTGGCTTGACTAATTATAATGCTGCATTTCATTTCTCTAATCCCGCCGTTTTTTTTAATGATTTTGACCATCTATTTTTATAAAGATATCATCATTCATATAATCATCTAAAAATCAGTCTTCTTCTGCTGCTGATATCCAATCCTACAGTCACTGTAAGGATCTCAATTGATCCAGATATCAGTCATGATATTTCTTTATCTTTATCATTAAATTCTTCAACAATCTAGCTGAATACCACACCTGATTCTCATTATAATCTAATCACTTTACATGATACTGTAGCTTTCAATAGCAGATTCTAGACATAATAACATGCTTCATCTCTTATTTCTGCTGACTATCCACCTGCAGCAAGAGTGAAGAATCTTCTAGCTAATCTCTCAACAATTCTGACACAGCCACCCGTCTTAACTTTTTTAGTGCAAACACTGGATGCATCTTCAACTCTGATAATAATTGTAGTCGATACGCATGTCCCATCCTTTCTAGAATCTCGTAAAAACCGGCTATTTGATCCAAAAACTTCCTGCTAGATCTCTTAAAATCTCAGTTAGCAATAATAATCATGATCTTGTCTCCTGTCTTAAAAGTCTTATCTTGACAGTAACAGTTGACTGTCTCTTTCATTTGCTTCTGTGCAGTGATCATGTTTTAACTTATGTAGGTCCATATCTTCTCCAGGCATTTAATCATCTCCCATGCTTTTTCTTGATTGATATCACGCGATCCTGATCGCTCTGTGATTGTGATTTGTCAATTAAACAAGACTTGGGATTTGTAACCTCTCTTCATCATGAAGGGCGATACATCAGTAGATTTATTAAACAACACGGCGCATGTAAAGTTCAACACAGGCAGTAACTTGTCCCAGTCATCTTAATAATAGTTAATAAAAAAGCACAATCTCTGTGCTATTCATTAATTCATTACTTCTATCTGTTCATTTGTCTGTGAATGCTGCCCAGAGATTAATTTAATCTTGATTTGCAATATCTCGCAGAACTCTTTCCAGAATTCTGATATAAATTAATCTTTATAATCTGACACTACTGAATCTGACAACCCTATCTAGAGATAGAGATGCATGATGAAGATCTAAGCCATTTTTTTCGCGATAATTATCTTATAACATGATACAGTGTATCCCCGCTTATCCAGTTAATCCGCGGCCATAAATGCAGCATCATATTTATTTCTTAAGATTGAAAAAAAGCAAAAATCAACATAGATATGCTGCCAGAATCTCTTGAGAATGAATAGAGATTGTAACAGTCCTGAAAATAGATTACAATGGATTTTTATTCACTTGTAAATTAAGCAATTGTCCAAATATCTGTTCACATTCTTTGATCATGTGGCTCAATAATACCGGCTTTAAATCAACGCCTTTATCTTGGTCTTTCCGGGATGGATGATTGAAGATTGCCGGTGTATTTTATTCAGCAATCTTATCTAAAGATCCCCTTTATTTGTAATAACTAGTTAATTCTTATACAGTAATCTGTTCTTAAAGTTAATAATTTAGTTTTTTTTACTTTTTCGGGCTGCAATTTAATAGATCTTTAGCTCAGAATTCTTTCTATTTGCCCGCAGCATTCAATTAATAATGTTTATTATCTGAACAATCCCTGCTATCTTCATCTTAATCATCAGATCTTGGGGAAGCACCTCCGGTTTCAGGCATTTAAAAGACAGTAGAGATCTAATCTAACTATTTATGTCTTTAAACATGTCTTGAGAATGATTTAAAGCATTAGCAAGGATGTTGTTCTTCTCGGACTGGTAATAAATTAAGAAATAAAATTAAAAGATAAACTTCACTTATCTTATCTAGCGGGGATTCAGCTTTCTTTTAATTATAAAGTACTTTAATGCTTTATAATCTATAAGAATATTAAATTATTTCTCTTTCTATAGATCTTCTAGCTCTGTTCTTTATTTCTCTAGCAATTTCATGATTGCCAACATCTCCCAATTATGAATATTGTAATTCTACTCTGCCGGATTTATTATTTTTAAGTAATAGATAACAGAATATCAATTCTTTTTATATTATTGCAGTAAAACTTCAGCAATGACTCTCTTTGAGATATCAGTCTTTAGTCAGATAAGTAGATCTAGATTGTAATGATGCAGCAGGAATGTGCTGCACAATAATACTTTTAAGCTATTAAAGACTTTTCTGCACTCTCTGTTCCACGCAAATTTAACTTTTTTACAGATTAGACGGGTCAGCAGTCTTGCAATCTAACTGTATCTGTGAATAAAGTGACAGTAAAAGTTGCAAAATTCTAAAAAAAACTGTACATCTTTCACTGTTGTTAATGTCTTTCAATCTTACACTGCAGCAATTTTCTCCAGATTGACTTTAATATTATCAGTCGACAACACAAAGCCCAGATACTTGATTTTTTGTACATGAAACTTACATTTATAAAGAACTATCTGCAGCCTCATCTCTTGCAGACGCTGCAGGATCATCTGCATGTAAAGCTTATGCTCAACTTTATTGTTGCTGTAGATGAAAATATTATTAATAAAGATAGTGACAAACTTATCCAGATACTTTATAAGAATTTTATTAATAAAGCACTAAAATGCTGTCAGCCTGTTAATCAGTCTGAAAGATAGGATCTTATACTTGTAGCTATTATATTGTAATTTAAAGATAGTTAGATTCTCTGATTCAGGATTTATTTTAATGCGGTAAAATCTCTGACAAATATTTAATTTAGTGAAGAATTTTGCTCTAGCAACTTGCTCTAGAATCTCATCTATTAATAAGATAGAGTATCAGTTTTTTTTTGTCAATAAGTTTAGCTTTCAATAATTCACACAAAATCATAAGTCATTATCGGGCTTCTCTGTCATCAAGATGAATAAAATGTAGAAAACAGAGCTAGATTTAATAAATTCTTTCTTAAGATTCTTTATCATATATTTGCAAGCAATCTCCAACTCTTCACAAGATATTTTATATAATAATCTGTATTTTATAGTCTCAGCCGGATTATTCATTTCAAGTAATATCTTATAATTATTTTCTTTTAAAAAGAGTAATCTATCAGATTCTTGCTTTAAAAAAAATCTACAAATTCATAATATCTCTTTAAAAGTATCTGCTTTATCTCTTTTTCTTCTTTTTAAAGTTTATTTCTTTCTTTCTTCTTCCAAAGTTTCTCTAGTCATCAATTAATCTCATACAGAGTTACTGTAAAGATCTTGATATCTTTTTTCTTTGTTAGACAGTGAAATTCTGCAGTATCAATTATTGTAATATCTATTTTCTTGCTTATTATCTCTCTTGATACTGCTTTAATTTTTTAAAATTTTGATACTGCAGCATTCTTCAGTAACTCTCTTGCGTTTAATCTTTTTAATGCTCTCTGCATGATACAATAGTCACTTTCTTAATCTTTCTTGAAGGTCCTAGAGAGTCAGTACTGCTTTAAATATCAGTCTTTCTTCTTAATTAAACAGTCTCTACAGACCGCGTTGGCCTGATGATCTTGATTGACACGTGGCCTCTGCAATATCTTCTTCAGGATTGGCAACCCGAGTTTTATAAAGATCTCTTTCTGTAGAGTCAGTCCTGTCAATTAAATCATTCTAGTATTCTGACAATTTAGAAGAATTCTATGCTTCGCGAGTTATATATAGTCCAGTATCATGTTATAATAATCCAGAAGTAAGATCAGAAAAAGCATGTTTTTCTGAAGTTAACTGTTGATAATGACATTTAATATAATGATATGAATGAGAGAAGTAGTATTTTAATTATTATATTCTATTATTTTATAGTTCTCTTCTAACAATTCAGTAAGAATCTTGAATTACTGCACAATCTTCACGGTAAATTTATAATTAATACATGTAAAGATATTTGCTTCTAAATTAATTAATGTGCTTGCAGAGACTGTACATTCTTCTATTAAAATGTTTAATTAAATGATGAAACTATTATCTTTCTAGTCTAATAACTCTCTAAAATCTAATATACATAAATTAACTCGTCTTCCATCTAGAATAAAGACTTTATCTAGACTCTATTATTTTTTAAATTCATCTTTACAATAACTATTTCATCAGAGCGCTCCAACAGCTTTAACTAAGAGATAGTTTTATTAATCTTCTTAGAACAGTTATAGCTTACATGATCTATTTTACAACAGTAAAAGCAATAATTCTTCAAGCACAGACGCTTCTAGATGTCTGCATTCATGTAAGCTCTAGACTCCAGTGTAGCCTTTATCTTGATATAAGCAGAGAATGCTGAAATAGAATAATTACTGATTTCAGCACTGGATCTCAGGCCAATAGATTGCCTGTCTATTAACACTTAAGCCGCTGCACTTCTCTTCTTTCTGTGTTTAATAATATTAAGAATATTGTATGATAGATTCACCTCATCAGTGAACTGTTTAAATGTCAATGCAAAGTTATAATATAACGCCATGCATGCTCTCTGCAGGATTGAAGTTAACGCCCGGAACAGATCTCTCTTATACTGGCATGGATTAATCTCTGCTTCCTGAGTCAAATACAAAAATTTAATAAGAAAATTGGTAAAGCAATTCTTTGACTTTATGAATAGAAAGTTATATTTACTTAGAGTGATACTCTGTTAATTAAAGTCATCAAATATTAGAGATAAATAGTCAAAGATATCTTCTGCATTAATGTATGGATTGGAGATCCCAGCTCTCATGCGGGATGTAATATGCTTACAGGCGTTGCTCTTACAGTAACTAGTCATGTATGTCTTTTATAGAATTGCAGTTGTAAAATAATCCTCATTTACTTTTAATTTTTACTGCATGGCCAGTAACCAGTCTTTAAAATATAGATTTTTTTTATTTAAGAGAACTGATGAATCAGGAATCTTGACAGATCTATCTCTTGCTGGCTCTGGTATTACTTTCTCTGCTTAACGGGCGATTTAAAGAACAAATCTATCTCTCTTATAACAGGCCTGAGTCAGCTTGACAGTATTCTGTTCAATCTGTTAGATTAACTGATGATTCTGTTTCTTTGACTGATCATAAGACTGCCAAAGTTGAATGACTTATTCTCACAATCTGATTGGATTGTCCCTAGCTTCCTGGAGAAAATCTTTTTTGTTGTAGTTATTATTGATTAATCTAATATTTTGATCTGATTTAGTTTCACAGCCTGTATTCTCAGCATTATCTGCAGAATTAGATATTCTGATTGCTTTATTTATTTGTTAGCGTCAGTAACATGCAGTTTTTTGGCTTCTGATGTATAGATTGCAGATAAAAAAGAGAATCTATTGAATTAATGAGTCTTCAGAAGATAAGATAAATTAATTTAATGCTTAGTTTTATATAAAGAATTCAGATAATATTCATATTAATAGTCTAATTTAACAAAACTAAGCATGAAAAGAGAAAGAGAAAGAATGAAGCTACTGAAGATGTGATTCTAGTGTTATGTAATCCTGCGATGCAAACACTGCAAACCCAGATAACTAAGCCCATTACTTGCTTAGTTAACTTGTGGGCGGTGTTCAATGGCAGAACCTCCGCCGCTAGGACTCGCACCCGGACCTGTACCCGAACGACCGTGACCGTGACAATACCTTAGTCTCGGGCTTATCTAGTGACATGTGCTGTGGATGGATTTGCCTCTTTTATGTACCTGGAAGGCATTTATTCACTTCTCAAGTGCTATGGATCAGCTTCTAGCATATTCCCACTGAATACTAGGTGTGTTTGCCACGGATTCATAGTGGTCCATCTGCTTGGCATAGGTTGCTTGCATATTGGTCTGGTTTGTTTGGAGTGTCCTTTTGGATTATATGGATGCCTTGCATAGTGTGTATATTTATTCACACACTAAAGAAAAGAGTGGTGTAGACCTAGTCTTATAATAGGGGAAGAATGCTCTGTATTGATATGCAAGGCATGTAGTACAGAGTACAGAACTATTTGCTCCGTCTAGACCCGTAACATACCTAGACAGTAGTGCAAGACAACTGGAATGATGAAATACGCAGAGTATAGATATATTGATCTGCAAGCATGGTGACATGTCATTAATCACATGAACCTGCAGTCATAATTAGATACATGCCTATTCTCTAAAGCTATGTCTACTATTACTACTACCAGTAGTATACAGCATCACTAATTAATTCGTGTCTTGGAAATCTAGATTTGATTGATTACCTCCATCATATCATCATATAATCAGAATCTGAGTTTTACTGTGTTTGAGTATCTGCTGGTATCATGGATTTATTCCTCTCCCTACTTGTCCTTCTCTTCTCCTGGGCTTGTTATCTAGTCTTCCAAAGCTACCGAAAGCCCCGCTTGCCCCCAGGCCCATCTCCTCTCCCTCTCATTGTAAATATCACTCAATTTCAAGGCAAAGCGCCGTGGAAACGATTCATGGAATGGGGTAATCAATATGGGCCCATCATATCTTTGTAGGCTGGATGTCGAACAATCATTGTCTTGAACACCAGACAAGCTGTTCACGATGTACTTCAAAAACGATCTAATATCAATAGCAGTCGACCGAGGATGATTGCCGTCGAGCTCCTTACAGGGGCTTCACTGTTTACATTGCAACCAGAAAGCCCGTTTTACAACGCTGTGCATAGGGCGCAGTCGAGTGTCCTCAGTTCACATACAGCCAAGGGCATTATGGGAATCCAGTCCATAACATCAAAGTACTTTCTATTCAATCTGTTAGAAAATAGCGCCATTGATATAACTCGCCAAGTTCAATACTTTGCAACCAATTTAGCATCAAGTATAATGTTTGGCACCGAAATTGGATCTATCTCGCAGAATGAGACTGATGCACAGCAAGACTTGATTATACAGGTCTTGAGTTCCACAAGAAAGGAATACGCCTTGATAGACCTGTTCCCATTTCTGGAGTATATCCCAGGTGTCTCTCGGAAAATCAGGGAAGCAGGTAATGTTTGGATTCAGACGCTTACTCAAGATGCTAGACGCAAGATCGAATTTGCTTTGGCATCTCCGACATGGAATATAACCAGGGCTATCTACCAGAAGCGGCCGGATGGAATGACGGACGGAGCCTTCAGCATTTTGATTGCAGAGCTGCATTTTGCACTCGCAACCACAACGCCCATAATGATAAGGTGCTTGCTTTGTTGCCCTGGCGGTGTTGTATCTCCATGAGTTCCGCCAAGTCCAGTTGGAAATCGATCAAGTGGTGATTGGAAGATTACCAACCTTCGATGACTCTGATCGCCTAGTTCGGACCCACGCCTTCATGAAAGAGTGCTTTCGTTTCGCGCCTATGCTTCCCTTTGCAGTCCCCCATGCGCCGACCCATGAAAACACATATATGGGCTTCCACATTCCTGTTGACAGCATTATTCTGGCGAATCAATGGGCTATCAACGGAGGGGACGACTACGAGGATCCAACATCATTCAAGCCTCAGCGATGGATTGATAACCCTGATCTCCCCAGTCCAGCAGCATTCGGATATGGCAAACGGGCGTGCCCCGGGCGGGAAATTGCAAACAACAGTTTATTCATTCTTCTATGTGGTTTGGCGTGGGGATTCAACTTTGATGGGGTGGTCGACGGTGAGCCAGGCAATGCGTCGACTTTATTTATAGAATTCGAGACGTCAGGCATTCGATACTCATGTCGGAGTTCAGTTCATAGAGAGATAATTCAGAAGGAGTGGCTGGATAGCGATACCGATCCGAGTTCGTTTCTCAACGGTATTGGTGATCGCGGTGGCCTTTGAAACTACCTAGCACCTCCTAGGTATTAGGTAGCTGTGCTCTTACTCGATTACCCTGTAAGAATCGGTTATATAGTGATGCAGATACCGAGGCTGATGGGGTACAACCTGGCAGTTACTGGGAATTACACTATATTATAACAGAACCATAGTCGATCTGGCTATTGTTAGTATGTGGTAGCTTAGCGATTATAATATCTACCTTAGTTACTGTCTACTTTTCTAGGTTGGCTGTACACATTTAATCTAAACGTAGCATAAACTGAGATTCGGTAGGCTAAAAAGAATCATACTCCGGGCCGTAGTAATCCTGGCTGGCAGGTCGGAAGTGAATAAGCGCAGGAATGAGATGCATGTGAAGCATCACAAGACAGGGTCTTATCAAGTCTTTGTAGTATTATATATAATATATATAATACTTTATTAATATCATCATTCCTATTCCACGGTCAGAATCTTGAGAATCCATTTGTTTCTGTCCTACGCGCTGGTAATCTGCGGGGGTACTGACTTGCTACTAGTATACATACTACACACGGCGGACCCCATCAGATATAGTTCTTATGAGTGAACTTAGAATACATAATAAGTATATTTAGAGTATAGTAAGTTAGTGCATGAGACTCAGGCGTACCTCGGCACTTTCAAGCAGGTCAATCATTCAGAACGCATTATTGCAGCAAAAAATACCGAGGCTCGTTCTGAATCTGCACGCGTTTTGGTCGCTGCGTGGAGAAAAAAGCCTCTGGTCGGCCACTCATTGGGCTCCCGAATCCCCATAATTCCAAGTCGGCCTCCAGACTCTGGACTCTATCCACTACTGGTTAGCAGCTGTTAACCCCAGGATTGAAATCATATCATAATCTTGGTCTACGCAGTCGTCGTTGATGCTTCCGTTCTCTCCGTCCCCTCCTCCACATTCCCTCCCTCCCGTTCCTTGTTCTCTTTTTTCTTTTTCTTTCACTTCCTCTCTCATCTCCCCTCTTCCGCCACGTCGTGCTTCTCCCCTCTCTCCGCATTCAGTAGACCCATCTTCCCTCCTTCCCTCTTTTCTTCTTTTTTCTTCTGGCTTGTTTTCTCCCTGGGTACACTCTGTGATCAGTTCGGTATGTCTTGTCTCTCCCATCTAAGAATTCCCTGGCATGACTGCTAAATGTATTAATACAACTTACCTAGCTGGCATTGGTGAACAGACACCATGTTTTTCTCCCAGGATCCCATTCATTTTGTCCGCGCTGCGGAGCTCAGTCAGGAGCCTCCCAAGGGAGTTCCCTACTCTGTTCCCATTCCTGGCACTGAGCAGCCTGGACGGAGTAGGATCTATCGTGCTTGGAACGCGCAGAAGGAGCTGGTGAAGACGTTAGACCCTAAGGTATGCCCGGACCGTATATTCCCCTCTTCTGGGCCTTCCCAGTGGAGCAGGAGTTAATGCAATCATGTTCTATAGGTCCTCACTGCTCACGATATATTCGAATCCACCGCCAACCGTATACCAAAGTCGCATTGTCTCGGATGGCGTCCCTATGATCCGGTCACAAAGACGTACGGGCCCTACCAGTGGATTGATTACGAGACGGTCCAAAAACGACGGGCTGCGTTTGGCGCTGGTTTGGCGGAACTACATAACAAGCATGGTTGCGCTCGTCCCGGCCAGTACGGTGTTGGTCTCTGGGCTCAGAACCGTCCGGAATGGCAGATCACAGGTGCATAATAACGCGCTCTTTTCCCTTGACAGGGAGTTTTTATTAATATTGTTTTAGATCTGGCGTGTATGTCCCAAAGTTTGTACTCCGTTTCGATCTACGATGTCCTTGCCTCCGATGCAACCGAATATATCATCAATCATGCAGAATTGAGCTGTGTTGTGACTTCTCTGCCTCATATCCCCACCCTGATCAAAATGAAGTCTGTCCTTCCCAACCTGAAGATTATTGTTAGTTTGGATCCTCTCGATGCCGGCGAGCAAACTGGTCATTCGAAGCGCGCTCTCTTGGAATCTATGGCTGCCGGCCATGACCTTACAATTTACAGCATGGACGAGGTGGAACAGCTGGGCATTTCCTCAAACCGTCCCTACAACCCTCCCAAACCCTCAGATATTATTACTATCAATTACACCTCCGGTACTACCGGTGCGCCCAAGGGTGTGGTTCTGACCCATGAGAACGCGGTCGCAGCGACTTCCTCCGCTCTCGTGAACATTCCCCAAGCCCGCGGAGATACATTTGCATCGTATCTTCCGCTAGCCCATATTTACGCTCGTTTGACTGAACATGCAGCATTCTGGGCTGGTGCTCGAATTGGTTACTTCCACGGCAACATCCTCGAGTTGGTTGACGATCTCAAGCTGCTCAAACCTACCGGGTTCATCTCCGTCCCCCGTCTCTACAGCCGTTTCGGAACCGCCATTCGGGCCGCCACTGTAGAAGCACCAGGTTTCAGAGGAGCTTTGTCCCGACATGTAGTTTCGGTGAAGACCGCCAACCTGAAGAACCCGGATCCTACCAAGGCTACCGTGAAGCATGCTCTCTATGACCGTATCTGGGCCAAGAAGGTGGCCGCTGCCATCGGCTTGGAGCGTGTAAAGCACATGGTCTCGGGATCTGCACCCTTGGATCCCTCTCTGCACACCTTCCTGAGAGCTGCTATCGGCGCTGATTTCTCTCAGGGCTACGGATTAACCGAGTCGTATGCTATAGCATGCGCCCAGTCAGGCAAAGATCTCACCGTGGGTAACTGTGGACGCCTCGCCACCTCCACAGAAGTTTGCCTGCTGTCTCTTCCAGACATGGAATACTCGGTTAACGACAAGCCATTTCCTCGTGGAGAGCTACTCCTGCGCGGACCGAACATCTTCCGAGAGTACCTGAAGAACCCCGAGGAGACATCCAAGGCAATTACTGAAGATGGATGGTTCCGGACGGGTGATGTCTGCACTATTGACGCGATGGGCCGCATCGTTATCATCGATCGCCGTAAAAACGTTCTGAAGCTGGCGCAGGGAGAATACATCTCACCTGAGCGGCTGGAAGGTATTTTCATGTCTGAGCTGGGCTATTTATCGCAGGCCTATGTCCATGGCGACAGTTTACAGACCTTCTTGGTGGGTATCTTTGGCGTGCAGCCTGATATGTTCGCTCCATTCGCCAGCAAGATACTTGGCCGGACTATTGATGCCACTGACATCGAAGGCATCAAGTCTGTATTGAACGATCGCAATATTCTACAAGCTGTGTTGAGGGATCTTGAGCGGGTCGCGAAGAAGCACAAGCTCGCAGGATATGAGAGAGTTAAGAACTGCACTCTGCTGTTTGATCCATTTACAATTGAGAATGACCTCTTGACACCGACGTAAGTACCTTTTTTTCCCCAACCCTCTATGTAGAGCAAGTCAAGTGATGCTAATTATTTCTTTAGTCTCAAGCTCAAGCGTCCTCCTGTTGTGAAGAAGTATCGCCAGCTTCTGGACAACCTGTATGCCGATGCGCCGGCCGCAGAGTCAGCTCCTAGGGCTAAGCTATAGTCCTTGGTGGCATACATATCAGGTTCAAGTGTAAATAGCGATGTGATAGCTTTAGCCGTGAAGACACTGGGATTCCGCAATATAAGCCTGTGGTCTCAGGGTCGTCTACTTCCTTTCCAGTTTGAGTTTAGAATTCCCTTGTATCATACATTAAAGAATATTGCATTACTATTCTTTTTTACTATTGCTGTGGTATGTAGCTCAGTATTGCTACGTATATAGATATTAATCATTCTTATAATAAATGTAAATATTGATGGAAAAGAAAATAAGTGAGCAACGGCGATAGTTATTCCCACCATGTGATCTGGCAGCTACAGAGCTTGGCATCAATTCCGCTCTCCTCCAACCAACCTTCTTCCCTTCCCACTCAACCAAAGCACGAACAAGACAACAAAAGAAAGGAAAAAAGATGCACCTCCTAAATCCCTCATTCCTCTCTCCCCTCCTCCTGCTCCTCTCCATAGCCCCAACCCCATCCCTCTCCTCCTCCCTAACAATCACCATCCCCCCCTCCACCCTCCTCCCAAACCCCAATACCCTCCCAGCAGGCACCCACGCAACCCTCACACAGGTACAGAACCAGAACCAGAACCAGAACCAGAACGAGAGACATATATCCACCATCAAAGCCCCGCTAACCCGGTCCGCAACATTTGTCTTTGACCTCGACGAGGGAAATCAACACCAACACCACAGTCAAAACGGAGTCGGAAGTGGAAGTGGAAGTGGAGAAGCCCGGACATCTTACCTCCTCGATATCCGGTCTGCGGAGTACGTCTTCGTGCCGTATAGGGTTGACCTTGATGTTGATGGGCGTGTGCTGGGTATTTGGGAGACGTTCCGGGGTAATGCGTGGGAGAATCGTGGGGTGGAGAAGTTTGCTTTGAAGGGGGGTGCTGGGGCCGTCGCTGATGTTATTGTTGATGCGAAGGTTATTGGGAGGAAGGGGTTTTATGAGGTTCGACAGAAGTGTATGGTTTCCTTTTCTCTGCCTCTCTTCTTCTCTCTGCTTTTTATTGTCTTTAAGAGGTCTTCGTTCGGAGGGCAATTTTATGTGGGTGTGGTGCTGACGATTACGTCTAGTTTCGCCGCTGACGCTTTTCAAGAATCCGATGATTCTTCTTGCGATTGTTGCGTTGGCGTTTACCTTTGGGATGCCTAAGCTCATGGAGAATAGTATGTTCCCTCCCCCCCTTCTCCGTCCGTATTTTTTGTTTCTGTGCTTGGTTGGTTGGTTGGTTATAGAATATTAGTGCTAAATGGTTTAAAGTGGACCCTGAAATGCGCGCCGAATTCGAGAAGCAGACTCGTTCTTCGCCTCTTTCGGCGGCTACGCAGAATGGCGGCGGACCGGGGAACTTCGATCTTGCTGGGTGGATGGCTGGTGCGACGCCGCAGTCTGGGTCTGTATCTGTCTCTGAAGAGACTGCTGGGGCTCGAGGTGCTGCGAGTGGGAGGGAGAATCGGGGTGCTGCGCGGAGACGATAGGAGGCTTTGATTCAACCGAAGCATAGAAGCTGTTGTTCGGTTCGGTTCGAGTATATTAGAATTTGGGTGTATTCGAGTATATCAGAACTTGGGTGCATGTTTGTTTTCTCCATGTATATGCATATATCTGTGTTTTTATTTGTATGTGGTACGTCTTCGATTTAAATAAAAGAGCACGAATAGAAGAAACTCAGTTCCATATCATATAAAGCCTGATCAACGCCACATAATGAAATCGTAAACTGGCCTCCATGTCAATCATACAAACGTATCATAAGGCATCATACCCCATTTCACTTGGAATAGAAGAACCCTCATTTGGAATAGATGGAAAGAAGGAGAAGAAGAAAATCAACGAACAAAAAAAAGCATTTCAACATATCTAAAAATCTCCACCAAAATCTCCACCATCATCATAATCATGATCATCATCATCCAATGCATCCGCCAATAACACACCACCAAGCAATCCACCACCAACACCCAGCGCCGCCGCACCAGCCATCCCCATTCCACCTCCACCCTGTCGCCGCTGCGGCTGTTGCTGCTGGTAATACCCTTGCTGTGGCGGATATCCGTACCCATACCCCTGCTGCTGCGGGGGGTAATACCCACCAGGCTGCGGCGCACCATACGCCCCCTGAGGCGGATATCCGTATTGCGGCTGCTGCTGATACGGTTGTTGCTGATACGGTTGTTGCTGGTACTGTTGTTGCTGGTATTGCTGTTGCGGTGGTGGTCGAGAACTATTACTACTCGACTTGCCCATCAACTTACTCAGGAACCCACCCTTCTTCCCGCTCCTGGTACTATCACCCTGCGACACGGGAGACCCAGAAGTCTGGTACGGCAGCGTCTCGTTGTTGTTCCCGCTGTTACTGTAGTAGCTGGATGCAGCACCGGCCCCGCGCGACCCCTGTGCCCTGGCATCTTCCTCGGCCTGTAACCTAGCTGCGAGCTCGGCGTCGCTCTCGACGTGGCTGGCTCCTCCGACGCCCGAGTCGTTCGGGTGCTGGTAGGGGTTGTTGGAGTTGAGGGGAGAACCCCTCTTCTTTTCGGTTTCTTGGGCGCTCGCCAGCGCGGAGGCCTTCCCGGGGCCCGATTCCTCGTAAGATGGCGGGGGGGCTGGTGCGTCTGGGTTTGTGTCGTGGGTTGATGATGAGGATGGGGGTGGTGGTGGGCCTGGAGGGGGAGGGGTAGCCGTGGGCTTTTCCCATTGGGATTTGCCGGTGATTAGGTTGATGTAGAACCTGGTGGGATGATGTTAGTTTTGTTATATATTATTTGGTTTACTTTATTTCCTTGTTGATTTTTTTTTTTATTTCTTTTTTAAGTTAAAGGGGAAATGGAGGGCTGGTACCATTGCTTGTAGTTATCATCGTACTGAGAAGTCCATCCCTCCGGAACGGTAGGGGGAGGGGGACCTGGTGGCGGGGCAAACGACATCAAATGTATGTATATGGAGGAACGAAAGAGAAAGTAGCTTGTTTATGAGTTGATTGCAAGAGAAACTTGACGTCCGATGCAAATTGCTGGTCTGGAACAAGAGAGAGATTGTCGAAGATAGAGGAAGATGAAGAGGAGGCGCGGGGATCGCGGATGTTGGGGTTTTATTACTTCTCGAGAACACGGTGATGACAAGGTGGTAGATTAAATGCCCAGCAACAGTTCATTAATAATGTCAGCAACTGCTTGGCCTTGTGATGTAAGTGGTGACAGACGCTCGCTGCCCCGTCCGAGTGTAGGCTACTATTCTCTGAGGATAAAGTATTCTTGTGGTGGCCAGTCGACGTGGCTGTGTGTCTAAGCCACCGATGCGATGATGGCACAACTTGGGAAAAGGCGTCGTCGATGGCGAGGCAAATAGAACGCACTAGAATGTCCGTATTTAATTATTATTAGGTCTTTACATACATGTATGGTGTACGACAGTTATGCTCGCTGGCGACGCTAACTTGGCTGACTCTCCCAGAGCCACAAATAATGCCTCTATTCCTAACAGTCTGAATATGGCTCAGAGAAACACGTTATGCAATATTGCATCAAATCTGTGCCGTGCTGGGCGTAGATCATTATCATTACACAGGCAGGGTCTATATACATACATGCAGCATCAGCGTCATCTATTCAGGGAATAATCTCATAATCTACTCTCTCTCTCTCTCTCTCATTGTCGGGTGAAAGTCGGCCCAGGCCACCAAAAGTCATCTTCGAGATCATCCTCCAGTGTCCAGTCTTCCTCAGGGCGCAGCTCAGGACTCTCTCCAGCACCTCCCTCAGACTCTGTATCACCAGTGAGGTCTATAGTGTCAGACACAACATTTGTGATGAGATATCCCGGCGGTGCCTCCTGTCTTGCTGCTCTCCGCCGTTTATTCCATGGCAAGATTTCATGGTCATCATCATCATCACCACTACCAAGAGCAATGCCGTAACCCTGGTCATCGTTGCTGCATACAACAAAACTGCCATTTCCAAACGCTAATGTTTGTAAGCCTGTCTGTTTGGCTTTTCGCCTCTTATTCTCGCCATGCTTCTGATTTCGGATCCTGGAAAGAAGAATGCACCCTTCAACCTCTTTTCGGTGTCTCTCGCTTATGCCTTTGCGGTACTGAGGAGGCACTCCGGAAAGCTGCCGTATTTCAGTCTCTTCTGTCAGCGGGGTGTGTGCTATTTGCTCTGGAGTTATCCCTTCCGGCCTAGCCCAGGCCGCAAAAGGCCCCTTATAATTCGGCCCTTTGCCAGGACCAAAGATAGGATGCTGTTCAAGTTCGCCAGATGATAGCATCTCCTTTGCAGTCTTAACGCCAGATTCAGGATCAGATTCAGGTTCATCTAAATAAGCGGACTCTTGAAATTGGATCGAGAGATCTTCATCTGTTGAGAATGGCCCCGTAGAGAGGATATGGATTCCCCCTAAGGCGCCCCCGATTAAAAGGTTGGATTTATCATCTGAAAAGGCACCCCGCATGATTTCTTCTCGCAAACAAGCCACATCCTGAACGTGCACATCCTCAGGGCTTCGAAGGATATCCCATCTCTTCAACACACCATCAGAGGCGCCTGTATAGAACTGGTCCATTCTATCACCCCATAGCTGCAGGTTCACTCCAACATCAGCCTGCTCCCTGGGAAGAGTTTCATCAAGTTGGCTGAGAGACTCGCCATGCTCTAGCCTATGGAGGACTTCACCATACTTCCTTTGGTCCCAGACATATGTAACACCGTCAGTACAACTGGCAGTCACATAATTAGGGTTTAATTGACAGAAGGTAACCTCATTCATATCTAGAGCAGGGCATTCAAACTCCATGGTGCGTGTCTTCAATTTCCGTGGTTCATAAACGTTGACAACAGACCTGGTGTCTCTCGAAGTTAACTGGCCAGCAGAACTAGCAGTGGCAAAAATTGGTAGAACCGGGTGCCACTTGATATCAAAGATATTTTGTGAATTAGGTGTGAAATGTAGTGGTGTTGTTTCCGCTTCTCCTACCTGCCAAGCCGCAAGTAAGCCACTATCAGCAGTGCCATCATCATCCTTCTCTGACATTCCTGCAAGCAATACATTCTTCATAGCTGGATGATTTCCCCAAGCTAATGACGTTGGCACCAGCTCAAGCTCTTTTCTCGAACGTGCTCGCGGGAGATCCAGGGCAGTGAATTGTGACTTCTTGATATCCCACAGGCCAATAGTCCGCGTTCCAGTTGCCAATATGTTTTCATTGAAGTTTGAGCGAGCCATCACTACTACATTCGAATCATGCTGTAGGGTTTGATAACAGGTGGGTGCAGCTTTGGAGACGTCCCAAAGTTTGACTGTACGGTCGTAACTGGCTGTGTACAGAGTATTCTCAAACCACTGCACGGATGTAACGCTCATAAATAGGCGGGGATCGCTCACGATCCGATTCCGGGTATCTAAAGGACGTGGAACCCAATGGTCAGGCATCTCATACAAACGATTCCGTACTAAATCTCCCAGGATGAGATTGTTTTTCCGGTTATATTGCATGTTATGCTCATCGCATTGAGCCGCTGCGCCCGCTGCGAATCTGGTTCCATCAGGCGACCATACAAGAGCAATAATGTCATTTGAGGCTCCTTTCCAAGACTTCGTAAGTTTGTAGTCACTAGTAATATTCGAATGAACTCGCGGATACACGCCATATCCTAATTCTCGCTGCTGTAACAGAGTGTCTAGCATACGAAGATGGCATCGTTTGCGGCGGGGCATTTCGGTAGCGGGAGCGGGAGGCGTAGAGTGTTCATGGTTTTGCGAATAATTTGATTTTGCCAAGGGATTTGATCCAACTACTTCCACCTCCTCCTCACTTCCAGAGTCAAAAAGTTTTATCTTCCGATAATAATTTGATGGGCCAGTCCTTGAGCGACCAGAACGTCGTACTGATGCAGCTTTGGAAACATCCTGCGACGGTGACGGGGACAGTTTCGGACTTTGTCTTCTTGGGGGGCTTTTTCGTTTGTCTCTGATAGGAGGTAGAGCAACAGTCTCGTTCCCAGACAATCCCAGATTTGACGGTGTGTGTTTCGAACCAGATAATATCGACAGGTTCCTTTGAGGGCGTAGCTGAATATTGCCCCTAGGTATTCGGATGCGACCACCATCTGATTGAGCTTGGCTATCTTTATTCCGTGGGACTGATATCTGCGTCAAGGGACTCTTTTTCCTTGGCCGTAATGACGGGCTAGCCACCTGATTGTCAGGCAGATTTTGCCTGCATTTAGATGTATTCTCTGGCATTCGCCCATTTCTTGTATTCCTTATGGAAACATCTTGTAAGGGACTTTGGTTTGGGACTTTTTGTGATGAAGAGTCCTTTGCTTCATTTGAGGGGCCTTGCATAAACTGTGAGAGGAGGACCTCAGACTCCTTGATCATAGAAGGATCATCAGATCCAAATAGATAGGGCTTTGTAGAGTGGGTGAAAGAGTATGGTTCTTTTCCCATGTCAAATCACAGGCTTTGATTGCCACCTCAAGGTAAAATGTTAGTAAGTTCAGAGCTACAGAATGATTTTCTAGAAACACTCACTAGATCTCCAGGTTTGATATCTAGATAAATTTGTTCAAATGTAAAACTGCATAATCCTAGTAGGCTTATCACAGTCTATAGCATAGGTGCTAATGGTTGTTTGTTGCTCATGTAAACACACAGCATAAATGCAAGGCAGCAATTGCTGTAGCAGCTGAAACCGTAGATAATGTACTAGTAAAGGGATAGCTAGTGCTTCACATCCACATACACAAAATATGTTGTCATCATCATCAGTCGCGGCTCCTGGTCATTCGATTCATCGAAATCGCTTTAAAGGACGGCGCTTTAGTAGATGGGAAGCTCAGTAACAGCAGAGACTGGAGTATTCAGAAGCGACCCTAGAAGATACCAAAGAATCAGTGTCAGGCAATAATTGAATTAAATGCAGTTGAAGTAGAGCAACTCACAGTGCGAGAGGGGTATCAGGTATCAGGACAGTTGTGTAAAATTCCGGAGATAGTAGATAAGCGGAAATTTGTATTTGGAGAGCTTGAGTTAGGGTGCCGCGACAACATTTGAAGGAAGTAGAGAGCGCAAGAGAGTATAAAGTGAGTTGATCTGCTGGGGAACAAAGAGAAGAAACGGGGCAGAACTCGGCGAAACGCGTGAGCGCGCCAGATCTGTATTACCCTATATAGTAGGCGGTAATGCCATGTTACGTCCAGGAAATGACGCCTTGGCACATCCTTCTTACATTATAAAAACACTAGTTAGGGGAAGAGTGCTGATCCTCGCAAAACAGATAGAATGCATGAATTGTACACTGGAATATGAATATATACAGAAAATTTGATTCAATCAAAAGACAGCAGGCGTACTTGCAAGATTAAAGGCCCCTCCCTGTGTGTCTCGGAATGGATTTCATCGCAGCGGGTCGCAAATACTCACATAATGGCTCCATCATTCAGATGTGGTCGTATACATGTAGGTGCCCGTTAGGCTGATAAATTTATCTACACGGGCAAGTCAAAGCAGCAGCCTGGAGCAAAAATTTCATGAGGTTTCGCCATCTTGGCACAAGCTCCATTTCACTACCCTGGGGGATTTCTATCTTTAATTAGAGACACGGCCCCGTCTGCGCAGGGACGCCATCATATCATATAAAACATCCTTGAAAGCGAACAAGAATGCTGCGGTGATTGCACTCTGGGTGACCTTGGGTCCGATTCCTGTATTATACCATAAGCTTAGAACACTTCGACCTTCATATACTAAACTTGAACTCACCTTTGTACAATCCTGTGTAGCCCTCCTCACGAATAATCCTCTTCAGGCTTCCATTCAAGCTCTCCTTAGGACCATCCTTACTAGCGACATGCATTTGGCTCTTCACGGTGATATATGGATATGTGATAGAGGTGGCCAGGATTTTACCTAGCGCACCAAGGTAAAAAGCGTCCTTTGGCGTCATGCGTCGGCGGCGTTCCACCATGTTCTTTAGCTGCTCAAAGATGGTATACTGCAGGATAGGGTTAATCACCAGGATAAGGGCGGGTAAAACACCGGCAAACAGGGCCTTGGGGCCTTCCTGTTGAAGCAGCTCCATGAGGGTGCTCAAGGTCGAGGCGCGCTTCTTTTTTGGGGCACCAGGCAGCGACTGGTTATCTGATTCAGACTTGCGTGCGGTCATCCTGGTGTTGATGACCCAGATAGGGTTGGTAATCAAGACCGTAGCACTCCCCGCGATTGCCCCAGCAATCATTGATTCAATTGTGGAGAGTTTCTTCGATCGACCCGCCTTCTCAGCAGCCTTTTCAAAGGCTGAGCGAGTCCACTCATACCAATAATAATACACAAAGTTGGTGACACTGATACCGAATAGGGCTGACTCAAGGCCCGAGTAAAGTCCTGTAATACCTTCTCTCTGGACAATACGGCGAACAGCATCAATGGTCGAAGACTGGGCCCGTTTGGATTCAACCTGCGCGCGGGTTGAGAGGGTTATGAGAGGGTATCTACCAATGCCAAAGTTAGAACCCAGTTTTTCCATTGCAGAGTTATTCATCGTGTACTGACGTTAGAGCCATAGAAAGTATACCGCCACCAGCGCCTGCCAGCGCATGGGCTATGTTGTCGCTCTGCTGAGCTGCAGCAGACGCTGCAGCTACTTTATTTGGGTCCTCAACCTTAGATAGAGACATAGCGTGTATAAATTAGTGGGGTCGCCTTTGAGTGACAGTAAGAGATCCGTCGATTCTTTTATAGTAGGTAGTAGATTCGGCGAGCGTATCAATCAGGAAGGACGATAGTCCCGCACGGAAAGGTGAAAGAGAAAGGGAGTCCTAAAGGAAACCAGGTGCGATTAAAAAGGAGAAGAAATGCGAGAGTAAATTTAAAAAAGGAGTTACAAAAGGGAGTGATATACGAATTACAATCGGAATGAAATGAAGGGGTGACTAGAGCCAGGCTGGAGATGTCTGGATCGGCTTGAACTGGGAGAATAATAATGATTTTCATGACGTTTGCCGAATCTTGTGCCTCGGCTGAATTCCTGTCATCCAGAGTCTCTCCCTCAAACTCTCTCTCTCCCTCTCTCCCTCTCGCCCGCCGTTCTGTCTGAATAATAAAGTATTTCCTACCAGTGTTTACTATTAGGTCTAAGATTACTACCTAGTGGCACCAAAGAAATTGCGCTGAGCGTGGGCTGATTTCTTGTTGCAGCTTTGGGGACTGTCATTCATGTATGATCACTAGTTCCTCTTGACAGCTATAAACGCGAAAATATGCAAAGGACAAAACCTAAGGGCTTTGCCAATCCCTTACATGTGGCCATGGCTATTCTGTAGACCCGCTAAATAACGATGTTGACTGGGGGCTGACGCTCATTACGGGGAAAGACGTCTGATTAAGCTGAGGCCGAGGTTGAGCTCATCTGTGTTTCGAGGAACTTATAGTGGCCCAAAGGTTGCAAGATCCTCTACTCGAAGTACTCCGTATGAACTCAAGCTGTCTTATCATGTGTCCTTCTATGCAGCAGCATGTGATGCAGATGACTTATCAGGTCACGTGCACTTGAACAAGTAAATCATATGATGATATATTGAACCGTTTTGATTAATTCCCTATCTATGACTTGCAAGTTTTGTCAGACACCTGGGTTGTAGGAATTCAAGCCCGCATTAGTACATGTTCTGGCTCATTTACTAACTACTAGCTGGTGAATAAACTCTTCTGATATGTCGAGTTGCCTTTCGTCTCTGGTCTTCGTTCTGCCTTGACGTATAACTCCTTGCCCAGTAGTACTGTGGCTCACCACTATTGATGGCGAGTCTTCCAAAGAACATGGCAAGACTAGCTGTAAGACAACAGAACTTGCAACCTAGAATTTACCGCAAAACAAGTAGGTCCACTGATCATTCATGCGTTCGCCATTAATTGAGCCTGACAAAAATACGCGAGGAATCCAACCTAAGAAACATTGAAGAAAATGGATGTAAAGATGCCATAAGAGAGCCGCAAACAAAAACTGAAACAAACGGAGGTAAAAGTAGGAAGGAGACAAAAAGAGAAGAAGGATAGGGTGGGAGGGTGATAATCGGTAGTGTGATCCTGTATAAAGACAAAGTGTAGACCGGCTAAAGTATGGCGGAGAATCGAAATACCCCAACACTCAACCCCAGCTAATTAAAACTGATCAACACCATTCGTTCGTACCATACTGAAGGGTGGAAAAAGTCGCCAAACATCAGGGAGCCAATATAGAGCCCCTTGGATGATTCTCTTTTCTCAACGCCAAATAGGGGTTCAGCAACAATCGTTGGTGTCATGATTCGTTTAGCAGCAGCCGCCTGCGGATCCAGACTGAACACCCTGACCCTGTCCAACCTGCACGGTCGGCTTGTTGTTGACAGTAGCAGTGCCCATACGCTCCTTAATCTGTCTTGCCATTGTTAAGAAAGCCTGTTCGACGTTGGATGCGTTCTTGGCCGAAGTTTCCAGGAATGGAATTCCAAGGCTATCAGCAAACTCCTACAAGCAGGCGCGAAACCAGTCAGTAGGTGACCAGGAAGCCTATTTCAAGGTAAAACAAACGGCAGAATATGGATGACCGCAGCTGGAATAAAAGATAGGAACACAAACCTTCGCAACGGTGTACTCCACGACCTTCTTGTCCTCCATATCACTCTTGTTACCTACAAGAAGCTTGTTGACACCTTCGGTCGCATAACGGTCGATTTCTTGAAGCCACTGCTTCACGTTGTTGAAGGAATCCATATCAGTCACATCGTAAACAACACAGATACCATGAGCACCACGGTAGTAAGACGAAGTGATGGTGCGGAATCGCTCTTGACCAGCAGTGTCCCACTATCGAATTTGTCAGTGATGCCTAGAAAAGCATGAACAATATTGTCGGTTCCCCCTACAATCTGAAGCTTCACCGTCTTGCCATCAAGCTCGATGGTGCGGATTTTCTACCAGAAAACGGTCAGCACATAATAGTCTCATCATCTTCGATTATGATTATCCAGAGGGGGAATCTTGGGATAAATCAAGCATATATAGACGATAAGAAGGGGCACGCACAAAGTCAACGCCGATGGTAGAGATGTAGCTTTCCGTGTAGGTGTCATCCGCAAATCGAAGCAGCAAGCAGGACTTTCCAACACCGGAGTCTCCGATAAGGAGAAGCTTGAAAAGATAGTCGTATCTATTGACGGGGTTAGAATTATTGGGGATGATAGATTGAGAATCGATGATTCTGCCGTTGGCTTGGATCCGGGGGAGGGGGTTCAACAAAGGATCCTAGGTACTCTTGTTTGTAACAAGAAATCAGCTAAATGAGCGCGACAGATAGAGGGGGGAGATCTCGCAGAAGGGTTCGAAGGGAAGAGATGCCATCATAGTGTTGCCAGCAAGCACAAGCGAGAGTTATTCGGGTGAGGCATCCTCAAATAGAGGCAGACACCCCAACAACGACGACTTACCACTCAGGGTTCATATTGAATGGAGACGGAATGTCTATTCGTAATAGAGGACTGTTTTTGAAATGAGAGCAGAGAGCGGTTATGAAAGAGAGATAGTAGCCGGTCCAGAGAGAAAGGAGGCGAGATCAAAATGATATAGGCAGTTGATGTCTCGAAGTATCAACGCAGATGGATGGGCTTTCGGCGGTCTTGAAATGGCGGTTGCGTTGCTGAGTAGTAGTAGCAGCAGTAGCGGTGGTAGTGGAGAGCAAACGAGCCCAGCGTGCAGGCAACCTGTGACCGTTTCACGTTCGCCCTGCTCAGCCTATGACCTAAACTGGCTAAGTGCGCCAATCAAAAATAACCTCCACCTCCAGAGTTTCCACCATCGGCCAAACCGTCTGCTGGAAATTATCAACACCTACCTGTATTTAGGGGCTTATTTCCTCTCAGGTCCTACTCTAATCTCCCCTTTACTTTTTTGCTTCCTCTCTAAGTTGGTTACCAGCTACGAAATTAATATCTAGCTACTGGTCTTGGCAAACAACACAAATCCTCGTCTTCCCGCTTCAAAATCATACTAATTCCTTAGTCTGCGTGGTTTCCAATGAAAACAATGGTATTGTTTTTATAGTATTTATATCCAGTGACTTGTTAACATATGCTCTTCTCTTTTTGGTAAATCAAGCATAGCCGTGGGCTTGAAGCCACTCCAAAACTAGCTTCTCGTCTCTTTCCTTGTAGTTTGCATTGGTTCGGATGCTATCCGCAACAATCACCAGCGCGCGATCATAGGCTCCAGTATCCTTATTCTTGAAGAATGAAGCAATATCGGCCGCAATGCTATGGTCTGCAAATTTTGAAAGGCCCATCCGCACAAAGCGCTCAAAGACAACATTGTTTGTAGAAAGGCGAGCTTCGACAGAATCCCAGTTGCTCTTCAGGTACTCCCACAATAGGTGTCGAACTTTAGAATTTGCCGCCAAGGACACTGCGCCATTGTGAACATCCTGAATAGCGACCTTGTCCGAGAATACGAAATCCAAGTAATCGTTAACAGTTTTAGCATCTTTCGTCCGTCCTAGTGCGGACAGACAAATCTCCTTGCCGTCGACGGAATCAGTCTGGAGATATTCATCATTCACGGCATCATAATCAGAGCGGCCGCCTTCCGAAATAGAGATGCTGAAAATTGTAGAACGCAAGTTGGTATGGACAGCACTCTTATCTTTGCCTGTAGCCCAGAGCTCAAATCGTCGCTTTGCCTCGGTAATAATACTATGCCATACCGTTAGTAAAGTTAAGAACTAGAAACTAGGCAACTTAATACTCGTACCTTTCATGGCCTGCAAGACCTGACATGGCGATCAGAAGTTTCCGAAGCTGGACAGTAAGATAATCCTCATTGGGCTGGAAATCCCAGCCAATTTTATCGGCAGCAGGGGATGACAATTCACGGGCAAATTTCTTCAGCCCCGCAGCTACAGCTTCATTTTGGGCAAACACAGACCGTAAATTGCCAACAGAGGACGAAATTTGAGACCAAACTCTGTTGTAGCATTCGTTAGCAAGAGACTTATTACTGAATGGAGCCAAAAAGAATCTAGAAGACTAACAAATAGTTCTGCTCTCCTTTAAAGCCTTCCAGTAAAGCCAGTAAAGCAGCGGAAGTGCTTTCTCCAGATACAGCGAGAGCAGCGGCATCACCAATCAAGCCAATTTTATCTTCGGTACTCAACAAACCAAGAGATTGGCCGAGTTTCTCCAGCCTAGCGGCGGGATAGTTGGTTCGATAAAACCCTGAAAGATCCTTGTTGATTTTGTAGAAAGAATCTTGTCCAACATTTTGAATAGTGTCTGTCTTGGAAATAAGGGCACGGGATTCTTGCGCAGTCAATTCGGAACCTGATTTGATGCCCAGAGGAATCCACCATATTGTCTGGTCTTCCTCGGGTTTGGCATCACCCGTAGAGAGGAAACGATTCTGGCGAAAGCTGATCTGGCCAGGCTCTTCTGCGACTGTAACAACTGGGAACCCAATTTTGCGGATCCACGGATCCTTCGCACAATTCGTTAGAAGGCTAAATAAAATGATAATTATTCACCACTTACCATGAAGCTGTTAACATCCTGATTAGAAGCCTTGCTGAGAGCAGACCAAAGATCGTTCGTGGTGGCATTACCTATTCGTTTTAGTTAGCGATTACCTACACAGATATGTAAGGGAAAATTATACCGTATGCATGGGTCTTGAGGTATTGGGCTACTCCTCGAAGGAAGGTTTCACGGCCAAGATGGTCACTTAGCATGCGAATTACAGAGCTTCCTTTGAGGTAGCTGATATGGTCGAAAATTTGATCAACCTCAAGAGCATTCCGTACGGGCACTTCAATTGGGTGAGATGCGCGCAACGAGTCGAGCTGGAACGCTTGTTGTACACCTTCAGCCTATGCAACAGTTAACTTTCGGTTGAGAAATTCAAGTTTACCTCGGGAATTGCGTACAACAAACTGGGACCAAACGTTCCATTCTACCCATGCATATTAGATACAGCTAGCTTGACAGATCTCAAAATGTGGAGAGCGAAGACTTACCGGGATAGAAATGGTCAACAGCGAGCCAGCCGACCCATGTTGCGAAGCCTTCGTTCAGCCAGAGTTCATTCCACCAATCCATAGTCACCAGGTTGCCGAACCATTGATGAGCCAATTCTAAGGGGTCGACAATGAGTCCAAATCCAATGCCTTCAGATTTACTGGGGAGTTTAAACTAACCGTGTGCGACGACATAGGCAATTCGATTTTTGTATCGGGTATCTGACTTGCCCTCATCGAAGAGAACTGCAGTAGTACGGTATGTGACAAGACCCCAATTTTCCATAGCTCCCATGGCCTAATGGAAAACAGTAAATTCTTAGTATCTCATACATAGCTGGAAGGGGAAGGCCAATAACCACTTACAAACTCGTGTACAGCCAGGAGGTCGGCCTTGGGCAAGGGATACTCGATTTCAAAAACTTCTGAGAAATAGTCGACGGTCTGGTGGGCACACTCCAAAGCAAAACGGGCCTGTTCCTTGAGACCTTTCGTCGTGTAGACACGGACAGGAATACTCTTTCCTTTGTATTTGCGTTCAGTCATAGCTTCAACATAGTCAAAGTCCCCAACCGCCCAAGCCAGAAGCTGGGATCGAAAATTAGTCTCAGAATATCACCAGCCAAACAGGACGAATGTTTACTAACATAGGTACTCATCACCGGAGTCGTCTCGAAAGAAACAACTTTGAAATCTGGGGTTTTGCCAGTCTTCTCGGACTTGATTGGCATGTTGCTAAGAGCTGTTTGACCCTTGGGGATTTCAATCTCGAAGTCAAAAGTAGCTTTTAGGTTCGGCTCATCGAAACAGGGGAATGCTCTGCGTGCATCGCAGGACTCAAACTGGGTGCTCAGCATATAGTGAAAATCTCCTTCTCGGGGGGTGTCTGGAGTCGGCTCAACAGCAGGCTTGTACTTTGATCTGTAGAACCCCGCCATAGCATTGTTCATCGTTCCGGTGAACGAAATGGACAGCACAACGTCCGACTGGGGGAGTTCTTCGGGAAACTTGAAGGTCACTCGCTCTGACTTTGTGTCATAGGTGATCTCAGAGGCCTTTGCAAGTTCTGCGCCTGTTGTAAAGACAAAAATGCAATCAGTAAGATCCATCGGTAGAAGATCTGGTCTGATTATAAAGGCTTCATTAGGTACCATTTTTCCCTAGTATCTCAGCGTGTTGCACCTGGATTTCTTTCGAATTGAGAACGATTTCTTTGGTGGGACCGTTGATGTTCGAATCAATTTTCACGATGCCTTTGTAGCTCCACGAAGCACCCAGCTCCAGGTCGAAGAGGGAGATGTCATAATGGCGAGGCTTGAGTCTGGGGTTTTCCATTTCATCAAATTCCATTCGCAGTGCCGCATACATAAAGTAGATCCATCATGACTTACACGCTGGGGAGGATGTCTCTGTCCTTGGACGCCATTGCGCGAATTTCAGAGGAACAGTGTCTTTTAGCGGGGGTCAAGATAATGGGTCTGAGGGAACAAGCCGGAAGCGTGCGTGATGAGCGAGGTGAGCGAGGTGAGCGAGAAGGAGGGGTTGACTGTGAGGAGATGAAGGAGGGGGAGGGGCGGAAGACAGATCCTGGTCGGAGCGGTCGATAAACTCGAAGGTAACGGACTGGTCGAGGAGGAGAAACGCCAGCGCATCTGGTTGACGCGATACAACCTCTCCCCCACATCGAGTCGAGCAACCTTCAACGGTTATTGTCGGAGCGAGAGAATTGGCTCCTTCCCAGATGGCTGTTCCTAATATAGGCTCGTGAGGAAATAATATGTCTAGACAAAAAGGCTCGTTGGCAGAGAAGCAAAAATAATAAAAAACAACAAAGTCCAAACTTGTACTGCTACGACTAGGAGTAATAATAATCAAAGAGAACTAAAGTATTTCATTTAACTATGGTACGGAGCTCGGGGGCGGAGCTTGGACCTTTCTGAATTGACGCGCCGATCCGAGCTCGTTGCGGAACCTTTTTGGACCAAAATTACAAGGTTGAGAGTACAACCTTCATGAACAGCCACCCCCAAAAACTATGGCCGATTCGGATGAAGAGTATATCGGAGGCATCTCTGGGGATGAGGGCGATGATAATATCTTTTCAGGGTCGCGAGGGGAGGCTGGGCCTGCCTCGAGACGGAAAAGACAGAAAGGTGGAGCAGAATGGGAAGTGTCGCGAACTTGGGAGACACTTGTGGAGGGCGCAGATGGCACAATCAGCTCTACAGTAGAAGGGCTGCTCGAGGCAAGTAAGAGGAAGAGGTAAGCCTGTCTGGGGATTGAAAGCGCCTTATGGAACCCGTTGTTCGAGGACAGTGAAGCTCGAAGACATAATACTGAGTCAATTACCTTCCCCAGGCTTTTGAGGGACACAACACCACTACAGCGCGGTATAATACGCCATGTTGTTTTGATTCTAGATTTATCACAGTCTATGACAGAGAAGGATTTGCGGCCGACTCGATACCTTCTAACACTACGATATGCACAAGAGTTCGTGAGGGAGTTCTTCGAACAGAACCCTATTTCTCAAATTGGTGTGCTAGGCTTGAGAGATGGCCTGGCACTCAGGATCAGCGATATGAGCGGAAATCCAACAGAACATATTAGTGCAATACAAGCACTAAGAAGCCAGGACCCAAAGGGTCTTCCCAGTTTACAGAACGGGCTTGAAATGGCTAGGGGAGCTTTATTGTAAGTGGATTTGACTCGCGATTGATAGTACTGTTATTTGGTTTTCTTTGTGGCTGATGTTCAATCGTATTCCACAGTCATACCCCCAGCCATGGCACTCGAGAAATCCTGATCATTTTTGGCTCTTTGCTTTCCTCCGATCCTGGTGACATCCATCAAACAATAGCCACCCTTATCAACAATAAGATTCGTGTTGGGATAGTTGGCCTTGCAGCCCAGGTAGCGATCTGCCGTGAGCTATGCGCAAAAACAAATGGTGGTGATGATACCGGCTACGGAGTCGCTCTTAACGAGCAGCATTTCCGGGAACTGGTGATGGATGTAACAACACCACCGGTCACGTATTCCCAAAAGCAGTCCACAAGCTCCCTTCTGATGATGGGCTTCCCATCTCGTACTATTGAAACATTCCCCTCGCTCTGCGCTTGCCATTCTAAGCCCTCCAGTGGAGGATACCTATGCTCGCGATGCAACAGCAAGGTTTGCGGTCTTCCGGCAGAGTGCCCTTCATGTGGGCTTACCCTGATCCTGTCTACCCATCTGGCCCGGTCTTATCATCATTTATTTCCCCTAATGAACTGGACGGAGGTTCCATGGCAGCGTGCCTCGCGAAGCAAAGCCTGTTTCGCATGCGGCATCGCCTTTCCTCAAGTTCCTCCCAAGGAACAGTGGCAAGTTACGGAGAGCCTAGCCAAGGGCATGAGCGTAAGCAGTCGCTACGAATGCACCGTATGCAAAAATCATTTTTGTATTGACTGTGACCTCTTTGCTCATGAGGTTGTGCATAACTGTCCTGGCTGTCAGAGCAGGACAACATCACAAGCAAAGGATAATCCTTCCAAAGGTCAAGATGGTTTAGATAAAATGGATACCTCAACATAGCAATCATGATATCTTGCTATTTTATGTAAAATCAAGAGAAACCATCTCTCATGAGCAGTAATAGATTAATAGATTAAGAAAAACCAGACCAAGTATATTCATCCTTTTTTATTTAAGAAAATTTAATTTAATTTACATCCCTCATATTAAACTTGATATTACAATAAACCATGCCTATTATTGCTATTATATTTTCTCCTCTCTTTTGAATATAAATGCTCTTCATCACTCATCATACAGAAATAATCAGCTAAATTCACTGAATCAATTATATTACTTCCGCCACAACATCACAACCAACAACCTCGGCTAATTTAATACATCTCCGCAGCCAACACCAGCTACTACTAACTACACCCTACACAAAGACCAGGTCAGTCAAGATCTTGAAGCAGCACAGTCAACACCATCACACTGACAATTCTCGAAAAATCCAAAGAAAAGAGAGAGAGTATTTTTCTTTTCCATCAACAAATACCCCCCATCCAAGCAAAATGTCAGCAGAGTCATCGTCATCCTCAGCAGGTGGTACCCAGGATACCCCGCAAATAATGGATCCCCCCCATCGATCAGAATCCGAGATATTCGAACAATTGAAGCAATACCCCTTCGCAACCGATCGTGAATTCGCAACGGGACTCGCTATTATACTCGGACACCCAGAAATTCCAGCTTCAGAGGAAGAGATAGCCCGTAACGACGATCTGGTTTTACAAGCGAAATGTTATTACTTTGCGAGGTATAGTACCTATATACTCCCTATTTTATTTTTTATTAGCCACACTGGCCCCGGGAGGCAAAATTCATGAACGGGATTTAGGCAGAGCTGACAGAGGTTACTCTTTCTCTTCTTCTTCTTTTTCTTCCCAGGGAACAAAAACTTGCATCACCTATCAATGTCGCAGCGTATAAATCCTGGTTGTATTCAGAATCATCGCGCAATCCGCCTATAGATCAGATACCTGGATCTGAGTCGCAGGGACTCGGCGTATCAACGCCATCCTTATCTTCTTCTTCCTCGGGCCATACACGCCAGATAACGACAAATACACAGGAAGAACCTACATATCCAACTTCATTCGCTCACATAGTGGAACTAATCACAACTGGTCAACCAGTTCCGGGGATTCAACAAATACCAGACACTGTACTGGCCGGTCAAGATGCTCCAAGCTCAAAGGAAAGAAGACGGAAACCTTGGGAAATGGGAGAGGCTGGTGTTACTCCTTAAGTATCAAGCCAAGGTAGAAGCAATGATCAGGATAATGTAGACCACCGCAAAGACCTGCTGTGTAAATTATCACCCTCGTGCCATAGAAAGAAGTACCGCTAAGGGAATGAGATATGATACATTAATTGTTATGGATAGTAGTCTTATCTAACAAGTGGTTTTTCTGTTACATCCCAATCAGACACAATCAACCCACTGCTATACTCTTCTCCATCACTGTACCACCATAAAATGCTGACCACATCCATGAAAAATAGGGCTTTATGTCCCACTCCTTGTTTATAAAATAGAAAAAGAAGTGAGAGTGCTTTAACAAATAGACAGTAGAAAGCCAAAGAGGTCACCGAAATCAGAATATGATAGGAGCACGAGTCTTAGGATATCGGGCAATTGTAGCCGAGTCCAACCATGTAAATGTGGAAAGCTTGAATCTGACTCGTAGGGCATTCATGCACACAAATCACATCTAAACAAATATCAAATCAAACTTATGTTTTGGTCCGTCGTTCTGGCTCTGTGTGTTTCTCGACAAGTACCTATTGAGGTAATTATGGCATCCGAGTCGATAAGGGATTGATTATCAACGAAAAGGGGGATAGCTAGGGCTCCATTGATTTCCACGAGGGAATCTTCCTCCCTGTTGACTGGGAGCTTGGAATCGCTCGTCATTGAAATTGTTGAAACGACCAATTTGCACACCGGTACCTGGACCTGGACGAGTGACATGGGACAGGTTACAACAAAGCATAGCGACGCGCGACCCAAATTTCGATCCTCGAAGAGAGACCATATGTTTCCTAGCAGAAAATTGTTAGGGCAACTAGAATTTCTAGTAGAAGAACGCTTACCGAATATGGGTGGCAACGAGTTCACGCTGGTGAGGCGCTGCATTCATTAGGATCCACTGAATAAGGTAGTTGCCGTATTGGTCTCCAGCAACTATTACCCATTAAAATTGAATTCAAAGAGAATTGGAATGGATGTCTAGGCTTACTATCAATCAATGGCATTCTCGGTCGATCAGTACGACCTGTACACACCCGAGAAAGGTATCGATCTAGAAATTCGGAGCCGCCAATCTTCAAGCATTTCTCAACGATCTTAGATGCGAACTGGTCCATGCTGTAGTCAACCGACCAGAGAAGGATATGCTCAATGGCCCGACTTTTGTCATGTGGAGCACCGTGCTCGCAGATGTGTTGGATACACCAATTCCCGAACTGACCATGGGCAAGCACATCAACCTTTCCTAGTACCTCTTCGATGGCAGGGCGCTATAATTCAGTGTTAGAAAGTCAGCCCGGATAAAATGGTTCATAAAGACCCAAAATCGTAAATCAAATGCCAAGAAGAACAGTTTCCTTAAGGAGCATTTTTACCTTCTCATCCTCAACACAATTCTCGAAGATGTTTTGAACCACCAAACTTCCCGTTTCACCTAGTGCGACTTCATGCCACATACCACGGAGAGCTTCATTGACTTTCGCCATGATCTGAGGGGGCTCTCCACTCCAGCGTAATTCAAAAAGCTTCTGCCAGACATGGCATGCATACCGGTGGATGACAGTTTCTGGAATTCTGCGCAAGAGCTCATGCACCATAACTGCTTTATGCTCTTCTGGAACGCAGTCAAAGGCCTTCTGGATTACATGGCAGCCAAACGGATCCATGCTAAGACTCAAGGTATTGCCTTTAATGGCATTTGCAATTGCGACGATTTGTTCGGGGGCCCCGTGTTCGAAACATCGTTGGACAAGGAAGTTCCCAAAACGATTCACCATGAGGGAATAAGCCTGTTGGATAATAGCTTCAATAATATCATACTTCTGCTCCGTGGTTCCAACCTTGAGTTTCTGCTGAAGGAAGATTGAAGCTTGTTGATCATTGTTGCAAACAATTTTGTCCACTATGTATTTCCAATCACAAGAGACATTCTTGTCAAGAAGACGGCGATAGTTGAGTGGTTCGAGAGGGGAAACATAAGTTTGAGCAGGGTTTCCGCCAACCTAAGACCTTAAGCTAAAGACAAAAGATGCTATGCTGGGCATGACTTACTGATGAAGTTGTCCAAGGCACTGAACTCGAGGTAGGCGATGTAAACTCACTTGCTGTTGGCGAAAGCGGCGATGCAACAGTTCGTTGATGGTACGGAGGAATCGGATATAGCCCAACTTGTTGATAAGTGCTCTTTGGCTTGCTTGTGGGTGACCTCGTGCCATGATTATCTGACGAACCTTGTGTGAATGTTCCCCACGGAGAGTTTTGCCCAGGGAAACAGGAGCCAACGCGACTCGCCTGAGCTGGCGGGTGAGGTGGTCCAAAACTTGGGCCTTGTAGATACCTTGCCTGTTCCTCGGAGAAAGGTGCATCAAAATTGCAGGAAGCAGTGGAAGGCCCTGACATGACACGCTGGGGCTGAAAAGAGAGGTTTCCTGATATACTAGGGCTCGCGGTTGCAGTACTCCAAAATCTGCTCGATTCTTGGCCGAACGGATTACAGGGCAATGACAAATTGTCACCGTAGGGCTTTTCTGAATTGGGCCCCGTGCCGTAACCCTGTTGGCCTGGAGGACCCCAGAATCCTCTGGCTCTACTGTAAGCCCCCGCGGAAAGTGCATCTGAAACATCCGATTGGGAGTCATCCTGCGTATTCCATCCATCCTGGAGCAAAGTGGTGGGGGAGACGGATGCGTTGAAGGCACTCTGTAGATTGCTAATAGTCTGTTCAGTAATGTCTCGTCCATTGAAGTCAGCTTCGGATGGAGGGCCAAGGGCTTGATCCAGAGTGTGTTTGATGACACGAGTTTGTGCTAGCTCTTGCTCTTGTAGTGCAATTTTGGAATTAGCAACCATCAGTTCCTGTTTCAAGCGAATCAGTTCGGTTGTTTCCATCTCTGCAGTATCCAAATTAGCAGGGTCTTCTCGGCCGGAAGCCTGGAGTGAGTCGGTCTGGGGTGTCAAGCTAGAACGCTTCTCAAGCTCCCCATGGTTTCCAGAGATGACCACATTCTTTGTGAGTAGATAGTTCTGTTTGTCGAGCAAAAGCTGCTGCTCGGATAGCTTTGAGAGGATCTCCTGAGTCGCTGTTGGCTTGGTATCTGATAACTGGGGCTTTGGAGAGAGTTTCGCGAGAAGCTTCTCCATCTCAGAGTTACCCGGTACAGAGGCGGTGCTTGTTGAATGATCCAATTTCTGCTTCTAGGATTGTGAGACTCTGCTCTACGGTGTGTGAAAGAAATCAAAAACCTGACCTTGTTAGATTGATTATCATTGCTCCCACTAAGTGAGGGCTGAATATTCCCAAGCTTCGAGGTTGCAAGAGGATCGGGAGAGCTTCTGGAAGTGCTTGGATGTTTGTGGCCCTGGTGATATATGCATTTAGTTCCTGGGTACGAGCTATAGGAAACCTCCCATCACTTGGTTCTTATGAACTTACTGAGAATTCGCGTCCAATAGCCAATGCATGCATTTCAGCATTCCCATCATTCGAAGGAGACATGCCGCAAGAATTCTTGCGTCGCCGAGTTCTCGGGAATTGATTGAAAGCAAGAAGTTGTAGGTTGACAGCAATGAATCTGGCTTCGAGTTCACAAAACGGCTTGCTGCCGAAACTCGAGAAGTAAACAAAGAAATCGAATCAGGATTCTGAAAAGACAAGTACGCTGCACAAGTACGCTGCACAAGATCCAAACACTCTTACATGCAACCGCCACTCGATGATGAGGGAGGTGTTTAAAAGATGACAGTAAGTGGAGAGATACTAGGTTTATCGTCTTTGTTTTTCTTCTTTCTTTTGTTCAGGAACAGCGCAAGATAAATGGCAGTAACTAGCAGAGATATCAGAGAGAGAGAAAGAGAAATCAAGAGATACAAAGATAGATAGAAAGAACAATAGATCACACAAGTGCTGGCATTTGGGAAGTAACGACAGAAGAAATGAAAAGGGAAGGATGCAGCAGAGTCTAAAAAATTGCCCTGGTTGGAAGAAAGAGGTAGGGAGTAGTAGTTGGGATGGAGGGCTGCTGAGAATGGAAGTACTGAGCACCACCTGCTAGTACTGGGGAACGTACTCGGCAAGTTCCTCACCAGCAATCGGTCAATCAGCATATTCCCTCAGTTTTGATCTGGAGGTAATAACGCCCCTATTTTCTAGTAGGGATATGCTCTTCTATAGGAGTTAGTATGTTGAGAAAAGGAGCTGAAAGATGAAAACGCAAAATGCAAGGCCAACTGCGTGCATTTTTATTCCAGTAGGCCATACATCTATATCCCAGCACTAACATAAGATCCAGCTGATATTTGCCAGTACTTATCAAAATGCCCAGCAGCATACAGCCCTGAATGGCCCTTCCAGCGGCAACTATCTCTCAGGATCAAGAACTCCGGCTGGCCAACTCCAGTAAGAGTAGGGACGAGACGTGCCGCTTGCTCAAGACCTTGTATATCAGCTCCCCATACCACCAATTCTAGTCGCTCATTTCCCAATGGACGAAGAAAAAGGGCACCCATGCCGTCTTCGTATTGATAAGTACCTTTATGGCATTGCCCGTCCATTTCAAGATCGATGCCACGCTCAAAATCCTTCTGAAGACACCCCTGAAGCAAAATAATCTGACCTTCACTGACGCGAATAGGGAATGAGATAGACGCCTCTGGTAGATCGTTCGCTATAGCAAGGGTGATGACATTTCCAGGACTGACTGTCTGGTCATCCAGGCTAGTGGCACCAACAGGATCGCATCGACTCGCGAGATGAGAATCAGCAGCAAAATACTGTAAGAGATTCCGGCTTGTTTGAAGCGCTATATGATCAATACCACGAGAACACATGGTGATGGTGAATGTTCCCCAAGTGCGCAAGATAGCATCAAGTGCGCCCACCTGACGGCCATACCTTTGGGACACCTGCTGCCAGCCAGTCGCATTTGAGCTCTTCCACTCCCCTTGAGCATCTTTGACGTACCATGTGCTTTCGCAAACGCGGTGGTCCACGTCAAACCGATAGCCTCTCTCATCAAGGACCAAGGTAACCGGCATTTCGGATCTACAAATCTTCGCAGATAAGTGAAAACGATGAATGTTCTGTGTGTATATAGACCATACTCCGCTTTGCACGTCTCGGCTGACTTTAACTAGGCCATTCGTGTCAGGAGATTGCAACTGATCCACATATATTCCCCCCTTGGATTCCATATCCCCAGAAGATGGGACGCTTAATGTATATGTTGATAGAGGCTCTTCTGAAAATGATTCAATGGAGTTCTTATAGAACTCAAGTAGAGCGGGCGTTGTCATCACCCCATCAAACCAATGGCCCTTGCCAGGCAACTCACTATACTCGGAGTGCCAACCGGCTTTATCGAGCAGCTCGTGCATAAGCCGCGAATGATAGGCAGGGACATTTGTGTCATCCGAGCCATGCTGCTGCAGTATGGGTATACCGGCAATATTTCCTAGCAATAGCTCGTGCTTGAAACTAGACCGCGAGCGATGAAGCACGGAGGAAAGCAAAGGCTCGGAATCCTGCCACATATTATACGGCACATAATCTAAAGCAAGATTAGCGATTTTCAGGGGCATGCAGCATTTATTTATTTTCCGTTTTAAAAAGTGTCGTCGCATACTTTCAATAGAAGAATACCCCGAAACAGGCGCAGCGGCAATGACATTGTCAGGATAGTGGGTGGCGAGAAACCACACGCCTTGGCCTATTGTTTAAATGAGCAAAAGGATGCGGGTCATATACGTGCGCATCCATACCTCCATTTGAATGCCCAATGGTTATCCAATCGTCTGGGGATATTCCAGGGCCGGTCCAGTCGACAGCTTCCATCCATTGAGAAACCGCCTGTATAGCGGCCTTTATATCTGCGATACCCCACGTATCTAACATACAGATAAGTATGAACCAACGTTCCAACGCCAACATATGGGAATTCTTGAGGCAAATGAACAGCTAATGAAAGGTACTTACGCCAGTCATCTCCACTCCAAGAGGTGACACCACTTGGGAAGAGCATCCACGCACAGACTCCATATGCAGCATCCAACATCTCGCGTACTTGCACGCTATTTGCTTCAAGGCCTGCTCCATGAAGACCTAGTATAATGGGCATTGAAGATTTTGGCCGATTAATGCATACAGAGTCTAGGGGGGGCGGACGCAGGATGGCATATGAAACTACACTTCCCGAATGAATGTATGTCAGTCTTTGGGGCTGAGATAGAGACCTTTCAGTAAGTTTTATCTGAAAAGATTGGGTTCTGGATGATTCCTCCTGGAGAAACCGATAGGTAATGTTTACAAGGAAATCTGTATTCAAGGAGTTTCTGGCCGCAAATCGGAAAACTAATGGTCGAATTTGATATGGTGAGAGATGCAGTGGCTGATGCATCAGTAAAGGTACCTGGTAAACCTAGTCAATCCTGTAATTTCATATTCAAAAGGTGTTGAGATACTGACATCATGAGACTCAAGGGAAAGCACCTCAATCCAGTCATCTACATTGTTCTGTACGTCTATTGACGCCCATATGCTCCCAAATCTTCCGTTAGTAGTTTCAGGTACCAAAAGACTCCGCTCATCGATATTGAGTAATTCACGTCGTATCTCTACTTCAAGAGCCACTTGAATTGTGGGTTCGCCTAAACCACCCAAAGCCCGAACATCACGAATCAACCGTAGATCTATGATATGCTCTCCTGGTGTTAGGCTTAAGATGAGAGGTGCTCTTTGGTAGCTGTAGAAATCACCGCCAAAATGACGCTTGCCATCAATTGAAAATTCCAAGACGCCGCCTGTAAAAATAGCGACCGTTTGGTTGGTTGATCCATTCAACTGTAGATGTCCGCGTGCCCAAGTCTGATATTGCAGAGCGGACCATCCATAAATAGACCTAAGGAATCCCCAGTCTATCTGTGGAAAATTTACGACAATCTCAGCCTTGGTCTTTTCTGGGGAAGGGCCAGAAGTATTGGCTCTGATCACGCCCCATTTAACCATTCCATCGGGTGAGAGGGCACTATTGAATCGCACTCCCTCATCATAGGGCAAGTTACTAAAGCCACCCCAAGACTCTAGGGGATCTGCCCCCCATACGGCTTCTAGAAATAGAGATAGTAAAGTCGGTCCATAATTCTTGGAGTGAATTGCTTCAGATGAAGAGAATCTTGAAAGAGCCACTAACCTCTTGTTCCACACCGAAAGGGCCCTAGAACCTGCCACTTTTCCGAGAAGGAAATGGTCGTCGGTATCTTGTGATCAAGAGGCAACTGAGGGGGAGGGAGTGTATAAGCATGTCCCTCCAAAGCCTCGACGGCACATAATGCACTATTTTTCAGCCAAAAAGCCGTCGCAATAAGTGCTACAACAAAGAAGAAGCGCTGTAGCATTCTCAACCCGATGGTAATTTGTGGGAAAGCCCTATATTCCAGCAAGCATTTGAGCTGGAGCAAACCAAACGTACTTTCGAGTACCTAGGTACTATAGGAGTAGTTAGTCTGTGTCTACGGAGGAGGAGGATTCGGCCCCTTGCCAAGATCCCAACCCACCCCGAGAACGGCCATGATTTCATTAGTTCGTGCTGTGACACCACCTGACACCCAGGCCAAAATACCTGCTCCGGCGAACGACTCATTAACATCATCATGAAACGGAGCGAAAATTAAATTGCCTTTGCTTATTATAAACTATTTATATACTCCGTCGACTCAACCAGAGAGAAATTCCCAGCCTAAATACATTTTAGTGCTTAAATTATCCTTTTAACTAATTCTATAACTACTCCGTACTACTAGTACCTAGGTACTAGTAGTTCCCAAAGCGTTGGCCTTCAGTATTCCACCATGCATCGAGAAGATGGACCATAATGCAAAGGCGGGAACTTAAGTTAGCCATGCCTAGAGGGCGTCCTATTCAGTCAGTCCCAATTCCAACCTTGTGCTTGTAAGACGCTTCGTTGTAAGTTTCTCCAGCAGCGTGCCTAATTCTTAACCTTCATTCGTCAGTGGTGATTCGTCATCTATCTCGACGCTAGTACTAGGTAGTACTAGCAACTGCCAGTGCTACTGTAAGTAGAACCCCGTGCCTGAGGAGTAAAAGGTTACGAGTTCAAGTTGCTGCGACAGATGAATACGACCATATCTGCCGCAAAGTCGGTCCCTACCACTATCTCCTCCATTCTCCGCCACTCTTGAGAGCATCAGGACTGATGGGTTTTTTTTACGAAGCTCCCTGTCGCCTACAAACATCTTGAAGGTGCTAAGTAAAAGGCCATACCTGCAGCATTCCATCCAACTTCGACTCAAACGCCGGAAAAGGTCAAAGCCCCTCTGGCTACTGAGTCTGAAGGTGAAAACCCGTCCTCTACCTCTCGCTCAGCTGAAAGGTCAACCTTGACTGTATGCCTCCTTTCTTTCCTCGAAACGAATTATTTGACAACACCGCCAAATCACGCCGAGCGTGTTGTTCGTGGATCAGGAAATGACAACCACCACCGTGACCGGCACCGGACGGCGTTCTTCGATACGGCAGTCGGACCTACAGACCTCAGTGAAAGTCTCGAGCTCACAACCTATGAACCCATCTATAGACAAGTTTCCGCCATTCAATGATGAATCATTTGATACCTCCAAAGAGTCGAATGACCTTTATCCGAATTCCACAGTCAGATATGCACCTAACGACCGCTGGGAATCAGGGAGCATTGGAACTCTCACCCGAGACTATACAAATAAACCAGCGAGAGATACTAAGCGAAAATCTAGAAAGAGCATCAGCGAGACTATCAGTGCCATTAGGACACGCAATGGAAGTGTCAGTGCCAATGCACAGGAATTGGCGCATGCTCTCAAAGCCCCGGTTTCATACAAGCTAATAGTAGGACTAATCATTTCCTTTACTCGATCAGTAACAGTCACTTACTTGTGTATAGGGCCTCTGTCTCATCTGGTATACAACCTCCGCCCTCACAAACACGTCATCGAAATCCATATTAAATGCTCTCCCAAAACCAATCACCCTAACAATCGTCCAATTTGCCTTCGTGTCATTATGGTGCTTGTCACTTTCATATCTGTCAATGGTGCTTCCCTGGCTCAAAATTAGCGTTCCGGCCCTCAAGAACAATATTCGGCCCCCCTCCCGCGATGTTATTATGACAGCGTTACCTCTGGCTGTGTTTCAACTAGCTGGACATATCCTCAGCTCTATGGCTACTTCGCAAATACCTGTCTCACTAGTCCATACTATCAAAGGACTTTCGCCTCTATTCACCGTGCTAGCCTACCGTATCTTCTTCCGCATCCGGTATGCCAGGGCCACCTATCTATCTCTTGTTCCATTGACTCTAGGTGTCATGCTTGCCTGCTCTACTGGGTTTTCTACAAATTTTTTCGGAATTATGTGTGCCCTGGTAGCAGCGCTAGTCTTCGTGTCACAAAATATCTTTTCCAAAAAGCTCTTCAATGAAGCCGAGCGCGCAGAATCAGGCATGGAGTCATCAGGTCGTCGGAAACTAGACAAGCTGAACTTGCTCTATTACTGTTCTACACTGGCCTTCATACTGACCCTGCCAATTTGGTTTGTCACTGAAGGATACCCTCTAATCTCCGATCTAATACAAGATGGGGTCATCTCCCTATCAGGCAAAAAGAATTCATTAGACCATGGTGCCCTCTTTCTTGAATTCGTTTTTAATGGAGTATCTCACTTTGCACAGAATATTCTGGCCTTTGTCCTCCTATCTATGATATCACCAGTATCTTATTCAGTTGCATCTCTTGTCAAGAGAGTATTCGTGATTGTTGTTGCAATTGTCTGGTTTGGCAACTCTACTACATTAATTCAAGGTTTTGGTATTGCCCTTACCTTCATTGGGCTCTACCTCTACGACCGCAACAGCCACGATGATGTTGCAGACCAGAGAGCGAACGCCGACCACTTTCATTCCAAGGAAACTGTTCTTCCTCTGAATGCTCGAACCCCAAGTAAGAGGTGGGATTCCAACGGCTATGCATTTCCTCAAGGGAAGCCTGTTGGACAATATTCCGGCGATCCGAATTCGTTTTCAAATAGCCTCAAAAAGGATGATAGTTTTGGCCGTGCCCGTCCAAGAGCAGCCAGCAACTCGAAGGCATGGCTTCCGCCTGGCACAAAACAGGAGACGCCTTGGCAAGCAAGCGTGTCTTGAGCGCCTGCCGTTTCCTTCAATAGCTTGTTTTGGTTTATTTTGATTTTCTGTATCATCCGCCAGCCTCCACGGCGCTGAATATGGAGCTTAAAACTGGCTTGCCTTGTACCATCACGAATTACATGATAGAACATAAAAGACTTCAATACTTAGTAGATTAAACAAGGAGATACATATATGGCGCATAGATGTTCCCACTACTAGACTTTATGCATCGGGATGATCACTACAGGTCCATATATTTTATGGGCCTCAAATGTGGTTCGCCCAGAGCCTTCAGGAAGAATGTTGGCAACGTTTTACTGAGCCTAGAACGTTTATTTTCTGCAATATTTGCTTGATTTACAATAAACTACATCGGTTTCTCATGGAGAAGGAAAATAAAGCATAGTGGTGTGGGATTATTTCAGGCTCTTCTAAAGCATAGGGAATAGAGTGGAATGTAGCATCTGTCGGTAAGGAACTATACCTTCGGTGGGCATTCCCATCAATAGGTATATTGATAGGAATAACCCTCAGGAGCTCCAGCTCAGTGCGTCTGCTCTTGGATCATGATGCAGAGGAGGGAGGGACAGGTGTTGCCCTACCACCTACAATAAACATGCCCGTGAAATGAGATTTATGAGAAGAAAAAGAAGAAAAGAAAAACAAAACTGAATTTGCTGAGAAGCCAATAAAAGGCTGTGCTCCGGATTATCACATTTGCCGTTCTGCCGAGCCAATCCGCAGACGGCAATTTGTGAGTGACGCCCCGGGCCGGCGACCAAGAGAATCCAAAACGCCAAAAGTGCTCTGAACGACGATACCAGCTCTCCCCTCCAGCTGCACACCAGCTGCCTCATCCCATTGTCTCCTTTCTAATCCGTTTCTCCCCCTCCCTCACACCTGCTTTCTTCACAGTATGCGGCCGCAGCTGTTTCGTGCGGCCGCCCGGTCCGTCCGGGTTCCAACGGTCAACTACCCCAGGACCTTCGCAACGACAATCCCTCGCTCTGCAGAGGTAGAACTCACAATTGGTATGTCATTGGAGCTTATGCTGAGTACTGGGGGGATTAAACTGACTCTGTATCTTCCAGATGGCAAGAAAGTTTCGGTTGAAGGTAACACTCGACTTGATTAAGGTATCATCAAAGAATACTACTTACACGGTACTGCAGCTGGCTCGGCTTTGATTCAGGCATGCGAGAAGGCAGGAGTGACAATCCCAAGGTACGGCTCAATTTGATTAGATTATAGATTATGTGCTTAGAATAATTGCTGACCATTTGTAACAGATACTGCTATCATGAGTACGCCATTCCACCAACCTCTCTTGCCCCTGCTTATATATCTCAATTGCTAACCCCAAAATAGAAAACTTTTGGTTGCTGGAAACTGTATGTTATGTCTAGTGAAAATGGCTTCCCATCAGCGTTACTAACTACCCATTTTATCTAGGCCGTATGTGCCTTGTCGAAGTTGAACGTGCCCCGAAGCCTGTAGCATCGTGCGCTTGGCCAGTGCAGCCCGGCATGGTTGTCAAAACAGATTCGCCATTAGTGCATAAAGCCAGAGAAGGTGTTATGGAGTTCCTACTTGCCAACCACCCCCTAGATTGCCCAATCTGTGACCAGGGAGGCGAGTGTGATCTTCAAGACCAGTCGATGCGTTATGGTGCCGACCGCGGCCGTTTCCATGAAGTCGGCGGTAAGCGGGCCGTCGAAGACAAGAATATCGGTCCCTTGGTCAAGACTTCTATGAACAGATGCATTCAATGTACTCGTTGTGTCCGATTCATGAACGACGTTGCCGGGGCCCCCGAACTCGGAACAAGCGGTAGAGGAAACGACATGCAAATCGGCACCTATCTGGAAAAAAACCTGGACTCCGAGCTCTCTGGAAACATCATTGATCTTTGCCCCGTCGGCGCCCTTACCTCGAAGCCTTACGCTTTCCGTGCTCGCCCATGGGAACTCAAGCATACCGAGTCCATCGATGTCCACGACGCCTTGGGATCCAATGTTCGAATTGACACCAGGGGTGTGGAAGTCATGCGGGTTATCCCCAGGCTCAATGATGATATCAACGAGGAATGGATCAACGACAAATCTCGCTTTGCCTGCGATGGCCTCAAGACTCAGAGACTTACCACACCGCTGATTCGACAAGACGGCAAGTTCGTTCCGGCAACATGGGAACAGGCCCTCACTGAGATTGCATCTGCTCACCAAAAGCTTGAGGTGAAGGAGAATGAATTCAAGTCTGTTGCTGGTCACCTTGTGGATGCTGAAACTCTGGTTGCCATGAAAGACCTCGCTAACAAGCTTGGCTCTGATAATCTTGCCTTGGATCAGCCCGGAGGAAACTCGCCCATCGCCCACGGTGTTGATATCCGCTCAAATTATCTCTTTAACTCCAAAATCTATGGAATTGAAGAAGCAGATGCCATCCTTCTAGTCGCCACAAATCCCCGCCACGAGGCTTCTGTCCTTAACGCTCGTATTCGCAAGCAGTACCTTCGCTCTGACCTTGATATTGGACTTGTTGGAGAAACTTTTGAGAGCACCTTCGACTTCGAACACCTTGGTTCTGATGTCCCGGCTCTTAAGGCCGCCCTTTCAGGGGAATTTGGCAAGAAGCTCGCTTCTGCTAAGCGACCCATGATCATTGTTGGCAGTGCCGCCGCTGAGCACGATAACGCAAAGGCTATCTTTGAGGCTGTTGGTAGCTTCGTTGAAAAGCATGCCAGCAACTTTAACACACCCGAATGGCAAGGTTACAACGTTCTCCAGCGCGCCGCATCCCGTGCAGCTGCGTATGAGGTCGGCTTCACCACACCATCTCCAGAAGTCGCCCAAACCACACCTAAGATGGTTTGGCTCCTCGGTGCAGATGAAGTCAACCAGGTGGAAATTCCCAGCGGCGCTTTCGTTGTCTATCAGGGACACCACGGTGACCGAGGCGCTCAAATCGCAGACGTTGTCCTGCCAGGAGCTGCTTACACTGAGAAGTCCGGCACTTACATTAACACTGAGGGTCGTGTTCAGATCACCCGTGCCGCAACTTCCATGCCCGGTGCTGCCCGTGATGACTGGAAAATCATACGTGCCACCAGCGAGTTCCTCAACGCTCCTCTCCCTTATGATGACATTGAGGCTCTTCGCGACCGTATGGAGGAGATTAGTCCTGTGATGCGCCGTTATGACGTTGTTGAGCCCGCTTCCCTTAGCTCATTGAGCAAGGTCCAACTTGTTGACCAAAATAAGGGAGCACAAGTAACTAACACACCTTTCAAGAAGGTGATTGAAGATTTCTATTTCACAGACTCAATCTCCAGGAGGTATGTCCGAACCACGACTACTACATCAGATTTACTATTTAAATACTTGATGACTGACTTTCCCATAGTTCACCTACCATGGCTCGCTGCTCTGCAGCAAAGGCCACTGGCAACCCCGAGACGAATTTCATGGCTGCTGGTGAAATGTCCCCGCAGGCTCTGTATGGTTAAACCTGTAGAAGCCTAATATATGGCATCTTGGGTTGTTACTGTTTTATCTAGGCGTTGTTGTTGTAACACCTAAACATCGTTATTGGTTTCCCCTGTTTAATTGTATTCTCGTTTCCATCCATTTCCTACTGTGGTCCCGGTTCCCCTCTGGCAACCCCTAGAAACGTCTGCAGGGATAAATTTGTACATAAGATCAAAAACTAGGTCAGGGGGTAGACAGGTCTTCTGACTCTAAATTCCTTTGGAAGTGGAAAAATTCCCATATTTCTTGAAAGTTGGTTTGATCAAGGTTGACAGATCAACTAGCCACGTAGGTATAACTCTCTCCTACTTTCTCAGTCACAATTCTGGGCTCGCTACTTTTTATTCGTGAGTAGGTACGCTCACTGAAAACTGTCTTGCTGCTTGAACAACCAGTTTATTGGTTAGATATAGGTAAAAAATTGTAGGCTATAGCTCGTCATCATCCGTTTCCCCTCCGGTTACCTCTGTATCTGGTTCTGTCGGAGGTGGCTGTACAGGGGCTGCTTCTCTTTGCGCCTTTCTGGCGAATGGCAACTCCCTCCTTGGAGGAGGAGACTTTGTTACAGCTTTGTTAGATGTCTCATGCTTCGACTGCCTTCCTCTTTTTGGTTCATGAGCTGGTTCGGCGAAATCCTCCTCATCAGAGGTAGTATTATCCTCGTCCTCCAGGGGCTGTGGTGTAGATCTTCCCTCATCATCTGTTTCTTCGTCGTCGCCGTTGGCAGCCTGCGGCTTGGGCTTGTCAATATCCATCTTTTCAAAGCCATCCTCACTTTCGGACTCGTTATCGTTAATCTCTCCGGCAGAACGCTTTGATCCTCGACCCTTATTATCTTGTTTAGAACGGCCAGTAGGTGTTGCTTCTTGCATTTCGGAAACTAACAGGCACGTTAGATGAAAATCCGCGTACACTCTCATTTATTAGGTGGGTCTTACGTTTGTCCGTGTCTACTTTTGCAGAAGCCAAGAGGCGTTGTTGATTGCGGATCTTGAGCTTTTTCTCATTCAACACCTGCACGAAATCGGCCATCAGTTGTTCCTCATGTTGGTTTTTCGAAGTTATGAATTCCTCGAGCTGTTTGTTGAGCTGATTAATGGTATCCTCGGCTGCGCGGTAGCGATCAAGCAAAGAATCCAGACGCTGCTCCAGGGAATCCGCTCTGGTGATTGCGAGATTTGACCACTCGAATAGCTCGATAGCTTGTTCATCATCCTGGCTAAGAGTTATAGCCCCCAACCTTTGCTGTAAAAGTCATCAGGGAAAATCATTGGAAACCCATGGCTACTCAGATGCGCTTACAGTGATAGCCTGTATCCGTTTCCTAACGGTAATGACCAGCTCTTTATCATCGTCCCCAGATCCTGTTATGCTGGCCGAAATTTCAACGCCGGTGAGGAATTCGGGCTTCCGAGACCTGGCTGATTCGTCGAGGAGACCAAAAGCATACAGCACAATATCCTTCCATTCATCATCGGTACCTTGGTAGTTCTTTGCCTTGAGGTTTTTCAGATGAGACTGTCGTACTGAAATAGAAGTATGAGTTTTTGGCCAACGAAAAAGGAAGGGGTCCCGAATAACGTACCGGTCGTGGTATACGGATTTTCGCCCTCGGTAGCAGTGATATTCAGTTCGATCGCGGTGGAGTCGGTGCGGGAAACGTGGAGAAGGACATATGATTCTGCTTCGTCGGATCTGCGGATATGTAGAACCCGGGGAGAGGAGGTGTGTTTCGCGGGAGACATGACTGAATCATCAATATGGGCAATCGAGAAGCTTTGGAGCAGACGAGTAGATGTTCATGACGGATCCCAAATCACTGCTCGGCCCATTTATTTAGGTATTGTCGGCGCTGGTGCCTTGTAGCAGTGTAGCCTTGCGGGTTCCAGGCAGTTAAATCATCTCGGCTTGGCAACCAAACATATCATCGTTCAAGTACCGCATTATTATTACGATTGTTATTATTATTATTTATCTAGTTTCAAGCGCTGGAATCTAGGGAATTACGTCTCATGTAGCTCTCTAACATTAGCGAAACATAAGTGTGCGTACCGTACGTAGGGAGGTCCCAACCTGATTACTCCTAGATGTCTGGAAGTACATACATTAAGAAGAGAGCTTGGCGACATTGTGGTGAAGTAATACGGATATCTACATGGACTCAGCGAAACCCAGGGCTTGTGAATATGACAGAAAATAAGTGCCACTGTATGCGTGCAGGACCAAGCTATTCTTTTCCGCTCCGTCATCAATTGACTCCAGTAAACTGACATCATACCGTGGACCACATCGCCCTCGAACGGTTCTGTCGAGGGCCGTTTCTAGGGAGATCCAATATCGATATCCCGAAATATTGCTTTGATTAAGCGTTGTCCAGGTGTTGATTCGACAGATTAGACATCACTTGCATAGGCAGTACGCGGCTCCACGTAGAGTACCATGGGATGAGCCGTAGCACATTCTCAAAAATAGGATCTATACCAAAGCACAAAACATACGTCAGGCGGGTCGGAGCCAGGGCTGACCTGATAGGAGTGCGACATCTCATTTCGATGCATCTCATATTTAGTTACTTGGGTGGATCATTATTAATGGATCATACAGATCAACGACGCAGCAACCGTTATTGCTGGGAACCTGGAAGGGCAACACTAGCAGCGAAACTAGTGGCAGAAACGCCGCAACTCCGCAAACCATCGAGTCGACAGCTGAACTTCATCAACACTAAGAAATTGAACAACACTACCTATTACGAGTGAGTGAGCTATTATTGCCTCCCTTTTTCCTCGCCCTTTCTCCCTACTACTATTATTTTCCATCGTCGTTGACACGGGTTTAGCAATGTTTCAGAGGTCTCTCTGTGGATGCTCGCGTACTTAGTATCCATAGCGTTCCTTCCCTCCTCCTGAGGGAATCCTGCCAGCCACCGTCACGACTCACGACTCACGACCACGGAGTCCCTACACGGTCCTAAATACCTCTTGATCCTCGTGTTCCTCTAAACTTCACCAATATTAATCCCTGTTTACTTTTCATGTCATACCACCTTCCCCGTCTCTGGTAGTAGTTACCTCCCTCCGATATTGAATTTGACTTCGACGCCCGCCGCTCCCCTTTTTCCGCCGATAGCTCTCAGCCCCCAGCTTATTTCTCAAGGACAGGAAACCACCATTAATCATACCATCATCTCTCTAAAGCCCGATAGCCTCCGTTTATTGTCCCTGACAGCAGCTTTCTCGTCCTATCAATCCAGCTTATCCGGCACCAGCACGGCATGACGTTCTATTTTTATCTTCGCCCATTAACAGCACTAGATTGCTGTGAACATACGTTCTAGGTCTCTGAAGATTGAATATATAAATCTCCTGAGAACATACTATATCACTCTAACCACCCCATACACGAAAGCATGATGATGCCGTTGACCCTTGAAGTGCGACACAACAACGAAGAGACAATCGAGTGCTGGGACGACGACGACGACCTGCAATGCTATGATGACATTAATTTACGTGCTGCATCAAGCGCTACATCTGTGACAAACTCGTCTGTACGCCGGTCTGGGCATCGTGATTCCATATCTTCCCGCCGCTCAGCCCGGTCTGATCTTGACTCTACTGCAGGGGGCGACGAGGATTGGCAGGTTCAGCTGTTAGATGATGATGAAATCGTGAATGAAGAAGCTATAACGTCGGCCAAAAATGCTGGAATCCCATTACCTGCCAATGTCCCCCGCTCAGCCTTGATTGGAGGCACCATCAAGCGCCTTGGGAAGAGAAAGACGAAGCGTCAATTTATTGACGATTGGTCTGACGATCTGGACCTACCAGGCCCAGACACGGTATTGGAGTTGAAAAGGTTCCATGATACGTCCTTTCCCGATTCGATACTACAGATTGGTTCTGCTGCAAGTAGTCCTGTGAAAAATTCGCTCCCTTCGCCATTTAACGATGGTAACATATACGCACATCAATTCTCCACGCCTCCACCTATTTCTGATTACTTCCCGGACACAGGCAATATCGATGACAGTGGAGATGTTCCGACTATCAAAGTAGCCAATGTCCGTTCTTCACTAAGGACAAGTATTATTAGTGATGCAGGACCGAGCAAAGAGGCAGCTTCGAACGAGGACTTCGAAGATGACTTTGAACTGCCAGCAGATGATAATCTCAAACTTTGCCGTCGTGAGCCTGTAGCGAGGAACTCCAGCCCAACCCCTGATGACTTTGATGTTGATTGGTCTGAAGGCAGTATTGGTGTGAGGTTTGGTGGCACTACAAGAGAGCATGGCTCGAACCCTAGCCCCTCGGTTTCGGTTGTCAGTCCCAGTGCTTCGAGCTACCTGACTGGTGAAAGTGATGATGAAGGTCTCGACGGTCTGGTGATTCCTGAAGGACCCTTGGATCTAGGCGCATGCTTGGAGAGACGGAAGAATCCAAACCAGGCAAATCCAACTCAACCCGAGCTTTCTCCTGAGCGTCGAGAGCAACCTGTGACCGACGACTTTTTCTCGGGCCTTGAAATAAATGGTAGTGAAGCCTTCAATACCCGAAAGCCGTCAGTGAATCCCAACATTAAATACAAGACCGAGCCTCTGGGGAGCCCGACCCGGCGTTCTGCTACTACTCTCACGTTTACAAACGCCACAGTATCCCCAAAGACCCGGATTCCACGACTTTCAGGCCATGATCGCCATTTGACTCACCTAGAAACCGTCTCCGAGAGTGGTGCTCCTCTTTCGAAGTTCCGTATGTCCCCGCGTCGATCAGGGGGCCATATCTCTCACTCTTCCATATCCAGCCTTCCTATTTCTGGGTCTACGTCGATGCCGTCCATTCCGTTTACTCCGAATCGAAGACTGGTGGGAACCCGAATTTCAAAGGACTCATTGATCGGTGAACGCGCTACTACTGGAAGGCAGCTTTTGAAATCAAAACGGTCGATGCCATCAATGCGAAATCCACCAAAGTCTGCCCCAACGACATCACTCCCAAGCCCACCACGTCTAGATGGCCCTGTGTGGTCTAATGCTCGACTTTGGGCCACAATTGACCGTTCTGCAGGTGACTTGAGGTTAGCTGCGCGTAAATCTCAAGTGCCATTCTTACCAGCCGGTGCTTCTGAGAGACAGTCCCATCACGCAAGTGTGAAAAGCTATCGATATTCTCGTCGTACAAGCTCAGACGGCACCAGTGATACCTTAAGCTCCCAAGGCTCAATCTCTCGATTAGCAAGAACAAGTCGTCATGACAACTCCACTAACAGCCCTAACGAAATATACCAAGAGACAATAAACACAACTCCAAAGAGAACTCTCACTCGTCCCACCCGTCGCCGAAATTTTGGTGACGGCAGTGAGTTGGCCTCATTTGATGACTTGCCTACATCATCTTTAACAGAAAGCAAATTTGTAAAGCAACCGTGTGGGCGTGGTGCTCCACGGCCATTGAGGAATAAGCTGAGCCTAAGTCAATCCATACCTTTGAAACCGGAAGGTCTAATCCAGCAAGCGACAACCACGACCACTCCAACTCGACAACAACAGGAGTCTATTCCTAGATTTGCCCGCGATACTAACGCATCAAGAATCGCAAGGGAGCAACGCATCGCCTCTATGGCATTGAATTCAAGGAGTCGGGAGAGCAACCCGCTTACTCCTCTTAGTTCAAATTGGAAAACACCGAATGTCTCGCGGGTGCCATCGGGCACAGCGTCAGTGAGGAGCAGAAAGGGCAAATCGGGTTCAGTTTCTGGGTCCAAGCCACAGTTAATCAAACCCATTGGTGCGGGTGTTCATGAACCCAAATGTAAGTTTGCTCTATATCAATAATCCAAGCGAACTCCCTTGACTGACGGTCCATAGCTGTAAATGGGATGCATTACAATCCTGCCTCATTTCGCTGGGAGGGGAATGAGAATTTGATTAATGGGTTTGATAATTCCTCGCCCAAATCACCAAAGTCGTCGCCTGCTCTTATCACTAATTTCGGGGCAACGCAAAATGTGCAAGTTGTTGGGGAAATGGTGTTTGATCCACAGCGCATGTGCTGGCTAAAACTCGCGCCCTTGCAGCCTGGGGTCGATGGACTCGTCGCAGTCCAAGATGAAGATGATGTCTTTTCCAATCTTGCCAACCTCGAGGAGGCATCCGGTACCTCTGGCAGAAGGGGAACCGGCGCTCTTGACGACTTTGGTCCTGCAGTGAGCGGGGATGATCGGAGCGGCGAGGATTCGTCAGATGAGTGGCCCATTACAGAGGAATTTGATGTTGGGCCGGAGTTTATTAGACGCCAGCATGCGGAAGAAGAAAAATGGAGACGCAAGGTCGACAAGTGGATTAATCACAATCATGCTGGTTTCGGAAGCGGCTGGAGGTGGGCTATTCGAGACCTGGTGAGGTTCAACAGTGCTCTTGGGGCTCAAGAGTTCAATAATAATAATGCATGATTGTTCGGCAACTCCACTCTCCTTTCCCACAGTGGAATGAAATGAAAACAGTGATGATACCCATGAATATACAGGAGCTTTTATTGATTGAGATGTTCTGATTCTTTACATGCGTGGTGCAACTTTTTATTTGCGGTGTACAGGGTCTATTGTGCCAACAAAAATATAATTATCTGTCTATGTAGGTAGTGGTGACCTAGTGGATTCTCTCTCTCTCTCCATGAGCTAATGAAATAAAAATATCATGACATAACTAACAAGATAGATGAGTATTATTTCTCTGGTATCTCGGAGATTTAATACATGAAATATTTTTCTAATATTGCTTCATCGTGAATGTCTAGGTCCAGCCATGCCAGCAGAGATTATGACAGCTTTTTTTAGCACAGCTTATTTCGCAAAAGCTACCCTTGTACGTATTATACATACATACATATCATTTCGTTTTCATGGGTGACTTAACGAGCGGCGGGCTAGCAAGAAAAGGAATGCTTGGTTGCTTGGTTGCTGCTTGCTGCGTGCTGCTTGCTTGTCTAACCTAGGTACTACGTAAATGTATTCTTTTCGACGCAGATGGATGGGTTCGAATCGAGATTCAACCCAAGTCAAAGGAACAGGGTTCCAGGCCCAATCAGCGGGATAAGGCCAAGTCCTGGCAGATTTATCTACGTCCACCGACAAGTACCTATCCTTGGGATAGATGACTTGACTCATCGGTATTTCTCCCCTCCTTCAAAAGTTTTCCACCTACCGGGTGAGGTGGTACTGCTTCCTGTTGGGTCTGCTTCGGGAGTAAGTAAGTAATATTCAGTAACAACGACCTACAAGTAACTGGTATGTACATACAACACCTGCTGCAACCTCAGGCTCCTGGTCCGTAATAGTAAGTACCTACGCTGTGATTGGGTATGATATGGCTGGGAAAGCAGAGAGTTTTTCTTACCTGGAAGGCAGAAAATGTTTGATGTTACAGCCTTTTTTTTTACTTTTTTATTTTCTGTTCAAGGTACTCACTGTACTTCAAGGAAGAAGACGGTAAAGAAAAAAAGGCTTAGGTCACTGGTGGGTTCCTGTTGTGGCGGTCTACATACTTGCGTATTTAGTGTATAGGGACATGCATGTCTGTATGCATCTCGGCCCACCAGCATGGAATACCCTTCCTTCCTTGCTTTCTCTCCTCGATTGCCACTCTCGATTCCTTGGAGCAAGTCATCTGGCAGGGGCTCCCAGCTACCTAAGCTGCATTTTCATGCCCAGGTGTGTGGCACGTCACTAGCTATTATCCTATCTCCGATCTGAGGTGACTGGACAGTAAGCGCTGGAGGAGGGGGGGTTTATCTGAGATACTCGAGGGATGATGATGAAGTTTCTGACTGGCACTATGCGAGGCCGACAAAACTGTCGGTAAGTAACACTGCATCAGACCAATGGTGACTGTCCAAATGCATTGGCTCGCCAGCACATCCATCCATGAATTGGGACGGATAATCTCTGAGGGGGGCCCGTCTGGTGGTGATAAAATAGAACAGCCCCATATACTATTGACGCATGCGCTTCTGCAGCATGGAAAGCAAAGCAACAGGCTCTGATGGTCAGGTGAAACTGGGCTGTCACTGCCAGCACCATGAAGGCTCCTGTGGGGCGAGGGCGAGATGCTTTCTCTCTAAAGAGAAGGTGAGACTCGTCAGCCTGTTATTCATTGCTGCCACGAGACAGGCAATCCAAGATGCAACAATGCAACACGTTGAGATGGAGCTCCGAGAGTCTGGCAATTGGCTGCAAACTCTGCAGCCAGTCGAACCATTAGTCCCAGGCAGTGAAAACTTGAAATGCTTTTAAAGCTCTATTCTCATAATACGAGTCATAGTGGGTTCCTCGAAGCCATTTGGGGGGATCAATAATCCGAATGCGTGAGCTAGCTTCTGCAAGTAAACTTACTAGTGGGGAGAAGAAACAACAAAGGCTGTGTAAGGCAGGACCAACGTGGTACAGGAAGAAGAAAAGAAAGAGGCACGAGCTTCAGTGACCAGTCATCCGGATGAAGAGCCATTGCAATCAGAGAAATCCGGTCTAATATCACTCTGGCGAACTCAGGCAAGAAGCAAATATATATCCGAAACCGGGTACAATGCTCTTTCACAGCACAGCATATGATTATAGCAAACTCGAGTATCGAGATTCGCCAGGAGATCGGGGCTGCGCCTATCTATTGAAGATGGAGTGGTAAATACGTAGGTACGGCGGACCACCTCACGTAGGCAAACCAACTGGCTATTGGTGACCAGTATAGTAGGTAGCTAACGGGAGTGTGCGCAGGCCAGGAATATACTCCGACATGCAGAGTCATGAAGATGAAGAACGAGGCATATTAGCTGATGGAGATGATTGATACATTATTTGTCCGGGTTGCTTGCATCAGAGAAATTTCTCCGATAGCTCTCTGCGTTATATACAGGCATAGTGCTCCCCATCTGGCGTTAGATATTGGTTATGAGGGCTTACCTAAATGTTTGTTCTAGCACGGCCCATGAGGGTGAAGTGTACTCTTACAGACTCGGAACTCGGGAGTCTTGAGCAGGTACCAACGTGCGTGAATGAGTACGTATCCGTAGCAAAAGAGATCCTGGAGTCGTCATGGAATCATGGATCGATCCACGAAGCGGTGCTGCCAAGCAGAGCTCGGATTGAACGGACTCCACTCATTTATTGTTGACTTTGACATTGACGGCACGGCCAATGGTGATAGTGAGATCTCCTGCGCTGTTACCTGGGTTACTTGAGTGTACTTGTTAGGCTAAGGTACCTGAAGAACCCCGAGTCCCATGTAGTTCTTCTACACACTACTCGGTAAATGGTAGATTTCAGTAGTTATTTGACCTCCATAGTGTTCTATACAGCTTGTCTCTTTATGTACTACCGCAATACTATGGCACCTAGGTATGTATATGTACATTCTACCTCCCATCCACCGAGTTTATATGGATTCGGCCGTCTACCTCTTGTAACCCTAACTAGCAGTATTCCCACCGCATCACTGCGGAGTACATATCTGTCTTCACCATAGAATACTTACCTGGCCACCACATCCTAGACATATTGGGATGAAGGAGCAGAGTCCTCATTAGTCACAATACCTGCCCCATGTACACGAATCCCACTCCCAGTCTTACCTATTCTACACAGTATCTGTTGTATTCGAAGGTAGTATATCGGTGTCGTAGTATACTCCAATAACCTCCTGGTAATTGGCCCTCTTACATAGAGTCACTTTGCAGGCGCCCTCAGACAGGCTGCCAGGTGTTTCTTGGATTTCTAATCCTCCAATGCCCTCCCTAAAATAATCACAGACTTGTACACACAGCAGATAGTAGTATTAATCTACCCTTTTTCAGGATCTTTCATTTAATACGACAAAGCAGAAAATGACATGGCAATTGCTTCAGAATCCCTCTCTCTCTATCCTCCCTCTCTTCTTTTTTTCTATTTTATTTTTTATTTTTTTCCCTCTTGCTACCACTCTACCCGCGTTGCTGCTCTTGATGCTTGATCCTTGTCGGTTTCATTGAGTCCATGCTGCTTTCGCCATCGCCTTTGCTGCAGCTTGCTTTGGTTGTATTTACGTTCCTCACATTGTACCTTACAGAGCCTTTATGCTGTTATCTTTTTTCCGGCCTTGTTTGCTCCCAAGTTCTTACCGGCTTCCATTCTTCGACTCACCTGCCTGTCATTATCTCTCCTCTTTGCCCTTGTCCTTGGTTCCTCTTTTCTTTTTCCCATTGCTTCTGTCGCCTATTCGCCCCTAGAGAGCCAGTCTGAGGAGGCATCATCCTTCTCTTCCTTATCCAGGAATTTCTTTTCGCCCCATTGGGTTTTCCAAAGACGACCTTCTTGGTGGTTACCTTGCATTCTTGTCGAGGAGGGTGTCATGCTCATATGCATATCACACTAAGCAACTCTAAAAAAGGCATTGGTTAGAGGTTTTCAGATATATATCAATACAAATCTGTACCCGTTCGTCAGCTTTGGGGATTATTCTTGTGCACGACCTAAGCAAAGGCTTACCCTTCAGGAATCTTGCTTTTATCTCTCCAAAGACTACTTCCTTATCAAGGCACCGACAGCATTATAAGGGGTTCCAGGGTGTTCAATTACGTTTTTTTTTCTTCGTCTTTAAAATAGACTCGAATCGCGACACACACGCAACACACATAACACATAACCCACCCTCTTGAAACGAGAGCTTTTTCCAACAAGAGATTACTGGAAGGCTATCCTTCTGACACTGAATCAACCCCGTTTCTTTGCATGCGTGTGGAGTAGGTATTGCTCCATAAATCAGTGGTCCTTCAATTTACCATGAGTGGCTTCGGAAGACGCAGTAATGATGGTCAAGATGGCTACTTCATAAATCAGCAACAAGTCTCTTTACCCATCCCATGCAGTCATGGAGAACATGACTTCGGCGTAAACGACACAAGCACCTACCACTTTGCTCAACATCCTTTCAACTCATACACCCCCCAGTTCAATTTACCTTACAACCATACAGGCATATCATCACACCAGCATCTAGGAAATTCCATTCCCACACTTCCTGACCATGTGGTCTTACACCCGTCGGCACATTGCATGCCCCAGCCACGATACCTCCAGTCTCCTGGGTATCTTCCACTTCACGGAGCCCTGAATGAGACGGAACTCGAGAGTCAGGACTCTATGAATGAGGACACCATGCTATCGGAGCCAATCATTCCTGCCCTAGAAGGGTTTCCAAACGTCAAGGAATTTGATATACTAGTGAAAAGGTAACGGGCCCAGATGGGAAAAGAAAAGCCTCTTCTTTCCATTTATTTCTGCTATACTTGAATCAATGAAAGTACTTATGCTGTGAGTGACATAGTTATGTTGATGACTTATCTGTAAAGAAGCAAGACAAAGCATTGATTCATGCCAAAAGAGCACGAAATATTAGGACTGTCTTGATAGATCCTAAGGATACAGCCATAGAATCTGCACAATTCCGGTATGAACTGCTTCTTCTCCACCTTCCTCTGCCAGTTGCTTCCCCCATGCAAGATCATATCCGGCATGGAGGGCCTGAATCGCTAATATTATCTGTCAGCTTTTGGGTTAAGAAGATGTTCAAACTCCAATCAGCTGGTGGGGTGGCTCCAGATGTTTGTAACCCCAAATTCTTTTAGAATGAGAAATTCTTTATGCTGATAACTATATGATGACAAAGGGCATCAGAATGATCTGTCATGAGGGCAAGCCAGTTGCTATTCGGGAGAAATTATTTAAAATACTGACCAGGGCACATCAGCAATGCCAGCATGGTGGTCGAGATAAAACATCTGCCCAGGTTCGGCAGGTGTACTCATGGTATGTGCCTTCTGATGATAATCTATCTTTTCTTTTCTTTTTGGTACACAAAGACTTTAGTGGTGCCAAAATCACCTCCTTGCTAGCAAGATGATTAATATCTTGGAAGGGTCCCAAAAGAGCTAATATCGCGCTTTGTCAAAATATGCCCGACCTGCCAGATTCGCCGCGGCGGTGCACGTTTGACGCCTCCAAGTTCGAGAAGAAGCTCACCGCGTCTTGAGACATCATCGCGCTCTCCCAAGCTTCCTTCACCACCAATGTCAAGACGCCAGTCAGCTATCAATAGTCCCGATGCACTTGAAAGACCACAGATAGACTATTTCAATGCTCAGAGCAACTGGCTAGATACAGGACGCAAGCCACATCGTCAGTCGAATTTGAGTATTGGCGCAATTCGATCCGTCGGTGCCGGAGGAATGAGCCATCATCTACCGGGATCTATTTCCGCAACGCTAGATCCGTTCCACACTGATCTACCTGTGCCATCACTACAAATCAATTACAACACAGGATACTCCTCCCCCGCACATGGGACACCAGGCCACAGGGGGTTCTCCTGCTAGATTGGCGCGCTTTCCTCTAAATTCCAGAAAATCAAAGTGTTTTAATTCAGACCGACTGCCCCGTGTTTCAAGGCGGGCGCCAATTCGCCCTATTTCTTCCAATCAATTACGAGCTTCTTAGCACGATTCTTCAGGACATCAAATGTAGTGCAAAACAGGTTGATCAAGCTATCAAAACATCCTTTATATTTCAGTACTGTCACTTAGGCCTCACTCCGAGTGCGAATCATACTAGTCTCGTGACATAGGTATCTCGATAGTTAATTTGTTTGTATTAAAGTTGGTAATCGTCTCTTTCATTCATACAACTTTTTGCCTTTAAGAGTTCCTGAAGATACTCAGCACTAGCGCGCTATCTTGTATCCTCGTATACTTTGGTAGGGTCCGTTGGAATTCAAATACTTCATCAATGTTTGGTAGAGAAGGTAAGGGTTGTGATCTCAGGTGTCCGAGATCTGACCGTACTTTCATCGTGCTCAGAGCGTAGTCGCGAGTTATCCACAAGTTTCTTATATTTCTGCAAAAATGTTGAAATGCGTATTCTTTAGGCTGGCTTGACCCAAATCAAACCACCTATTACCATAAAATGTTCCTTAATCTCATGGACTGATAGTAAACTTGAAAATTCATGAGACGTGGAATACAGAAGCGGAACTAATTTGAGAATGATGCCCACGATGTCTGACAAGGAATTGCTTTCAAACTGGTAGTGAAAATTTTTTTCCCTTCATGACCCTGGTATTTGTTAGGGTTGGTTGCCGTAGAGAGGCTAATAGCCAACTTACTTGGTATAATAAATGTAGAAAAAGTCCGAATATAGCAAGGTTTGAAGAATACCTGCTAAAACAGGAATGGCTTGAAAATGGCCTTCTGAGAAATATCGATAAATCCAATTAGGGATATAGAGCGCTCGGTACAGGCCTAAGGCGAATAGGTAATGTGTTGTGATTGTGTCCGCCTCCCCGGTACGTTGAAGCATGAAAAGTTGCGGGAGGATGGCGACGGATTCAAGCCAAATTGAGAAAGTCCAAAGAATCTACATAGTCAAAATAAACTCAGCACGAAGAGCAAAAAGATAACTTACCTCAGAAATGCTGTAATCGTGGGGGAAGAGCAAAGCCAGTACAGCACTGGAAGCAAGTAGGTATTGCACTTTGAATGTATCGATATTAGGGTCATGGGTAGGTTTGTAATCGTTGAGCATCAGGTATATAATATAAGCTGAGGAACCGATAAATAAGATTTTAAATATTGTGTTGTATAGAGAGTCCGTAAAAGCCCAGAACAAATCTGCTCCTCATCTCATTCCATTAGAAATAATGATGGTTGCCAGGAGTGGCATGTGGCGATACTGACCGAGATAGCGAGTGACAAAAACCATCAGATAGAGGATTTGCGATTTGAAGGACAACCCAGCGCAGCTCTATAACCTAGGATCAGATTGAAGCTGGAGCAAGAAACAATCGACGATACATACGCTTGAAGATTTCATCTTCTGCAGAAGAATAAATATAGACGCTAAATGGGAAAAATCGGCTATTCTATGGGGTTAGAAAAGGTAACTGAAATTTAAGCATGATGATACACTTACCTAGTAACCTGAAGATATTCATGATGCTTCTAGGGTGGCAGCAGTGAAACAAAAGTGAAGTAAATTGACGAATAACTGAGTCCAAGATCAATTCAGGGAAGAAGAACAAGCAAATCTAAGTCATGAGCTTCTTCGCTGATTAGGCTCATTCATCTACCTTGAATTTTCTCAATAGTAAGGTAGTCGACTTAGAAGTTGCACCGATAGGATAATTAAGGAGGATTAATGTTGACACGAAGCCTCAAGGATGCGCGGCGGCGCGACTGTTGTGAAGGCACGCGCCCCACCTACGTGCATAATTTATCATTTTATGTAATAAGCCTTCCAGACCGCAGGCGCCAACTACGAAAGATGGAGTCTCTAGGTAGATTTATACTATCAACTACGCTAGTAACTACTGGGTACTTCAGATTCCGGAGGAGGTTATTTCTTAACACCCGTGACCAAGCTAGTATTTTGGTGGTACTAGTATGAATATTAGTGATTTTAGGCTAAGACACTAATGCAGGTGCCCTAGTGATATTTATTGGCGCATCCACCCCATGAATTATTTCATGATTTCGTTACTCGTACATCTTCACAAAGTCCAAGCCAAACTAAACTAACTAGAGATATCCATACTCCGTATGAATCAGGGTCCATAACCAATTTAGAATGTAGATCTGGCAAGGTTACCATCAGCGTCTGTTATACAATGTAAATGTCCCTCAGCCAGTTCGCTTTTCAGAGCGCAAATAGAGCTTTCTCTATCTAACCTATCCCAGTCCCTCAACCCAGATCTTTTCAGTTTTTGCATTTCACCTATTTGTTCAAAAAGTCGATCTTTATCCATATCAAGCTGGGAAAGACGCTTTTCCATAGTTGTATCAAGCTCGGACGGTATAACTTTGCCTCCAGGTATAATCGAACGGAGACCAACAAGATGATTGGGATGTCTTTGAGGATGGGAATAAGATGCCCCCGTGACACTGTTTTGTCTATAAGAATGATGGCGATGAATTTCACCACCTGGACCGCTTGGTACATGATTACTCCGGGGGCCAGTGGGTGTCCCATGTGCTCCGATAGGTATGGGTCCACGACGAATTGAAGAGCCCGTCCACCCAGTCTCTTTGAAACTCGAGCCTCCACGAGGACGAGTTGGGGCGGACAAGAGAGATATATTTGATGAACGATTTTGAGGTGATATGGTCTTAGGACCATGTGGCGGCCCAGGGAAAAGCGATTGGTTATGCGTCAAGAATGCCTTTGGTTGACTTGGAATACTGCTAGTGTGGGGAGGATTGAGAGGCCCGGGAGGTCGCCTTTGAATTTCCAGAGCTTGCGATAATGCAGGAACTTCCAGGTCTTGCAAATTCCTTGTTGCTGCTTGCTCTGTACCAGGAGACCCACTTCTTGCTTTTGGTTGATCTGGCCTGTGTTTCATGGAGGTTGCGCGTTCGTCCTGGCCCGACGGAGGAGCCGAGTCCTGAGAAAAGACACGGCTTGGCGAATGCTTAGCAGCGGGCGACCGACTATGACCACTGACTGGTGGGAGTGAAAACTTGTCTGGGATGGGGGATGATCGTCGTGAATTAGAAATAGAGCCAGGAGCAGAAGTGCGCTTAGATGAGAGGCCTTTGGGAGATGGTGACCTCCGTCTCGGCGCTGAAAACCGCTCGGAGGCATATGGTTCTCTCCGTCCTCCGTAGAAAGGGCTCCTAGCACGAGGTGTCGTTGGTAGCCGTTGGTCCTCTTCAGCCGACAGTCGGTGCCTCAAAGGGGAATTAGGCCTCGTGTACTGATCAGCAGACGGAGGGGGGTGACGGTCTTTTCTCGAAAACCCAGCGTCTCGATCGGATTGTGAGTTCTCTCTTGGTCGCTTTGGTGCGCTCTGACTCCAGAAAACATCGCGAGTGCGATCATCACCGTAAGGAGATCTTGCGCGTCTCAAAGACTGGGCAGGGGATCGAGGCCGCCCATCCCGGCGAGGTGAGAACCTTCGGGAGTATGACTTAGAGTACGGGCCTAGACCACCTTCTCTATTATAAAAAGAAGGACTCCGCGATGAACGACGTCTAAAGGGAGGAGGTGAGCGGCTTCTGGCGCGACCGTATGCCCGCCCGGCAGATGGGACCCATGTGTCAGCAACAAGACGAGGGGAGCGAATTCGGGGAGGCGACCTGCTGCGACGGCTGTATGCTCGAGAGCTCCCTGGACGATAGCTTTCCCCTCCACGATGGTCATCAAACCTATTACCAGATAGAAGGGTCAAATTATGTCTGATACACAAATGAAGCGACGTCACCCCTTATTTAGGGTGCTCTGAGGTTGCAGCAAACCTTCTATTGCGATCCCAATCCATGTTCTGTTGATGGTTTAATATATGCCTAGCAAATAAATGATGAAATAAAGGCTGATTATGTAGAAAAGCTCGTATTGTGCGCGAATTAGCATCAGCCAGACTTTAACAACGCGTTGTTGCTGGAAATTTGCTAGTAGTCTAACAGCTCCCGCCTACAGAAATAATGACCGAAATCCTACCTTAGTAATAATTGCCACCTTTCCATAAATAACCTACCTAGGTACTTCAAGTAGCATGAATTCATTTCAAACATGTACCTAGTTATGAGCACCAAAAGCTAGTTACAACCACTGGCAGATGGTGATAGTAATAGTAGAAACTAGTTTGAGTAGATACATCTGACGTCGCCTATTACTTTACTGTTTAATGCTCCATGACTTGGTGCGGCTTACTATGTACCTAGGAACACAGGCCTGACCCATGAATGACCTAGGCGAATAAGTACTTCTTTTGTAGTGGGAGTAGCTCTCCTATGCTTTCTACAATTATCTACCCTAAATTATACAGAGACTTCTAGATTCTTAATCTTGCTATAACAGGCTCGGTCCTCTCAATTAAATGGGGTGCATGTAAAGTACATTGAAATCTGACACTTGCAAACTAAGCTGTAACATTCAAGTTATACCCTGTGCTCCTTACTATCTTTTTTTATATCAATAATCATGTTAATTAGACTCTGGTTTTGTAAGGCTTGCTGGGCTGCGCGATGTCCAGCGATTGTTTTGGAAGATCCCTCGCCAGACCCAAGATGTTTCCTGTTCCATCCCCAACCTGTTAGGTAAACTCCAATAAAGAATGTTTGTGTTCCTCTTTCGTGCTGTATCGGCGGCTTTTCATCGACATATTTCAACTTCACTCCTTTCCCCATAATCTTTTTGGCGAGTAATTCCTTTGCATGGAGGTGTGTCTCAGGAGTGTCAACAGTGGCAAGCTTTGGTAGCCATAACTGTGACAACCACTCCTCTACTATAGAAAAACCGGTAGAATGAGATAGCACAACTGCAGCTACGTAAGCCTCGAAGATGTCTCCCTTGGTCTTAACCCATCTTTTAGGCTGGCTTAAATAATCCTGGGGTACTGAAGCTCTTCTATCGAAGCCATAATTTGTCGCATATTCTGCTAGTGTTTCATTCTTCACCAAAAGTTCCCTAATTTGTGAAATGCGGCCGGCCGATATCTCTTGAAACTTTCCCCATATGAGCTTTGTGGCAATGAGTTCTATGTATGCATCTCCAAGAATCTCGAGTCTATCATATGTAGTTTTAGGATCACTGCTCACTCCAGGGTGTGTGAAAACCGCCTTTTCAAGTTTCGGGTCGATAATGGGAGGCAATGGGGGTAGCTTTTCGAAATTATTCTGAGCAACCTCCGATGTTGCCGTGATCTGACTTCTGCTTGCGCAGGTGGGCGATTTAGAGAGTGTCGTCTGCTGGGTGATCCGATCTAAGTTTGCGCCAGCCCTTGTATTCTCTGGACTAAAACTGACTGCGCTGCTTCCAGCATTGTTTATGATTTTATCGCCAGGGTGGCCCGGGATAATATGCTTTTCGTGCGATTCATGGTCTCTTAAACGGGAATATTGAGAGGAAGAGGTGTTCTGATCATGAGTCTCGTGATTAATCTGTATTTTAACCTCTAAGTAACGAGATATAATACAAGGAGATGGCATGGGATTCCTAACCTTCGATCTTGTTAGCTTCAAACGATTGTCACGAGACGATGGGAAAACTGATTTTCGTTTTCGGTCCATGGATGAAATGTTACTGTGCTTTGTTTGATATTTGATGTGTTTGGCAAATATCTAAAAGCGATTATATCACGTGATATGACGGTGCGGGATTTCGGGCTTCTCAAGGACCATGCTTGATCAAAAACTTCATATCTATGAGAACAATTTTCAAGAAATGGCAGCACCATACACGCGATTGCTGGACCTGGCTAAGGTATGTACTTATGTTTTACCAGTCCCAGAAACCATTATTTTTCCGCAGTCGCGTATTAATACTAGTTAAAGGTTCAATGCCGCGTGTTCTCTCTAAATTTTAATCCCGAGCGGCTACGACTGGGGAATAAGATACTACGTCAAAGGCTACGAGGCCCAATGCTAGCATCTTGGTACCCAAAGAAGACAGTATCGTTCCGAGATCTGCAGAACACATGTAAACCTTTGGGTTTAACCACATTCGATGAGGCCGAAGATGACAGAGAGGAAGCTATACAAATGTAAGTATTTGAAATATTTCATCTTCATTGTGCCCGCGGAGTTCTGACCATAGAACAGTGCGAAGCTTCGTGGGAAAGGGAGGCCAAAAAAGAAACGAACTGCTGCAGGTAAGGCTGAGGATAATGCCATGAATTTTGCGAACACTTCTAACGAACATCGATTGCATCCAGAATCAAGAACTGCTAAGAAGAAGAAATAAGCTCTTTTATGTCCAGAGTCATATTACCAGACCTTTTAGTAGCATTCTCTTAAATCCGTGTACATTAGTGGTGTTGAATTTCTGTTTTGCTATTTACCTACATTATACAATTTTATGGAATAAATAAAAGGGGCAGACAGTATGCGTTATAGGGTTAAGATCTATGCTTGCCACGCTTCGAAAAGCAACAGGCTGGAAGGCTGTCTTATTTAACTATGTAGCTATGAATCTTTGGTACCTGGTACAGCCATGCACCAGTTAAGCGGTTAGGGCCAGCCATGGAGGTTCTGCTGCTGGCTAGATAGGCAGTCAAGTATTAATCTATATACTTAGCCAAGCATTCGCTCAAGGAGTCACTCAACAGATACTTAAGAAGTATCAATCAACTATTTATCTCAGCGGTCCGGCAAGCATTTATCAAGCATTTAATTTAGAAAGGATTTAGCTATGCCTCCCACAACTTTACATAACCAGCATGCAGGTGTCTAGTGGTGTATCTACTGGTCCTAATGTATTTCATCCATTTTTCATCCATGATATCCGTCAATTATGCCAGTTATTTGAACATCCCCTTTTCAATGCGCAGACCGAGGAAGCCCTTGAAGGTTTCCTAGAGAATGGATCTTAAGCTATCAGAAGAACTTAGTAAATTGGGGGATACCATGATATGTGATGAAGGCGTTGGAATCGACTCGATTTGATACTCTATCTAGGCATGCTTAACTAACTAAGATGAAGGAAGAAGGATTGTAATAGGAAAAGGAGAAGTGGACACTACTGGGTTATTTATTTAACAAGCTTTGAACTGCCTCGCTTTGCGTGATGTAATCCATTGTTTTTGGCGCTAAGCCTAATCCAGGAATCACATAACCATCAATAAAGACTGTAACTAATATAAAGAACTATATCCATACAGGCATCCCCCAGGGATCCCCATTATCCCCAATCCTGTACCTCATCTACAACGCCGACCTCATTAGCAGAGACACGCTCCCCCTAGGAAGCCTTACCAACCGGGTTCCAAGCCAGGGCCCACGGGAGATCCCAACACGGGAACAAGAACTCTGAAGATATCATTAAATAATAATAATTATAGAGTGATTTAGATGTTAATTAATGTTTTAGAAAGAGATATTTTGTTTAAAATAACTTTCTTATAACTAAATGTTTGTCTTCAAATTTCTAATTTGTAAGAGATTAATAAATATATAAAACAGATAATTTAATTAGATTATATAACTGTTAATATTAATAAAAAACTAATTAATGTAATTCACAAGCGAGCCGCCATCCATCCCAAAATCCCACTACAATTAAAAGACTTGAAGCTATTCAAAACAATTAAAACATGTGTTTTTAATAAAACTATCTAATTTAGATATATAGAACATCTAATTCTAGTATAATCAATAATATTATAATTAAAACATATTAATAAAGCATGTTTTAAGCAAATAATTTAAGTAAAAAAAGACTCTACTATTTAAAATTTAAAATCTTTAATAAAATTATCTCTCTATTAAATAATATTAATATCTTTCTAAATAAAAGAGTCTTTAAATCTAGTTATTTTAATTCTAGATTACTTGTTTTTTATCTTTTTTTATTAATAGTAATTATAAATCATAATTTTTCTTTCTTAAAATAACTATATATAATATATTTATTTTATAGCTTTTTAGAAATTAATTTAAGACTTTTTTTAAAGAAAGATAAATTTTTTACTTATTATTTTAAAAGACTTTATACTATAAAAGCTTTTTTATAATTAATAAACTGTATAAAATATAGCTAATAAAGAAAGGATAATGAAGTTATTAATTTAATTAAAAAAACATAAAAATATTTACTTAAATATTTAATTTATTAAGCATTAATTTTAAATATAATAATTATATTTCTGCTACAGCAAAGTTATTTTAAATATTTTTAATGATAAAAATATTAGAATAAGTCTTTAAATAAAGTTTTAAAAAATTAAATTGATTTACAGTTTAAAAGTATAGTTAAATTTATTATTTAATTGGTTTATTATAAGCATATTTTAAAGATTTAAAATATTTAATATCTAATAATTATAAAAGATATAAAGAATATAGAGACATGTAAATAAATATTATATTATTTTATTTATATATTTAATTAAAATAAGAAATTAAATAACTTCTATAATCATTTAAAATAAACAGATAATATTCTTTAATTAAACATTTTTAAAGTTAATAATATATTTAATTCTTTAATTCTATATAATTATATTATTTATATATTATTTGTTGATATAACTCTTTTTTAAAAAATAATAATTATAGAAAGCATTTATTTAATTACATTAATATATTTAATTATTATAACTTACTTCTAATTTTCTAATTAAAAAAAATAAAGTTTTTGGGATATTTTAGATCTAGTAATTATTTTAATAGTTATAATAAGACTTATAGTAAACTTAGTTTTATTAAAATTATAAATATTTTTATAATTAATTTTATAATCTAATATAATATTTTATAGTTAATCAAATTACTTTATAATAGTTTAAAGATTCTTTATTTTAACTCTTTTATAATAATATTTTCAAATATAGCAACTTTAAAGAGTTAATTTTTTTTATAAAATTAATAAATTATTAAATATCTAAATTTTAACTAATCTAAAGAATATTAATCATTTCTTATATTTAAAAATATTAAAGAAATATTTTTAATAAATTATAAAAATAATTTATTTTATAAGCAATTTTCTTTAAATTCTAATATTTTATAATTATTAATATAAATATTAACTGAAAAAGATATATTACTGACTTTATCTTAAAAAATTAAGCAAGAAACTTTAAAAATATGTAATATAATTGTAATATCTAATATTTTATTATTTTTTAGTATAAATATTATTAATAAAATTTAATTATTCTGTTTTATCTGTTTAGAGATCTTTAAAGTCAAAATTAATGATATGACTGAAGATTAAATAGCTTTAATTTATGATAATGATTGAATTTCAGGATGGATGGCGGCTCGCTTGTGAATTATGTTAGTTAAGCAAGCTTAGTCAGTAGTTTAGTATGTTTATACTGTAGATTATATAATACTGGAATTTGTATCTTTAGTAAATTTTTTTATGCTTAATTTTCTTTATCTAAAATTATTAATGTTATATTATTTAAATTATAATATAAAACTAAGCATTAAATTTCTTTATTTTTTTAAGAGATTTACTTACTAGAATAGAGTTTTTTTATAATTTATATAATTAAAAGCTAAAACTATATACTGCTAATATTAATAAGTAAATTAGATAATTAAAATAATTAATTGAAATATTACTTATAAAATTATACTAATTAATAAAAAATTTATTATATAAGATATTATTAAAAAAACTTTCTGTAGAAATGATAGAGAAAATCTAGTTAAATTATAAGAATAAGTTATATAACTAGAATTAATATTAATGTCACGGGTCAAAGCAGCTGTCCTTCTTTTATGGATGTGTACATTAGTGATTCATAGACTTGAAGTCAATGATATCACAACTTTAAAGTCTATAAGTAGGACTGTTGTTCCAACTGTTATGAAAAATAAGAATTAGTCTCATTATACTTTATTGCAATATATATACTCTACTTATTTATTAAAATATTCTTACTTAATTAACAGACTTTTTATTCTGACAAGTAAAATCTTTATATTTTAATTTTTTTTAACTATCTAAGAATATCTTTAGCATAAGATATCAAGTCTAACTTTTTTAAAGAAAATTAGTTTCTAGTAAATCTACTGTTGCTTCTTCTAAATTTATTTAACAGCTAGAAAATAATATTTATTAGTTAGAATGATATTAAGAATTATAATAAATATTTAAAAAATTATAAAATAAAGTTAAACAATCTAATACTAAATTATTATTAAATTAATAGCAAAAAAAAAACTTATTTTTATCAGACTTTAAGATTAAAATTAAATTTTAAAATATTTTTATCTTTATTCTTGACTACAATCTATAATAAAAACAAAAATAATTACAAGATTTATAAAGTATCTTTCTAGAAGCATTTTATAAATTTCTTAATAATAATAATTAAAAAATCCTAATAGTATTAATCTTTATAAATTCTATCTGTTATTAGAGATAATATTAATATATAAAAAAAAATATGAAAAATATCTTAATAACTTTAAAAGTTATGACAAGACTTTGAAAAATAAACTATTATATTTATTTAAAACTCAGTAATCTTCTAACCTGATACTATAATAAAATTAAAAAAAGTATATTAAAGACATGATTAAAATTTAAAGGAATTTAATAGTTATTTAGCTATACTAAAATATTATTTTTCTTAACTAGCTGAACTTAAACAAGTATTAGTCTTTTTTTTAAATTTTTATCTAATCTCTGTTAATATATTTAAAAATATATATTAAATTTATCTAGTATTTATAATAAAATAATATCAATTATTACTTATTATTAAAGACTTTTATAATTTAATTCAAAATAAAAACATTTTTTTTCTTTATTATTAAATAAATATTTCTTAAGAAATGATAACACTTCTTAAACTAGATAAAATTATAAATATATATTAAATAAAACTTATCAACAATTCATTAATAAAGAAAAGAAACTATAATAATACTATATATATAATAGCATGAAATATCTTGCTAATTACTGTTTAAAATAATTAGTTAAAGTATAATCTCTTTAACTAGAAAAATTAAGAAATAAAAACAGATTAAAGTAATTTTTATTGCTTTAACTAAAGATTTTTTTATAAAGACTTTCTTTTATTTTTAAATTTTAATTATTGTACAAAACACTATCAAAATCTATACAGATTTAGATAGTTATGTAGAGATAGATATTATTAATTATAAATTTATATTAAACTATAACTTACATAAAATACTCTTAACTGTCTTCACTATTAAAATTATTAATAATAAAAATATCTCTATCTATGAAGTATGGCAGATCTCTTTTATAATAAAAGATACTTAAAAAACTATAAAACAGATTAAACAATTCTATATTATAATAAATAGAAGTTTAGATATTAAAAAATATTTATTTTTTTTATAACTATTATTTATAATCTATATCTTCATTTATTATTATAAAATCATCAGTAATAATTTAAAGCTATTATTATAAAGTTTTTCTCTTCTTATAAATTTACTAAAATATATTAAAATATTAGTCATATCTTTATAATTATCAAGCTTTTTAAAGAAATATAGCTTTTAAAAGAGAATGATATATCATTAAATATTTTTAAAATATTAAAAGAACTAAAAGACTATTTACAAGTCTTCTTTATTTTTAAATCAAAAATCTTATTTTTTTAAAAGATCACAGATCATTCTATTAAGCTAAAAGATAATAAAATATTATTATTTAGACTTATTTATGCTTTCTTTTGAAAAGAATTAAAGATTTTTTGACAATATCTAAAAAAATATCAAGAATAAAAAAATAAGATTCTTAAAAAGTTCTGCAGGAGCATTAATTCTCTTCATGCTTAAAAAAATATTATATTTATATATTAATTATCAAGAATTTAACAAGATATTAATAAAGAATTAGTATTCTTTATTTTTTATTATAAAGATTTTATACTAAATTGCAGAAGTTAAATACTTTAGTAAAATTAATATTTAAAATATTTATTATTAAATTTATATCTGCAAAGAAGATAAATAAAAAACAGTTTTTTAAATTTAATATAAATACTTTAAATATACAGTCATATTCTTTAATTTAATTAATGCTTTAACTATTTTTTAAAATTATATTTATATTGCTTTATATAATATTCTTAACTGTTTTTGCATTATATATTTTAATAATATTCTTATATTTTCATCTAATTAAAAAATATATATTAATTATATCAAGCAAGTATTAGAAAAAATGCAATTAGCAGAATTATACATTAAAACTAGTAAATGCCTTTTTTATTAACAACAAGTCAAATTTTTAAATATATTATCTTTATAAATAACATATTTATAAATAAACAATAAATTACTAACATTATTTTATAAAAAAATCTTACAGTTATTATAATATCTAAATCTTCTTAGAATTTTATAATTTCTATCAAAAATTTATATAGAATTATTTTTAAATTACATTATCTTTAATATCTTTTCTTAAAGAAATAAAAGACAGGAGAAAACCTGAATCTCTTAAATTTTTTTAAAAAAAAAATAGTATTTTATTATCTAATTACTATCTTTTAGAGCGCGCTACTATTATAATATTTTAATTTAAAAAAAATTATATAGTTAAAAATAGATGCATTTAACAAAAGCATGACTGAAATACTTTTTTAACTTAATAAAAAAGAATAATATTATTCTATAGCATTCTAATCTAAAAAGTTTAGTAAAGTTAAACTAAATTATAAAATATTAAATTAAGAACTTTTTGCTATAGTTTATTTTTTTAAACACTGAAGATAATATCTTAAAAATAGTAAGTATATAGTTAAAATGCTATCTAATTATTATAATCTATAGAACTTTATAAAATAATCTAGAATAAATAATTAACAAGCACGTTAATGCATGTTTTTAATATTATATAATTTTATAATTAAATATCAAAGTAAAAAATCAAATCTAGCAGATAATTTATTTTAAAAATCAGGATTTTCTTTAAAACAGTCTTAAAAAAGTAACTTGTTAATATTAATAAGACAATAAATTATTAATATAGTCTCTTTAAGTGTAAGAGAGCTATTGCAAAGTAAAATTTAATTTAAATCTTGTAATAAAAAATAAAATTATTTTAAATTTAGTATTTATATAGTACTGAATTTCTTAAATCAAAAATCAAATATAAAAATAGCTGATTAAGCTATCTAAGATCAATTAAATCAAGAGTAGTTTATTTTCCAGTTTATAATAAATTAAATTGATTTTATAAAAGATGTCTATTATATAAAAAATAATAAAGATTTAAAAGATTTAATCAAGAAATTACAAGTTAAAAATGTGAAGTCTTGATAATAAAAAGTAGATATTCTTAAAAATAGATAAAATAAAACTTAATTTATAGACAAGAAAGAAATATTATAATATCAGTAAAGACTGTATATTTTAAATAATAAAAAATTAAAATAAAAATTACTGTTCTTATATCATAATAATCTTCTTGCAGAATACTTTGGACAAATCAAAATTAAAAAATTACTAAAATGCAAATATTACTAAATAAATTTATAAAATAATATTGCTAAATATATACAGAAATATTCTATATATTAAAAAGTTATAATTTAAAAATATAAATTTTATAAAGAACTAAAATCTCTATTTATATTTAATTAATCTTTTAAAGAACTATTCATAAATTTTGTTATAAAATTGTCAGAAATTATTTATAAAAATAAAATAGTGAATAGTATTCTTGTTATTATTAATAAATTTATAAAAATATCTTTATTTTTTTCTATTTCTAAAACTATAATCACATTAGACTTAGCTGAATTATTTCATAAAAATATTAAACTAAAATATAAATTATTTAAGAAAATTATCTCAGATTATAAATCAATTTTTATCGGCAAATTCTGATTATTTTTATATTATATAAATAAAGTTAAAATACAATTATTAACAGTATTTTATTCACAAATTAATAAGTAAATTAAACAAATAAATCAAGTACTTAAATAATACTTATGTTATTATATTAATATTTAACAAAAAACTTGGCCAAAACTACTTCATACTGTAAAATTCGCGTGCAATAATGCTATAAATATATTAATAAATATTTTATTTTTTTAATATTTATATAACTATTTATCAAAGTTTTATATATAAATCAAGAACAATTCTTTAGAGAAAAAAATCTAAATATTTAAGTATATTATAAAAAGCTATAACAGCTTAAAAAACAACTCACTTATCTATAATTAAAAAGCATTAAAAAACAAGCAACTTATTATAATAAATATTATAAATTAATAAAAATTAAAAAAAAAAAAACATTAATACTACTTTCAACTTAGAATCTTAATTTAAAAGTACTTGCGCGAAAACTAGTATTAAAATTTATTAATTTTTTTTATATTTTAGATACAATTAATTTACAAGTTTATTAACTAAGTCTATTAAATCAATATTTTAGAATTCATAACGTGTTCCATATTTTATTATTAAAATTATGAAAACAAAAAGATAATATTAATTTATTATTAATGTTAGAGTTGATTGACAATAAAGAATAAAAACTTGAAAAAGTAAAAAGAAAATAAATTTTTTATAAAAAAATTTACTATTTTATAAAATAAAAAGACTGATCATCTGAATATACTTAATAAATTCTAAAAAAAATATATATTTAATATAAAGCTAGCTATATAGAAATATAAAAAGAAGAAGAAGCTTTAAAATAAACATTAATTTAGTTAAGAGTAATAAAAATTTACAGAAAATTTATTTACTTAAAAAGAAAAATAAATAAAAATAAAAGCAGAAATTTAATTAATAAAATATATTATTAAAAACAACAACAAGTAAACAAGAAGATATTTAAATAATATTATGCAGAAATAGAAATAGTATATAAAATATAATTTAAATATAAAAAAAAAGATAGAAAGAATTTTATTAATTTTTTTAAGTATACTTGCTTCTATTATAATATTTTTATTATTATAAATATAAACTATCTTTTTCTTTATATCAGCAAAAAATATCTAAAAAACAATTATTTATAATATATATCTTTTATTATGGAAATTAGTCTAAACATCTTTAAAGATGTAAAAATATCTTATTTATAATAAATAATATTTACTATAGATATTAGAATTAAGTACAACTTAGCATGTTAATTTTTATAAAATATATAATAAACTTTCTTAAATAACTAAGAACATGTTAGCTTTATAAGCAACATTATAATAAAATATAAATATTTATTTTATAATTCTTCTTCTTTATTATAAAATAATATATATATCTATACGCAGCCTTCACATTAACAAAGATTAAGTATAGTGTTAGCATTACTTTTATTATATCAGAGAGAATATTATTAATCTATATTAAATTATTTGTCTTATCTTGCTAATAAAAATTAATATATTAGTTTAAAATATCTGCAAGATCTGCAGTATTTTCTAATATTTTTAGAATTATTTAATCAGTCAATATAAAAATCTTTAAACTTTTCTTTAAAAAATATATAGCTTTATATATATTATTCTGTTTAATATATTACTTGCATAGAATTAAGCACTTAATATCTAAAATATATTTAATAATTAATAGCTCTTTAAATAGCGGATTATATTTTTTAATTAAAGTTCTTAAACAGTAAAGATATTAGAGAAGCTTTAGCTTTATTAGAATATTATTTATTGCTTAATTATAAGATATAATATTATTATTAATAAAGATCTTTGAAAATTGAGAATAAAAATTTTATAGATATAAATAATAAGAAAATTGATTTCTTGTAATCAAAGATCTTATAAAAATATAATAAAATAGTGATTTTTATAACAAACAGTCATCATTATATTTATAAAAATTATAATAAATATTCAATTTTAAAATATATATTAATATTATCTACACTTAAATACAACAAAAGCATTCTATTTTCAGTATAACTAAATCTATAATTTATAACTATAAAGAGCTTTTCTTTATAAGTTAATAATAAAGCTATATTAAAATATCTATATTAAAATATCAAGCTTTTCAGAATAATAAAAAACTTTCTGAACTTTAATAATTATATTAACAAGAAGATTCTTTATTAAAAAACTAATAAATAAAAATAACTTTATTATTTATCACAGGTTCAATTCTTCTTTCATTAAATTTAAATTAAAAGAATATATTCTTTATATCTGTTATTAACTTTTATTCACAGATCTCTCTTAAAAGCATGATTCTTTCAGAATTATCAACATAAAAAAATATATATATATATATATAATACTTTCAAGACTCTCTAACAAAATAAAATCTATAAATAATAACTAAAACAGTCTTTTATACAAGAGAAGATAATTATCATAAATTAAAGCAGCTGTTCTTCTTTTATAAATGTATATATTAGTGATTTATAGACTTGAAGTTAAAAATATTATAACTTTGAAGTGTATAAGTAGAACTGTTGTTCCAAATATTATAAGAAATAAGGATTAGTTTCATTGTACTTTGTTGCAATATGTATACTCTACTTGTTTGTTAGAACATTCTTATCTGGTCAACGGGCTTTCTACCCCGACAAGTAGAACCTTTACAATTAAAAAAGATAAAAATATAGATTTATTACCTTATTCAATAAATAATATTATTAAATTAATATAGATTTAGATTTATATAATAAAAGCTTAAAAAATATAATTAATTTATTTTATAGATTATTTATTAAGCTAAAAATATAGAAATTATATTAAAGTTAAAAAAATAAAAATTATTAAAATGTTACATTTTAAAATTTAGCTACTACTCATGCAGCAAAAATAAAAAATAAATATAAATTATTTTATTAATATTATATTTTAAAAGATTTATATTGCTAGTTACTGTAAAAATAATATTTAAAAATTAATAATCTATATTTTATAAAGTATATAGAATATTTTTAATTATTTATTTCTTATATTTAATAATTTTAATTAATAAAATATTATATTTACCAGGTATAAATTAATACTTATAAAATCTAAAAATTAGTTTATAAATTTTTTAATAGAATTTCTTTAATATATATAGAAGACTGAGATTAATTTATATTAATGTAAAAAAATCTTTATTAAATATTAATTTTAATTTTATAGCATACATGCATGACTTTATAATATAATATAATATAACTTTTTAAATAATTTATAAATAATATTAATTTAACTTATAATATATTAAATATTATTAAACATTGAGAAAAATATAATAGTTAAAATACTAGTAAATAAATAATTTAAAAATTTAAAAATTAAAAATAAAAATCATACTATTCTATTTCTAATATTTTATATTAAGATGAAAGATACTTTAAATCTAAAATATATATTAATTTAAAGAGTTAAAGGCATTTATATATAAAAGATTAATTATATAAGTTATAACTATTTAAAAAAAATTATTAAAATTATTTTCAATTAAAGATACAGAAGTATTTTTAAAAAATAATTACTATAAGAATTAATTTAAGAATTTAAAGTTAGAGTTTAGATAAAGTCTTTATTTTGAATAAAAAATAAGTTAAAAAATATATATATTAAGGTTTGGAAAATTATTAGTTCAAAAAAGATAATAGTTTTATAATATAATTAAGTATTTTAATAAATAATTATATAATTTTAATGAATATGTTTAGATATATAAATTATAATTTTACTATAAAAATTATTTAATAATTTAGAATTTTTATCAAGCTCTTAAAGAAAAATTTTAAGATAATAAAAATATAATAAAAATATTATTATTTTTTAACCTATATAATTCTACTGAATATTATTATTAACAGTTAATATTAAAAAACATTTTTTGGTAAATTCTATTTTTAGAGCATTATAATATAATACTAGAGTATATATAATTTATAAAGTATAAAATCTTTTTTAAATTATTAAAATATAAAATTAATCTAATTGTCAGGCTTAATTTTATAAATCTTGGCTTGCTGGTTTTAAAAGAATTCTATAAAAATTATATATTAATAAAAAGTATTAGACTAATATATTCTAGTAAAATTATTTAATAAAAAAGAAAGATTATTATATATAATAGTATAAATTTTTTGAATCTTTAAAAAAATTTAAAAAGATGGATATTATTGCATATAAAAAAGATTAAAAAATATTAATATAAAAGATCTGCTAGAGAACAGTACTGTTTTAATTTTTTTAAAAAATTAGAATAGTATTCAAAAAATACTAAATAGAAAGATTAATATAATAATAATAAATATTATAGAATTTTATTATTTAATTAGAAAGAAAAAAGTTAAAATATTTATACTAATTTTATATAAAATAGAGTAACAGCTGAAGAAACTTTGAAAAAATAAAGAAAACTAATTTATCAAAATCTTATAAATTTATAAATATTTTTTAAAGTAAAAACCTCATAGATTATCTTTTTATAAAAAAATAATTATAAATTTATATTAAAAGTAAATAATTCAGCAGAGACTATTAAATATAAATTATTATATAAAATATTATAAAAAAAGTTAAAGACTGTTTATTAATATATAATTAATAATTTTAAAAAAAAGACTTATAGAGTCTAGCTATATTATATATATTATATCTATTTTAATACTAGAAAAGTCTAATAATAACTTATAGTTTATATAAACTATTAGATGCTAAATCAAAAAATTAATACTTAATTTCTTTAATAGATAAAATTTTAGAGCAAGTATTTTACATAAACTTTTTTATAAAACTAGATATCTATTAAAAATTTTACTAAATTAAAATAAATTCAACATCTAAAAACTTAATTATCTTTTAATTTAGATATAAAAGCTATAAATACAAGATTTTATTTTTTAAATTAATTAATATATTTATTATATTTTTGCATTTTATAAATAAAATTCTTATTATTTATTTTAATTAGTTTACTATAACTTTTATTAATAATATTTTAATCTACAGCAAAAATACTAAATATAAAATTAATTTTATCGATTAATAATATTAAAATAAAATTTAATAAAATTAGTACTATACAGGATTAAAAAATATTTAATTTTTTTTTCAGATTTTATAATTTCTATTATCTAAATATAAATAGAATTATATTATTAAATTGTTAATTTGCTTGATCTATAAAAGTATAAAATTTAAATAAAACTTTTTAATAATTTAAAAAGATATTGTATAATATATTACTACATAGCGCGTTAAAAGTCTGTTTACACTTCTCTAAAACACACCAAAAAACAACAAAACTTGATTTTCTTTCAATTTAACGTATCTTCACTAATTTACATAGTAAAATATTTTTTAAAACTTTTTACTTATAATTAAGTATTAAGAGTATACTGTCTATATATAAAATCTTTTCTTAATGTTTTTTTCTATAGAGTGGGAAATTATCAAAAATTATAGAAAAAATAAAACAGCTTTTTTTGTATGGGATGCTGGCAACATAAAGAATTGCTTAAAAATTCAAGATTTTAGAGTCTTAATTTTCAAAAGTTTATAACATCTTAATTATGAGGATATACTAGAAAGACTTATATATATATTATACTTGAAATAGACTAAAATGTATATAAAATTATAAAAGAAAATAGATTATAATATATTTTGTTACTAAAAAAGATCATATTTTAAAAACTCCTTTTCTATTTTTAAAAAGATAGGGAGTATTAAGTTTTATATTATTTAATCTTTCATATATTATCTATTATATTGAATATATAATATAAATGTCTCAGCACTATAGCCATTATGATTATTGTTTAATATGTAGTTATTGAGTTTTTTTTTGGTGTGTAAACGGACTTTTGAGCTAATAGTTTAATATATTATTATAATTTAGATTTATTTATTTATCTAAAAACCAATACCTTAAAAGACGTTATTATAGAAATACTTCTATAGTAATATAATAAAAATTAATACTTTATTATATATTATTTTAAAATAATAAATTCTACAACGCAAAATTACAATATTTATAATTATAAAATTATTAAAAAAATAATATATAAAGTTGAAAAAATATAATAAAAAAAATTTAATAATATTTTTATAAATTATTGCATGCTTAAACCCTTTATAATAAAATAAAAATTAAATTTTTAATGAACTAGATAGACTAAATTTATTTTTTATTTTTATTTTTTAATATAATATTAATTTAATATAAAAACATACTTGCTAATGTTTTAAGTTAATTTTAGAATATATTTAAAAAAATTTAAGAATAAAATAAGAACTTTACTATATTTTAAATATTTAAAATTTAAAGTTACATTTTATATTTCTATATTTAAGAAAATAAAGATTGCAAGTATTATATAAAATATAAATATTATTAATTAAATTTTTATAATGAATTAGAAAAATCTAATATTAAAAATTTATTAAAAAATAATCTATAAAAGAAATTAAATTATTAACTCTATTAATTAATTATTATATTAAAATTAACTAGTAATAATAAATATTTATAATTTATAAGTAAAATTACAGAACAAGATTTATAAATACTTTTTAATTATTTATTTAAAAAAGATAAAGATAAAAGCACTAATAAAAAATTAATATTATTAATTTATATAATTTATTAATATTAACAATTATGTAAATAATTATTTAATCTATAAATATATTAAAACTTGTTATAATCTATTTTTAGAATTATTATAATTTTTTATTTTTAAAAGATTCTGACAGCATATATATATATTAATTTTTATTTTTACAAAGTTAAAGAATGAATTTAATACAGTATTTATAATTATAAATTAATTAAAAAAGTATTATTATACTATATTATGTTATAGAAAAATAATTTATTTATTTATTATATATCTCTATTTTAGATAGATTTGTCTAATTTTATAATATTAAATTATAAATATTAATTTAGATCTAAATTTTAGAAGAAATTCTACAGTATTTTAAAATTAAAATAAAGTTAATATCTAGATAAGATCTGTAGATAAATAATTAGATAAAATTATAAATTAATAAATTAATAAAAGATTATATTTTTTAATTAATTTTTATTAAAATAATTAAATAAGCTTTTATCTATACTAAACTTTACTTATATTATACTATTAAATAAATTTATAGAACTGTTACTTTTTGTAATTAAATAAAAATATATATTATATACTTTATTTAATTAAAGAGCGAATTAGAAAATAAAAATACTGTACAGAAGAGAATAAAGAAATCAGTTAATTATTATTATTAATTAAAATTTTAAAAGATCTAGCAGAAACTTGTTAAATTAAATAATAAATTTTTATAATGTTTAAAAAAAGATAAAAAATACATATTAAATTTATTTATTATTAAAGTTAAAGACACATCGAATATTTTGTTTAAAAAATTAAATAAAAAATTTTATATCTTTAATATAGATGAATGATTGACAGAAGTAAGAGATAAAATAAATTATTATTTTTAGAATATGTTATTAAAAACTGCAGTATTAAATAAAATAAATAAATAATAATAAAAATTTAATATAATATCTAATTAAATTAATAAAGAACTTAATTATAAAAATAATAGAGTATTATAATTAATATTCTAAATAATTAAATTTTTTTAAGCAATTATAAGAGTAAATTAAAATAATAAAAGAAATTAATTTTTAAAAAATTATATAAATAATAATTTCTTAAAAAATATAAAAGTGTCTAAATAATTAAGAAATTTAATAAAATTAAAATTAAAATTAAAGTAATATAATTAATTAAGCTAGAATAATCTAAAAAAATTATAAAAAATTATATTTAATTATAATTAGAAGAGATATTTTTTTAATTATAATAAAAATAAGAGGATTATTTTTTAATAATACTTAATATTTAATCTGTATAGCGTCTGACTGAAAACAGCTATAAATAACAAAGAAAATAATATTATAATTATAATTTAAAATGCAAGTCTAGTGTAATAAAGATTCTGTTATTACTTATTATTTATGTAATAATTAAGCAAGCTTAGTTAGTAGATTAATATATTTATACTATAGGCTATATAATACTAGAATCTATATTTTTAGGACATTTCTTCTTTTTCTCATGCTTAGTTTTCTTCATCTAGAATCTATTAATATTATGTTGGTTAGATTGTGATGGTATAATTATGTATTTATATTTTATATAAAAATAAAAGTCTTTTAATATTTTTTTAGTTATTATATTATATTTTACTACTAATATATAACTATATTTTTTATTTCTTTATATTTTTTATTACATAATTATTATAAATTTCTAAAATATTACTTTTCTATTATGTCTTTATTTTTTATAGTTTAGTTATATTTGTTACAATCTCACTTCTGGACATAGAATAGCGTTGCAGAAGTGTAGAGTGTCTAGAAAGATGAAAGAATGTAGAATATAAAAGTTAGAATGCTAATATTAACATTAATAAAAATTTAATTATTTAGTTGCAGTATATTACAACCTAATATATATTTAGATATATAATATAATTTTATATAATTAAAATTATAACTGCATATAGCTTTATTAATTAAATTATTATATTAATAATTATTTTTTATTAAGTATATTCTTGTAATAAACATGCCTGCTTTATTATTAATATAATATATAGTATATAATTATAACAATCTAAGATAGCGTAATTAATACAAGTATATTTATTTATAATTATATAATAATTATAGTTTAAATAGCTTTATTTTATTTAAAGTAAATAGTTTTATTAAAATATTATAGTTTTTAAATTTAATAATTTTTACTTATATTCATAGTATAAAGTCCCTGCTTATAATTATATATAGATTATAATAATGTAATTATGCTATATATATTATTATTATAATAAAAATAAATATTAAAATAATCTTGTTTGCTGTAAACGTCATTTTTTAAGTTTTAATACTTAAATAATTTAATGTCTATATCTTATATAAAAAATTTTAATTTTTAATTTTTTTTTCTCTCTAGTTATCATATTATATTTTCTTAATATATATAAGTATACTTTTTATTTATTTATATTTTTATTATATAATCTTTATAAATTCTTAATATTCTACTTTTTTATTATATTTTCATTTTCTAACTTAATTATGTGACTTGTATTAAAGTAATATTATTATTATATTAATAATTCTTTATGCTAGAGACTTTATGTAAATATATTTTATTATTTTAAAATTATTATTATTATTATATATTATTATTTTAATACTGTAATTAATATAGAATACTTTATATTAGATATTTTATATTATTATATTATATTATAATTAAACTTTTATTATTTAAGTCTTTATTTATTTTATTACTTGATAAAGATACTTTTAACTATATATTTATTATTATTAGAGAGTTACTCTGTTCTATCTTCCTGCTGCGGGACTCTTTCAGAGGCGCTAGCGGCCAGCAAGCCTTTATTATCTATTCCTCTAATCTCTAAAAGTCTCCATATCTGCATTCTAGAAGATAGTTTCTGTATCTAGAAATTAGATATTTATATTATTTAGCAGATTTTTTTATCTTTATATAATATTCTTAAAGTTAATTGTCTGTCTTCTCTTACTATAAATAATAATAAAAACAAGTCAGCTTATACTAACTGATTTTAACTGCTGAATGCTTATATTAATATTAATATTAATTTAAGATTCTTTCTGATGAATTCTAAAATTTTCTAAAATATAGAGATTATAGTTATTTTTAGAAGATTTATGTTAATTGATAGAATATATTAAAATTAATATTACAATATAATTTTTTAAAAAAAGATATTTTAGTAATTGTCACGGGTTAAAGCAGCTGTCCTTCTTTGATTAATGATGGACGTGTACATTAATGATTTATAGACTTATAGTCAATAATATCACAACTTTAAAGCGTATAAATAGAACTATTGCTCTAAATATAATACGAAACAAGAATTAGTCTTATTTTATTTTATTGTAATATATATATATTATTTATTTATTAAAATATTCTTATCTAATTAACAGACTTTCTATTCTAATAAATAGAATTTTTATATTTTAATTTTTTTTAACTATTTAAAAATATCTTTAATGCGAGATATTAAATCTAACTCTTTTTAAAAAAGATTATTTTCCAGTAAATTTACTATTATTTCTTTTAAATTTATTTAATAGCTAAAAAATAATATCAAGAGCTATAATAAATATTTAAAAAATTATAAGATAAAGTTAAATAATCTAATACTAAATTATTACTAAATTAATAATAAAAAAAGATTTATCTTTATCAGACTTTAAAATTAAAATTAAAATTTAAAATATTTTTATTTTGATTCTTAACTAAAGCCTATAATAAAGACAAAAATAACTATAAAATCTATAAAATAGTTTTCTAGAAATATTTCATAAATTTTTTAATAATAATAGTCAGAAGACTCTAACAGCATTAATTGTTATAAATTTTACTTATTAATAGAGATGATATTAATATATAAAAAAATATTAAAAATATTTCAATAACTTTAGAAGTTATGACAAGATTTTAATAAATAAATTATTATATTTATTTAAAACTCAGTAACTTTTTAATCTGATACTATAATAAAATATAAAAAAATTTATTAAAAATATAATCAAGATTTAAAAAAATTTAATAGTTATCTAGCTATTCTAAAATATTATTTTTTTAATTAACTAAATTTAAATAAATCTTAATCTTTTTTTAAACTATTATTTAATCTTTATTAATATATTTAAAAATATATATTAAATTTATCTAATACTTAAGATAAAATAATATTAATTATTATTTATTATTGAAGATTTTTATAATTAAATCTAAAATAAAAACATTTTTTTTAATATTTAATAAACATTTTTTAAGAAATGATAATACTTCTTCTTAAACTAAATAAAATTATAAATATAAATTAAATAAAATTTATTAATAACTTATTAACAAGAAAGAAAAATTGTAATAATGCTATATATATAATAGCATGAAATATTTTATTATTATTTAAAATAATTTATTAAAATATAATTTCTTTAATTAAAAAAATCTCTGTTAAAAATAAGATTAAGCTAGAATAATTTCTATTATTTTAATTAAAAAATTTTTATAGAGACTTCTTTTTACTTTTAAATTTTAATTATTGTATAAAATACTGTCAAAATCTATATAAATATAGATAGTTATATAGAAATAGATATTATTAACTATAAATTTATATTAAATTATAACTTATATAAAGTACTCTTAAATACTTCTACTATTAAAGCTATTAATAATAAAAATATCTTTATTTATAGAGTATAATAGATCTCTCTTATGATAAAAAATATTTAAAAGATTATAAAATAGATTAAATAATTTTATATTATAATAAATAAAAATTTAAATATTAAAAAAAATATTTATTTTTTTTTCTATAATTATTATTTATAATTTATATCTTTACTTATCATTATAAAATTATCAGTAATAATTTAAAATTATTATTATAAAGTTTTTTTTATAAGTTAATTAAAATATATTAAAATATTAATTATATTTTTATAATTATCAAGCTATATTTAAAATATCTATTATTAAATTTATATTTAGAAAAAATAAATAAAAAATAATTTTTTAAATGTAGTACAGACACTTTAAATATATAATTATATTTTTTAGTTTAATTAATGCTTTAGCTACTTTTAAAACTATATTTATATTATTTTATATAATATTCTTGACTATTTTTATATTATATATTTTAATAATATTCTTATTTTCTTATTTAATTAAGAAACATATATTAATTATATTAAGTAAGTATTAAAAAGAATAACGTAATTCCCGGTGCCGTCGGCCACTTTTTCAAATTCAACCATGGTTGAAAGACTTGAAGCTATCCCCAACAATTAAAACATGCATTTTTATTAAAACTATCTAATTAAGACGTGTAGAACATCTAACTCTAGTATGATCCTGTATATAATAATTTCAACATGTTGATGGAGCTTGTCTTGACGTGATTAAAGATATTATTATTAAATTTATATTTATAGATTTAATGACTTTAAGAGATTCTTTTTATTGTAATATTAGATTTCTAGTTTTCTGAATAGAAAGACTCTAATTAAAAGTTATTTAATATCTAGATCTAGACTTTTTAGATCTTTTCTGTGTATTAACAAGTTATAAATCATGATTTCTTTTTGCTAAAAGTTATATTGTAGAGAGCAATTTCTAAAATTCTTTATAATTTAATTTATTGCATTTTTTAAAGCGCTTGAGAGACTTTAAGATTCTTTTTTAATAGTTTTTTGATTAAGAAATGTTGCCAATACAGTTGTTAAAGTGTATAAGATATAGTAAGAGTTAAAGAAATTATAGAAAATTTATTTTAACTGAAAAGAGATATAAATATAGCTAGTATAATATAAAGCTTTTCAAGTATTTTTTTAAGATTCAAAGAACTGATTTTGATTGTAGTAAAGTTATTTTAAATATTTTAAAATATAAAAATCTCTAAATAAGCTGTAATATAGGCTTTTAAAAAGTTTATTTTATTAATATAATTAAATTCAAGACAGATTTTAATCTTAATTAGATTTTTATAAGCATGCTTTAAAGATTTAAAACAATTAATATTAAGTGATTATAATAGATGTAAAGATTGAGAAGACATGCAGATAGAAATAATATATTTATTTATATATATTTTATTAAATTAAGATATTAGATGACTTCTATAATTATCTAGAATAAAAAGTCTATATTAACTAACTGTATAGCTAGTTATTGCAAAAATAAAGATTTTTTAAAGTTAGTAAAGAATGATTTTATTAGAAGTTTATTTATTTAAATTTAATTTAATTTTTTAATTAAAAGATAAAAGATTCTCTTTAAATAATTTTTTAATATAAATCTTTTCTTTGAAGATAATGCATGAAAAAATAATTTAATTAATTAAATTAATATATTTAATTACAGTAACTCACTCTCAATTTTCTGGCTATATAAAATAAGACTTTCTAGATATATTAGATTTAATAACTACTCTAGTAATAGCTATTAGATTTATTATAAAGTCAGTCTTATTAAAATTAAAGATATCTTTAATTTAAATTTTATACTTTATTTAAATCTTTTATAATTAATTAAATTACTTTCTTATTATGTTTAGATTTTTGTATAAAGCTTATTAATAATTATATTTTCAGATAAATTGACTTTTTATTTCTTTATTTTAAGAGATAAAGATACTGATTTAGTTTTTATTTATAAATTTATATAGAATTAAGCCATTAGATTAAAGAAGAATATTAGTTATTTTCTGAATATAAAATAATTTTAAAGAAACTTTATATTAATCTTTAAATAGTATTTATAATATTAAAGTCTTTTTTTAAGATAGTTTGAAGCAACTAAAGCACTTTTTTAGTTAAAATTAAATATTATTAAGTCTATCTTAAAAAGTTAATCAGAATATATTAAAAGTAATTGCTGCTTGATAAATATTGTAAATTTCATTCTTTTTTATAGATAATATAGCTAGTAGGATCCTGCCTTCTTGTTTATTTAAATTTTGAGATGATTGATGTCTTTTTGGTGGCATGATGGTTGTTTGAATAGATGAAGATAATTGGGATGGTTGAATTCGACAAAGTGGCCGACGGCACCAGGAATTAAGTTACAATCTATAGAATTATATATTAAAGTTAATAAATGCTTTTTTAATTAATAATAAATTAAATTTTTTGAATATATCATCTTTATAAATAATATATTTATAGATAAATGATAAATTACTAATATTATTTTATAAAAAAGAATTTTATAGTTATTATAATGTTTAAATCTTTCTAAAATTTTATAATTTTTATTAAAGATTTATATAAAACTATTTTTAAATTATATTATCTTTAATCTCTCTTTTTAAAAAAAATAGTATTTTACTATTTAATTATTATTTTTTTGATTATGCTACTATTACAATATTTTAATTTAAAAAAATTTATATAATTCAAAATAAATGTATCTAACAAAAATGTAACAAAAATATTTTCTTAATTAAATAAAAAAGAATAATATTATTTTATAATATTTTAATCTAAAAAGTTTAGCAGAGCTAAACTAAACTATAAAATATTAAATTTAAAAATTTCTACTATAATTTATTTCTTTAAACACTAAAAACAATATCTTAAAAATAATAAGTATATAGTTAAAGTATTATCTAATTATTATAATTTATAAAACTTTATAAAAAAATCTAGAATAAATAATTAAGAAGCATGTTAATGCATGTCTTTAATATTATATGACTTTATAATTAAATATTAAAATAAAAAATTAAATTTAGCAGATAATTTATCTCAAAAATCAAGACTTTTTTAAAACAGTCTTAAAAGAGTAACTTATTAATGCTAATAAGATAATGAATTATTAATATAATCTTTTTGAGCATAAGAAAGCTATTATAAAGTAAAATTTAGTTTAAGTTTTATAATAAAAAAGAAAGTTATTCTGAACTTAGTATCTGCATAATACTAAATTTCTTAAATCAAAAATTAAATATAAAAATAGCTAATTAAACTGTCTAGAATCAGTTAAACTAAAAATAGTTTATTTTTTAGTTTATAATAAACTAAATTAATTTCATAAAAGATGTCTATTTTATAAAAAATAATAAAATTTTAAAAGATTTAATCAAGAAACTACAAGCTAAAGATATAAAGTTTTAGCAATAAAAAGTAGATATTTTTAAAGAAAGATATAATAAAACTTGATTAATAGATAAGAAAAATATTATAATATTAGTAAAAATTATATGTCTTAAATAGTAAAAAGTTAAAATAAAAATTACTGTTTTTATATTATAATAATCTTCTTGCAGAACATTGAATAAGCTAAAATTAAAAAATTACTAAAATATAAATATTACTAGATAAATTTATAAAATAATATTGCTCAATATATATAAAAATATTTTATATGTTAAGAAGTTGTAACTTAAAAATATAAATTTTATAAAGAATTAAAATCTCTATCTATATCTAATTAATTTTTTAAAGAACTATTCATAAACTTTATTATAAAATTATTAGAAATTATTTACAAGAATAAAATACTAAATAGTATTTTTATTATTGTTAATAGATTTATAAAAATATCTCTATTTTTCTTTATTTTTAAAACTATAACCGCACCAGACTTAACTAAATTATTTTATAAAAATATTAAACTAAAATATAAATTATTTAAGAGAATTGTCTCAAATTATAAATTAATTTTTATTAGTAAATTCTAATTATTCTTATATTATATAAGTAAAGTTAAAATAAAATTATTAACAGTGTTTTATTTATAAATTAATAAATAAATTAAATAAATAAATCAAGTACTTAAATAATACTTACATTATTATATTAATATTCAACAAAAAACTTGATTAAAATTACTTTATACTACAGAATTTACGTGTAATAATGCTGTAAATATATTAATAAATACTTTATTTTTTTAATATTTATATAAATATTCACCAGAGTTTCATGTATGAATTAAAAATAATTTTTTAAAGAAAGAAATTTAAATATTTAAATATATTATAAAAAACTATAACAGCTTAGAAAACAACTTATTTATTTATAATTAAAAAGTATTAAAAGACAAGCAATTTATTATAATAAATATTATAAATTAATAAAATTTAAAAAGAGAATATTAATACTACTTTTAACTTAAAATCTTAATTTAAAAGTATTTATGCAAAAACTAGTGTTAAAGTTTATTAATCTTTTTATATTTTAAATATAATTAATCTACAAGCTTATTAACTAAGTCTCTTAAATTAATATTTTAGAATTTATAACATGTTCCATGTTTCATTATTAAAATTATAAAAATAAAGAGATAATATTAATTTATTATTAATGTTAGAGTTGATTGATAATAAAAAATAAAAACTTGAAGAAGTAAAAAAAAATAAAAGTTTTATAAAAAATTTTACTATCTTATAAAATAAAAAGACTAATTATCTGAATATAATTAAAGAATTTTAGAAAAAAATATATTTAATATAAAGCTGGCTATACAGAAATATAAAAAAAAGCTTTAAAATAAGTATTAATTTAGTTAAGAATAATAAAAATTTACAGAAAATCTATTTACTTAAAAAGATAAATAAATAAGAATAAAAGCAAAGATTTAATTAATAAAATATATTATTAAAAATAATAACAAGTAAAGAAGAAAATATTCAAACAATATTATATAAAAATAAAAATAATATATAAAACATAATTTAAATATAAAAAAAAAATAGAAAAAATCTTATTAATTTTTTTAAGTATACTTGTCTCTATTGTGATATTTTTATTGTTGTAAACATGAATTATTTTTTTTTATATTAATAAAAAATATCTAGAGAGCAGCTGCTTATAATATATATTTTTTATTATTAGAGATTAGTCTAAATATCTTTAAAGATATAAAAATATTTTACTTGCAATAAATAATATTTACTGTAAATGCTGAAATTAAGTGCAACTCAGTATATTAACGTTTATAAAATATATAATAAACTTTTTTAAATGACTTAAGACATTTTAGCTTTGTAAGTAATATTATAATAAAATATAAATATTTATTTTATAGTTCTTTTTCTTTACTATAAAATAATGCATATATTTATGTGCAGTTTTTATGTTAATAAAAATTAAATATAATATTAGCATCATTCTTGTCATATTAAAAAAAATATTATTAATTTATATTAAATTGCTCGCCTTATCTTACTAATAAAAATTAATATATTATTCTAAAACATTTACAAGATCTGCAGCATTTCTTAATATTTTTAGAATTATTTAATTAGTTAATATAAAAATTTTCAAACTTTTCTTTAAAAGACATATAGCTTCACATATATTATTTTATTTAATATATTATTTACACAAAATTAAGTACTTAATATTTAAAATATACTTAATAATTAACAGCTCTTTAAATAGTAGATTATATTTTTTAATTAAAGTTCTTAAATAGTAAAGATATTAGAGAAGCTTTAACTTTATTAAAGTATTATTTATTGCTTAATTATAAGACATAATATTGTTATTAATAAAGATTTTTAAAAATTAAAAATAAAAATTTTATAAATATAAATAATAAGAAAGTTAACTTATTGTAATTAAAAATCTTATAAAAATATAATAAAATAATAATTATTACAATAAACAGTCATTATTATATCTATAAAAATTATAATAAATATTTAATTTTAAAATACATATTAATATTATCTGCATTTTAGCATAACAAAAACATTATATTTTTAGTGTAACTAAGTCTATAATTCATGACTATAAAGAGCTTTTTTTTATAAGTTAATAATAAAGCTATATTAAAATATCTATATTAAAATGTTAAGCTTTTTAAAATAATAAAAAAGTTTCTGAACTTTAACAATTATACTAATGAAAAGATTCTTTATCAAGAAACTGATAAATAAAAATAATTTTACTGTTTATTATAAGCTTAATTCTTTTTTAATTAAATTTAAATTAAAAGAGCATATTCTTTATATCTGTTATTAATTTTTATTTACAGATCTTTTTTAAAAGCATGATTTTTTTAGAATTATTAACATAAAAAAAATAAAAATATATGTATAATATCTTCAAGACTCTCTAATAAAATAAAATCTATAAATAATAACTGAAACAGTCTTTTATAAAAAAAATAATTGTTATAGATTGAAATAGCTGTTTTTCTTTTATTAATAATAGATGTATATATTAGTAATTTATAGACTTAAAGTTAATGATATTATAACTTTAAAATTTATAAGTAGAATTGTTGTTTTAAATATTAAGAAAAAAACAAGAATTAGTTTTATTGTATCTTGTTGAAATATATATACTCTACTTGTTTGTTAGAACATCCTTACCTGGTCAACAGGCTTTCTACCCTGACAAGTAGAATCTTTACAGCTAGCATAAAATTAATTATTTTATATTTAAAATATAAATAATATTAAATAGCTCTAATAAAATAGAACTATATTTTTTTATAAAGATATATAAATAATATAAATATTATAAAAATTCAAAAATAATTATAGCTATATTAATTTCATAATAACATGATATGATATATTTATTAAAAAAAAGTTTAGAATTATAAAAAAAATTAAAAGATAATAAAAGATAATAAAAGATAATAAAAGATAATATAAAAATTATATTATTATAGATAAAGATTTTATAAGAAATATAAGAAATAGTATATTATAATAAATAGCTATTATTATATTTATAACAATTATAATAAATATTTAATTTTAAAACATATATTAATATTAACTATACTTTAAAATAATAAAAGCATTCTATTTTTAGTATAGCTAAGTCTATCAATTATAATTATTAAAAATCTTTCTTTATAAATTATTAATAAAGCTATATCAAGCTTTTTAAAATAATAAAAAAAATCTAAATTTTAATAATTACACTAATAAACAAATTCTTTCTTATAAAATAGATAAATAAAAACAACTTTATTATTTATTATAAGTTTAATTCTTCATCAATGAAATTTAAATAAAAAAAATATATTCTTTATATCTATTAATAACTTCTATTTACAGATTTTCTTTAGAAGTATAATTCTTTTAAAATTACTAATATAGAAAGAATTATTATTATTAATATATATATAATATTTTTAAGATTTTTTAATAAAATAAGATCTATAAACAACAACTAAAACAGTCATTTATAAACGAAAAAATAATTATTATAAATTAAAGCAGCTGTTCTTTATTAATTAATAATAAATGTATATATTAATAATTTATAGACTTAAAATTAATAATATCACAACTTTAAAGTCTATAAGTAGAACTATTATTTTAAATAGTATAAAAAATAAGAATTAGTCTTATTGCATCTTGTTGCAATATATATACTCTACTTGTTTATTAGAATATTCTTACCTGATCAACAGGCTTTTTACCCCAACAAGTAGAACCTTTACAGTAATATATTACTTTTGAGTCTGTATTAAAAAAACTGTTATTAGTATATTTATACTGAATTATTTAAAATATTATATAAAATTATTTAAAATTATTCTTAAAACTGCTTGAAGACTATTAAATATTATTATTTAGAATTTATAGACTTAGTAGACTTAATAGATTATAGATATATTAAAGAATCTATGTTTAGTATTATGCAGACTATTTAATATGTTTATTTAATTTTGACTAGAATTTTAAATAAATTCTAAAAATACTTTTAAAATTCTATTTTTTAGAACTGTCTTCAGAGATTATTATATTAAAAATATTAAAATAAAATATAATAAAGAATTTCTAAAATATATAAATTACAGTTTATATAGAGTGATAAATCTATAATTTAAAAAATATATAAAAAGATATTAAGTTTAATTTTTTTAATATATAATTAAATTAGAATAGTTCTTTCAGAAATACACAGCATTTTTAATAAATCTACAATTATATAGATAAATTATAACATTAATAAAATTTATATCATTATCTGCTGACTTTGCTAGATTTATAATATATATATATAAAATTATATAGATAATAACAAATGCAGAACTTATAATAAATATTTAAAAATATAAGTTTAATATAAAAGAAATTAACTATCTTAAAATAATCTTTATTAAAAAAGTGGAAGATATTACAAGAAGAAATTAATAAGATTATTAAATAATTTATATTAAAAGGTAAAATAAAAGTTGAAAGTTTTTTTAAAATTATAAAATATTTTAAAAAAATATCTTTATTAATATATTAAAACTATGCAATCACTGATAAAATTATTTAAACATAATTAATTATTTATTTAAAGAAATAAGTAATAAAAAGCGTTTAAAAAAATTAAAATAAATATTAAAAAAATATTACTTCTGAAAGTTATTAATTTAAAATTATAATATTATATAAAAATAAATATATCTAAAAAAATAATTAATATAATTCTTAAATAAAAAGAATAAGATAGAAAACTATGGTTTATTTTCTTATTCAAAATAACTATTAAAACTAAAAAATATAATATTTATGATTAAGAAGTCTTAGCTATTATAAAAATTTTAAAAATAAGAAATACTATTTTAAAAAAGCAAAATATAAAATTATTATTTAAATAAATTATAAAAACTTGATATACTTTATAATAATTAAAAAATTTAAAAAATAATAGATTTAATAAGCTTAAAAGCTCTTGCAATATTAATTTTGAATTAAATATATTAATAAATGAAAAAATAATATTACAGCTGACGTGCTAAGCTAAAGATCTAATTATATAATTAAAGTTAAGAATTTAGAAATAAATTTATTTTATAAAAATAAAAAAATCTTAAATTTAATTAAAACATTAAATTTATTACCATTTATATCATTAATAATTCTAAATTTATAATATATTTTAAGAAAAAACAATAAAATAATATATATTTTTAATAATAAAACTACAGAGCTTTATACAAAAAATAATAAAATTTTATTTTAAAATAAATTAATTATAATATCTAACTTAATAATTCAAAAAATAATTAAAATATATTATAATCAGGGCATTCTCCTCCATTACCTCATCTTGCTGCACCGAAGCGCTTCGCTATCTAGATCTTTGATTATTCTCCGCCATCATCTTGTCTTGCTACACTGAAGTGCTTTATTATCTAGATTTTTAATTATTTTTTTTATTATCTTATCTTACTACACTAAAATACTTTACTATCTAAATTTTTAATTTAATTTAATAAGAATCAGCATGCTATAAAATTTGTTAATTTAAGTATTTTTATATATTTTATTAATTTAATTAATTTAATTTTTTTTATTTTATATCTCAGTAACAGATCAGGTGTAATAATTTTATTATTTTAATTTTATATATTATATACATGTCTGTTAAGTTTTTATAATAAAACTATTAATAATTTAAAATATTTTTTAAAGTAATTTAGAGCAGTAAAAATATTAAAATAATAATTATATTATTTACTTTATCTAATTTATATTAAGAGATACTATAACTATTATTAATATTTTTAATTATAATATTAATTAAATATCTATTATTTTAAACAACTTTTTATATCAAGATATATCATTAAAATATATATTAATATATTTAATTAATTTTAGCTGTCTGTACTAATTTTTAATTTATATTATATTATTAAATCTTTTTTTATTTTATAAGTATACTGCATTAATATTTTTATTTATATTAAATATTATATTAAAAAATAAAATCTAGTAAATATAGTATTAAAACTTTTATAAAATATTTTATTTAAATATCTAGTTATTTAATATCAAGATATTTAAGTTTTAATTTTAATAATTTATTAGCTTTATTAAAAACTGAAGCCAGTTACTTTAGAATTTAAATATTTTTAAAAATAAGTGATTAAAATATATAAAACTTTAAATAAAATTAATTTAAAAATTTTAATAATAATTATCTACTTGTCTCTAGCTGTAGATTCTAATTAAAATAATTAATAGATTTAAATTTAATAAAACTTAAGCAGATATTATATATCTTCTAAAGTTTAGAGAATATCTATTAAAAAATTTAAAAAAGTTATCAATAGAACTATATTAAAAATAAAAATAAGAATAGTTAGTATTTTATTTAGCATTAATATTAATATTTTTATAATATATTATATGAATTATAAATATTTAATCTATAATATTAAGCTCTGATTCTTAAAGCTAAAGGATAGTTAAAAAACTTAAATTATTAATAATTAGTATATTATTTTTATACATAATATAAAGAGAGTATAATTTCTTAAACATTATATAAAATTAAATGACGCAGAAAGAGAGCTAGTAATTAATAATTTATAAATATTTTATATATTATAAATTACTATATTTTCAATTAAAATAAAGAGCTTTCTGATAATTACTTTTTATTAATATACTGCTTTACAGATCTTTATTTGTCTAAAATAAAACTCTTTAATTTAAAATATTATAATATTAGTAAAAAATGGTTTTTAATAAAGTAATAATTATAAACTAAAATTATAGATATATTTTATTTACTTAATTAAAAAATATAATATATTATTATTATTATTATTATTAGAGAGTTCCTCTGTTCTAGCTCTCTGCTGCAGGACTCTTTCAGAGACGCTAGCGGCCAGCAAGCTTTTATTATTTACTATTTAACTGTCTCTCTGATCTCTGGCAGCTTCTATATTTATATTTTAAAGAGTAGTTTTTATATCTAGAATCAGATATTTATGTTAGTTAATAAATTTCTTTTATTTTAATATAGTATTCTTAAAACTAGTTGTCTATCTTCTCTTATTATAAATAATAATAAAAACAAGTTAACTTATACTAACTAATTTTAATTATTAAATATTTATATTAATATTAAAACTGATGTAAATTCTTTTTAATAAATCTTAGATTTCTGGGATATAGAGACTGCAATCATTATTAAAAGATTATATTAGTTTATACAATATATTAAAAATAATAATATAGTATAAAAATAGCAATACAAGTCTATTATAATATTTTTTTTTAAAAATTATTTTAATAATACACTGCTTTCAAGCTTATATTAAAAAAGAGATTATTTTTATATATTTATACTGGATTATATGAGATATTATATAGAAATATTTAAAACTATTTTTAAAATTACTTAAAATTATTAGATATCAGTCAGTATCTAAATTTAATAAATTATGCATATATTAGATAGCTTATAATTAATATTATATAAATTATTTAATATATTTATCTACTCTTAATTAAAACTTTAAATAAATTTTAAGAATATTTCTAAATTCTAATTTCTAGAATTATCTTCAAAGATCACTATATTAAAGATATTAGAGTAGAATATAATAAAAGATTTTCAAAATATACAGATTATAGTTTCTGCAGAAAAATAATTTTATAACTTAAAAAATATATAAATAAATATTAAATTTAATTTTTCTAATATATAATTAAATTAGAACAGTTCTTTTAAAAATATTTAAATTAGTATAAAGTTAAAGAATAATTTTATTAATTATTAAAAGGATTTAGTATAAAACTGTTCTAAAAATAATATTATCTATTATTAAATAATCTAGCAATCTTTAAACTGTTATTTAATTTAATAATTAATAATAGATTTTAAAATCTTTAAAGTTTTTTTAGAAATAAGACTAGCTTATTCTATCTTTTTTAATATTATTTAATAAAGAGTTTAACATAAAAGTTTACTAGTTTATTTTTTAGAATCTTTAGATAAATAAAGATCTAAATAAATAAAATATTTTATTATTAAAGATAGCAGGTCTCTAGTAAATAAAGTATTTTTTAAATTAAATATCATATTAAAAACTGCTAGAAATTAATTAAAACATATAATACTTTTGAATTATTTATATATATTTTTAATAAATTATAAAGCTTAGACCTTTTTATTTTTTATATAAAATATTAAAATAATATCTGCTAGTTCTGTTACAGAAACTATATTTATATTTGTTATTTTTATATAGATTTTTTAATACTATTCTAGATTTCTGTATACTACTATAATTTTTATATAATTATTAATTTTAAAGCTGTCTATATAAATCTTAAAAATAATAGTATAGGTTATACAGTAAATATTATAAATAACTATTATAAGATTTTTATTAATATTAATAATAACTTATAAAGATCTTATTATAAAAATATAATATAAGATTAGCAGATCTCTAGATTATTTATATTTATTTTTATTTATAAAAGTAACTCTTTCTTTATTATTTTTAGAAATAAGTATAGATATAAATTTTAATAATATATATATTTTTAATGTATTTAAATATAGCAGAAAAAATAATTATATATATAAATATTCATAATCTAGTCTGTTATAGATACTAAATTATTAATAAGAAATAAAATTTAACATTTAATATATTTTTAATAGTAGCTTTAAATGCTTTAGTAATTAGTTAATTTATTTAATATTAAATTTAAATAAGTGTGCATTGCAAATCTAACAGTTATAAATTAATATAAATTTTTTAACTTTAGATTTTGTTTATATTAAAACTATATAAAGAGCTACTAAAGCAATATATATATTATAAATTAAATATTTATTATAGTTTAATAGATTTTAGAATAATTCTTTTAAAAAATAATTATTTAAAAATTCTAAATATATTAAATGCTAACAACTTTTAGATATTTATTAAAGATAAAATATTAATTAATAAATATTTTTAAAAAGTAAATCTAACTTATTCAAAAAACTACTTGCTTGCTAAATTTTAAAAGAAATTTAATTTTAAATATTATAGTTAATTTCTTTAATATTTTATAAAATTATAGAGATATAGCAGAATAAACTTCTTAAAAATAAATATTAATATATAAATTACTGTTCAGAGTCTATAAAATATATTAAATAAATATACAAAAGCTCTGTAGTTAATTCTTATATTTATTTAGATTAATTATTATTATTAATATATTATCAATATAGTCTATGCAGATAATTTTAATAATTATATTAAAAAAATTAAGATTATTATTATAATTTTATTTTTATATTAGACTTTCTCTAAAATTCTATTCTAAAATTAATAAATTTTTTAATAAAAAGTATGTCTCTACTTATAAAATTAAAAACAATAAAGACTTCTGAAGAATGCTTATGTAAATAAAAATTTAGAAAATATTATATTTAAAAAAATAATATTATATAATAATCTTGCAGAAAGCTCTATAGTTATTAAGTAATAACTACAAATATTTAATATTTAGATTATAGAATGGACAGATATATAATATATTATTAAAAATTTTAAAAATACTTAAAAAAGAAATATTAACTTGCAGTTTTTATTTTTAAACTGTTATAATAATTTTTAGTATTATATATAAAGTTATTTTAGTGTTTACATTCTGCTAGCTTTTATAATAATTATTAAAAAGAAGTTATATTATTTAGTTATATAGCTTAAATAAATTACTAGAATTTTCTTTAATATTTTATTTATAGTATTAGGGAGTGCTATTAATTAATATAATTTAGATTTAGTATAATTATTCTTGTTAGACCTTTTTAAAATAATAAAACAGAAATTCTGATAGTAAATTAAACAGTAATTTACATATAGATATTAATTATAAAAAACAATTAGTATTAAAGTTAAAATATGTATTAATATTTAAAAAGTTATATTAAAAATTATATTAAACTCAGACGCCTTGTCAGATTCTAAATAATATATTTTTATAGAATTTTTTAAAAAACAATATCTAGTATTCTCCAAAGAAGTAAAGTACTAATATTTCTAAAAACTTTCTAAATCTATTTATAATAATAATAAAAAGAAGCTGTAAATTTAATAGAACCTTTATTTTATTATAGGAGATATAGATTATGCTATAAAGGCTTTAAATTAAAAAAAAATAAATATTTAATAAATAATTACTTACTTCTTAGTCTACCAAAAAAATCTTACATTTAATATTATTTATTATTAATCTTGAACACTCTATCTCTATAAATATTTTCTATAAAGATAATTAATCTATCTATAACTACAGTTAGACTTATAATAAAAATTTATTATTAACTTTATAAAAAGTTTTTAATTTTATATTTTTAAAATCTAGCAAGTTTCTGGCATGCTTTATAAATCTTTATTTAAAGATTATAATACTTTCTAATAAATTTTAATTTAAAACAGTTTATAAAATCAAATTTTAAAATTGTTAAGTTTACTGCTAATATGTTTTAATTAAATTATTTATATAAATATTAATTTAATCTAGAATAAAAAGATTTTAAAAATCTATAATATCTAATATTATTTTTATATCTTTATATATAACTTAAAGATATCTGCTGTTTTCTAGATTTAATAAATAAATAATTTAATACTTTAAGAATATTAGGTATTCAGATATATTTTAACTATTTTAATATATATAAAATAAAATAAATACTATATCTAGAATATTATCTATTATTTTTATAAAAGTTTAAATATCAGCATCTTTGAATTAAAATAATATTAAAATTATTAATATTAGAATTAATAGAATTAATAGAATTAATTTTGCTAGTAAAATATTTAAATAAAATATTAGTTTTATTAAATATGATAGATTAAATAATAAATTTTATAAAAATAATTATTAGTAAAAAATATAATTTTAGAAATTATTAAAAATTATTAACTTTAAATCTATTATATTTAAATATTTAAGTGTCTCTTCCTTGAAGAGTTATTCTTAAATATATATATAAAATTTTAATAAATAGTTATATAAATATTAAAAAGAGAAAGTATTTATTGATATATTTATAGTATTATTATATATATATTTTATAATATAAAGTAATTTTGATTAAGTTTTCTATTAAATATTAATATAGTAATATAAGCACTATTTAAATACTTGATTTATTTATTTTCTTTATTTATTAATTTATAAGTAAAATATTATTAATAATTTTATTTTAATTTTGCTTATATAATATAACAATAATTAAAATTTACTAATAAAAATTAATTTATAATCTAAGATAATTTCTTTAAATAATTTATATTTTAATTTTGCTTATATAATATAACAATAATTAAAGTTTACTAATAAAAATTAATTTATAATCTAAGATAATTTCTTTAAATAATTTATATTTTAATTTAATATTTTTATAAAATAATTTAGCTAAGTCTGGCATGATTATAATTTTAAAAATAAAGAAAAATACAGATATCTTTATAAATTTATTAATAATGATAAAAATACTATTTATTATTTTATTTTTATAAATAATTTCTCTTAGCTTTGTAAAAAAGTTTATAAATAATTTTTTAATATATAGAATATTTCTATATATATTTAGTAATATTATTTTGTAATTTATTTAGTAATATTTATATTTTAATAATTCTTTAATTTTAATTTATTTAAAGTGTCCTGTAAGAAGATTATTATAATATAAAAATAATAGTTTTTATTTTAATTTTTTATTATTTAGAATATACAGTCTCTGCTAATGATATAATATTGTTTTTTATTTATTAATTAAGTTTTATTTTATTTGTCTTTAAAAATATCTATTTTTTATTATTAAGATTCTATATCTTTAGCTTGCAGTTTCTTGATTAAATCTTTTAAATTTTTATTATTCTTTATAGAATAGACATCTTTCATAAAATTAATTTAATTTATTATAAACTAAGAAATAAACTGCTCTTAATTTAACTGATTTTAGATAATTTAATTAGCTGTTTCTATATTTAATTTCTGGTTTAAGAAATTTAATATTATGCAGATATTAAATTTAGAATAATTTTATTTTTATTATAAAATTTAAACTAGGTTTTACTTTATAATAGCTTTTTTATACTTAAAGAAATTATATTAGTAATTTATTATTTTATTAGTATTAATAAGTTACTTTTTTAAAATTATTTTAAAAATAATTTTAATTTTTAAAATAAATTATTTGTTGAATGTGATTTTTTACTTTAATATTTAATTATAAAATTATATAATATTAAAGACATGTATTAACATGCTTATTAATTATTTATTTTAGATTGTTTTATAAAGCTCTATAAATTATAATAATTAAATAGTATTTTAAATATATATTTATTAGATTCAAGATATTATCTTTAGTATTTAAAGAAATAAATTATAGTAAAAAGTTCTTAATTTAATATTTTATAATTTAATTTAACTTTATTAAATCTTTTAAATCAGAATGCTATAGAATAATATTATTTTTTCTTATTTAACTAAAAAAATATTTCAGTTATACTTTTATTAAATACATCTATTTTTAATTATATAAGTTTTTCTAAATTAAAGTATTATAATAATAGCATGCTCTGAAAGATAATTAAATAATAAAAACTTTTTTTTTAAAAAAGATTTTAAAAAGATCGGGTTTTCTTCTATCTTTTATTTTTTTAAAAAAAGATATTAAAGATAATATAATTTAAAAATAGTTCTATATAAACTTTTAATAGAAACTATAAAATCTAGAAAGACTTGAATATTATAATAATTATAAAATTCTTTTTATAAAATAATATTAGCAATCTATTATTTATTTATAAATATATTATCTATAAAGATAATATACTTAAGAAATTTAACATATTAATAAAAGAAATATTTGCTAGTTTTAATATATAATTTTATAGATTATATTTTTTAACACTTGCTTGATATAATTGATATATATTTTTAATTAAATAAAAAAATAAAAATATTATTAAGATATATAATGCAGAAACAGTTCAGATTATTATATAGAGCAATATAAATATAGTTTTAAAAAATAATTAAAATATTAATTAAATTAAAAAATATAACTGTATATTTAAAGTATCTATGCTAAATTTAAATATTTATTTTTTATTTATTTTTTTTATAAATGTAAATTTAATAATAGATTAGATATCTTAAATATTAATTTTATTAAAGTATTTAATTTCTGCAATTTAATTTAAAATCTTTATAATAAAAAATAAAAAATACTGATTTTTTATTAATATCTTGTTAAGTTTTTAGTAGTTAATATATAAATATAGTATTTTATTTTTTTTGAATATAAAAAGAATTAATGCTTCTATAAAATTTTTTAATAATTTTCTTTTTTTATTTCTGATATTTTCTTTTATATATTTTTAAAAAATCTTAAATTCTTTTTAAAAAAACATAAATAAATTTAAATAATAATAGAAAGATCTATAATTTTTTAAGAAGATAAAATTCTTAATTTAAAAATAAAGAAGACTTATAGATAGTTTTTTAGTTTTTTTAATATTTTAAAAATATTTAATGATATATTATTCTGTTCTAAAAATTATATTTTTTTAAAAAGCTTGACAATTGCAAATACATGATTAATATTTTAATATATTTTAATAAACTTATAAAAAAAACTTTATAGTAATAGTTTTAAATTATTACTAGTAATTTTATAATAATAAATAAAGATATAGATTATAAATAATAGTTATAGAAAGAAGAATAGATATTCTTTTAATATTTGAACTTTTATTTATTATAATATAAAATTAATCAATCTATTTTATGATTCTTTGAATATCTTTTATTATAAAAAAATCTGTTATACTTTATAAATAAAGATATTTCTATTATTAATAGCTTTAATAGTGAGAATAATCAAGAATATTTTATATAAATTATAATTTAATATAAATTTATAGCTGGTAATATCTATCTCTACATAATTATCTAAATTTATATAAATTTTAACAGTGTCTTATATAATAATTAAAATTTATAAATAAAAAGAAGTTTTTATAAAAAAGTCTTTAATTAAAGTAGTAAAAATTATTTTAATCTAATTTTGTTTTTTAATTTTTCTAGTTAAAGAAATTATATTTTAGCAGATTATTTTAGACAGTAATTAGTAAGATATTTTATACTATTATATATATAGTATTATTATAGTTTTTCTTTTTTGTTGATGAATTATTTTATTTAATTTATATTTATAATTTTATCTAGTTTAAGAAGTATTATCATTTTTTAAAGAATGTTTGTTAAATAATAAAAAAAAAGAATATTTTTATTTTAAATTGAATTATACAAGTCTTCAATAATAAATAATAATTAATATTATTTTATTATAAGTACTAGATAGATTTAATATATATTTTTAAATATATTAATAAAGATTAGGTAATAGTTTAAAAAAGAAGACTAATACTTATTTAGATTTAATTAATTAAGAAAAATAATATTTTAATATAGCTAGATAATTATTGAATTTCTGTAAATTTTAATTATATCTTTAATATACTCTTTGTAATTTTATTATAGTATCAGATTAAAAAATTGCTAAGTTTTAGATAAATATAATAATTTATTTTTTAAAATTCTGCTATAACTTCTAAAATTATTAAAATATTTTTAATATTATTTTTTTATATATTAATATCATCTTTAATAACAGATTGAATTTATAAGGATTAATATTATTAGAATTTTCTGACTATTATTATTAAAAAACTTATACAATACTTTTAACAAAATACTTTATAGATCTTGTAGTTATTCTTGTCTTTATTATAGATTATAGTCAAGAATAAAAATAAAAATATTATGAAATTAATTTTTGTTTTTTATAATATTTATAATAATGATTCTTCTTATAGACTTTCATGATATTATTGACTTCAAATCTATTAATCATTAATGTATACATTCATTATTAATCAATGAGGGACAGCTGCTTTGACCCGTGACATATAGTCTATATAATATTAGAATTTATATTTAATATAATTATTTTTTTTCCTCATGCTTAGTTTTCTTATATATATCATTAAATTTAATTAAATGAGTTATAACAGTTACTAATAAAATCTTTATTATTAAAATTTATATCTCTAGAGTTCTTTTTCTTCTCATGCTTGGGTTTTTTAATTAGATCTATTAATAATTTTCTATTGTTTATGAGCTTATGATAGTTATAATAATTATTTTTTAATTTATATATATCTTGATTTTTTTTGGCAATTTTGACTTAGTGAAATTACCAAAAGATTTTAAAATTCTATATATATAAATATTTTTATTGTTCTACAGATCTGATAAACACTAAAACTTTTAATATTTATAAATAGATTTTTTTACTGCAGTACTTTATTTATATTTACTAAAATTATTAATTATAATTTATATAACTAATCTCATTTTCTCTACACTTTTTTATATTAGTTACAGTTTTTATTAATGATCATGTGATTATTAGATTAGATTTATTATCTAAAAATAATAGATTATATTAAGTAAGGAAAGATAATTTAATGCTTGTACTGTAAATATTCTATTTATTTATTAAGATAGAATATCTGTTAACTAGATAATGATATTATACAGAATAAGTAGAATATATATATTATAATAAAGTATAATAAAGCTAATTCTTATTTCTTTATATTATCTAGAATAAAAGACTATATTTATAGACTTAAAGTTAATAATATTACAACTTTAAGTCTATAAATTATAAAATATATATACATATTTTAAAAATAAGGATAATAATTACTTTAATCTATATCAATATTTTTAAAGAATAACTGTTTCAAATGATTTAACTCTTTATTATTAAAATCTTGATACATTATTATTTTAATAATAAATTAAAGAATAATCTTTATATCTCCTTTATTTATAAATTTTAAAAGGATATGATTTTAACAGCAATTTATAAAGAAAAAATATTTAAAAATATTTGTTAAATAATACTCTAGTCTTTTTAATAAGATAAATGCAGCAGACATTTTAATATAAAAATTAAATATTCTTTTTATTTTATCTGCAATAATTACTCTATATTTAATATTTATAAATATTAAAACTGTATATCAATGGATACATTATCTTATTTCAAAAGAAATTATAAGAAATAATCATGTTTCTTTATTATCTTATTTATAAAATTAATATTTTTTAAGATATTTAAAAAAATACATGACTTATTTTATAAAAATTATTAATCAAAGCTATATATAATTTCAGTAATTGCATTAAATATCTTTTATCATAAGTAAAATATTTATATATTAATAGAGATGTTTAAATTAATTTCTAATAATAATGTCACGGCCTGGGGTGCAAGTCCGGCGTGGCGGAGGTTCTGCCGTCAGTCACCGCCCACATGACAACTAAGCTGACTTAATCAGTAACATAATTCACATGCGAGCCGCCACCCATCCTGAAATTCAATCATTATTATAAATTAAAGCTATTCAATCTTTAATCATGTCATTAATCTTAATTTTAAAGATATTTAAACAGATAAAACAGAAGAGTTAAATCTTATTAATAATATATATATTAAAAAATAATAAAATATTCATTCAGGTTTTTTTAAATATAAAAAATAGTTAATATTCCTTATATTAGTTAAGATTTAGACATTTAATAATTTATTAATTAAAATTAAGCCATTAACTTTATAAAAAGTCTAACACCCTAAAGTTACTACATTTAAAAATATTATTATAAAAGAGCTAAAATAAAAAATATTTAAATTATTATAAAGTGATTTATTTAACTATAAAAAATTATATTAAATTATAGAATTAATTATAAAAATATTTACAATTTTAATAAAACTAATTTTATTATAACTATTAAAATAATTCCTAGATCTTAAATATCTGAAAAACTTTATTTTATTTAATTGGAAAATAAAGTAAATTATAAAAATTAAATATATTAATATAGCTAAATAAATGCTTTATATAATAATAACTATCTTTAAAAAGAATTATATTAGTAAATAATTTAAAGATTATTTAATATAATCTTATAAAATTAAAGAATTAAATATAGTTTAAATAAATAAATTATAGATAAGATAGATCTTTATTAACTTTAAAAAGTCTTTATTTTTTTATTTAAAAATACTTAATTAAAGAATATTATCTGCTTATTTTAAATAATTATAAAAGTTATTTAATTTTTTATTTTAATTAAATATATAAATAAAATAATATAATATTTACCTGTAAGTCTTTATATTCTTTATATTTTTTATAATTACTAGATATTAGATGTTTTAAATCTTTAAAGCATACTTATAATAGATTAATTAAATAATGAATTTAACTAGATTTTTAAATTATTAATAAATTTAATTTTTAAAGATCTATTTAAACACTTATTCTAGTATTTTTAAATACTAAAAATATTTAAAATAGCTTTACTACAGCAAACATACAGTTATTATATTTAACATTAATATTTAATAAGTTAAATATTCAAGCAAAACTTTTATATTTTTTTAAATTAGATTAGCAACTTTATTATCTTTTCTTTATTAATTATATTTTATATAATTTATTAGTTAGAAGAAAAAGCTTCTAAAATTTAAATTTTTCTAAAATAATAATTAAAAAATTTAGTTTTATTTTTAAAAAAGTCTTAAATCAACTTTTAAAAAACTGTAAAATAAATGTAATTATATATAATGCAGCTATTCTAGTAAAGAAAAAATTATAATTTATAAATTATTAATAAAAAAGATAAAAAAACAAATAATTTAAAACTAAAATAGCTAGATCTAAAGATTTTTCTATTTAAAAAGATATTAATATTATTTAATAAAGAGATAACTTCATTGAAAATCTTAATATTTAAATAATAAAGTTTATTCCTACTTAAATTACTTGCTTAAAACATGCTTCATTAACTTGTTCTAATTATAATACTATTCATTATACTAGAATTAGATGTTCTATATGTCTAAATTAGATAGTTTTATTAAAAACATGTGTTTTGGTTGTTTTGAATAGCTTCAAGTCTTTCAACCGTGATGGGATTTCGGGATGGGTGGCGGCTTGCTTATAAATTACGTTAGTTTAATGTATTTACACTACAGATTATATAATATTAGAATTTACATTCTCTAGTAGTTTATTATTTTTTTATGCTTAGTTTTCTTTATCTAGAATTATTAATATTATATTATTTAAATTATAATCTAAAACTAAATATTAAATTTCTTTATTTTTTTTAAAAGACCTTACTAACTAGAATATATTTTTTTTAATAATTCATATAATCAGAAGCTAAAACTACATACAATTAATATTAATAAATAAATCAAATAATTAAAATAATTAGTTTAGACATTAATTATAAAATTATATTGATTAATAAAAGATTTATTATACAGAATATTATCAAGAAAGACTTTCTGAAAAAAGCTAGAAAGAATTTTATTAAATTATAAAAAATATTATATAGCTGAAATTAACACTAAAAAAATAAAAGTATAGATTTATTAATTTACTAAACAGATAAAGCAAGATACTATTAAATTTAATATATATTTAAATTTAAATAATAAAAAGTAAAAAAAAGTATAATTAATTTACTTTATAAATTATTTATTATTTAAATTTAAATAATAAAAAGTAAAAAAAAGTATAATTAATTTACTTTATAAATTATTTATTATTTAAATTTAAATATATAGAAACTATATTAAAATTAGCAAAAATAAAATTTATTAAAATTCTAAATTTATTTAATTTTTTAAATAAGAAAATTATATTTTACGAATTGACTGCTGATTATATAGTAAAAATTAATGATTAATATAAATTATTTTATTAATACTATATTTTAAAAATATATTATTAGTTACTATAAAGACAACATCTAAAAATATATTATATTAACTTATATTTTAATATATATAATAATATTTTTAATCAATAAAATATTACATTTAATAAGTATGAATTATTGCTTATAAAATCTAAACATTAGTTTATAAATTTTTTAATAAAATTTCTTTAATAAGCTTGCACAGAAGACTGAGATTCATTTATATTAATAATATAAGTAAGATCTTTATTAAATATGAGTTTTAATTTTATAATATATATACATAATTTTATATTATAATAGCATTTAAATCTTTAAATAATCTATAAATAATATTAATTTAATTTATAATATATTAAACATTATCAAGTATTAAAAAAAGGAGACATAGTATTTAGAATATTAATAAATAAATATTTTAAAATTTAAGATACATGTTAATACAGAAAGTCCGAAATATCTATATATAAAGAATTATTATCTTTACTGATAGAAGATTAATTATATAAATTATAATTATTTAAAGAAGATTATCAGAATTATCTTTTAATTAAAAATATTAAAATGCTTTAAGAAGAAAGCTATTATAAAATTAATTTAAAAAATAATAAAGACTAGATAAAGTCTTTATTCTAGATAAAAAATAAATTAAATTATATGTACTAAATTTTAGAAAATTATTAGATTAGAAAAATAATAGTTTTATAACATAGTTAAATTATGCCTTTATTATAAAAATTATTTAATAGTTTAGAATTTCTATCAAGCTTTTAAAAGAGAATTTTAGAATAGCAAAATATAATAAAAATAATAATATTTTTTTAATTTATATAATTATATCAAATATTATTATTAATAATTAATATTATAAAAGATTTTTTTTAATTTTTATTCTTAAAATATTTTAATATAATACTGGAGTATATATAATCTAGAAAATATAAAAAATTTTTAAATTATTAAAATATAAGATTAATTTAATTATTAGACTTAATTCTATATAAAAAGATTTTTATAAAATTTACCTGACTGATTTTAAAGAAGACTTTATAAAAATGATATATTTATTAAAAGTATTAGACAAATACTTTTAATAAAATTATTTAATAAAAAGAAAGACTATTATTTATAATAATATACATTTTTTAGAAATTAGCATAATATTAAAAGAAATAATAAATAAAAAATTAATATAATAATAATTAATATTACAGACTTTTACTGCTTAATAAAAAAGAAAAAAATTAAGATTTTATAATAATTTTATATAAGATAGTGTGATAGCTAAAAAATTTAAAAAAAAAGAAAAAAAGAAGAAAAAAAGAAAAAAATAATTTTATAAAAATATTATAAATTTATAAATATTTTTTAAAGCAGAAATCTACTAAATTATTTTTTTTACAAAATAATAATTATAAAATTATATTAAAAATAATAATCTAGTAAAGACTATTGAATATAAACTGCTATATAAAATTTTATAAGAAAATTAAAGACTACTTATTAATATATAATTAATAATTTTACAAAAAGATTTATAGAGTCTCTATCTTATATATTTTATTGATTTTAATAATAGAGAAGTCTGATGATAGCTTATAATTTTATATAAATTATTAAAAGCTAGATTTGTTAATTTAAAAAATTAATATTTAATTTCTTTAATATATAAAACTCTAAAGTAAACATGTTGCATAAAATTCTTTATAAAATTTACAATTATTTATAAAGAATTTTACTAAATTAAAATAAACCTAGAATCTAAAGATTTAACTACCTTTTAATTTAGATATAAAAAATATAAATATAAAATTGTGTTTTTAACTGATCAATGAATCTATTATATTTTAATATTTTATAAATAAAAGTCTTATTAATTATTTTAATTAATTTATTATAGCCTTTATTAATAATATCTTAATTTATAGTAAAATCTATATATAATCAATATTATAATAACTGTAAGAGACAGAACTATAAATAAAATTTTATAAATATAAATTTTATATAAAGTAGATTAGATATCTAAAATTTATTTTATTAGTTAATAATATTATTATAAATCTTAACAAAATTAGTAGTATATATCATTAAAAAGTATTTATTACAGTATAAAATATTTAATTTTTTTAAAACTTTATAACTTTTACTATTGTTTTACTTATAAATATAATTATATTATTAGACTATTAATCTGCTTAATTTATAAAAAAAAATCTTATAAAATAAAATTTATAGAAAATTCTTTCATAATCTAAAGAAAGTGTTATACAGTATATTATTATTAAATTAGTATAATTTATATTTATTTATTTATTTAAAGACTAATACTTTAAAACAAATTATTATAAAAATACTTCTATAGTAGTATAATAAAAACTAATATTTTATTATATATTATTTTAAAATAATAAGTTTTGCAGAATAAAATCATGTGTTATTTATAATTTTATTTATAATTAAAAGATGCTTGTGGTTATAAAATTCTTAAAGAAATAATATATAAAATTAAAAGAACTATAATAAATAAATTAATTTAATATTTTTGTAAATTATTATATACTTAAATACTTTATAATATAGTAAAAATTAAATATTTATTAAGCTAGATAAATTAAATTTATCTGTTATTTTTATTTTTAATATAATATTAATTTAATAAAAAGAACATATTTATTAATATTCTAGGTTAATCTTAGAAGATATTTGAATTTTTTACTATATCTTAAATATCTATAATATACTTTATATTCTTATGTTTAAGAAGACAGAGATTGCAAATATTATATAAAATATAGATATTATTAATTAAATTTTTATAATAAATTAAAAAAATTTAGCATTAAAGATTTACTAAAAGACATTATATAAAAAAATTAAATTATTAATTTTATTAATTAACTACTGTATTAAAATTAACGAATAATAGTAAATATTAATAATTTATAAGTAAGATTGCTAAACAAAATTTATTAATAATTTTTAATTATTTATCTAAAAAAACAAACATAAAAGCATTAATCAAAAGTTAATATTATTAATTTATATAATTTATAAATATTAACAAATATCTAAATAATTATCTAATTTATAAATATATTTAGACTTGCTATAATCTATTTTTAAAATTATTATAATTTTTTTCTATCTCTAAAAAATTCTAGTAGTACATTTATATTAATTTCTATTTTTTTTAAAATTAAAAAATAAATTTAATATAATATTTATAACTGCAGACTAATTAAAGAAACATAATTATATTATATTATAAAATAATTACAATCAAAAATAATTTATTTATTTATTAGATATATATCTTAATCTCTGAATAAGTTTATTTAATTTTATAATATTAAATTATAAAAACTAGTTTATATTTAAATTTTAAAAGAAATTTTGCAGTATTCTAAAAATTTAAATAAAGTTAATATTTAAATAAAGTTAATATTTAAATAATCTCAGATATATAGATAAATAATTCAATAAAAATTATAAATTAATAAATTATATAAAGATTATATTTTTTTGTTAACGTTTATTAAAATAATTAAAATAAACTTTTATTTATACTAAATTTTACCTATCCTATACTATTAAATAAATTTATAGAACTGTCATTATTTTTAATTAAATAAAAATATAAATTACATACTTTATTCAACTGAAGAGTAGATTAAAAGATAAAAAATTTTAAAAAATAAATTAATAAAAAATATATAAGATAATTAACTAACTAAAAAAATTTAATTATATATACATTAAAATAAAAACAATATAAAAAATAAAGAGAGTAATTAACTGTTATTATTATTATAATAAAATTTGTAAAATAAATAACATTATAATTATTACTACTAATTAAGATCTTAAAAAAATAGCAAAAAACTTTTAAATTAAATAATTAATTTTTATAAGTTCTGAAAAAGATGAAAAATATATATTAAATTTAATTATTATTAAAGTTAAAATATATTCAGTATTTTTTTTAACAAATTAAAGTTGATTATAACTAAGCTACTAAAAGATTAGAAAAAACCTTATATTTTTAATAGAAATAAATAATTAACAAAAGTAAAAGATAAAATAAATTATTATTTTTATAATTTTTTATTAGAAGTTGCAGTATTGAATAAAATAAATAAACTATAATAAAAATCTAACATAAAATTTGACTAGATTAATAAAACATTTAATTATAAAAATAATAAAATATTATAATTAATATTCTGGGCAGTTAGATCTCTTAAAATAAATAAAAATAATAATAAAGAATTAATTTTTAAAAGAATTATGCTAATAATAATTTTCTAATAAAAATGAAAATATTAAAGTTATTAAGAAACTAGCAAAAGTAAGATTAAAAAATAAAATAATATAATTAATTAAGCTAGAATAATCTGAAAACTATATTTTAATTATAATTAATATTTAATTTATACACTATGTGACTGAGAATGACATGTAATTAAAGACGAAGATAATAATATAATATAAAATATAAGTCTAATATAATAAAGATTCTGCTGTCAATTAACGTAATTCCCGGAGCCATCGGCCCCCCAGAGCCATCAGCCACTTTTTTAAATTTAATTACTTTAATTATCTGTCTGCATCTATTCAAACAATTATCATGTCACTAAAAAGATATCAATTATCTTAAGATTTAGTAGAATAAGAGAGCAGGATTCTGCTTGCTATTTTAGCTATAAAAAATGAAATTTATAGTATCTATCAAGCAATAACTATTTTTAGTATATTTTAATTAATTTTTTAAATAGACTTAATAATAATCTTTAATTTTAATTAAAATAATATTTTAATTATTTTAAGCTATCTTAAAATTAAAAAAGTCTTTAATATTATAAATATTATTTAAAGATTAATGTAAAGTTTCTTTAAAGTTATTTTATATTTAAAAAATAATTAATATTTTTCTTTAATTTAATAGCTTAATTTTATACAAGTCGGTAAGTAAAAATTAATTTATTTGAAAATATGATTATTAGCAAGCTTTATATAAAGATCTAAAGATAATAAAAAAGTAATTCAATTATAATAAAAAATTTAAATTAAAAATATTTATAATTTTAATAAAACTAGTTTTATAATAAATTTAATAATAATTATTAAAGTAGTTACTAGATTTAATATATTTAAAAAGTTTTCTTTTATATAGCTAGAAAATCAAAAATAAATTACTGTAGTTAAATATATTAATTAAACTAATTAAAGTATTTTCCTTGCATTATCTTTAAAAAAAAGATTTATATTAAAGAATGATTTGAAGAGAATCTTTTATTATTGAATTAAAAAATTAAATTACATTTAAATAAATAAAATTTTTAATAAAATCAGTCTTTACTAGCTTTAAAAGATCTCTCTTTATTTAATAATTAACTATATTATTAATCAATATAAATTATTTATTTCAGATAATTATAAAAGCTATCTAATATTTTAATTTAAATAAAATATATATAGATAATATTAAATAATTTTAATCTATATATCTTTTTATTTTTTATATTTTTTATGACTATTTAATATTAATTATTTTAACTCTCTAAAGCATGCTTATAAAGATCTAATTAAATTAAATTTTTATTTTTAATTTAATTATATTAATAAGGTTGACTTTTTAAAGATCTATTTTATAATGTATTTAAAAAATTTTAAATATTTAAAATAACTTTATTATAATTAGAATTATATCTTTTAACCTTTAAAAAACGCTTAAAAAACTTAATATTATACTAATTATATTTATATCTTTAAAAAGTTAAAATAAATTCTTTATATTTTTTTAACTTTAACTATATTTCATATAATTTAGTAACTGCATTGAAAGACTTCTTTAATTAAAAAACATTTTTAAAGTTCTTTTAGCTCTTTAAATGTTGCATTAAATTAAATAATGAAATTATTATAAAATAATTATTTATAATACTTGTTTGTATTTTAATAAAAGAATTATGATCTACAGCTTGCTAATATATAAAAAAAGATTTAAAAAAACTAGATTTAAATATTAAATAACTTTTAATTAGAATTTTACTATTCAAAAAGCTAGAAATGTAATATTATATTTAGAAAATTCTTTTAAAGCTATTAAAGCTATATTGTAAAGATTCTACTTGTTAGAATAGAAGATCTGTTAACTAGATGAAAATGTCTTAATTAATAAGTAGAGAATATATATTATAATAAAGTATAATAAAACTAATTTTTATTTTTTATAATGTTTAAAAAAATAATTCTATTTATAACTTTTAAAGTTATAATATTATTTACTTTGAGTCTATAAATTATTAATATATATATTTATTAATAATTAAAGATAAACAATTACTTTAATCAATAATAATTATTTTTTTATTTATAAATAACTATTTTAGTTATTGTTAAAAGACTTGATTACCTTAGAATATATTAAATAAATTATATATAGATTATTATTCTTTCTGCATTTATAATTTTAAAGATAATCTGTAAATAAAAATTATTTCATAATATAATAAAGATCTTATTTTAATTTAGATTTAATTAAAAAAATTAAGTCTATAATAAATAGTAAAGTTGTCTGTATTTATTTATATTTTAATAAAAAAATGTTTTATTAATCTAATTATTAAGATTTAGAAGCTTTTTTATAAAGGGCTTAATATTTTTATATAGCTTTATTATTAATTATGTCAGAAAAGCTCTTTATAATTATAATTTATGAATTTAATTATGCTATAAATAAAATATTTTATTGTCTTATTATTTAAAGAATATTAACATGTTTTTAAAAATTAAGTATCTATTATAATTTTTATAGATAGAGTAATAATTATTTCTTTTGATAATTATTAATTTATTATATTTTTATAAGATCTTTAATCATAACAAATTAATTTTTGTATTATTTATATTTATAAAATGTCTTATTTTTAATTTTTAAAAATCTTTATTAATAATAATAGTATACTTCACAATCAAGCAATAAATAATATTTTAACAAAGTTAAAGTTTTTTTAATATTTTTACTATTTAAAAACTTTAATTAAAAAATAGAATTCACTATTCAAAAAGCTATTAATTATAGAGTATATTTTAGACATTAAATATTTAATTCTATATAAATAATATATTAAACAGAACAATATATATAAAGCTTTATATATTTTTAAAAAAAAATTAAAATTTTTATATTGACTGATTAAATAATTTTAAAAATATTAAAAAATATTATAGATATTGCAGATATTTTAAAATAATATATTAATTTTTTAGCAAGATAAGATAGATAATTTAATATAAATTAATAATATTTTTTTAATATAATAAAAATAATATTAATATTAATCTCAATCTTTATTAATATAAAGACTATATATAAATATATATATTATTTTATAATAAAAAAAGAATTATAAAGTAAATATTTATATTTTATTATAATATTATTTATAAAGCTAAAATATTTTTAGTTATTTTTAATTAAATTAATGCTTACTTTAAAGCTTCTTTTTTTTTAAAAAATAATTAATTTACTATTAGCTATATCTTCTTCTAAAATTTATTAATTATACTTAAATAATCAGCCTTTTTATTTAATAAAATAGTAAAGGTTTTTATAAAACTTTTATTTCTTCTCATTAATTAACTCTAATATTAATAATAAATTAATATTACCTTTTTATTTTTATGATTTTAACAATGTCACCATCATTCTTACATTTGTTCTTTCTTCTTTAAGTTGCTCGTTGCATTAAGCAGATGTCAGATTAACTGATTTATTATCTCTATTATCTCTATCTTATTCTTTATTTTATCTTGCTAGTTAGTTAGATCAAGTAATATTATTATTTTATAAAAGTTATTAGAATCATGCATGCTACAGTTAATAATATATTCTGATAATATTTAAATTTTTAATAAAGCTATTATTCTTTCTATCTTTAAATTAATTTAATTTAAATTATTTAATTTTCTCTATTTATTTCTTTATTTATTTTATCTAAGCAATCTAGATCATACTATAAAATTTTTTATTAATCTGCTTTGCAGAGCTTAATCATTATTTAATAATTTTATTTTTAAGTTCCAATATATCTATATTAATAAATTTAAATATTTTAACTTCTTCAGTCTCTATAAAGAATCTTTTATATTTATTAAATTAAAAAATTCATTAATTTAATTTAAATATAATAGTTTTTAAATTTCTATATCTTACTAAATTTTTAGATTTTAAATTTATTTACAGAAATTAAATTACTGCTAATTAAATATTTATTATTAATTTTACTACTTTTAGACATTCTCTAAAATATATTTGCTTTTATATTAATAGTATTATTTTTTAAAAAATAAAAGATATGCTGACTTAGTTTTTATTTTTTTAATTAAAACTAATAAAGCTAAAATTATATTAATCTTTAATTTTATTATTTTTAATTTTTAATATCTCTTCTCTATAATTATTTTAATAAATCTTATCTCTCTACATTAATTATTTATTAAATCTTCTATTGTTCAATATTTATTTATTTAATCTATTTTCTTTTTTATTTTATTTACTTTATTTTTACTTAATTTTTTTAACTTTAATACAGTCTTTATTATAATCTTTCTTACTGAATTTAGTACAAGCATTATTTCAGTAGATGATTTTATTTATACTATTTTATAGAATTTTATAATAGTAATGCAACATATTTTTAATAATATAAATCAATATATAATATTAGTTAAATAATATCTGTCATGTTAATTATTTATTTTTATCTTTAATTAAGCTATTTTAACAGTAGCTTTCTTTTACTTCTTTATTTATTTTTTATATAGCTTACTTCTTATACTGTTAAAATATAAAAAACTAAAGAAATTAGTTATTTCTAGTCTAATATATATAAAGATCAACGTTGCAATATGATAAGTTTAAAATATTATACATTATAAAGATATAAATATTTTTATTAATAGAATACATGATATTATTGCTTATAAGGATAAAGAGATAATAATAGCTAATATTTAGACTTATTTTAGAGACACTATTTTTAATTAATTTATTTTTTTCGCTAAATAAACTGAAGAGAGCAGATTTTCATATTACTTTAATAAAAATAAATAAATTATTAGTTTTAAAATAAAAATTAAGTTTAATTAATAGATTTTTCTTTAAAAATCTATTTTTTATTTTACTTTTATACTAATATTTATACAGATTATTCTTTACAGATTTTTATTAAAGAAATAATCTGTTTAATTTAAGTTATTAATTTTAACAATTTATATAATTAAATATTTATAATCTTTAATCAGCTCAATCTTATTTTCTAGAAAAATGTTAAAAAATTAATATCTGATATAATACTCTTTCAGTTTCTTCTGCGCCTTAATAACTTTTAATATATTTAAAAAATATTATTTTCAAGTATAATTACTCTTGTGATTGTGATATATACAATATATATAAATAAAATTAATTCTGTTGTAAATATAATTAAGAGCTATATTGTGATAGTTATTATAACTTTAATTGTTGTATATATAATAATACTAATCTTATCTTTCTTTACTATAATTTATATTCCTTTTTTAACACAGACCTTTATTAAAATCTCTCTACTAACTTCTGCAGACTGCAACTGTAATATTATAAATGTAGATTTTTTTTAAATTATGAATATTATCTCTATTAGTTATCTGCATAAACAGCTTATGTAATTAAAACTTTTTATTAATTTAATTAGCTAAGATAATACAGTCTAAAAGATAATTCTAGAATATACTATATAATAATATTCTTAATAACTTCTATAATTAAATCTATAATTAAAATTAATCTGACTATATTGATAAATAATATATTAATAATAGATATTAAAATAAAATATCTAATAATAATTTAAATAATTTTATAACTAATTTATTTATTTTACATACTGATACTATATTATATATTATTTATACTGATAATCTAGTTATTATTTCTAATACAGTTATTATTATGCATTCTTTTCTTTTAATAATATACTATATAAATATCTATTTTCTTGTCTTGCTCTAAATCAAGTTACTAATTTATTATTAAATTAAATAGTTTGTTTTATCACAGTTAATTCTATCTATATTATCTCTGCAGAATTTTTAAATAATTTTATTTTTTTATTTTTTATATTTTCTTTTATATATTTTTTTCTTAAAGAATTTCCAATTTCTCTAGAAAAAAGCATAAATAGATTTAAATAATAATATTTTATTATTTCTTAGTTTAATAAAATAATTTATAATCTTTTTAAAAAATAAAATTTTAATTTTAAAAATAATAAAACTTGTAGATAGCTTTTTAGTTTTTTAAATATTTTAAAAATATTTAATAATATATTATTCTTTTTTAAAAGCTATATTTCTTTAAAAAATTTGATAATTATAAAAATATAATTAATATTTTAATATATTTTAATAAATTTATACAAAAAAAAACTTTATAATAGTAGCTTTAAATTATTACTAATAATTTTATAAAACGTAATTCCCGGTGCTGTCAGCCACCTGGAGCCGTCAGCCACTTTTTTTGAATTCAACTATGGTTGAAAGACTTAAAGCTATCCCCAACAATCAAAATACACGTTTTTTATTAAAACTATCTAATTAAGATATATAGAACATCTAACTCTAGTATAGCCCTATATATAATAATTTGAATATGTTAATGAAGCTTGCCTTAATATAATTAAAGATATTATTATTAAATCTGTATCTACAGATTTAATGACTTCAAGAGATTCTTTTTATTATAATATTAGATTTTTAGTTTTCTAGATAGAAAGACCCTAATTAAGAGTTATTTAATATCTAAATTTAGACTTTTTAGATCTTTTTCATATATTAACAAGCTATAAATCATAATTTTTCTTTGCTAAAAGAGTTGTGTTATAAAAAGTAATTTTAAAATTTTTTATAATTTAATTTATTGCATTTTTTGAAGAACTAGAGAGACTTTAAAAATTTTTTTTAGTAATTTTTTAACTAAGAAATGCTACTAATACAGTTATTAAAATATATAAAATATAGTAAGAGTTAAAAAGATTATAAAAAATCTATTTTAACTAAAGAAAGATATAAATATAGTTAGTATAATATAAAGCTTTTCAAGCATCTTTTCAGAATTAAAAGAATTAATTCTGATTATAATAAAGTTATTTTAAATATTTTAAAATAAAAAAATCTCTAAATAAGCTGTAATATAGATTTTTAAAAAGTTTATTTTATTAATATAATTAAATTCAAGATAGATTTTAATTTTAATTAGATCTTTATAAGCATGCTTTAAAGATTTAAAATAATTAATATTAAGTAATTATAATAAATATAAAAAATGAGAAGGCATGCAGATAAAAATAATAATATTATTTATATATATTTTATTAAATTAAAATATTAAATAACTTTCATAATTATCTAAAATAAAAAGTCTGTATTAGTCAACTATATAGTTAATTATTATAGAAATAAAGATTTTTTAAAGCTAGTAAAGAGTAATTTTATTAAAAATTTATTTATTTAAACTTAATTTAATTCTTTAATTTAAAAATAAAAAATTCTCTTTAAATCATTTTTTAATATAAATTTTTTCTTTAAAGATAATGCATGAAGAAATACTTTAATTAATTAAATTAATATATTTAATTATAATAATTTACTTTCAATTTTCTGATTATATAAGATAAGGCTTTCTAAATATATTAAATCTAGTAACTATTCTAATAATAGCTATTAGATTTATTATAAAGCCAGTTTTATTAAAATTAATAATATCTTTAATTTAAATTCTATACTTTATTTAAATCTTTTATAATTAATTAAATTACCTTTTTATTATCTTTAGATCTTCACATAAAGCTTACTAATAGTTATATTTTTAAGTAAATTAACTTTTTATTTCTTTATTTTAAAAGATAAAGATACTAATTCAGTTCTTATTTATAGATTTATATAAAATTAAGCTATTAAATTAAAGAATAATATTAACTATTTTTAAATATAAAATAAAATAAAGAAACTTTATATTAATCTCTAGACAGTATTTATAATACTAAAGTCTCTTTTTAAGTTTAAAATAGCTTAAAGTAACTAAAACATTTTTTTAATTAAAATTAGATATTATTAAAAAGTTAATCAGAATATATTAAAAGTAGTTACTGCTTGATAAATACTGTAAATTTTATTCTTTTTTATAACTAATATAGCTAGTAGAATCCTGTCTTCTTATTTATTTAAATTTTAAGATAATTAATGCCTTTTAATAGCATGGTAATTGCTTGAATAGATGAAGATAATTGGGATGGTTAAATTCAAAAAAGTGGCCGACAGCTCCGGGTGGCCGACAGCACCGGGAATTACATTAATAAGTAAAGACATAGATTATAAATAATAGTTATAAAAAGAAGAATAAATATTTTTTAATATTTAAATTTTTATTTTTTATAATATAAAATTATTTAATCTTTTTTAATTTTTTAAATATTCTTTATTATAGATAAAATCTATTATACTTTATAAATAAAAATATTTATATTATTAATAGCTTTGATAATAAAAATATTTATATTATTAATAGCTTTGATAATAAAAATAATTAAAAATATTTTATATAAATTATAATATAATATAAATTTATAACTAATAATATTTATTTTTATATAACTATCTAGATTTATATAAGTTTTAATAATAATAATATTTAATAATCAGAATTTAAAAATAAGAAAAAGTCTTTATAAAAAAATCTTTAATTAAAATAATAAAATTATTTTAATCTAATTTTGTTTTCTAATAGAGATTCTTTTAATTAAAAAGATTATATTTTAATAAAGGTTCTGGAAAATTTTTTATTTTACTATATATATATTCTATAGGATTAACTCAATTTAGACCAGCTAATACAGGTAAAGATAATATTTTAAATAATAATTAACAAGATGTTTCTGTCACGGGTCAAAGCAGCCGCCCTTCTTTGATTACCGATGGACGTGTACATTAATGATTCATAGACTTGAAGTCGATGATATCACAACTTTAAAGCCTATAAGTAGGACTGTTGTCCCGAATATTATAAGAAATAAGGATTAGTCTTATTGTATCTTGTTGCAATATGTATACTCTACTTGTTTGTTAGGACATCTTTACCTAATTAACGGGCTTTCTACCCCGACAAGTAGAACCTTTACAGTTTCATACTATTATATATATAATATTATTAAATTTTGTTTTGTTAGTGAATTATCAATAATATTTATTTAATTTATATTTATAGTTTTAGTTAGTTTGATACATGTTTTTTTTTATTTTAAATTAAATTATAGCAGTCTTTAATAATAAATAAAAATTAATCTTATTTTATTATAAGTACTAGATAGATTTAATATATATTTTTAAATATATTATAAAAAATTAAATAAAAATTGAAAAAATATTAAAGCTTATTTAGATTCTGCTAATTAAAGAAAATAATATTTTAACATAGTTAAATAATTATTAAATTTTCTTAAATTTTAATTATATCTTTAATATACTCTTTTTAATTTAATTATAGTATTAGATTAAAAAATTATTAAATTTTAAATAAATATAATAGTTTATTTTTTAAAGTCTTGCCAGAACTTTTAAAGTTATTAAAATTTTTAAAAAATTTTTTATATATTAATATCATCTTTATTAATAATAAAATTTATAAAAATTAATGCTGTAAGAATTTTGTTATTATTAAAAAAATTATATAATATTTTTAAAAAAATATTTTATAAATTTTATAGCTATTTTTATTGTTGTTATAAACTGTAGTTAAAAATAAAAATAAAAATATTTTAAATTTTAATAAAGCAGAATCTTTTTTTATTATTAGTTTAATAATGATTTAATATTAAATTATTTAATTTTATCTTGTAGTTTCTTAAATATTTACTGTAATTTTTAATATTATTTTAACTAATAAATTGATTTAGAAAAAGTAATAATAAATTTACTAGAAAATAATTCTTTTAAAAAGAGTTACACTTGATAATTTAAATTAAAGATATTTTTTAGATAGTTGAAAAAGAAAAATTAAATATAAAGATTTTATTTATTAGAATAAAAGATCTATTAACTAAATAAAAAATATTTTAATTAATAAGTAGAGAATATACATTATAATAAAATATAATAAAATTAATTCTTATTTTTTATAATGTTTAGAATAATAATTTTATTTATAGATTTTAAAGTTATGATATCATCAACTTCAAGTCTATAAATTATTAATGTACATGTTCATCAATAATCAAAGACAAGTGATTGCTTTGACCCGTGACATATATTTACAGATTTTATTCTAATTTTGAAGTATGTTAAGACAAGCTTTATTAACATATTTAAATTATTATATATAGAGTTATACTAGAGTTAAATATTCTATATATTTTAATTGGATAGTTTTAACAAAATTGCGTGTTTTGATTATTGAGAATAGCTTCAAGTCAAAAGTTTTAACTGCGGTTGAATTTAAAAAAGTGGCTGACGGCTCCAGGTGGCCGACGGCTCCGGGAATTACGTTAATTACATGCTTGATTAAGTAATTTGACGGGTGGCCCAACAGGGCGGTGAGGGTGTATCTGACTGGATGTTTTAGGATGCGCCAAGTTTTGTTGCCATAACTATCAGCTGAAATTATTACTCGTACAAACTTCATGGGTTAACTCCTGCAACAGTTCCCTTATCTGCGCTAGACCTACCTTAGGGACAAGTTTGATTGCATCCACTTCAATTGCACTGCGGCTCAGAAAAACCTTGCAATGAAACCAAGCAAGAACCAGCTAAGGAGGGCACGGAAGAAGGCCCTCAAGTCTCAGGTATTCTCTGATACCCATGCATATATAGGATTACTGGTTCGCTGACATTTATTTTTCGAGGGTGACGAACAGCCGACTGGTGCGCTCAATGTGGAACATGGTGCAGCCCTACCAACTCCTTTGGAGAGTCCTGAAGCAGGTTCGCAGGTACCAATACCCTTGGATTTGGATGATCCCATGTGGCAGATGTACAAGGATATTGCCAGCAAATTTGAAGAGGTTGAAGATACCACATCACTCCCGAAAGAGAATCAAAAACCAGAGGTCTACTTCGACGACGATGCTGAAATACCTGAAGAAGAGGAAGACAAAGCATTCACGCTCTCAAAAAGGAAGCGCAAGGAGTTGAACAAGCTCTCTGTTGCTGAGCTTAAGGCCATGGTTCGGAAGCCAGAGATAGTGGATTGGACAGACACTTCTGCCCCAGATGCTCGACTTCTCGTCCACATTAAGGCCCATCGAAATGTTGTCCCGGTGCCATCTCATTGGTCTCTCAAGCGGGAATACTTATCATCTAAAAGGGGAATCGAGAAGGCACCATTTTCCTTGCCTAAATTCATACAGGAAACTGGAATATCCGAAATGCGTGACGCAGCTCTCGAAAAACAGGAACAGGCAACATTAAAACAAAAACAAAGAGAAAGAGTGCAACCGAAAATGGGAAGGTTAGATATTGATTACCAGAAATTGTACGAGGCCTTTTTTCGCTTCCAGACCAAACCAGAACTTACCCGTTATGGTGAAGTTTACTACGAGGGGAAGGAATACGAAACAAACCTTCGACACTTGCGACCAGGGGAGCTCAGCGCTGAGCTGAAAGAGGCTCTTAACATGCCCCCAGGTGCACCTCCTCCGTGGCTAATCAACCAACAGCGATATGGACCACCTCCATCCTACCCAGCTTTGAAAATTCCTGGCCTTAATGCTCCTCCGCCACCTGGTGCCATGTGGGGATATCATCCCGGTGGCTACGGAAAGCCCCCGGTTGATGAGCACAATCGACCACTTTACGGCGGAGACATTTTCGGCGTTTTGCAACCTCAACAAACTGTGCAGCAAGGTGAACCTGTTGAGAGAGACCTCTGGGGAGAACTTCAAGCACCAGAAGTATCGGATGAAGAAAGTGAGGATGAGGAAGAAGAGACTGATGAGGAGGAAATGGACACGGGACTCCAGACTCCCAGTGGGCTGGAAACTCCCAGTGGTTTGGCCTCAGCTGTTCCATCAGAATTAGCCGGAGTTGAACATGTCTCGGGAGAATTTGATGTGCGCAAGCATTACCGCGGAACTCAAACCGAAGAGTCCGTCGGCCGCAAGAGCGCCTTCCATGTTGTACCAGAACGACAAACTCAAGTACAGGGTTTCTTTGGAGGTGACAGGGTGTATGACCTGGGTGTCTCGTCGGACAATTTGCCTGTGCTCGGAAGTGAAGATCAGAATCGGAAACGCAAGAAGCCAGGTGATATTGATGTATCTGTGGATCCTGATGAGCTGCAGGTCAGTGATGGAATCAATAAAGACAACATTCGAAGACTTTATGAATCGCAGAGACATCAAGAACAGAACCCCAATTGGGAGTTCCAGGAAGACCTAAGTGATATGATTGCTCATGAGAGCCGCAAACGACTCAAACCAGAGAAACGCCCCAAACATTGAACATCTAATTATAATTCTGTTTGGCCACTGAGCTAAAATTATGTATGATTATAATATATTATTCGAATGCCATGCCTGTGTCGATATCAGATGGATATGTGAAGAGTCTTTCACAATGTTATTTTCACAATTCTTCTTGGCGCTCTGCAAAACAACCAACAACTGTATATTGATAACCCATGGATGGTTTATTCTATCTATATAATAGTTGCTCTAATCGAGTTCTCTAGTTGCAGGTCACATGTTAAGATAGCCAAGGTTGATTAGGCCATTCTTCTGGAATTTCACCCAAATATGGCCCTTTTGACACTATATAAAATCTGTTAGACCTTCAGGAGCAAGCACTACGCATTTGATTTTTACATCGAACATTATGCTGCTTAGATCTATTATAGATTTATTATTAATCTTACTACCCAACTGTTCTGGTCAACTAAATCTAATTCATGGACTTCACCTCTGACTTCCCCATTCATGAAATCCTACCATCTGGACTCTTATCTTGATCCTAGCTGCCCAAGAAGTTTATAAGCTTCTGTTAATATTTCTAGATGGGCATCACTATTCTACATACTTACTTACATGATAGTACCTACAGTTTCGTGTATAGTATTTAGTGATAACCCTTTTTTTATGTATTGGGTGCATGTTGAAACATGTTTCAAAGGGACAGTCTACTGCTATATTTAACAATAAAAGTACCTATATTATCAAGATCATAGTATACTGCTCTTTAAGCTAATTAAGTGAAAGGACATTGTCTCACATGATTAATTACAGAGGTACCAGGGCCACTCCCGCCTGTTTTAGGTGCCTGTCTACTGTGGTGCTAGGTAGTTCACTGAAAGTTTGAATTCTCTGTTAGCTTCCAGGCCAGATATCCCCTGGATTGGTCGATAGCATAATTGTGTCATCTGGAGTCTTTTCCATCATCACCCAACAATCGGTAGAGAGATTGATCTTCTGAAAGATTAAAACCTTGAATGTATCTAGCGGGCCATGTCTCAAGTACAGAATACACCTACGATATATCCTATCCTGGGGTTGACGGGTTTGGAATATTATAGATTGCGAACAGACGCGCTATGTCGTCAAGATGAGTTGAAGACTAGGCAGCAGAGTGGGGCTGAAGAACAGGGGAAAAAGTTACTTCTTAGGGGTACTACTTAGAAGAAGTTGGTACAGTTAGTTACTACGTAGTTACTTTAGTTAACCACTACTACCTAGTTAGTTAGTTACCACTAGGATATGAGTCAGATGGGAACGACCTTGAAAGTTACACTTACAACTCAAACCCAGTCAAAAGGCTAACCCAGAGCTGGTACCTACAGAGTAGCTCCCAATTACATGATTATTATTGGGCATTGCGACCTTCAGGGTAATAATAAAGCGGCTAGTGGAGTGGAACAACAATAATAGCTCCAGAGCAGGACTAGTAGTACACCTGGCAAGAGTAATTGGACTAATAATGGTCGTGTTGGGTCTGACCACGGCCTCAGAACTCAAGAGTGGCGGCTTGTACCTAACATGTCCTCATGTCGTTGTTGTCTATATACACAGAGTCCATTGACGACCCAAGGTTCATCATTAGGTTGTTACTCTTCGATGGACTCTCTATGAGATACGAAGGCATGATTCATTGGGAAGATTGCTGGTGATTACGATGATGTAAGCCCATACCTCCGATGTCCGTTGTTAACTCCCAAAGTCCCTCCACCCTCGAACCGCAGATGATCTGACTCTTATCCATGGCTTTCAGCCCAACCGCTTGAGGGGGCCTGAATCGACTGCGACTATTGGTGGATACCAGTCATACTCTAAGACTGCTAAGGTAGCAGCCCCCTCATTCGGACGCTCGGAGGACCAACCATCCGTTTTCTATAATTATGTCCAAATTACAGGTAGTAAGGTATTATTATCCCCGCCCACCTCCCGTGACAGTAGTTGTCGTCATGTGGCAGATCATCCACACCTCCCTTATTTTATCTATTTGGTCATTCCTTCGCTCCAAGAAATAGTTCCATCTTAAATGGTGTTTTGATCCTTGATAAGTTCATAATACCTTGATTCTTCCTCTAGAAGTAGGTCATCCGGTTTCCATTATCCATCTTTTGCCTGGACCTACAATTGGTCTCGCTTGAAAGAAATTGACGTGGCGGGTGTGTCGTTACAGCCACGCGCCAACCCCGCAGTCTCGTGAACATCAGATGTACATACATACATAACATAACATACCTAGAGTCTCAGCCCCATCCGTCAATCAGCAGAGCATTGACTCATAGTTCAATTTCCTCAGCCTGCAACTCCCCGTGGACGGCTTGATTTATCTTTCCTTGGATTTACCACAGTACGACTCCATATTACGCCCCAAGGCTGATGCCCATTACTTGAAAGAGGTTTCAAGTCTAATATAATTTGGTTTTTCCCAACTGTTGTGAGTCTTATCGCCGAGATTGGGTCACAGCCATACCTGCCTGCTGCCTGTTGCCACTGGACAAAGAGGCGGCCCTGACAAATCACTTTCACGTGTGTTTCTAGCACAACTCCCTTCCATTGACTTCTATAAACATCAATTTGTCCCAATTATTCTCACCTTTTCTTCATTTAAACGCTCTGTCTCCAACAGACGGCGTCAACAACAAGCCCCCTCTAGATATATTTTCTACTATCACCCCTCTATTCTGCCTGTTACAACACCTTAACTCCAGAGCCGTTTTGCTTTGAAATGACCTCATTCTCTGCAGCCTCACTGCTGGTATCAAGTGACAAATCCAAAATGAGTCGCTTACCCTCAGTATCCAGCCTCATGTCTCCCCCCGAGTCTAAACCTTTCGAGTCATTTAATCCTTGCTTTTCACCTTACAAGATGTCGCAGGACCCCAGCTTTAATAATGAAATGAAACTTCCTCCTATTTCAGTTGACCGCAAGCGAACACAGTCAGAGATGGACTTGCCATCACCACCAGTTACCCCGTATACTGGAAATAAGAAAAGAAAGTCAATTATCTCAGAGCATCATGATCCGGATGCCATCGTCGGCGCGTCAAGAGATCCTGTTCTTTTTCCACGTCATGAATCTATTGCCGATATCGCGACCGATGAGCCGCTATTTGGCCCCATGCTTCCGGCTTCGACAGAAGCTCTGGTTGAGCATCATATTGACTCTCATATGGCGAGGTTCGAGAATAAAGTCAATAAACCAACACGTGCTGAGTATCTTTTGGCTCTATCGTGTGTGCCAATTGTATCAGCCCAATATAATCGCGACCCGGTCGCATGGGCTAAAGAAGAAAGAGAGACATTAGAGCGTCAGTTGCTTATGATGAATCGGCATCGTTCACACAAAATAGATGTGAAATTGAAGAAAATCGCTCCAGCGCCAACAAAAAGGGTGGTTCCTGCTCAACCCCGTGTGCAACGGACCCCCAGAACAAAGCGCACACCAAAGTCAACCCCGAAGCAAAAGGCATTGGATTCGTTTGATTCTCACATACCGAATTCCAAACCGCCTCGTGCCATAGGCACTAATAGGGATGATACAGACTTTAACTCTATTAAAGATTATTCTCCCTCACTAGACACCCTCGGTGGCAATGCAAAAGCATTGAAGGCAGACTGGAAAGGTCAAATGTTAGACCTCAGTAATGATCCAGAGCGACATTTGTTAAGCGCAGCTGAGCTCAACTTAGCTGCTACTTTGAGACTCACTTGTGCAACATACCTATGCAGCAAGCGCCGCATCTTTGAAGCTCGCGTCAAAGCTCTAAGTGTTGGTAAAGAATTCCGCAAGACAGATGCTCAACAGGCTTGCAAAATTGATGTGAACAAAGCAAGCAAGCTCTGGACTGCCTATGAGCGTGTTGGTTTATTCAGGCCTGAACATTTTCAGGAATATCTTTAAATGATATCATGAAATGCACTACATACTTTGTGCATACCTTTCTCCACTTTTCCTTTGCTTCATTAATTAGCGATTTGAATTTTAACCCCTTGACTTTTAGCATGACCTACTCAATATTTTACCTCCTGCATTATTGCATACAGGTTTGGTTGCTTAGTATGTGTTGTATTTGATTATCATCAAGCTGGTTGGTGTTTGTTTCTGCGACGACCCGAAGCAGCTGGCGATGCTGCCTTCTCTCAATTGTCTTTCTCCTCTTCCCCTGTTCTTTTATTGTTCTTTTTTTGGCTTTGCGATAGGAGTTTAGGTTACAAGGATTGCGGGCCACTGCAAGACAGTCTAGGCGTGATTATTCTTCGTTCTGCTTGTGGATGGTCTCTTACTTTGAAATAGAGTGTACTAGGCGTGAGTTTGCCATGCGGCTCATAGTATGTATCAGGGAATTAGCTATTACTATTAATGTCTTCGTTCTAGATTAGCTCTGCTGGCCATGACTGAGTTTGATAAATCGAGATATGTTGCTTTCAATAGACATTATCGGTCATCTCATTAGTCAATATCGCCGACCCTTGGAGTAACTTACAAGATGTTCATACTAATATGCTACTAACAGTGCTGATAGGCCGAGGAGAATTAGTAACTCATGCATAATGCAAAGTCCTTCGAGTCCTCTGCCATAATAGTGGTTGAGGACCCAGTCAATCATCCATTTAGCCGTCGAAATTACTATATATCTAGGTATTTCACCTGTCATCCTTGTGAAATTTATAATCAAGTCAGTGAATTATACAGCTATCTAGATGAGAATTGTGGGGTATAGGTATATAACATGACATTCCATCAAATACTCCATATAGTTACTATGGTACGCAGTTAATCTGCCCTTTGGGCTTAGTACTTCTAACCTTACGATTGCCTATACCACGCGCATTTACCAGTCTTCACTGGAGTAGACAATAATCTTCGTACGTACATACATATACAAGCTCCTCCTATTGAAGAATCTCCTGTAGGCTCTGAAAATAAGTGCTAATCACAGAATTTATTGTTAATTAGAGTTACTGAGTCCTGATTGGGTACGATCAAGGCATATCTCATGTCAGCTTGAATTATGAGAACTACAGGTACTTCTCCCTAGTTGAGTGTCAGTCAGCATTTCTGACTGAAGCCTGGGAGGCGAAGCCCGCCAACTACGCAGCCGCTTGTGTCCGCGCCACCGCGCTGCCTCTGGTGGTAACCTTGACATAACAACTCTTGCGAACATCCCGTTTGTCTTATTTTATACATTGTCTATTATATCCATGGAAGGGGCGCTTTAAGAAGCCATGTCACTTGCACAGAATAATGCTGAGTCCCTCAGTGACCAAGGTCACAGAGGGGATGCTGATGTTGATAAGAAGCCTAAGAACCGCAGACCAGCAAGTGAGAGCTTTCTTTAACCATGCTTGTTTAACTATACTCATAATGTTCTACAGACACTGCCTTTCGACAGCAGCGCCTGAAAGCCTGGCAGTAAGATTTCATAAGACAACATATGATGATGCCTTCTTTACTGATTTTATGTAGACCAATCTTAACCCCTAAAAGTGTATTACCTCTTTTCTTTGTTGTTGGGGTTATATTTGCACCCATCGGTGGCTTGTTATTATGGGCGAGTTCTCAGGTAGGTTGCCATTTGGATGCTGGCGATTTCTGGCTTCTGACAACGCCTCAATCTTACTAGGTTCAAGAACTTGTCATCGACTACTCGGATTGCAAGGATGTTACGAGTTTGGCATCTATTCCGGATGATAAGTTCAAATACTCTTTCAAGTCATCTTTTCGTCAAACGCCGACCTGGCAGCGCGTTAACGAGAGTGGATCTGACCGCTGTCGATTAATGTTCGACATCCCTGATACCATCGGCCCACCAGTGTTTATGTACTACCGACTTACGAACTTCTACCAAAATCACCGGAGATACGTGAAGTCTTTTGATATAGATCAATTGAAGGGGAAGGCTGTTGACAACAGCACCATAAATGGAGGTTCATGTGACCCCCTCAGGCTCGATTCAGATGGGAAGGCATATTATCCTTGTGGTCTTATTGCAAACTCCATGTTCAATGACACCATTTACAGTCCTGTGTTCCTGAACGATCCAAACAGCGAGACTACCGAGACGTATAATATGACCAACAAGGGTATCGCTTGGGATAGTGATAAGGTACTTATACAGAAAACATCGTATGAACCTGGGCAGGTTGTTCCTCCTCCAAACTGGGAGAAACGTTACCCTGACAAATACGCCAACGGAATCCCTAATCTTCATGAAAATGAAGAGTTCATGGTTTGGATGAGAACAGCTGCGTTACCCACTTTCAGCAAGTTATCCCGCAGAAACGACACTACAGCCATGGCAGCAGGTTATTACCAACTGGACATCGAAGACCGTATGTTTGAAAAGGTTCAAAAATTCTGAATTCATAGAGCTAACGATGAACCAGCTTTCCCGGTTACTGAATATGGTGGCACGAAGTCCATCCTTATATCCACCCGGACTGTAATTGGAGGCCAAAACCCCTTCATGGGAATCGCCTATGTTGTTGTCGGCGGCATTTGTGTCTTGCTTGGAGCATTATTTACGATTGCTCATCTAGTACGGCCACGGTAAGGGTTTATCTAACTTTATTTTTGAGAACAAAAGTTAATTTTTTTCCCTAGAAAACTTGGTGACCATACTTATCTGACCTGGAATAACGAACAAGAACCTACTGCTACCGCAAGTGGAAGAGAAGATAGATTCGGAACGCACATACATTGAAAGATTTCTCGCCTGAGGCAGCCTTTTTCTAGTTTTCCTTTAAAATTTTTCTTTGCTCCCTACTTTTTCTTATTGTACATTATGGAATGGTTTTCAAGTATGCCCCTTGGTTCGGTTGGTGCCGCGGAATAATTCTTAAGTTGCTTAACTTTGCAGGATGAACGATTTGAGGCGTCTATAGGAGGAGCTCTTGCATAATGCCCAATTGATCCGATTATTCGTCTTTTTTTTAATCAATTTGAAACATAGTTGTTTCTTTGAACGGCCTCTGACCGGCTTACCTTTTTATGATTCATGATGGATTGGGAACACACGGGTTGTCTGCAGATGTTTATAACCCCTTACTGGATCATTCCAAGGCTCCTTTCTCAAACCCAAAACTCCTCTATTATCACTTTTGGCATGGGGCGCATACCTCTCCACGTAACTATTAGCAACAGTTTTCTCGTTTTTAATGCGACCACGAGGCTCGCCTGGATAAGACCTTGCATGCGCTGCATTTCGAACAATATGGTACGATTCTCCAGTCTCCGGTCCATCCTGGCTTTGATTATTACTAGTCTTCCGCTAAAATGCGTGGCTGATGCTTCTTTGAGGCGGGGTTCCTGTGCAACAGGGCCTCCAGGCGATTCTTTAAAGGAGGAGTACAGGCGATTAAGCAGCCTGGAGTCACAGGATAACACTAGAGTCGACTACGAAAGTCGAGAGGTTATGACACCAATAGAAATAGAGACCTGGTTTCATATTGTGAGCACTGAGGCTAATGCTGATATGGTGTCAGATGAGATGATTGCTACTCAAGTTTGTTATCCTTATTCTAAAAGCCTTTGAAATGGAGCGTACTAGATCTACTCTGTTGTTCATAATGTCTGACCTGATCAAGATGTCATATCTGCAAAACGCATACCACAATGCCACGATCACCTACCGCTTACAGGGAGTCACTCGCCAAATTAATGATAGTTGGGCACGAAATGAAGACGAAATTGGCATGAAGAATGCCCTTCGCAAGGGAAGCTACAAAACTCTCAATGTTTATTTCCAGTCCGATCTCCAGGCTTCAGCGGGGCCAGTAGCCGCTCACGAGGTCGACGGACGCCAATTTGGTGTCTCAGCGCAGTTGTCCTCCAGTGTCCTCGGCTTCTGCACTTTGCCTGATCCCAAAATCAACGGCAGCAGCCCGCGTTCTAGCTATGTGAAAGATGGTTGTAATGTGCTTGCCCAAACCATGCCCGGGGGTCCTTTGGATCACTACAACCGAGGCGGCACTGCAATACATGAAATTGGGCACTGGAATGGTCTCCTTCATACCTTTGAAGGGGAGTCGTGCTCTGCAGATAACGATGGCGACTATATATCGGACACAGCGCAAGAGGGTGTACCGACGGATGGGTGTCCCACCCAGAAAGATTCCTGCCCAGACCGTCCAGGAGTTGATCCTGTACATAATTTCATGGACTACTCATCTGATGAGTGCTACGAAAGCTTCACTCCAGGCCAGGTAAAAAGGATGCGTAACATGTGGTATACTATCAGGGACACGAAATGACGAACCCTTGCCCGGTGAATCTATGGCTTTTTTATGCATATACTCATTGTCACTCGCCTTCTACTGGAATACTCATTAGTAGACCTCAGGAGAGTCGTCCGGTCTGGGAATATGTTACAAAATATTTTATAATCTAGCATGTTGTACTTAATATTGTTCTACAGAAACTTCAATTGGTTCTATAGGATATGTCTGTCGTTAATGAATTGATTTGCCCATTAAATAATTCAATTTAATCTCCTTTTCCTCGGCCAATTTTAATCTTTTTAAGACAAGCACTTCTTCTTCATGTCATAGATACCCAGTTGGCCCGTTTTATAGTGATATGTGCTTTGGCGGCTGCTAGAGATTTTGGCATTGCCTACACTGGAATACAATTTTATAGATTGCCAATTACATTTAAGACCCTGCCCTTGTAATGATTTTTTAGTAGATTAGTAAAACAATTTCGCATCCTGGTACAAGATTCTGATTAAAATGTGCAGCTCACCACACCAGTAATGGAGTATCAGAGTAAAAGAAAAGATAATGATAAGTATGGGAGAGTTTTCTTTCTCGAGAGAATGGGTGTAGATTCTCCGGAGTTATCACCGTTTTCGCTTTTTACCCCGTTCCTCGTCATCCAAGCCACTCTCTCTGTCCTTCTTCTTCGCCTTTCTTTCCAGCTCATCCCAGTCCTCACCACTTTCCTCATCTGCACTGAAATCCTCACTGGCGTCGGCGCTAGCATCATCATCGAATTCACTATCGTCTTCTGAGCTTTCGTCCGCTGCGGCAAGTTCCGACTCAGACAGCTCAAATGCAGACTCCTCTTCCTCTTCTGAACCATCCTCAGAGTCTGATTCAGCGGCTAAAAATGACCAACCACCATCAGCAAAGAAGCCGTACGGATCACTAACGACCGTTTTCATGATTGTGGTCCAGTTCAAGTTCAATGGCCCTTCGGTGAAAGCAATGTCGACGGAATCAAGCCAATCCTTAACGCTCTCCAATGACTCCACAGGAATGGTGTTGACGTGTACGGGTGGCCTGTGGAAATCCTTGAACACGAAGACAAGGTCAAAGTTTTTAAGCCCAAACTATCGGGATGTTAGCGGTAGCCCAGTATAGGAATCATGTTCCGAACTTACCTGCACTCTCTCAAGATGTGCGATTTCGATTTCGTTCAAGCTGATAACAAGGAAAGGAGGCTCAGTCAATTGAACGAGGGCATCCGTAGTTGGCTGGATAAGCACGTTAGAGCGGTTCGGGACACCAGTAAACCCAATCTCTCTGAACGGAATATCAACGTCGACGCCCTCATCCTTTCCAGCATCAGCTATCTTTTCAGCAAATGCCTTGAACTCTCGGTCTAAAGCTGCTCTCCGTCGCCTCTCCTCTTGTTCAGCCTCAAACTCCTCTTCATCCCCATAACGATGTTTACGTCTTCGGTTTCCGGTTTCATCGAACTGCATCTCGGTGGCCTCCCGGTAAAATTGGACATCCCTTGTTTTTCTCTTGCCAATCATTATTGGTGTTTTAAGGTGAACGTGTATTAGGACTATGAGTTCATGAGCACAAGGCTGGAAGAACAAGTGTTTCACATTGCTGAAGAGCACATCCACATGTTCATTGCGGAAAGGCGACATATAACGAAGGCCATTTTGGTGGATTTCCACTTCGCCAGGAACTCGTTTTCCGTCCAGCGGGGGCCGGAGGTAAACATCAGGTAACTTCACAGGACGCCGATCTAATCTGATGTTAGTCTATATGGATCCATTTGGAGTTCACGGACTCACTCCTTATCTCAACCAGCTTGTCTTGCTCCACCACATCCTCCATTTCCTTCTTCTCTTGCTCACGCCGTAGAGCATTTTTCCTGAGTTCAGTAATATCTTGGGCAACTTGCGCAAGTCGATTATTGTCTTTCGATCGGAGGGTAAGATTCCTCAAAAAATGTGCCGAGATGTCTTCAAAGGGCTGGTCCTCTTTCCTACCGACACCCTGGCCTGGCGAAAGGAAGTTGATCCTAAGATAAGCATATTCTCCTTCATCACTTTTGCTGGCATTTTTGATAGTATTAATGTGAAAAGGTACCGGTCGACCCATGATCGGAACAATGACAGTGGAGGCCTTGTGATCCACATAAACAGTTAAATCTTTCACCTTAGTTGGTAACTGATTATCTCTCTTGTACGACTCGAATCTTTTAAATTTCTTCTGTGTGACTCCATTGTCATCTCCGGTAGTTCCAGCAAATCGATCAAGGCCCTCTTTTGTCTTTTTCCCAGCCAATTCTTTCTGGTGCTCGCGGCGGCGTGCTTCTGCACCTTCGCTGACCTGTGTGGGTCTTTCAGCACGAAGCTTGGTCCTCGTGACATTTCTGCTAGCAACCGCACTTGCTTTTGGTTCCTTTTTCTCCTTTGTAGGTTTTTCGGGCTCTTCTTCATCTCCAAAGTAAAATGATACAGAGTCCATATCGATACCTGCATCCTTGGTGAATACGTGTGGCCCCTGTTCTCCAACACGGACAGTGTCGGTGATCACCATCGAATAAACACTATTTTTCTTATCCTTAGTGTTCGGCTCTTCGACGTCCACCAAACCAACTGTGATTGATAAGGTCATGCCACTTTTCAGAACCCTGTTATTCTTTCCGTTGAGTATCATATTAGCGTCGCGGAGCTCGATACCTATCCCAGCGCCGACATTTTTCAGGAAATGAGGCTCGAGTTCTGGTTTTTTGGCTCGGACAAGACCGATTGCCTTGTTAAAAAGATCCTTGGCTACGGTACCGTCACGAACCTCTTTAATAACTGTTTCGTGAATGCTTAAGAGAAAGGCATAGTTTGCCTCTTGGGATTTGCTGGGGTCCACCAAATAGGTGCGTCCAATTATTGAGCTGTAGGTCTTATAGCGAATTCCAAAGCCCGCGATGATAATACCTGGTTCAAGGTTGTTGTCATCAGACACAGCTGTAAGTTTCAGGTCATACTTTCCACCGCTCTGGATGACAGGACCGTATGCCCAGTCGATTTGACGAGGGTCAAACTCCGATGGTAGTTTAGCCAACTTGTTAAAGAATTTCGCATCATCGATCTTGGCATCGATGCGCATTGAGAGAGCTTTATGCTTCATCTGCTTCTCTTCGTCTAATAAACGAGACATTTCGTCAACGAAATATTCAGACATTAGGCCGCTACATGCTCTGGATGCATTCCGTATAGACACCTAGGTAAATGAGATTAGACTTTGTACTTCGCATGTTAGATGGGGAAATTACTAATTCATCCGTATCTTTTACGGAAAAACAGGCTGTAGATAGGGCGGGAGAAATATCAACTTCTTCTAGCCCACTAGAAATGTTCGCATATATGCGCTTCCATTCTTCTGCAAAAGGGCCAGCGGCTGTATCTTTAGGCAGGATCCCGACCTTAGTCTATTTTCATCCAAGAGTTAGCTTTCATGGCAACACATTTATATCATATTTAACCACCTGACGTGGTGAAAAACTCACCCCCGAAGCTTTTATAATATCAGTACATTTTTCGAACACCTTGGTCTTCTCTTCTGGGTCTTTGGTCGTCACTAAGATTTCAACTGGTATTTTGCCGCCTTTCAAAGGTTCTAGATGTTTGGCTATAATTCGGTCCTTAAGTCAGATGAATGAATCCCTCGAGCGTTCTATTGGAGTTGATAACAACCTTTTTTTGCTGTCGTCACGACATACATCACTTCGGGAGTGAATACTAGGAGCGTAGCTGGGAACTCATAGCCGAGTAACCAAAACTAAGATGCATTAGTAGTGAGATAAAATAACAAGCCCAGCCAATGGCCTTGCAGATTATATAGGAAGCATACATGAATCGCATTGCTTTTTTGGAAGCTGTTGGCCTCGTCTGTTTTCCCCATTAGGATAACGATGGATCCTACTCCACCGAAAACAGGGTGGCTAGATCTTTTATCTGTCTTCCATGCTGTATACAAGCTTGACAGACGATTAAAAAATGAGGTTTTATCAACCACGATTTCTTCGGACATGATGTTACTCTGTAGTGAGTAACTGAGGTTTCAAGCACCTGCAGTAAGATTGGAACTAGGGCGAAGGGAAGCTATGAGTAGCAGACAAGATAATTGGCATGAAATATAGGATAATAAGCAATTTCGGAGGCTCCCAGAGAAGTAGAAGCAGAGACTAAGACTGTGTGAGTAATAAGAGGAAAGCAGAATATTTTGTGAATAAATCCTAAATAAAGAGAAGATAAAGTCACCAACAATCCTGGGGAAACGCGAAATTGCAATTTCCAATTTCACGCGCGTCTGGTTCTTGCTGACGAATTAGGACCAATTTAGTTAGTTAACTACATGTATGTGTTAGATGTTTGAGATGTTTGCATTTTTTATCAGTTTCATCGGGGAGAATTCGGGGCTCTGGCAGTATCACTGATGTTCGACCTCCAGCGCCAGGCATTTCCTCTCTAATAGTATCCCCATTATCATTTGGTAGTGGAGGGTCATTTTTGCCTTATCAGTCTTCTTTATTTATGATGTCTCTCGGATATTGATAGCGATGTTTTCATTTCAATCCCGATGTTACCTTGTTTCGCCCTGATATATTGACACTCTCAGACCAGGCTTAATGCCTCCCATGATTATGTCTCTTGAGGAACCTGCTTCCTCTGGGCAGTCATCAAATGTCGATGAAAGAGCACTATCAGCTCAAGATGCCGAGACCTCCGCTCGCAGGAACCCACGAACTAATGCAGCCACTGGAGCTTCTGCTGCTGGTGTTCGTGCTGTTAGTGCGCAATTCGTTGCATTCTATTTTAGAGTGCCTGTAAAGGCCTTTTTTCGCACTCGTGTTGAGTATGTCCTTCTCCTGCGGTGTCAAGCTTTATCCCTTTGCTAATTATCTTTTCCTTTTCCCTTAGCTATATGGTATGCGAATTTCTTTTCTATATCGTGGAACTGTACAAACTGCCCTCAGCAACTAATGTGAACTTGAAATGGCGTTGTTGGTCAGGCTTTTGCTCGGGCTGTTTCTCCACATCCAGTCGAAGGTCGCCGTTGGTCATTCCATACTACCACTCCTGGACTTCTCGTTCATGCTGTTCGTACGTATGGTTGGCGGTTTATACCAAACCAAGTTCTGCCTCCTCTTTTGGCTAATGCTGGGTAGGTCAATTAGCTAGTTTGTGTGAGAGAATGTTTCAGCTGAATATTTCCCTCATTTGGGATAGGGTTGGTGCTGTTCTGTATACCTCGTATCTTCAAGTTTTAGGTAGATTGTACGAACCGGTTTCTCAAAGTGTCAGACGCGTATATCCGCCAGCGAGCCCTGTCGATACTTTCACGGCTGGCTTAGTCGCTGGATCGATCCAGTCAGTTGTTGCTGCTCCTTTGGATGCTCTACAGGTCCGTTTCAAAACAAACGATATCCTTGAAGGCCATTACCGGAATATGTGGCACTATGGTCGGCACAAACTGAGGCAAATTGGAACTCGTGGGATTTTCGCGGGATGGAGCTTGTCGTTCCTTCGTGATGCCTTTGGAAGTGCCGTCTTCTTCTCTATCTTCGAGTACGTGAAGTCACAGGCGTATTATTCTTTCGTTACTGGCTATTATGCATCTCTCTATACCCATAATGGGGGTCATTTACAGTCTTCTCAATCCAGTGACCGTGGCGTGCCACTCCTTAAGCCTCACTACGCTTTGGAGCCGTGTTTCTTGATGGTCGCTGGAGTTACTGCGTCTTTCGCCCAACAGGCAATACAACATCCTATCAACGTGATACAGAATATTCATGTTGCTCGCTTGGAATATCTTGACCATCAGGCGAGTCTTTACCCTTCGAACAAGCAAATGATGCGGCTTTACTACTCAGCCTACCAGGAAACATATAAACGATGCAAAAGAAAAGCTGCTCGTGCTGGAGGCTGGGGCAAATGGCTATTCCGCGGATTTTTAGGCAACGCTGTTCGTCAGGTGCCTAGCACTAGTGCTGGGCTTGTGATTTTCGAATTGGTACGCCGTAGGCATGCTAATTTGGCAGACGCTACGTATATCCAGAAAGATGGATATGACATTTTGCTGCCATGATCATTTTTATCACGCGCTAATTCACCAAGTTCGGTGGATGGTCGCCTGAATATATGATGAGGTTTTTGAGTGGCTTCTGGATACATCTCCGCACTGTACGCCGTATGGCCCATGGGCTTTTGCTCTTTACATTTATTGACAAGATCCCTAGGGTTGGGCTAAGATTTGGTGAGCATAATTTCACTGCTGATATGGGTAAATGCGGACTTACGGAAAATAGAACATATAGAATATAGAAATTGGGTTTTAGCTAATAGTACAAGATATGTAATATGTCCATTTGTCTGATTTTACCGTCACATTTATGATAGTACTTGAGTTAGTAGATACCGCGAACCGACCCGTACACGGCCCCGTCCACATCCAATGCTCATGACGTCACATACAACTTTGTCCCTCATGCTGACATTCTACCAGTAGGCGTTGAGGCTAATGAATTGCCCCATTATTTGATTTTTATTAGCACCATAATAGCTAAAACTCATTTGCTGCATCTTATAATTCCATTATTCCATCAGTATATTATTGTTTCCGTCTTTTTGGCCTGTTTATGATGTCATAATATGTTGGAAATACAACTTCCTGCCCGGGTCACGCACGGCAGATAACCACCACTAGTAGTATCAGTATTATTTTGTAGATCAAAGTGTCCTACTCCTACTCTAGTAGAGTACTAGTAGTACTTAGGTACTGGTAGTGTTAGTGCTGGTATGTGACATCAAGATAGCATCTTGTTATTATTATTCCCTAACAATCATCAGTTACTAACCAGTAGGAACCTGTAAGAATCATGATAATTTAATATGATGAATTTAATCATTTTACACAGTGGCCTTTTGAAAATTGAGACATACTATGTAAGCCACAATATTCATATTTTATTGGTACTGTCCCCACTACCGAGACCGCTCTCCACCAAGCCCCTAAGTCTCTATCTGGGGTATTCATGGACCACTGATGGAGCACAGTCTTATACCCTGTCTAGCTTCTCAGTAGGCAGTACGAAGTACGAGGAACAGAACTGATGGGTGGTTTTACCACTCATAGTATGAGGATCCCGGGACCAGTTAGTGAATCTAGTGAATATTCGCATCCTATCAGGTACTCCAGAGTACCCACAGCGGATTGTCTGGTTGCGGAGACCTGCCAAACTCTTGAGTCCAAGGACAGAGTACGAGCAACCTCTGGAACAATACCAACTCCGGAAACTTACATTCTCCCACTTTTGTCGTATCCTAAGCCTTTAAGGCATTCAAAATCATCAGGAGACCAACGACACATGCAGAGTATATCTGATCTGTACAAGCAGCTGTTCAGGGTTTTCCTTGTAGATTATTCTCCATCAAGCTCGTTAACGCGTTTCGTCGAATTTACCAGCCCGTTGGCCACTTTCCTACCTTTCTTTGGCCTACCCTACCGCCTGACCATCATCCCCCTTAGGCTGAATAGCCTCCAAGTCAGTCGTCACCCTGCATCCTTGATCTACGGAGTACTGTTTGTCTCGTGAGGGGATTCTTAGGAATCATCGTCACCGCTGCTTTCTCATCCTGTTCGAGATTTTTGTAGTTTGTTGGTTCACTTCGCCCCCCACTCTCCGCTTGCCTTGTGTCCTGCATCCTATCGCAGCAACTCTGCCCAAAGGCAGCTAGCTGTCCTTCTGATTCATCCCTTCACCTCAAGATTGCCCCCGGCATCTTGCTTCATCATTCCCTTTGATGAACCATTCTAATCTAGGTTTATGCGGAGGGATAAGGGAACTGTATATGCTAATCAGCTATTGATATTCTAACTGACTTTCATATCCTTCCCAATTCCCGAACAACAGGGCTGCCAAATCCAGCCCACCCAACCGCCAACATTCCTCCCACGCGGCATTCACCCCATACTTCCTCCAGCATACCCTTGCAGTCCCTACGATCTCAATCCCGGAATTCTTTCACACGGGCGCTAGGATCTGCGAGCGAGAAGGGCAGCCGCCGCTCTTCCGTGTCCTCAGCTCGTTCTGCCGGATCGGAATTTTCGCTGTGGACAGACACTGGCGACCTAGCAGAACAGCTTGCTGATGCGGAGGATCCCCTTCAGCTCCGTCTGAGAAATTCTTTGGATCGTGAGGCTTTTGGTCGAGCGAGGTCGAGGGTACGAGCGAAGCAGCCAAAGCGTGTGCATTATCAAACCCAGCTCACCTCTAGCGAAGCTGAACTCGAGAAAATAAGAATACCGCATCCGCCTCCCCGAAAGGTCTCACGACTTGAGCGTTTCCTTGCCATCATAATGTCTCCGAGTAACCGACAAAATGCTCAAACACATGGCTTGGTTGGAAAGCCACTGCTGTAAGGAATCCTAATATATCAGCATTCTTCCCCGCAAATTTCACTGCTGATGCGGTATAGATATTTTACGAGTGTTTTTGTGTCACTAGGCGTTTTCCTTTTTGGCTATGACCAGGGTGTAATGTCTGGAATTATAACGTTTGTCTTCCTAGGAAACCCTCTTTTATTTTGATTACTCCCGTACTAATGAGAGGTAGAGGTTGGTACTTTAAAGATTACTTTAACCAGCCTTCACGGGCTGAGATTGGTACCGTTGTTGCAATTCTTGAGGTTGGGGCATTTATATCTTCTCTACTTGTTGGTAGAATCGGGGACTTGATCGGTCGTCGCAAGACTATTTTATACGGGTCTATTGTTTTTTTCATAGGCGGCGCGTTTCAGGCTTTTGCAACAGGACTGCCCATGATGATGGTCGGCCGTATAATTGCAGGTCTAGGCGTTGGAGCTTTATCGACAATTGTTCCTGTCTATCAATCTGAGATATCGGTATTTTTTCCACATTCACCCTTCCTAAATTATCTCCCGTTCGCTAATTTTGCGGCCTTAAGCCTCCCCATAATAGAGGGAAACTGGCGTGCATAGAGTTTACAGGGAATATATCCGGATACGCTGCCAGCGTCTGGGTGGATTATTTCTGTAGCTTCATTGATAGCAACTACTCGTGGCGCTTACCATTGCTGCTGCAGTGTGTTATGGGTGTTCTTCTTGGTCTAGGAAGCCTTATTATCTGTGAATCACCAAGGTAAGTCTGTCTATGAGTTCCTTTTGAAATAGTTTGGGTAGTGGAGCCATTCTCATTTGACAACATAGATGGTTGTTAGATAATGACTATGATGAAGAAGGCATGGTAGTCATTGCCAACCTTTATGGAAAAGGAGATCTACACAATGACAAAGCTAGACAAGAGTATCGAGAGATTAAAATGAATGTCCTTCTCCAACGGCAGGAAGGCGAACGGTCTTATTCTGACATGTTTAAGAGATACCGCAAGCGGGTTTTGATTGCAATGTCTGCCCAGGCCATGGCGCAGTTAAATGGCATAAATGTCATCTCATACTATGCCCCCCTTGTGTTTGAGTCTGCTGGATGGGCAGGACGCGATGCTATCCTAATGACTGGCATAAATGGCTTGTCATATCTTGCCTCTACTGTTCCTCCGTGGTATCTCGTGGACCGCTGGGGAAGACGCCCGATCCTACTTTCAGGAGCAGTGGCCATGATTCTTTCCCTTTCGGCTATATCATACTTCATTTACATCGACATCAAGGCTACACCTACCCTCACCGTCATCTTCGTTATGATGTATAATGCTGCCTTCGGAGCTTCGTGGGGCCCGATACCATGGCTATACCCTCCGGAAATTCTTCCTTTGAGCATTCGTGCTAAGGGTGCAAGTCTCAGCACCGCAACTAACTGGGCTTTTAATTGGCTTGTTGGGGAGCTTACACCGATCCTGCAGGCTGTAATAAAATGGCGACTTTATCTAGTTCATGCTTTCTTTTGCGCATGTAGTTTTGTTCTTGGTGAGTAGTGCCCTTGTATTGGTATTGCCTAGTTTCTGCCTGCTGATGTGCATTTGCCCCAGTTTACTTTCTCTATCCCGAAACGAGTGGTGTTCGTTTGGAGGATATGAACTTGCTCTTTGGGGATGCAACTACCGCTATGCCAACACCGGTTACCCATGGGGAACGGGGTTCTCTTATGGGTGCTGGCTCACCGGTGCCTTCTCTCGACATTCGCCGGCAGTATGGTCAACATGGAGCAGATAGCGCCATCCCTGGGCTGGACATAGATCCTCCCAGTATCAATACCAATAATAATGGTAAAGCTCCCCAACCGGCCATTCAGGACGATAATTCAAGCAGACCAGAGGGTTTTGGTGGCTGGATATCCAACATAGTAAATCGCCACAGGGGATCATCACATCGGACACAAGGCACGCAATATAGACGGCTTAGACAAGATCAAGAAACCGAGCAATAAGATGTTGATATGCTCGCTATCTCGTCGCAGTACGCGGCGATTATATACACTTCGGACGCTTTCTTACTATGGGTTTCACCTCTCCCCACCGTTCCTCTTACACCCATATTTCTTGTTTTCTGTTGATAGTCTTGAGGTTTCATTTGGTGATATCACTTTCTTTTGTAGATGCCTCCCCTTGATTCATTGTTTTCCTTGTCCCTTTGGATTTAAGTATACATAGAAAGAATGAGTCCTCTCTGCACAGGTGTATGCACCTGTACTTGAAATGGTCTCTTGGTCAGGCAGTTCAAAAGATTCTGGGTAAAGCCCCACGCTTTTCAGGGGTTTGGGGTCCCCCCCTTACTACATAGTAACGATTTTGATTAATTAATCAGCATTATCTGCTGTTCTTCTTTCTTCCTTTTCTGGAGTGGGTGTTCACATGTTTAGAAATAAGCAGAATCCCAGAGCAAGGTGCACTAGAGGATCAATCTACTGACAAAATGGAGAATTCAACTCAACTCATGAGTCTAGAGTCGAGAGTCTAGATTCTATCGCAGATTATTATTAGAATCAATGCGATGGCACTTCGTTAGCGCTGGTACCTGTAAGTGGTCCAAGCGCGATGGCGGCACTTGGCCGGAGGAAAGGTACACCTAGTGATCTTCTTTCCGTGTTATCTTCTGGCCAACTTGCCCTTCTACCTAACCCTTGATGCTGATCCTCTTCCCTCATCTCTTTGATTGAGTGCCTTCTTTTTTTTATTCAAATTTCATACATTTTCCTTGTTCAACTACATTTTCTGTTATCTCTTTTTTGAAATAATCACATCCACAACAGCTCTTATTCTACCCCCTTGTTTACGCTGGTACTCAATTTCAGAGAGCTCCGCCCTCTTCCATTAGATATGACAGTGTCCTATCATTGAGCTTTACTTTCTTTTACCTACTTTCTTACTCTTCTTCTTTGTCTTTCTTTGACTAATTCCTTTACATTTAAAAGATCAATCATCCGTACTGGAAATTCTTTTCCCTCTACACATCATTTCACAGTGGGCTGGTGCTGGAGTCATTTTTCTCTACCATGGCTAATTTAGGCACTGCATCAACTACTGGTGCAAAATTCACTTCTGACGTGCGACGTAGAAATGTCCCACATACAGAGAAGCTTACTGGGGCCCCAGATCTGACCCAGAATAATGATGAAAAACCCAAGCCTGAGGTATACTCCTTGCTTTCTAACTTTTTGTATATGTCTCCATGGTAGCTAATCTTTATACTACGATCAGTTTAATTCATTTCTCTCTGTTTTAGCTAGCTGGGAACCCATACTTGCGCCGATTATTCTCACAGCACTGTCAATCTTCACCCGTATGTACCGCATCGGCCGCTCGAATATCGTGACCTGGGACGAAGCACAGTAAGAACCGCGCAATATTAAATCAGCATGCTGTCGCAAAATAGTATTCTTACAAGATTTTTAGCTTTGGAAAATTCGGATCACATTATTTAAAGCGCGAGTTTTACTTCGATGTCCACCCTCCATTGGGTAAAATGCTCGTGGGGTTGTCTGGCCTGCTTGCCGGTTATAATGGATCCTTCGAATTTAAATCCGGCGAAAAATATCCAGAAGATCTCAACTACACGTTCATGCGTGTCTTCAATGCCGCCTTCGGCGTGGTTTGCGTACCTCTTGCCTATTACACTGCAAGAGAACTGGGTTTTCGTAGAGCTACAGTTTGGCTTGTGAGCTTCATGGTGCTATTTGAGAACTCATATGCAACCATTTCAAGGTTCATCCTTCTCGATTCCATGCTGCTTTGCTTCACCTTTACTACCACATTTTGCTGGGCGAAGTTCCATCGATTACAGCATGTTAGCTTCTCTGTTGAATGGTTTACATGGCTATTTTTGACTGGAGTCAGTATTGGTTGCGTTTGCAGTGTGAAATGGGTTGGTCTCTTCTGCACTACACTCGTCGGCCTTTATACTGTCGAAGACCTTTGGAATAAGTTTGGTGATCGAAAAATATCGGAGGTTTGTTACCATATTGCCCAAGTCCTTATTTAATTTCTTGCTGATAGTATCAATAGGCCGTGCTAGCCAAACATTTCCTTGCGCGTGTGGTCGGCTTAATTTTGGTGCCAGCTTTGGTCTACATATTCTCGTTTTACGTTCACTTCTGGATTCTGGAGAACAGTGGCCCAGGAGATGCGCAAATGAGCTCTCTCTTCCAAGCGAATCTTAAAGGAACCCAGGTTGGGAAAGATAGCCCTCTAGAGGTAGCATTCGGTTCGAGGGTTACATTCAAGAACATGGGCTATGGCGGCGGGCTTCTCCATTCCCATGTTCAAACATATCCCGAGGGGTCCACCCAGCAGCAAGTTACCTGCTATCATCACAAGGATGCCAACAATGATTGGTTCATATACCCCAATCGCCATGAGGCTGAATTTGACTCGAATGCACCCTTGAAATTCATTGGCGATGGTGATACAATTCGCCTTATTCACGGCCAAACAGGTCGCAACCTCCACTCTCATACTATTCCCGCACCTATCACCAAGAGCCATTATGAAGTTTCTTGCTACGGCAACATGACCGTTGGAGATGACAAGGACCACTGGAAGATCGAGGTTGTCGATGACGTAGCATCAAAGGACAGAAGCAAAATTAGAACTCTTACCACTGCATTTCGGCTACGGCACCCTGTGTTGGGCTGTTACTTGCGTGCTGGTAACACCAACCTTCCACAGTGGGGCTTCAAACAAATTGAAACTACATGTGTGAAGGAGAATAAACCTCGTGATGTTTATACACACTGGAATATTGAGACCCATACCAATGATCGACGTATGTTTATGCCCATATCTTCCCATCCCTCCGACGATCACTAACGTTTACACTACAGTCCCTCCTGGAGATCCCGGATCCTACAGGTCACCCTTCTTCAAAGACTTTGTGCATCTCAATGTTGCCATGATGACATCGAACAATGCTCTCGTACCCGACCCAGATAAACAGGATGATCTCGCCTCAAAATTCTGGCAATGGCCAATCCTCAATGTCGGTCTCCGTATGTGCTCTTGGGATGATAATATAATAAAATATTACCTTCTTGGGAATCCTGTTGTCTATTGGGGAAGTACTATTAGTCTAGGAGCCTTTGGCCTCTTGGTCATGTGGTACCTTGTACGATGGCAACGAGGTTACAATGAGCTTACCAGGGCGGATATCGATCATATTCACTACGCTGGTTTGTACCCAGTTATTGGATGGGTGCTGCATTATCTGCCTTTTATCGTTATGGCCCGAGTGACATATGTCCACCATTACTACCCTGCCCTCTATTACGCCATTCTGACTTTTGGGTTTTGCGTCGATTGGTTGACTCAGACTCTGAAAGCCAAAGCTCGCTGGGCTATATATACCTTCCTTTACGTTTTGGTGA